>JASAUF010000618.1:1200000-1875723 GCA_030180095.1 Magnolia changhungtana
GTTTGGAGTGATTTTCGGGGAAGAACCTATCCTCGCTGTCCATTCTGTCTTCATAGGAAGGGTCAAGACCCCCTTCCTCATCTTTTGGATGGTCTAGATTATCAATCCGACTGTGATCAAGGTCACACAACCGGCCTACAACAGCTGGCTTTCTTGTATGCACGGCCTTGCGTAATTTCTTGCGCTGATGCTTGGTGGGGCCCACATCCTATTATGTCTGAAGAATCAGCTCTATCCATTGAATTTGTTGTGAAAAACTGGTCGGACATGACGTGATAAAGCTTAGATTCGGTGTGGCCCATAGGATTTTTCTCGCTGTCGTCCTTCCTGCGTTTGAATGGCTAGGAACCCATCCTCGCTGTTTCTTGAAATTTTGTCACCTAGGCCTTGGTAAGACGGACTATGGGGTTCTAATGGATGGTCCAGATCGTCTATCTGGGCCGATATGGTGGGCCACTGAGATCATGCACCTCACTATTTCCTCCCGTAGGCGGGATTTCTAAATTTGAAAAGAAAAGTCGGGTCAACCCACACTGATCAACTTGGTGGATGTGGTGCACGGCGCATGTAAGTGGGGTCGACCATGATGTTTTTTATGAAATCCATTATGTCCACGCTCTTTCTCTTCTAAATTAAGGGGTTGAGACCAAAATTGAAGCATATCCAGATGTCAGGTGGGCCCTAAATCGATGATTTATGGGCTGATCTATCCGTTGGGCCACTTCCACATGGATCCAAGGGTTGAATTTCGACATGTACGGTTAATTTAGGGTCCTCAGGCCAGATGTAAAGTTTTGAGCCAAATGGATGGTGGGAACCCTGTGATCTTGCATTAATGATGATTTTCAGGCTTTTTCATATTCAATTACTTGATTTTCTTGGATCTTTGGTGTGTGAATTCTTCAATCTCGATCCCTTAAGATCCATCCCTTGCCTTGGTGATTCTTGAGCGTTAAATCCATGTTTTTAATACCATTTTCAGTCCAAGCTCTTAAATTCACCTTACAACAAAAACGTGATTAAAATAGAACGTTTAAGCATTATCGTGTACGTAAAACCAAGTAATAACTGGGGTATAATATGTAATATTTGACCCTCAACACTTGGATGGTTGGGATGTATTATTGGTGAATAAGACAAAAATTTTCTATCAGGAATGAATCTTATATATGGGGGCTCCATATCATATGCGTCCTCGTCGGAGTTGGTTTACCACATATAGCAAGTATAATAGTAGGTTGGTTCTTATTTGCAATGATCATGCCTGTAAGATAATTTGAATTGGTTCGGTTCGGATGTTTGATAAGGTAGAGCATATTCTAACAGATGTGAGGTGCGTTCTAGACTTGAAGAAAAATATAACATCTCTGGGAGCTCTAGATGCAATTAGTTACAAGTTCGTCGATTATGATGGCATCATAAAAATTTTAAAAGGGGCTCTTACGGTAATGAAGGTACAATGAAGCAGTAATCTTTATCAGTTGATTGGAAATACTATATATGGTGGAACTGCAGTGTTTATAGTAGATTCCACATCAACACGTTTGTAACATGCGTGCCTAGGCCACATGAGCGAATGGGATATGAAAATACTTCTCAATCCTAAGTTAATTCATACTTTTAAAAGCTTTGATTTGGATGTATGTAAGCATTGCATATATGGAAAATTGTTGAGGTTGTGTTTTAAAACTGGAAAACATGACAGTAAAGGGCAACTTGATTAAGTGCATTTTGATGTGTGAGGAGTCATTGCATGTTGTTTCTAGAGGAGGATCGTTATACTTTATTACATTTATAGGCGACTTCTCTAGAAAAGTTTGAGTCTATGTTTTAAAACATAACTCTGATATGTTTACCACTTTCAAGATATGGAAAGTTGTAACACTCAGCCCAACCAGAACAGTGACGTGAGGTGTCCACGTGGGATTTGCCGCAGGACCGCTCGATTAAACCGCTCGTGTGAGGGGTACCCATCAACAAATTCGCCCAGGTTATCCCACTAAGGCAGACGAGTCTGGTTATGTTCGGACCAAGTACGGGTCGATAAGCCAGATAGTCTGTTTGTACTTGACGACAGCTTGTGCGGGCCGTGCAATGGCCAAGGAGGGTCAGAAAAATATAAAAATTGGGGAAACCGTAGATCTCACTGGGTTTGTGGTCCGTCACGGACCACAAACTCAGCAGACACCTAGAAATTAATTATCCGCGCAGTCCTAACAGCACTTACCAAGCGCAACTCACCCTAGCCTTAGCTCAAAGGCTAGAATTTCAAATCACTGGCACTTTTAAATGAAACTGAGAAATTAGGCATTTCAGCCATTGGATCTCTTCTGAATTTACGGGGAAGGCCGAAAACATTTTTCTACACCCGTCCACAAAATCTGAACCTCGATTGTGGAATAGTGACTGTCGATCGCAAATCGGACCCATACGATAAAATCCCACGTTCGTTTGCCCTCAAATTTTGCATGGCCCTTCATCGGGCCATGGAGCACCCATCCTATAAATTTCATGGCCAGGGGCCATCAGAGCAGCCCCGACAGCTAGAATGGGCCCCATAGGGCCATTTAAAGATCAGAGCCGTACGATAAAACTCCACGTCTGTTTACCTTCAAATTTCACACAGCCCCTCATCAGGCCATGGGACACCTACACTGCAAATTTAGTGGCCAGAGGGGTGATAGGGTAGCCTCAAAGCCAAAGAGGGGTCCTAAAGGGCCATTGTAGGGAGATTATTAGAACTTAAGGCCATTTGGCCTAAAACTAGGAAATAAAACCCTTTTGACTCTCTCTCTTACTCACTCCCACAAAAATTCAGCAACAAAGGAGAGGAGAGAGTGAAGAGAGAAGAGAGAGAGAGAGAGGAAGGGAGAGAAGGTGGGGCCCAAGGGAGGTCGAGTCTTGTAACTCCTTCCCTCTTCCTCAAGAAATCCCTCACCCACAATCACAAGAACAACTCTCTGCCGATTGGATAGGTAACCACTCTTCTTCTTTAGAAACTCATTGCTCTAAGCTAGGCCTTGCATGTATTCTAATATGCAAGTACATTTGACTCAAGATCTCTGCAAATCGACCACGAGTTTGGCAACTCTAGGTCGACTCCACAAGCTCTTGACAATCCATAGGTGCGGACTATTATTCTTAGGTGACCTAGCACCAATTCTAGTATGAATGTAATGATTATGAATATTTGGGTGATGTGCTTGAATAATCTAGAGAGAACCTAGCCAAGACCTTACATGATAGGTCCTCTCAATTTACATGAAACGATTAAGTATTGTTTGTTTGTTCCTCAACATGATTGGGCATGAAATTGGTAATTCCATATTCATCTCATACTTGATTCTTGTACAATGTTTCCTTGTAGCATGTATGATACATTAACCCTTATTGTATTCTTGTGCTATGAGTGATATATAGTTCTTGTTCTCTTCGGTAACCCCACATAACACACATACACATTAATTTCGTATTATTGTTAGTAGTTACATTTATAGAAAAATTTAAATTTTTGTGTTTGATGTATGAGTGCATGACATCACTTGTGTTAGAAGCTAAACCCTGAATTGTTGGAGTATTATTGAATGCCATTAAATCCCTAGGTTGGTCAGGAACTGAGGTGGGAGAAGGTGGTCCCATTGGTAGGACTATCCTGTGGCTAGACCAGTGGATTTGGACAGATATGAATGAGCGACAGTAGTTGGACTACATAGGTTGCTTGTACCCGATGTCGTCTGTCATATACTCACTTGAACTCGCACAGTCTAGTCCACTTACTGACCAATCATGTTTGTTGACCATGTCTACTCACGCCTGTATGGAACCTGGAACACCCTTCGCCCACTAAAGCCCATTGATAATCGTTTGAAACCGATCCACTGTCTCGAGAGCCGGGCATGGTGGAAAGGGACACTGTGTCCGAGCTGTCGGCCTACGCTGGGGTGACGAACCTCCTCGTAGTGACCGCGAGCGATCTCACTTCCCAACACTCTCCATGTGCTTGAAATTGGAGATGGGGAACCCGATGGATCAAGGATCGCGAGGTCCTGGCCTTGCACGTTGAGGGGCCTTGGCCTCGCAACTAGTTAAGGGCATTGATACCGTAGGGTGTACCAGTTTCCCCAATCTGTTGGATGAACGAAATTAATTATAAACTTGACTAACACAATCACAATCGCATCACACTAGTTAGGTTGGCGACTCAGCAGTTGAGGTCACAATGAGATAGCGTTGGTCATGCGTGATTGTTAGACAAAGTCGCTCAAGGGAGTGTTGTTGTGAGGTCATGCATCATGTCATAATACATATGCATTAACAAAACTAGTTAGGGGTCTGTGAATGTATGTTTTTCATTAAATTCATCATAAAATTGATACTTGTTGTAACTTAAGGCTAATAGTACCCACTGAGTTGATCACTCACTTTCACTCTAGGACTGTGTTTTAAAACACCAACCAGACTCTTCTGTAGTTGTAGGTGATGCTGAGTTCGATGAGCCGTGCGGCACAAACATTAATGAGGAGGATGAGCTGTCCTACTTCCAGCTAATGGACGGTTCACCATAGATTTTGCGTATGGATTTTGGATCGCTGAGTGGTGGACTCAGCGTACTATTCTTGTGGACATATATTTTTTGTATTTTTGTTAGGCGACGCCTTGTGTGACTCATTGATATATTTTGTAGACTTGTATACATTTAGTTACTTCCATTTCAGTAGACTAGATGTGATTGTGATTCATGTTTCAAGTAATTCCATACTACTTATTAAACTGGATTAAACATAAAACAGTAAAATTAGTTATAAGTGATACCCAGGAACTTGGGAGTCGAGTGCATGCACGACCCGCAATTTTCAGGGCATTACAAAAGTGATCGTTGAAAAATAGACAGGGTAGAAAGTAAAAGTTTTAAGAACAGATAATTGTGGAGAATTTACTTCAAGAGAATTTGATCAATATAACAGGAATGAGGAAATAGTCAAGCACAACACAGTGAGACATATGCCATAGCAAAATGGTATGGCAAAACGTATAAACCAAACTCTTTTGAAAATGGCTTGGAGTATGTTGAGCAATTTTACGTTGGGCAAAGAGCTTTGGGTTGAAATTGTTTCTACGGCTTGTTATTTGGTCAATATGTCTTCCTTTGTAATTATTGATTGTAAAATTCCTAAGGAAGTATAGAATAGTCAGGCAGTTGATTACTCGGGTTAAAAAAATTTTTGTTTTGATACTTACACTCATGTACCGTCTGTTGAGAGATATAAGCTAGACCAAAGAGCAAAAAGTAAACATTTGTTGGCTATGGTGATGGGGTGAAAGGTTACAAGTTGTTAAATTGTGCTTCACGAAAGATCATTATTAGTCAGGATGTCAAATTTGAAGAAGGTTCTTTAATTTGAAAAGATGAGCAAAAGCAAACGGAAAAGTCAGCTGTTGATGTTGAATTAGACAAGGGTGAGACATTTGAGGAATCTGAGTCACGACTTGAGGTATAAGAAGAGGCAGATGTGCCACCTGTTAGGAGAAATCTGCATCAGGATCGTAGATTACCATTGAGATACAAATATGACTCTAATGTTGCATTTTCTCTCATTACAAATGAGATACAAATATGACTCTAATGTTGCATTTCTCTCATTACAAATGAGTGAGATCCATCTACTTTCCAGGAAGCTTTAGAAGATAAAGATGCAAAAAAGTGGATGGTATCTATGCATGAAGAGATGAATTCTCTATATAAAAATTAAACGTGAAAGCTAGTTGAGTTTCCTGTTCGGAGGAAGGCGATTGGATACAAGTGGATATTTCAAAAGAAACTGGTTAAGTACAAGGTCAGTTTGGTAGCAAAGGGATGTGCTTATAAGGAAGGTGTTAACTTAAGTGAGATTTTCGCATCAATGGTAAAGCAGGTATCTATCAGATTTGTATTAGCTTTAGTTATCCAATACAATCAGGAATTGGAACAATTGGATGTTAAGACTATGTTTGTACATGGGGAATTAGATTAACAAATTTACATGAAGTAACTAGAAGGATTCGAAGTGCAGGAAAAAAATCTCTTATTTGCAAGTTGAAGATGTTATTGTATGGCCTGAAACAATTACCTAAGCAATGGTATAAGAAGTTTGATTCTTTTATATTGAGCTAGAGTTTTACTAGAGGTGAATTTAATAAACGTGTTTATTTTAGAGTATTGAATGGCAATGAATTTATCATTCTAATATTATATGTTGATAATACCATCCATAACATGTTTGAAATCAATATATTGAAGGCTCAATTATCTAGGACATTTGAAATGAAATATTTGGGGGTTGCAAAGAGGATTATTGGAATTAATATACACGCGAATAGAGATAGGAACAGGTTATGGTTGTCTCAAGAGGAGTATCATAAGAAGCTTCTAATCAAGTTTGGATTGAAAAAAGTGAAACAATTAACACTCCCCACACTACTCACTTTCAGCTTTCTTCGTAACTATATCCTATGCCAAATGAAAAAAATGGTATATACCCCATATGACCTATTCGAGCGTAGCTGGTAGCCTTATGTGTGCTATGGTATGTATGAGATCAGATATTTTGCATGCAGTTGTTGTTGTAAGCAGATACATGTCAAACCCTGTCAAGCAACATTGGGAAGCGGTGAAATAGTTACTTCATTATATACGAGGTACGACGAACTATGTCTTGCGTTTTGGATATTTAGAGGAGAGACTAGTAGGATATATTGATTCAGATTACGCAAGGAATGTGGATAATAAAAGGTCTACTTCTGCTTACTCGTTTATGCTAATGGGTGAAGCTATCAGTTGGATGTCTAAGCTTTAGTATGTTGTTACACTTTCCACTATTGAAGCTGAATACATGACAATGACGAAGGCATTCAGGGAAGCTATTTAGTTGAAAGAGATAATGAATGAGTTGGGGCTTCAACAGGAAATTGTGCCTATGCATCGTGACAGTGAGAGAGTGATCGATTTATCGAAGAACTTCCGAACTAAGCATATTGATATTTGTCATTACTTTATCTGTCAAATGCTAGAAGAATGAGATGTTACTCTTGAGCAAATTCACAACAGTGAGAATCTAACAGACATGCTTACGAAAGTCGTTCCTGCAAAGAAGATCAAGTTTTGCTTAACTTCTCTAGGCTTGGCAAGAAAAAAATAGAAACGGAGTATGCACGAAGTGATGATCGTGATGCTTAGAAAAAGATTGACAAGGCAAGGAAGTGATTTGTCTATCAAGGTGGAGATTTCTAAAATTGTGACACTAAAATCATTATGGGTCTATTCACATTTATGAGCCCATATGACCCATGTTTCACATGCTAATAAGGCCCAAATGTCAGTGGACCCTTGGAGGGGTAATTTTGACAATTTCCTTTTGAGATGGTGGCTTTTAGGGGCTGTTTGATTTCCGTTTCCAACTGGTAAATACCAGTAAATGTATGTCATCTTTAATTACGTTTCCACCTGCAACACTGTCGGTTGAAATTGTACTTGAATGGTGTATGGTTGCATTTCATGAGCACTTTAAATGATAGTCATTACTTCCCACACAGCGTTTGTTTTTCAACGTGGAAATGTGTTGCATGAGCACTATAAAATGCAGTCATTACAACGCTACTAAAGTGACGTCACCAAGTGCTTTGGGGCCACCATGAAGTATGTGTTGCATCCACACCATCCATACATTCGGATGGATGATTTTAGGGCATTATCCAAAGAATGAGGCAGATCCAAGGTTGCAGTGGACTCCACCATAGAAACTAGAGGGGAGAGTGACGCCACCGTTGGAACCTCCCGAAGGTCCATCATGATGTTTATCAGAGATCCAAACTGTTCATTTGTTAACGCGAACTGTTCATATGTAAACGTAGACATGAAAGAAGGGAAAACACAAATATTATCATAGTGGAGGAAAACTTTTATGGCCCTTAGAACTTTTTAATGATGGGAGTCACTCTCCCCATTGTTTTCTATGTTAGGGGCCACTATAAGCTTGGATCAGCCTCATTCTTTGGATTAATCCCTAATATGATATCTCCAAATGGATGGACGGTATAGATAAAAAACATATGTCACTGTGGGGCCCTTGTAACTTGGTGACGTCACTTTAAGACTAGCTACTCAACATGTCAGACGTTAATCCGTGTCTGCACCATCTTTGGTGAAACGTGGGTGCTCAGAAAGGACGCCAGTGTAAGGCCTCCTCCCATACACTTGAAAAACCCACAAGTGTGATAACTCTGGACCAACCATCTTGTAAGGCGGCCCACAAGTAAAGTTGGGCATCGGTCCGAGTCGGATCGGATTTGGCCCAACCCGATCCGATCTGAAATCTCAATGACCTAACCCGAACTTGGACCGATCCAGGACCGAGTTCAGGTCACCTGACTTGGACCGAGCCAAAATTTGTATTGCCTGATCTGATCCACGTCTGACTCGGTCAGAAAAACCAGGTCGAATCGGATTGGGCACGAGTCAAATCGGATGGTAATCTCCCTACACACACACCATCTCCACTCAGATCTTTACACGCAGCACATGTGCAAACACGGAAACTACATTTATCGATGCATATGGTGGACCCCACGTAGATATTATGTGGCACGATAATCAGGCCAGTCAATATAAGGTGGGCCAGTGCAATATGAAAAACGTAGATGGCTGAAAAAGGTTGTTAGTGGTCCATATTCAACGTGAAAGTAAGTACTTATGGTGATTAGAGATACCAAAGTTTCATTCATGGTGGGCTCCACATTTTAAATGGCTTCAATTTCTCATAAAATTTCCAAGTAAGCACATGTAGTATGTGTGAAGAGAGCGTGCGTGGAGCAAGCAAACCTCACAAGTTCTCTAGGCACCCGCACGGGGCATTGCATGCGCCACACGTTCTAATGTGTCCATCGAACATTGGCCGTCTATATTTTTATCCGTGTCATTAAATGGTGGGGCCCACATTATGTACGGTTCAAATTTCATTCCAAATGTGTGGAACCCTATATAGATGTGTGTTGATAGCCGCATGTGAGCTTGCAAAAGTTTAGCAAAAGAAAAGACTGGTTGGCTGGTCGTATGATGCAGACGCGGGTTAAGTGGTGTTGGCAGTCCTTTATCGACAAGTGTCCAATAAAATTTAAAGCCTCATCAATTGACATGTCCTTTGCTCTTTCCCCATAGCTTTTTTAGAGTTCGATCCTTCTGCAGCGTTTATTGAATAACCATGTTCTGCAAACGTTGCATATGGGGACATCTTGATATGGAGCCCAAATCCACTCCGTACATCTATTGAGCCCCATCAAGATAACATAATAGACTGAAGATTACTCCAATGTAGATTATAGAAGAATAACACGGTAGGAAATAGTTGGAACAAAAATGCCTACCATTAAAATCTTCCAGATTTTGTAGGGTCAACATAGTTTTCATATTTTATCCAATCCATCCATAAGATGAGATAAATTATTTTAAATGGATATATCGAAATTCATCCATTAAAAAATCTTAGGTGGGCCAAACCACATGGTTTTAGAGACTTTAGGCATGATTTAACATGGTGGGCCCGAATGAGATCATATCATCTTGATCTTTGATCTAAGAAATGAAGATGAAGGGCTCACCAGATGGACCGACTTGATTTCATACAAAGAGCAATATGGGTCCCATAGACAACGGTGTAGAATTAAACCATTCAATGAAAAGGCTTTAAAGGAACCAGTATGCGCCTCTGAATCTCTGATTGAGTAATTCTAAGGGGTGCTTGAGTGAGTGTTCTTTTCCTTGCACTTACCTCAATCACACAAGATAATGAAGTTCACGTGTACAAAATCGAAGACGTTCATCAAACAAAACCCACTGCATACATGCCCCACCTCAAAAATCAACCTAATCCAATCACCACTTTTATCAGACGTATAGAAAATAATAGACATTTATTAACCATCCAAAATCTAGGTACAAATATCATCCATCCAATGATCATATGCACATAATTTCAGCCATAACCATACACAGCGTGGATAGACTGATGAGTGTCTCCGATTCCTCACACTTATCCTCAATCCCACTCATGAGGCGAATGCATAAAAAGAAAAAGAAAAGTGCAGTCACTTGAGTGCACAGAGCACTCTCTGTGTGTTTTAATCTTCACCTTCACCCCTTGCATGCTTTAATCTTCACCTTCTCCTTACATGCTGAGAAGGAAGAACTCAGATAGTAGAGAGAGATGGGTTGTTTGGGTTTGTTCTTCCTTACATTGCTCTCCTTCTCAGCAATAACATTTGCTGAGAATGGAGAAGAAGAAGTAGGGTTGATGATGAACTATTACAAGGACTCCTGTCCTCAGGCAGAAGATATTACAAAGGAGCAGATTAAGCTTCTCTACAAATGCCATAAGAATACTACTTTCTCTTGGCTCTGGATCGGGTCGGGTCGGATCGGTTTGGGTTTTCGGATCGGATCGGTCCGAATAGACCACTATTCGAACCCGACCCGAAAAATAATCGGATCTGGATAGACGAACTTGATCATGCCCGATCTAGGTCGTTGTTTCTGTTCGGAACGGGTCGGATTAGGCTTGATCGGGTCGGATCCGGTCGGATCCACCGGATCAGACCCGACATGCCCACCTCTACCCACAAGTATTCTATGGTACAAGTTGCAGGCAGTTCTTCATATATGGTACAAGTATTCTATGGTATTTGTGGTCTAGATCCCACGTAAATATCCTAAATATAGTTGCTATAATGGTCCACATACCAGGTAAATTAATACACCTGCATCAATCGGTTTTCACATAGTTTTAGGTATACATTTATGCTAGAGACACGAATCGACCCCACCATCACTTGCATGTTTTATCCAACACGCTAGAAAACATCATATATCAATTTACCAAATAGGATATTGCAAAACAAAAGGCCAAGACATCCTAAGAACATCATATCGTGCTTTACATCAACATGATACAAGACATGCATCTAAATAACGACCAAAATAATGTTGTCTACTGTTGGATATCCACCACTACAACTTTAATGGTTCATAGAGATGAGTTGAACCACCATAATGACAAGCAATACGCCTAGTAGGAACAGCAGTGCAGTACCGTCGTCTTCGTTGGATCTGATCTCCACCTTCAAATGTTGGGGGGGGGGGGGGGTTGAAATTGAGGCCCTATAATCTGAGGTATTTTGATGGCTAATATGATTAATTTAGAATTCCTAGCCATGCAATGCCTGATATATAACTCCAGTGTTATTATCACCACTCACATTTGAAAATTCATCATTTAGTATGTTCGGATGTTGTGGTATCACACTGAAAGCCTCTCAAGCACAAATCGTCGTTTCTTGTGACTTGTACGATTTGAATAGCGCCTTGCAGAACCCGTCTACCTTGGCATTACATTCCTCCCATGTAAAATAAATACCAGGCCGTCTTCCCCTGAATACAACATAGACCTTTCCCATCTAAAATGAAAAACAACTTTCATTAGAAAACAAATATATATTTGAATATTACCGTAAATAGAGACATTAAAGGAAAAAAATAGGTCATTGGATGAACGGTTGAAATATAATTAAAATACTTTTTGGAAGTAAATATAGCACAAAAACTTTCATTAGCTATCATAAATAAACAAGAGTACTATCTCTATCAAATATTAAACAAGCATAGAAAAGTGTCTAAAATGGATCAAACATCATAACATAACGTCGAATCATTAAAATAGAAAAATGAAACCATGTATCAAATGTTGTGATAGGTGTATCTAGCAAAAACTATTAATTTTCTACTACGGCGGCCCGAGTGCTTCACTAATTAGACTTCATTAACATCTGGAAAAATTTCAGCCTCCTATGATTAAGAAGGTTAAGGAAAGCGGTACCATATTCTTCCTCCTTGGAAAGTAGTTTTGTTGTGCAAAGTACTTTTTGCCCGTTCAGTCCATCCAACTGCTCTAGTTCTGGAATGATAATAGTCATTCTTGTGATATTCTTTCCCTTTGACATATTTGTCGCAATCTATTGCAGAGCTTCAACCATGTCGGTCAAACCGTGACCAATTACATCTGTCGGACAGGTAGCCCTCGACCTCTTCCTAGAGTTTGCACTGTTGTTTGTAGTGTTGGAGTTGTTTTCCTTTGCTGGTGGAGTTGAATGTGATATATTGGCACCTTCATGACTGTCCCACAACCATTGGATATTTGTGTCACTGTCCTCAAAATCATTAGATCGAAGATCAACTGATATGGAATTAAGATCCACAGTCTGTGTCATCGGATTGTCTGGATCCCTTAAGCCACCAAAAGAAACCGTGTTAAAACTATAATTTCCGGTTACACATCTTTTACCAGTAGCACAATCGTCCCCAAAAATTACTCAAAATCATCATATCTTGAACACGGCTTACAACGAATATGTTATGCGTACGAGTCTGACTATTAAGAAAATAAGAATAAGAAATGTCAAGGTAAGGGAGATATAGTCGGCATAAATTATAATTTAAATTGATATACACTTTTGAAAAAGAATATTGCCTCTCACCTTTATGTAGTCCACTCAAACATTATCCGTTATGACCACCAGCTTTAAACCATCAACCCACCCAAAACCACTAGCATTGCACAAATCCTGAATTGTAAAGTAAATTTTTTTTTACAGTGTGTAAGCGGTTAATGACGTTCTTGGAAGTGAGAATGATCTTTAATTTATCTCTGATATTATCAACAATAGGTTTGTACGTTTCTTTCTTAGAACCATGCCCACTCTTCTTCCCATTTACAACCTGCTCCTCATACTATCGATAAAACAGTTGTCCATGTCATCTGTCCAACGAAGTATACCACCTGGGGAAGGTGCCTCATCTACTGATTTTCCTGTATTTTTCTTTGGTGTCCTTTTTGGTGTTGTTGCATGACATCCTCTAGTCCTCTTTGTAGGTGTTGATGGTTGGGATCTCACGTTCATTAAAGCTACTGAGGACGTATCTTCAGCTATCTAAAAAACAAATATTTGCACAATCCACAAGAGAGAAATGGATCAATAGTCTATAGTGGTCAAAATGATCATTGTAATATTAACTGCGAATGCGATGATAAAAATGTACAATGAGTAATATACGATCAATCTAAATCCAATACCATATTCGTAACATTGTATACGACAAAATAAAACAATAATCCTTAGGTTGCGATTTTGTTACATTCTACAAAATTGATAAATAACTTAAACCCTTTAACTCACTGTACTAAATCATTCCACATCCTTTGTGCAATTCCCTTACGAAATGCCAACCATGCATCTCTCTCCTCCTGAGTGGCATTAGCACATTGCGATTGTCATCGATAGCAGAATTCTCTAACGTTGATGGAGGCACTCCTACATTACAATCTCTTGATGTACCATCCTCATCCACAATTTCATCATCCCCTGACAAACGAATAAAATTGTGAATGACACAACAAGCGAGTACAATCTTGACCTGTGTGAGTATAGAGTATTGTGGAGCCGTCTTTATAATGGAAAATCTAGCCTTTAATACACCAAAGCAATGCTCAATAACGTTTCAGAGTTACGCATGACGATAATTGAAAAGCTCTTTTGCATTTGCGGGATTACGTCTGATACGATATTCATTGAGATGGTAATGTACACATCGATATAGAGCCATAAATCCAGGAGAATGAGCATACCCAGTATCAACTACATAATATTTACCTACAATGTATAGGGAATGAGTTTCAATCAGTGATGAATTACTGTAATTTATCAGGTAGGAGACAGTAGTCTATATGTGATGTTACCTTGACGTACTGTAAAATGATCATGTTCATTGGTCAAAGCACTTTGTAAGACGCGTGCATCCGAAGCGGATCCCTCCCAACCCGCAAGCATGTAGACGAATTTCATATCAAAATCACAAACGGCCATTACATTATAAGAAATTACCCCTTTTTTATTACGATAGACGCCACTCTCATTATAAGGAACAAATGCAGGTATATGCATCCTATCTATTGCACCAATACAATCCTAAAGTGCATATTATGTAAAAAAAAAGAATTATAAAGTGAAAAACTCAATACTTCAACGGCGAAATTGCAAATCAAGAGAAAAAGTACTCACCTGAAAGAAGTTATTCCAATTCGGATTACTGTTAATCTCAGGTGGAGTTTCTGGACTGCGTAACAAACTGGGTATAAAGACACTATTGCATTTAGAACCTGATTGAAATAACGACTAACCATTTCACCGGACCTTATGAATCGATATCCAATGACTCTGTTATGCACATTATGTCCTAAAGTATGGAGGAACATCACAAGTTGTTCTTCCATGCTTACATGCTTTACATTAGTCAAACCGTTCTTATCCCGTAGAATGGAGCATAGGTTGAAAAAAATTGTCTTTTTCATTCTTAACTGGGAGATACATTCATTGTCTGAAGCCCTAATTATTCCATTGATGATCTAAGCTCATTCATTATCCGCACGCCTAGGTGGATTCCGAGACAGATAGTTGCGACAATATTCTCCAGCTGCCATGGCTGCTGACGCAGATGCAAATATAATAACAAACATATTCATCTCCTCTTCCATCCATTCGCAAAGATCCATTGTTTGGGGGTTGTAATTTCTACACAATAGAATCTCCCAAAATCAAGGACTTGGGTTCCTTCTTCTACATGTGAATTAAATAGTTCCATTTTGTAAATTATGATAATACCGACAAATGTTAAGCGCCAATACCGTAAATTAAGATAATACCGACAATTCATAGTTTTAATTCCACGTAGAGTGGAATGACGGAACATGAATCATATAGCCGACCCTAATTAGTTGGGAAAAGGTTCGGATGATGATGATGATGATGAACATGTTATGTTTTTTGGTTTCATGTCTGCAATATAGTATGAAATGTGATGCTTTTATGGGTTTTTGGGGTTTGTCATGTAGCATTCAATCAATTTGTGTTTGAAAGAGTCAGAGAAGGAGAGAGGAAGCTTTTTGCAATTCCATTCTTTGTAAAACTGAAATAACTCCATTGATTCTTTTTCCTCATTTCTCACCTCCTTTTCCCAATATTCTTCACCCCCAACTAATTCCCTTGCAAGTGGGAACTGTATTGTCCTACCTGCTTTAGCTATTAACTATTTCAAAACAAATAATTGCTCTGTATGTAGCAAAATCAGATTCAGGACTAATTCCAAAGCACCGCTTGGATTCGTTTGAATTCTTTCAAACGAAACAAATTGTATTATTTTATTTTCCTACTTTTTGGATGAACTTTTCCTTATTGTTTGGGTTCAGTAGCCATTTTGGAAGAGATAATGTGGTTTTATGCTTTCAATCTCTCTGCATGTTTATACAATAATAGGAATCACCTATTTTCTTTTACAACCTTGATCAAGTTAACATCTATTTCTCTAGTTTCTAATGTAAAAGGTCAGTCAACATATTTTATTAAGATGCAGTGTTTATTTCCAAATGTTGCTATTTATTTTGTTTAATTCATCCACGGTTTATGTTATATGATGAAGGAAACTATGATTAAGGGTAATAGGATGACATTAGTTTAAGAAATTTGATGGACTAAAAGATTAGAAACTGTTAGGATTTGTGTTCTTGTTTTGATGCTCGAGTTTTTTTTCATTGGGATTGTGGAATTTGATCATTTGTACATAGATCTTGTCTTCCACTCTCCTGTGTTTGGGCGACGAGTACATTCTCATGAGGAGGATGACACTGAATGTGGAAACATGCAATGGAATGGTTCATATATGAGTGAGTATGATTAGCTTAGTATAACTTGTAGTCATGATCATAGTTCTTTTTGCATGCATCATAGGCACCCTTGCCCACAAGGTTTGCAAATCGATTTCGGTCTCATATCTAATCACTGGTATATCAAGTTGTTACAGTCTGATATTGCTCTATCATTACCTTTTGATTATATATATATATATATATATATATATATATATATATATAGCCATAGGTTATTCATACAAGTTCCAGATGATATGTCAAACCATGTAAGTGTTTCAGACAATATGTCTACATATACCAGATCGAAGCCGTTCAACTAGATGGATGGTGTATCGACAATTCAGGTCGGATTCAACTATAGCACTTTGAGTCCATTTAAATTTTGTTAACATTGCCCTGTGGACAATTTTGGAGTGCCGACTTATCAAGTATACAATCCAAGCAAAGTATCATACAAGTTTCAGCCCTGCTGAGAAAAGAAAAAAGAAAATGCACATTACCTGTGACCTCGGGGACATATGGGGCGCCCACATGGACGATTGTGATAAATCCACTTCGTCCATCTGTTTTAAATACCACAATAGGACGAGACTATAAAATCAGGCATATCCAAAACTCATGTGGGCCATAATGCAAGAGACCGTGGGTGTCACGCCCCAAACTCAGAAATCGGGCTCATAAAATTCGCGATTGCCGAATCTGGTGCCGACAGCCTCCGTAGTACCCCATTCTCAGCTCCCAGCGCCCAACGCCAGATTCCGATCCTGGGATCTAGGAGGATTTTCCAACGTACATTTATTTCGTAAGAAGCATAGCCACAAGTTTACCCAAATCACAAAGGCAACATCATCACATATCCACTATAACAAAAACTTTGAGTACAATGCATAAAAGGAAATATAATATAGATAATAAGTCTCCAGAAATATCGCCATAAGCTCAGCTGCATGCTCCTACCTCAGTTCAGCTGTGTCCTATCGACACCTGCACACATCTATCGTGTATAAGTTTATAGAAAGCTTAGAGGGTGGTGTAAGTGTGTGCGTAGTATAAGCGTGCTCAGAATGCAATATTAGAGTAAGCGGAAATACTGACAAGTCTATGAGTCATATAATATCAGAGTATGCAGAAATACTAACAAGTCTATGAGTCATATAATATCAGAGTATGCAATGCAAATCGGCTATCCCATGCAAGGTCGTGGTAAACCAAATGCCATGTACTGATGATGCAATGCAATATGCAGTGTGAAAGAAATGACCAAGCTAAAGTATGAAGTCGGGATGTAGTACATAATATTGCTGGCTATGGGGTCCATCACAAGGGACTTCTATCCAAACTGGTCTCATACCTAAATTTTGATAGCCAGACTCAATGTGGTAAACTCCTGACCTCAGGTTAGTCTCACGTCCCAATTAAAATCCTAGTCATTACGAAGGTACACAATAATTAGTTGCGCACCACTAGCCCGAGTGGATAGTGAATGAATGAGTAAAATGATGAGTATGTAACTCCTACTCAATAAGTCCACATATCAGTATCGTACATCTCTGGGATCATCGGAGCCTAGTACACTCTAAGCTAGCTATCGCCCCTGCCGGCCGCGCAGCCCAGTGAGTGAAAAAGACCTCACTACTTACCTACCAGCAGTATACCAATGCCTGCCCGACTCGTCGATAGCAGACTCATTTGTGAGCTAGTCAAAGTCAGCCTAGCTTACAACCCCCTCACTTGGGCGGATAAGGCCACACCCCCTTCCAACCGACTACGACATAGTGGGAGACGCGGCCTACTGGTATTCGGCACTCGGGCGCTTATGTATATCCACTCGGTCTAGACGTTAGAGCATCCCCTAGCCATGGGAGTTTAGGGACTTTCACCCACGGACATCCAAAATGCCCATATGCTCAAACCAAATATTTTTGGTATCCCATCTAGCCATCCACGATATGCTTGTGGAGGCCGCAACCCTAATATCGCGCGCCAAATGATCATGTCACAAAATGCGAGATGTATTAGCCACACCATCCAGTCATGCATTAAACCTGCATGTATCGCGCGCTCATGTGAGTTAACTCTGTCTCTCACGGAGTCCTATAAACAATCAGCCCAACGACATATGTTATGCTCAATCACTCCTTATAACAAGCATGCGAATGATGTGTATGGGCATGTATCATGAAGTATACTAAGTATGATTATAATCACATATGTCATGGTGGGCTTGTATAAGGCGGCCCATGGCCCGTAATAATGAACGAGTGGCGTGCACACAATCACATACACATGGTGGGTCTCACACATCACAATTGGGCCTCGCACATATAAGGGGCTTCACATAATCACAATGGGTCTCATATAATCACAATGAGCCTCATATAATCACAATGGGCCTCATACAATCACACAATGGGCCTCATACAATCACGATGAGCCTCAAATAGTACAATGAGCCTCATACAATCACAATGTTATGTTAACACATACTCAGTGCGTATAGCAATCATAGTCATAATCGACAATCAGCCTATATATATAGCGGGGTTCATAGAAGGACAACAGATCTAATCCATAACATGAGGATCGGTCCTCAACAGTGGATATACCAATCCCGATAACACCGATCTTTCCACCTACGGTGATGACGTACTCTCCTCATATCAAGAATGGGCCTTGATGGCCTTCTCATATTAAGAATGGGCCTAAGAACAAAGAGTGGGCTTCCTTGCCCATTCCATCAAGTAGCAATCTAGGCTTCCTAAGGGCCCAATAAACACAATGTGGGCCACATTCCCTATGGAAGGCTCGGTACAAACACAAGATGGGCTCCAAGGCTTGGGTGGTCCTACAGGGTTTGGTGGAAAGCATCATTATCAAATGGGGGCCCAACGGATTGGGATAGCCTAATCAAGGGAAAGATGGGTAATATAACCATCAATGGAGGCCCAACGATTTGGGTTAGCCCATTAAGGGGAGATGAGAGTGGGCCTAACAATGGGCCATAGGGAGAGTTACAATGTGGACATCTAACCATCATTGCTCATACAACGTGGACATTAAACCATAATTGCTCCCAACGCATGGCCCATTTAATATCAACTAGGAACATGGATGGGCATCATAAACATCGTTACATACATCCTGGTGGAATCACACATCACGCTGGGTCTCATATAATCACCTTGGGCCTCACACAAGGGCTTTATATACATCGCATTGGGCCTCACTCATGGGCGTCATATAGATCACATTGGGCCTCATACTTGGGCCTTAAATACATCACAATGGGCCCTATCACATGTGCTTAATACACATCACAATGGACCGCATCACATTGGCCTAATGGGACAATCACAATGGGCCACATACAATTGCAATGGGTCTCATACAATCACAATGAGCCTCATCACATAGGCCTCACATACATCACGCTAGGCCTCATCACATAGGCCTCACATAGTCACAATGGCCACATACAATCTCAATAGGCCTCATACAATCATAATGGGCCTTATGCAAGGGTCTCATACATCAAGTGGGCCGCATCACACAAGCCGCAACAATCGGCCTCATGTACATCAAGATGGGCCACAATAATGGGCCTCATATAGATCAAGTGGGCCGCAACAATGGGCCTCATATGCATCAAGATGGGCCGCATCACATGGACCTCATACACATTACAATGAGCCACACATATGGGCCACACAAATATCAAGATGGGCCGCATCACATAGACCTCATACACATTATAATGGGCCGCACATATGATACACACAAATATCAAGATGGGCCGCATCACATGGACCTCATACACATTACAATGGGTCGCACATACATCACAATGGGCCACATCTCATGGGCCTCAAATACATCTCAATGAGCCACATCAATGGGCAGCCCATGATTCAGCAAAACGGATGGGCAGCATGGATACACAAAGCATACAACTCGATGGGCTGCCTACCCTGAACGGCGTAAATAAAATACATCATGGTGGGCCGCTGCCTTGGGCGGCGTGAGTTAGAACACATACATCAAGGCCCCATGGATGCACAATGTGATATACATCAAGATAGGGTCCACGTCCAGCTGGACTGGACGACATAGATGAAATACGTATAGCATGGTGGGCCCACGTCCAGCCCATCAGAATGGTGTGGGTGAAACACAACATCATGTGGGCCCGACACTATCCCACGCTGGACAGTGTGGACCGTACACACATCATAGCAAGCCCCACCATCTGATGGCCAGCGTGGATGGGACACATACATCTAGTCAGCCCCACAACACCGTCCAGAGATGGACAGTGCAGATACAGAATACGTACATCAAGGTGGGTCCCACCACTGCTAAAACAGATAGACGGCGGGGTATGAAATACATACATCATGCAGGACCCACAGAACTTGCAGACGTCAATACATCAACTACATCCCACCGTCCAAGGTCTGGACGGTGAGGATGATACACATACACCATTGTGGGGTTCACATCCCAGGTGCAAGGACTGGACATCCTGGATAAAACACTTACATCAGTGGGTCCCACATCCCACATGTAGACAGCCCACCTATATCAAGGTGGTCCATACAAATGGACGGTTGGGATAAAACGCCTACATCACGATGGGTCACATCGTCCCACGCGGATGGACGGTTGGGATAAAACCCATACATTACAGCAGGTTCCACCGTCCAGGGGGTCTGGACGGTGAGGATATAAAACGTATGCATCACGTGTGGGTTACACACGGATGAATGGTTTGGATATAAGACATACCTTATGATCAGGGTCCACAGGGCTGCTAACATCAATGCAGCAACTATATTGTTGGTGTCGTCCACATAGATGGACGGTTTGGATATGTCACATGCCTCACGGTGGGGCCCACCGTCCCAGTTAGTGGACGGTGTGTAAATAAAACATTTGCATCAGGTTGGGACCCACCATCCATGGGCTGGACGGTGGATGAAATACATGAGGGTGGGTCCCACTTGAAATTCATATCTATCTTATTTTATTTTATTTATTTATTTATTATTATTATTATTTACAGTAGCTGTGTATTTATTTATTATTATTATTATTTACAGTAGCTGTGAATCTGAAAGTCCCCACCGTCCAGATGGACGGTGGGATAAAATACATAAATTATGATGCATCACACCGTCGCACGTGCAGGGGCGGTGTGGATATAATACATATCTCAGGTGGGTCACGCAAATGAACGACGTGGATGCATCATGCATCGAGGTGGGTCCACGTGTCCCAAAACTGACGGACGACTTGGAAATAGAATACATACAATGAGCTGGGTCCCACCGTCCAACAAGCTGGACGGTGTGGATTCCCTTCCCCAACAGGGCCACGTCCAGGGATGGACGGCCTGGATGAAAGACATACATCAGGTGGGTCCACACGTGTGGCCCACCACCTTGGTTCAAGTTGATATTTGTTTTGTCCTTTCATCCAGACGGTCAGCGGTCTGGATTTGTTGCTGCTACGGTGTAGACACACATGTTGGATCTGGACCATTGAAGAGGGACAGTGTGGATAGAGGTCACGCACACCAAGGTGGGTCCACGTCAATGGGCCACCCCACTACCAGATCAAGCAGATATTTGTTTTTCCCTCTCATCAACGTCTGTTGCTGGATAGCTGCTTGTCCAGCAGGTCACAGCCCATCTGGCCAGGCTTTGGATGGCCAGATGATGGTTGGAGTGAATATAATAGGCGTACATCACGGTAGGGTCCACACAGGTGGGCCACACGGCTGGGAATCAAGTCGATATTTGTGTTCTCCCCACCGTCCAAGCCTGCCCAAAAACTAGTAGCAAGATGGCCCTGGACAGTGGCAGCAAGGCTGTCCCGCTTGTGGACAGCGTGGATATCATACACACATCAATGGTGGGCCATCAAACCAGGGAGAGAGAGAGAGAGAGAAAGAGAGAGAGAGAGAGAGAGAGAGACCCACATAACTTTCTTCTTCTTCCCTTATGCTATAATGCTCCTACGGAGCTTCCTCAACAGTGGAGATGACGATCTGAAGGTTGGATTGGTGAGGATCTAAGGTGGGAGAGGGCTGGATTTTTGGGATGGGTTGGACATCCATGGCTCTTGCAATGGAGAATGAGGAAGAAAGAGGGAGGGAGAGAGAGATAAGGGAGAGAGAGGGAGAAGTTATGGCTTGACATGATGATGTAAGGCCATCATTAATTTCTAGGTAAGAGGGGTGTTGACTTAAGAAGAGGGGCCATCATGACTTGTATAAGGACATGACATCACCCACCTAGGGAATGGTGCCATAGAGGTAAGTAGGTCCCACAACGTGCGGTCCACAACAATTAAAATGCTCGGGCCACATCTTATGATCTAAGCGTCGCATCGACGCACGAGACGCGGCATTGGAACCACGGTGACGATGCGGTCGCAATGACGTAGGTCTCGGGTCAAGCCGACTCAGGTTCACAGACCGCAACTCAGGGTCGCTCGCAATTGATATCTACTCGCGGGTCACCGGAATTCAATGGGGAGGATCGCGAGAGTCAACAGAACGGTATGGACTAGGATACGGGCCTTACATTGGGGATTTAACACCTACAAGTGATAGAAGTTTTGTATCGAGATGATATTTGTGCCTACTGTTTATCTGAGTGGTATTAACCTTATAAACGGTTTGGGTGGCATATGAACATCATAGTCAGCTTCATAAAGGTTTCAACGGTGGATGTTTCCTGAGTTTTGGATTTGTCAGATATGTAAATTCCTATCGTAGATGGACATAATGGATGTGTTATGGACATTTTTGTGGGCTTCAGATACAAATCCGGGTGTGGTCACAAGCAATCCGATTTAAAAATAAAAAAAACAAAGGGCCCATTCCATTGTTCGTGCTTGTAGACGTCTATATTACTTCTGGAGAGATGTTTTGGATGAAGCTGTCATTACTTACCATACACTATTAATTATAATCATACCAAATGGTGGTAACTTAAATCCACCTCGAAGCCTTTGCATGTCTGAAGCTCGTTATAGGCAGGGGTAGAACCTAATCCACTCGATATTCTGTTTGATTGGGTGATCTCAACGTGGCGCTCACATCGCCGTTAGACTCCACTGTTTTACAGTGTGATGAGCCATCGGATCGGATTAGGTATTACTAGATTATAAAATAGGAGATTTATGGGTGTTTTCACAAACGAGTTAAAAAAAATTTGACCTACTAATAGCGTGAAGAACTATAGCCGAGCTACAACTCCTTCCACCTGTTGAAACGAAAAAAGGATAAATCACATGCATTCGAAGTTCAAAAAGAAGAAGAAGATATCAAAAGCAGTAGTTATCAAATAGCTATAAAAAAAAAAAAAAAAAAAAAAAAAAAAAAAAAAAAAGACCTGCCACCTACCCGAAATGAAAAACAAGAATGCTTGTTGTAGCAGATTTTTCAAACGAAAGAACAGAAGTTATATAGCCATGCATGTAGATATTGAATGTTCATGATTTTTGGTAGTCCTATGGAGCATAGGGATAATTTCAAAACATCCATCTCTTGTCATAGGTGATATGATGGCTTTGATAGATCAAGTCAGCGAAATTGCCCAGCGTGGATGGATACGTAGGGTAACGTTGAATAGCTACCAGGTGATCTCAGTTTGGCCCACCTGCTATGTATTTAGTACAATCCATGTCGACCAATTGTTTTAAAATAAAAATTAAAGCGTTCAACCCAAAAATGAAGCTTCAGAGAAGATCAAGTGGATCATACGATGAAAAAGACTATTAGACTTGATTTCCACCGTTGATATTATGATAGGCCCAACGGTGATGTTAATTTATCATCCATCCTATTTATTAAATCTTCTAGACATGGATGAAGAAAGAAAACAATCTAAGCTACAACCAAAAAGTACTTGGTCCATATGAAATATTCAATGGTAGAAGGGCCATCAACGATGTTTTCCATAGACTAATCAAATTGAACGATGGATCGCCATAATTTTCAGGCTCAAGCCATAAAATCATCCGGTAAAATGGATTGATGGAACGGATCTTCTAGATAGATCACAGTGGACCCCACGTAGTTCTTCAGTATACGTTCTGCTTCCGCCTACATTAATGATTTCCACGGATTGAAAGATCCGAATACGTGACTTCCTCCTGTGTATTGCAAGATTTCCCTGTAAGAAATCCATCCAAAAATTCAAACGGCAGTAAGGTGCTTGATAGGGGTAATTACGTCTATTTCATTCTTATATTGTAAAATCAAACAGGCCCTTAGGGTAAGTTATGTTAGAGTTAAGAGAAGATTACGATTTTTTGTTATTTTAAAAGCCTCTAAGGGCAGAGAGCTAAGGTTTTTTGTTATAAGTTCTCTCTATCCTTGTAATCTTCTTTGAATAGTAGATTGTTCATTGCTTTGTCCTGTGGTTTTTTTTTTTTCCACAATGGGTTTTCACGTAAAAATCATGTATTCTATAAATGGTTAGATTTTTCATTTTCTCTTGTTTGTTTCAATCCAGATGAAGGTACTTCCACAGGGTTGGTTCTCTAATAGATAATGTGTCGAATGAGATTTTTTTTGGGGGAGAGTGTTAGCCGACTAGTGTGAAACAATGATGGTATTCAAAAGATGAATCATACTGATTGTGGTGGATTATATCATGATTTGTATTCATTCATTTATGAATTTGTCTTACGTTGGATTTTATAGTTATTGGATTAAAAAAATATACATGTAGATATTCTTGTATATTTTGCATTTATTCCTTTGTGGTTTATTTCATATAGAATCCATTGAAATATTTGTTTATCCAAGCTTTAATTTATAACAGCTTGAGTAAGATGTTTTAATCGAATCAAATATGTTTTTAAACTTATGTGAGATTTACTCATTAGGATATCGAGCGCATTCTTTATTGTGAATATTGAATTTCAGAAGCATGGTTTAATCAAGGAGTGAGTGAAGCAGAGTCCTAGCCATTTATTTCAGTTTTAACTAGTTTTAATTTTCTTTTTAAGTTTCCAAAATTATTATAAAGAGACTTATAGTGGAAGAGTAATTAGGACCTTAAATTATAGTGATGATGATTACATATTTTATTTAATAATAAATTGATTAATTTAGTTTATAAAAGCATGAATCTATATTATATGAAGGGTTGTGAAAATATGGTTTATGAATGTTTAATCTTTGAGTCATGTTCTCAGGTATGAGATCAAGGTTGAGCATATCTAGGTGCTAGATTTAAGGTGTGACATAATTAAAGCTCAATAGCACTTATCATATCTGAATAATTGCTAGGGAGATAACTACAATCCACATAAAAAAAAAGGATAGAATTAAGAACTGTTGGGAGAACGGCGTAATCACGCAGAGATGAACCTATGATAGCAATCCAAAATCACCAAGCAAAGGGAAGAAGAACACAACGATTTAACATGGAAAACCCTTTCGGGTAAAAAAAACCATAGTTTAAAGTGACATAAATTCACTATGAAAGCATAAATTACAAAGAGAGAAGGCTTACCTGATTCGAACAACCTCAAATCTCACCCTTGCTCCACCCATTTGAAACCCTATAATTATTTAGAAACCCCTTGGAATACCACCCAATCCCGTTTACACCCATATATATAGTTTTAGAAAGAATCCCAAATGAAATCGGAAGCAAATTCACAAATCCAGCGGATCTGTAAAATTCTGCGCAAAATCGTTCAATGACATCGAACGACCCCCAAAACTGTCCGACGACAAAACATGAATTTTCTGAAAATCTTCGATTGCTCAACCCAACTTCAATGGATGTCATCAAAAAATAACACCAATATGTCCAGCAACCAATAGAGGAAATCCTGGAAATAGTCGATGGCATCGAGCTGACTTCGATAACATCGAACCTGTCATCAATAGACTGTTGATTTAACAGATTTAAGACATCTATCAACAACAAAAACTTTCAAGATGTTTTCACATAAATATAATAATATTTCTCATTTATTACATACTCGAAACTTCATGTGCATTTGCATAAAAATTGTTTTAACTCATATATCAATTTATTCAATTAACATACTCTATTCTCATTAATCTTCAACTTGTAACCTATGAGTCGAGACATGTAGGTTTCTTTATTAAGTTTACTATTTAATAATGCAACTTCACGTCCATCTAAAACAATTTTAAATTCCTATATATGGATATGGCAAAGATCATCTTGATGAAAGTGAACTTCATTACAGGAGAATTTTCTCACACTCTATATCATCAATATGAGTAAATTCATTTGCAACAAATTTAGCTTCGAACTTGTCAATGTTACTATTAATTTTTTGTTCAAATCTATTTACTACCATAACATTTTTCCTTGGTCGTTGATCAACTAGTTCTAGACCTATTTTTAATCATCAAGTTGAATTCCTTATCTATAACTTCCTTCTATTTACTAGCAAGTGGTGTTGCAAGTGGTTTCGAGTAAGAACCGAATTCACTTTCATCAACTGTGACACACAGATAACATTTTCATTTATTTAAGAAAATTGTAGAAATTCTACACCCACACAATCTCTTAGGCCGAGTATCTCTAAACAAGAAGCTCTGACTATCATCAACAACTATAGGATTGCACCCACCGTTGTCAATAATGGGTAAAATTATCCTAGTTAGTGTATGATCTTTAAAATTCTCTTATACCTTGATTGCTATCATCTTCCTTTTCTTGATATGATATCATTCTTCAAAGAAGTTGACCTCATGAGATTCAATCTTGATGATGACTCTATTTACATTGTGGTACATTATGTAGCTGAGAGATTGTTTAAGGTAACAAATAAATGTACACTTAGTTGTCTTCGCCTCCAATTTTTCTCTACATCTGTAGGGATTATTGTATGCCATGTTGATCTCCATAGTCTCATATGGCATAGGTCAAGATACGGATGCTCATGGTCTCATATGTCTCATGGTCTAGATGCAGGGTTTAGAAGAAAAAAAAATAGTAAAATTTGTATCTCTGATGGATCCTTTGAAATCATAGGTGGGAGTCCCATAGGCAATTATTTCCTATGATATAACAAACTAAAGTTTTTATTTTAGATGATTTTGGAGACTTGGAGATTTTCTTAGGTGACATATTTGATGAATGATGTGAATGATACATAAACATCACATTGCCCCCTTTTCTTCCTAGTATCACCTAAGCTTATTATAGTACCAATACCACCAAATACATACCTATCTTAAGATATGTAGTTTTTGTATATTATATATAATCTTTCTTTGGGACTTGAAATGTTAATCAAAATTTCTAGCAACTTCTTGGTGCCATGATATTGGATGATTTAGATTGATGATTGTGTTTTTTTTTTTTTTCTTTTCACATAGACAATGGATGAGACATGACAACTTAAAAATAATAACGAATTAGTAAAGTATGTTATGGTCACCTTCCTTCACAATGAGGTTTTTTTAATTAATAATTTGATTAAAACTTGAAACCTGATTTCAGGTATTTATACTCGGTCTTGTTGGTTTTCCAATTACAATAGTAAATGGTTGTAAATGGGTAACGATTATTTACTTCTATAATTATATAACCATATCACTTATATTTGATTGCAATATGATTTTGCTACATTGTTTGTTCACCTAAAAATCACTATATAAAAATGTAGTTTAATAATGTAGAAATGTAATTATTACAATTTACTTTACCTATTTCATTTACAAGTGTATTTGACTTTGGATTTATGAGCCATAATTTCTGTTTAAATAAACATCTAAAAATGATAACGATGGCTCATTTATTTTACATTTCATAGGAAATTGGAAAACCAAACAAGCCTGAGAAATGATATGCTATGACTTGTTCCGTAAAAAGTTTATGTAGCTCCCTTTCCAGTGCACATTTGACCAATGTATGTGATGATTGGGATTGCCGATTTGATAGATCATCACATGAATGGGTTGAACAGTAAAATTACATTGATTGAAAACATTCTTACTGTGAGCTTTGTTGGTTGACTATAAACTTTATTTTAAGTTAAATGGCCCTTCCATATTGGATGACTATGATAGGCCAATCCTCTTAAAGGATGTATGACATCTCATATTTAAGGGTATTTGAGGGGAATGAGGGCATTTGGCATGAAGGATTTGAGGAAAACTTGATTCAAATGTATTTTGTATCCTTTAAAAAATGACGTTTCAAATTCTTGGCTCTCAATTGAGATTCAAGAAGATTTGCTCCCAATGGTCCGAAAATCGACTGTTAGGTCTCCATAAATAATAAAAGAGAACTCTCACTCTCTTATCTTCTCCATCGACTCTCTCTCTCTCTCTCTCTCTCTCTCTCTCTCTCTCTCTCTCTCTCTCTCTCTCTCTCCAATGTAGGGAAGGGCACGAAACAATGAGAAAAAGATCATCGTCTTCCTCAAGTAGGAAAACCTTGAATCTGTAGAGTAGTTCTTAAATTCACAAGACAATAAATAGAGAAAACTCGAAATTGTATTGAGAAATGATCCTAAGATTTCCCGATTGCATCACTTACATAAAAAAAGGAGCAAAACTCTAATTCATTTAAAAGTTATTTAAAACAACAGATCTCTTCTAAATTCTAATTAAAAAAAAAAAAAAAAAAAAAAAAGAAACATCCCGTTAAACCTTATTGGAGCATTTCTGACATTATTTCAAGTAATTTTTTAAAAGATGGAAATCTTAAAACTGTAAGAATAAAGAGATAGATGAAAATGAAAATTTTCAAAAATAGTATTTTTTTTCTAAAATTACTTTGTTGAACTAGATGGGTACATTTTTTGGTGAAACAAATGAATTTGACTGACGTAGCAGCCAGTTGGTCCCAAAAGTATCGTTATATAAAGATCGATCGATCGTGCGTTTCATGATGATGCCTGAATCAAAGTTATAGCTGATTTATGTGGTCCGCACTTTGATTGATAGTTTCTTTCTATCCAGAATTAATTTCTTCAAATCAGACATGCTTGGGGCCAAGTTACGTCATTGCCCTATGTAGGACTAGGCCCGTATATGATGGACTATTTCCGCTTCTGTTCAAGCTTCTTTCCGTCATGCTAAGAATGTCTCTGCGGCCTGCTCTCTCTCTCTCTCTCTCTCTCTCTCTCTCTCTCTCTCTCTCTCTACCATAGGCGGTCTACCACATCATCACTAGCAATATCTGTGTCATTGTCCTACTCACCATTGTCGTGCACTTGCCATTGTTGGCAGTCTCTCTTGCTCATACTATAAAATTAGTGGGTACACTTTTATGGCCCAATTGAGGCTCAAAATTACCTTATTTTTAACCAAAGTATATATTTAAATAGATTTGTTACAATGAATATTTAAAGTGTCACACATGTATACTATTTCAAGGTATTCAGGATGATTTAACCAAATTCAGATTCCTATTGATATACTACAAAATTTCAATACATTCTAAATCCTGGCTGCCAAAAATAAAATTTAAATTCCACATAATTCCAGTTACAGGATGCAAAAACATTAAGGATTCCTAGTTACTTGAATTTCATGATAATTGTGATTTAGATTCTAATGCATTTCATATACAAAGTGTCAAACAAGCCCTTACATCAACAACCTCGGACATAGTTATCATGTGTATCATGCAAAGCAACATATGACTCATATGGAGTGCATTGCATGGTAGAACTATTCTTGTACTTTTTATTGTTGGGTAATCTTTTCCCTATTGGGTTTCTGACTTGAAAATGGCGTGGTGTAACCAAAAGAAGAACAAGTGATGCACCCTATTTAGTGGGCCTAATCATGGATTGCCTATGTTTTGAAAGTCACATTTCAATCAATCCATCACCTTTCTCCTCTTTCTTAGTTTTTATGGATACTTTAAAGGCTACAATGACGGCCTTTGTTTTGAAAGTCGCACTCCAATCAATCCATCACCTTTCTCCACTTAGTTTTTATGGATACTATGAAGGTCACTATGAGGTGCTTAGAATTATCCAATGTGTTGAATAAATTTCATCCGTAATATACCAACAAAATGGATGGTCCCAGGTAGTCTTCTTTCATGTAGTCAAATTCTTAAGAATTGATTTACTCACTTTTATTTACAACCATTAGATTTGGTCATTCTAACTATGAGTGCAACTCGGCAAGCCAAAAGCCCAACCTAGCTCCAAGAGGAGTCAACCCGAAACTTCAATTAAGCTACCTAGCCCAAGGTATCAAATTGTAACGCCCTAAAAATCGGGGGTCGAGCAAAGCTCAGCTCCCGAGTTCCAACGCATCAGATATGTAACATAGATAATGATGATTATGACAAGTGCATTGAAACATGAATGGGATTAGACTAAAACAGCATATCATACTCCAGAGACAGTTAAATTACGTAAGCGGAAGACTGTGATAGATATATAAAATTTATAAACTGTTGTAAGTCTCCAGAGTATGAACATGTTACCAGGTTAAATATAGACATGTATACACCAAAAATGAACAAAACGAATATACATGGGTGTTCCAAAAGTACAAACTAAAGTGTAATGACGTCTAATCAGCAACCCTGTAATTCCGTCGATCGGAAGATGGTCAACATAGACCCGCCTGATAGCTGCACACAGGAGAAACCCTCCTCCTCATCATAAAAGTCTGGCTCTGCTTCGCAAGCATCACCATCATCTACAACTAAGATAGGGTCTGGTTGGTGTATACAATACCGTCCCGTAACGTGGGAGTGAGTGATCAACTCAGTGAAACTATAAAGCAGAGGTTAACATATTATCAACTTAGTCAAGCAGTAATGATAAAGCAGTACAATCAAACATTCTTAGATACTCTTATTAATGCAAGGATGAAATGTATTCATGATGTATGCCCTCGCCTACACTCCCTCGTGCGACACCATCTTACGGTCGCGGCATGCTTTCATCCCTCTGTACTCTTCAACCCGGGGCACATGCAGTGCAATATTGTGAGCATGATTACTAAGTTTTTATTAGTCCTTTTCATACAGCAGGATTGGAAAACTAAGGTACCTCCCTTATATCAATTCTCAAACAATGATTCATCTAGGGTCGTCAATCCTAGTACTATCTCATATGATGTTACGGTTCTAGGTCGCTACAAAGGGCTTGTCACCAAATCAGTGCAGGCTTAGTTTATACTTTAGATGCTACGGAAGGCTCATCGCCTATACGTAGACTCACAGTACGCTTGAGGTCACTACAAAGGGCTCGTCACCTGATCAGTGTAGGCCGACAGCTTGAATACAGTGTCTCATACCACCGTATTCAGCTCATGAGGCAGTCTTGCTCACTGGTCACTACGGGGAGGCTCGTCGCCCCAGCGTAGGCTGACAGCTCGACCACGGTGTCCCATACCACCATGTCCGGTTCATGAGTCTTAGCGGATCGAGGTACCAAGGTTAAACGGGATTTCACGGGTGAGTTTGGTACCTCAGGTTCAGGTAGTGGCGTCCATACATGGTGAACATACATCGAGTCAATTGGATTACATGACGAGCTCGACTAGCCCGAGCACACATCGAGCTGATCAACATGAAGCGCATAAGCACTCCGTGTGGCCTAACTACTGTCGTCAGTCAATATACACCTCAAATTCATCAGGCGCGTCTCATGTGGTGGGACAAAGTCAGCCACTACTTCGAGGCTTATTACCAATTGCCTGGACTATATAATAGCCCCAAACACATTCAATTACAAGGATCTAGCATATGAGATACTCAAGCAGTACTGGAGCAATGATTCAAATCATACAATCAGTTGAGCATGTTATGAAGTACAACATAAACATGAATCCACACTTATGCATTTCTAGGTAAAAGCAATGAATATGAAACAAGGCATATGGAGGAAATCGTACACATCATTAGTGTGGCCGAGAATCCTATCTCAACACCCATTTAAAAGAACAGTTTACAAGTATTTATTCATACAGACATGTTTACAAACACTTATCATACATATTATATCATACATGGTATGTATTGGTTAGCATACGTATTAGGGCAAGTCCTTTCGTCAAAGGATTGCCGCTTACACAACAATCGCATAGCCACGATAGTTAGTCATAGCGTACACTAACGCAAGGTTTATACTCATTTAGTCTTTTGCTCAAACACTTAGGCTATGCACTGTAACATACACGACGTATGTTAATATAACATGTATTAGGCTACTCCGTTCACCCAAAAGTTGATACACATGCATCTATCATACATAGACAGCAATTAATCATGGCAAGTACAAATCTGAATTTCATACGTATACGGTATTTTCTATAAATACGAGGAATACAGTATATTCAACCTAGTTAACATATAACTAAAAAATGAAACGGACATCACTTTATGCATGTGAAATAGCACCTACATCAAGAATAAATCATTAAAAAATATTGAAAGCCTTGAAAACCATAACCTATATGTCTATAGTCCGCACCTTACGTCGGTAGACGCGTAACGAACTCAGTTCGTATACACATGCTTCGTCTACGGCACAACGACAACCTATTACATGAAATAGGTTAGCTATTTCATTTGTTACATTATTTAGATTCTTAGAACGGATTAGGGTTAGGATTCTTACCCAATATTGGAGTCGGAATCATCGGAATAGCGATACAGAAAAGCTGATTCAGCCCGTGGAGTGATGAGATTGAATCCCAGGGATGAACTCCAACTCTCTCTCTCTCTCTCTCTCTCTCTCTCTCTCTCTCTCTCTCTTTCTCTCTCTTTCCTCTCTTCTCTCTCCTAGGGTTTTTCAAATTCGTATGGGATGAGAGAGTGAGGGCTTAAGGCCCTTATATAGGCCTAAAACTGATGGAAATGGCCTCAGGGCCAAAGTATACTTAGGTCATAGCCAAAGGGCGTTTGTTTTAGCTCAACGGAGCACTTCCGGAGCCCCCCCTTGAGCCAAAGGTCTGACTTAAGCTCCCTGACCATGGATCTAGGTCGGGTTGAGTTTTTGGTCCGATCGAATTTACAGATCGACCGCGGTGGACCAGTTTCAGTTCGACGGTCACCGAAACTCGATCAGGGCCACAAGTGTAATGACATGTGTGGGAAATTTCTCCTGATCTGAGGGTGTATTTGGGTTAGATTCTGACGGTCTGAGTCTTTATATTTGGCCCGCAAGCGACAAGTCTCAGATGACTTAAATTTAGATTTTTATTTCTAAGATATCCACGTTTCTCACACACTTCACTCTGTGCTCAAGCGAATAGCTTCGGGACACTATCTGGACTTGATTTTCGAGTTGGTGGTCAAGTCCAGCAAGGCAATCTTAATTATATAATTTCGTAAAAATCGGACTTTCGACGTGCGGTCCAGATCCGATATGGAGTTTCAATGTGCTCCCAAGAGCAACTGGGTAATGAGATTGATCCTAGATTTTAGTGTAACCTAGCGTCAATGATTCTACAAGTTTTGGGTCTTGCAGATCATATTTAAAGTGATTAGTGCAAATTTCACAAGTAAACTAGTTTAGCACTAGCTAATACTCGCCTACTTTCTAAAGGATTTAGTCCTGTATAATTTTTGCCTGAGGTGGTACTTGGGCCTTTATAATTTGTATAGAAGGTGATTCAAGCTATTAATACTTGATTAAATTATACCCTAATCACAACAGAATAAGGTCCTAGGGCAGTTCTACGTCCAAGGACGTCCATTGCCAAGTTAGGAAAAATTCGGGGTGTTACAATCTACCCCTCTTAAAAATAATTTCATCCCCGAAATTGGATAAGGCTTCTATTGGGTTTGTATTCAATGAGCGCATTATGGATACACTGACCTCGGCTATTATAATTTAGCTTATACCCATTGTTAGGCCTATTCTTTAATACGAATTGGTTTAGCACTTGGACCCTAATTGTTTTTATTCCAATAACTTCAACGTTACTTTCTAAGGAAGATTCAGACCCTATTTAATGACCTATCCTTATGCACCACCTGGATCAATTTCCTTCGATCCTGGGCCAGTGGGGCTGGGGTCGACCACGCTTCCGTTACGCCACTTTGATCCAACGGATGTATTAGCTGACCTAACTAGATTGGGCTCATAATATTCTACCCCTCTTAAAAATTATTTCTAGTCTCAAGGCTCAAGAATCTGTATCCTAATCTGTATGTCGGAATAATGTGTAATTTAAAACCTATCCTTGACACGAAATAGGAAACGATCTCTCAATAAATTGGTCTTCTTTTTATCGATGATGTGTGCTATGGCATTGGTACCTATGGTTATAGAAAGGAGCTAAAATGATGTGTGTTGAGGTTGATTTCTGGGATGGGTGTGAGTTTATGGTAAGATGCCTAATTCTACCAAAGGACCTTTGCCACGGTCCCAACTTACCTTATTTAATCATGTCTAACTTAACAGGCAGGCTATCTTTCTAAGTTCATATGCACAATATATATGCCAACATGGCATGTGATTTGGGACTTAATACCTAACTGTTTATTGTCCATTTAGGAAATTCCTTAGGCCTAACCTTGGGCCTAAGAGAAAATCTCTATTGGCTATATATTCTTAACACTTCTCAAAGACGAAGTAATAGACGTATGGTTGTAAGTGGTCGGGCCAACACAGAAGGAAAGTTGTGTAGTGGGTCTGAGTCGGATACATAGACCTTCTACCTAACTAGGACAGAAAATTTGTCGTATCAGTTCTTAATCCTAGTTGATCCCGATCTTCTGCTTGATCAGAGCAGTGAGTTCATTGGTAACTACCAGGATTGAGAATTCAATTCAAACCGCAAACACCTCGCTTATATATAGTTTCTCTACTCCGTGTTCCTAATTGTAATAAGTACTTGAGAAGACAATTCTAAAGGGTGTGTTGATTTGACCTAATGTTCAATCTGAGGGATATATGAGTTTTCTCTGAATGTAACTAGTAACCTTCCTAAGAGCTATTAAAGAAGCCTATAGGTATTGAGGGGATCCAACGAAGGAATGAGGGCTCACTCCAACCTAATCAAGTCAACTACTCAATCTATCTTTCAAATATCTTAGCATAATTAGTCTTTTACGGACGTATAACCAATAGCCTAATCTTAACTTATGAGTAGCAGTAATCCGATAGTTGTAATTCAAAGTCTACGCTCATACGCTAGATGATTTCATACCATTTCTAATACAACAAATTGTTTTTATTGCCTAGGGTCAAAAGTTGCCTGATTGGAATTGAGTTGCCCGAACTTGAATTTAACTACGCTCGAGTACTTCACATATGCTCATACCAGCTAAGGAGGTCATAGGATTCACGTTATCAATTTATTGGATTTCCCATACTGTCAGGTCTTTCGGAATTTAGGAGTACCATTCTAGGTCTAAAACTCTATGGGCCTATTTGGTCAATGGTATCAAGTTGTATTAAGGATTGGGAGTGGCATGGTTGGTAGGAGGGTGGGATGGGATTAAAATTAATTTTATAGGCTTTGGAAAATGAGCCTTGTGTTGGAAAGTGTGAGATGGGATTTCCAAATCCCACAATGATGAATTTCTAAGTATAATTTGAAAGAAATCCCGGGATTTACTTTTAATTGCATACATTTCAAATATGGTATTGGAAAACATGGGATACACCCAATCCAGGGACAACACCTTAAACATGTATTTATTGTTACTTTTACAATTTCATCCACCTTAATCTCACCGAATGTAGTTGGTCGAACATGTGGAGGTTGTGAAGGTTACGGAACACGAATTTTCGTGCTCAAATGGAAGGAAATGAAGAACGTAGAAGGGGGGTTGTTGGGTTTCGGAATCTTGAGCCACAAAAAGAGGATGTGTAGACTCAAATGAAAGGGAAAGAAGGATAAAACAGCTATGGTAGAGGGTTTTGAAGGGATGACACTGGTGGTGCACGAAAATGGAAGGAAAAGTGATTAGAGGGGGGATTTGAGTAAAGATTTTTGAGTTTTCTTAAGAAAAGGAGAGCTTGGAGGGGGAGTTAATGAAGGGAGGGAGTAATAGGAGGGGTTAAAAATGAAAAACCCCACATCAGTGGGCCACACAACCCCAAAGATGCGTCGGCCTGAGCCGGCCAGGCCCGTTAAGCGGCGAGGCCTCGCGGAACCGGCAAGGGCCTCGCCGACCTCTGGACCTTCTGGCGAGGAGTCGCTGGTCCAGTGAGGTCCTCCTCCCCCCCTTGGTCCAAAAATGTGTGGGGCCCACCTTGGGTCCCCTTGGACTTGCTCGGTTTGGCCCCCGACTCCGTGTGAGGCATTGTCGGGTCTAATTTGCAAACCGGAATGAGTTTATTTGACGTGCACTATATGATTTTGGGGTAGGAGAAGCTAATCTATCCAACTAACTTATTTATTTTGTTAGATTCCAAAATTTTAAGGGTCAAAAACCCATTTTGTCCATTTATTTATTATTTATGGTAAGTTTTAGTTTCGGTATTGTTCTTCATCATTTATACCCTAGGATTGGTGTGTATTATGAATGTGCTTAGAAAAATTTGAAGGATAGGATGGTGAAAGGTGAGATTTCGAAGGAAAATGGTTAAAAAGAGACTTTACGCTTTGGGATTGAGTTCTGGAAAGTTAATAAGGTGTTATGATTGATCCATTGCCTAAGGACATCTATTTCCAGGTTTAGAATTTGCCAACTAACGATTCAAACTCGTCAACTGACGGCCTAGAGGCGACTTAGGTCGATTCACGTGATCAAAGATACATTATGGACCAAATTACAGTATTCAGTCTCGCCTGTGGGCAAAACTTGGGGTACTAATGTGGTTTCTAGATTTCATCACCCCCTCCTAAGTCAGAGTGCATCAGAGTGCATTGTGTTACCATAACCCATGTCCAGTTTAATCCAAATCATGCTCTGATACCATCTTGTAACGCCCTGAAAATCGAGGGTCGAGTAAAGCTCAACTCCCGAGTTCTAACGCATCACTTTTGCAACATAGATAATGATGATTATGATGAGTGCATTGAAACATGAATGAGATTAGACTAAAACAACATATCATACTCTACAGACAGTTAAATTACGCAAGCGGAAGACTGTGATAGATATATAAAATTTATAAACTATTGTAAGTCTCCAGAGTATTAACATGTTACCAGGTTAAATACAGACATGTATACACCAAAAATGAACAAAACGAATATACATGAGTGTTCCAAAAGTGTAAACTAAAGTGTAATGGCGTCTAATCAGCAACCCTATAATTCCGTCGATCAGAAGATGGTCTACATAGACCCGCCCGATAGCTGCACACAGGAGAAACCCTCCTCATCATCATAAAAGTCTAGCTCCGCTTCACAAGTATCGCCATCATCTGTAACTAAAACAGGGTTTGGTTGGTGTGTACAACACTGTCCCGTAACGTGGGAGTAAGTGATCAACTCAGTGGAACTATAAAGCAGAGGTTAACTTGTTATCAAGTAATGATAAAGCAGTACACTCAAACATTCCTAGATACTCTTATTATTGCAAGGATGAAATGTATTCATGATGTATGCCCTTGCCTATACTCCCTCGTGCGACACCATCTTACGGTCGCGGCATGCTTTCATCCCTCTGTGCTCTTCAACCTGGGGCACATGCAGTGCGATGTTATGAGTATGATTACCAAGTTTTTATTAGTCCTTTTCATACAGCAGGATTGAGAAACTAAGGTACTTCCCTTATATCAATTCTCAAACAATGATCCATCTAGGGTCGTCAATCCTAGTACTATCTCATACGATGTTATAGTTCTAGGTCGCTACAAAGGGCTCGTCACCAAATCAGTGTAGGCTTAGTTTATACTCTGCTACAGAAGACTCGTCGCCTATACGTAGACTCAGAGTATGCTCGAAGTCACTACAAAGGGCTCGTCACCTGATCAGTGTAGGCCGACAGCTCGAATACAGTATCCCATACTACCGTATTCAGTTCACGAGGCAGTATTGCTCACTGGTTATTACGGCGAGGCTCGTCGCCCCAGCGTAGGCCAACAGCTAGACCACGGTGTCTCATACCACCATGTCCGGCTCATGAGTCTTAGCGGATCGAGGTACCAAGGTTAAACGGGATTTCACAGGTGAGTTTACCTTAGGTTCAGGCAGTAGCGTCCATACATGGTAAGCATACATCGGGTCAATCGGGTTACTTGACGAGCTCGACTAGCCCGAGCGCACATCGAGTTGATCAATATGAAGCGCATAAGCACTCCGTGTGGCCTAACCACTGTCGCCAGTCGATATACATCTCGGATTCATCAGGCGCGTCTCATGTGGTAGGACAAAGTCAGCCACTACTTCGAGGCTTATTATCGATTGCTTGGACTATATAATAACCTTAAACACATTTAATTACAATAATCTAGCATATGAGATACTTAAGCAGTACTGGAGCAATGATTCAAATCGTACAATCAGTTGAGCATGTTATGAAGTACAACATAAACATGAACCCACACTTATGCATTTCTAGGTAAAAGCGATGAATATGAAACAAGGCATATGGAGGAAATCGTACACATCATTAGTGTGACTAAGAATCCTATCTCAACACCCATTTAAAAGAATAGTTTACAAGTATTTATTCATATAGACATGTTTACAAACACTTAGCATACACATTATATCATACATGGTATGTATTGGTTAGCATACGTATTAGGGCAAGTCCTTTCGTCAAAGGATTGCCGCCTACACAACAATCGCATAGCCACGATAGTTAGTCATAGCGTACACTAACGTAAGGTTTATACTCATTTAGTCTTTTGCTCAAACACTTAGGCTACGCATTGTAACATACATGACGTATGTTAATATAACATGTATTACGCTAATCCGTTCACCCAGAAGTTGATACACATGCATCTAACATACATAGACAGCAATTAATCATGGTAAGCACAAATCTGAATTTCATACATATACGGTATTTTCTACAAATACAAGGAATACAGTATATTCAACCTAGTTAACGTATAACTGAAAAACGAAACAGACATCACTTTATGCATGTGAAATAGCACCTACGTCAAGAATAAATCATTAACCGACATTGAAAGCCTTGAAAACCATAACCTATACGTCTATAGTCCGCACTTTACACCGGTAGACGCGTAACGAACTCAGTTCGTACACCCATGCTTCGTCTACGGCACAACGGCAACCTATTACATGAAATAGGTTAGCTATTTCATTCGTTATGCTATTTGGATTCTTAAAACGGATTAGGGTTAGGATTCTTACCCAATATTGGAGTCGGAATCGCTGGAATAGCGATACAGAAAAGCTGATTCAGCCCATGGAGTGATGGGATTGAATCCCAGGGATGAACTCCAACTCTCTCTCTCTCTCTCTCTCTCTCTCTCTCTCTCTCTCTCTCTCTTCTCTTCTCTTCTCTCTCCTAAGGTTTCCCAAATTCGTATGGGATGAGAGAGTGAGGGCTTAAGGCCCTTATATAGGCCTAAAATTGATGAAAAAGGCCTTAGGGCCAAGGTATACTTAGGTCATAGCCAAATGGCGTCTGTTTCAGCTCAACGGAGCACTTCCGGATCCCCCCCTTGAGCCAAAGGTCGGACTTAAGCTCCCTGACCATGGATCTAGGTCGGGCTGAGTTTTCGGTCCGATCAGATTTACAGATCGACCGCGGCGGACCAGTTTCAGTTCGACGGTCACTGAAACTCGATCAGGGCCACAAGTGTACTGACATGTGTAGGAAATTTCTCCTGATCCGAGGGTGTATTTGGGTCAGATTCTGACTGTTTAAATCCTTATATTTGGCCCACAAGCGATAAGTCTCAAATGACTTAAATTTACATTTTTATTTCTAAGATATCCATGTTTCTCACACACTTCACTCCGAGCTGAAGCGAATAGCTTAGGGACACTATCTGGACTTGATTTCCAAGGTGGTGGTCAAGTCCAGCAAGGCGATCTTAATTATATAATTTCGTAAAAATTGGACTTTTGACGTGCGGTCCAGATTCGATACAGAGTTTCAATGTTCTCCCAAGAGCAACTGGGTAGTGAGATTGATCCTAGATTTTAGGATAACCTAACGTCAATGATTCTACAAGTTTTGGGCCTTGCAGATCATATTTAAAGTGATTGGTACGAATTTCACAAGTAAACTAGTTTAGCACTAGCTAATACTAGCCTACTTTCTAAAGGATTTAGTCCTGTATGATTTCTGCCTGAGGTGGTACTCTGGGCCTTTGTAATTTGTATAGAAGGTGATTCAAGCTATTAATACTTGATTAAATTATGCCTTAATCTTGGCAGAATAAGGTCCTAGGGCAGTTCTACGTCCAAGGACGTCCATTGCCAAGTTAGGAAAAATCCGGGGTATTATACAAATACTTAAACCTAACCCACTTTAATTTCGGTTTGGACTAATACTTATAACTAGTAAGCTAATACATAAAATCAAACACCTGACTATAAAAATAAAAATAAAAATAAAAACATGCATGAAATCGATACCATCTATTTCAAAACTTCGAAATCAAGTAGTGGATAATCCATTACTGTAGTTGTGTTTACCATGTATAATCATTCATATATATCATAACATATGGGTTGTGTTAGGGTTCAATCATGTTGCCTGCAATAGGGTTGCAAGTCGGGCGAGTTGGATCATGTTGAAGGTCACCCAAGCCTACCCAACCTGCAGCCTAGCCTCACCAAAATTCCAACCTGAGAAGCCCAACCCAAACCCAACCTAACCCAACACGTGATAATTCTCAACCCGACTTAAACCAGCTCGAATTTTCTCAATTAGAACCCTGCTAAATTTTAAATTGGGGGGTTTGGGGACCTTGACAACATGACCCAAGCCAACACAAACTCAGGTTGGACTAAACGGGGTTTGGGTTGACCTGAAACCCAAGTTGCAGCCCTAGCCCAGGGCCTCAACCCAAGCCCAACCCAACCCAACCCTTGGGTTTGTTCCTTAGCCCTAACACCCCAACCAAGGTTAGGATTCCGAATTTGCATGTTTAATGTGGTTAAGTTAAAAATCGTTCAAAACCAATAAATAACAATAAAGGCAAAAATAGATAATCTTTTGGTGATCCAGACCGTCCATCCAAAAGCACCCACCATGGAGAGCTCATACACCAAAAATATAGCCCATGGGTGGTCGCCTTCATTCGATTGTTGGACCACTAAATGGGAATGGGAACCTTTATACCATTTTCTAACTGTAGAATATGAAATCGTCAGCTAATTGATCAAGTCTTTCTGATCCAAAAGATTTTGGGTCAAAATCCATCCAAAGGTGTGGGCCCCACCATGAACGGTCAGAATCACCGAAAGATTGATACCACCTATGTGGTGGCTGTGGCTATGGGCAGGAAATGCCTAACATCACATGCACTTGTAAAAGAAAAGTGGACCACACGCACTTTGATTGGCTCCTATTGACCGTCTATCTGAACCAATCAAGGTACGTGTGGATGACCTTATCCTTGCACGTGCAATTAGCAATTGCTTTGAGAGAGAGAGAGAGAGAGAAAAAAAAATAAAAACGGTATGTGAATATCTTCCTTTATTTTTATTATTTTTGAACAGAGATCTGTACATATGAATTTTATTTCATGAAAAAATAAAATAAAATAAAATAAACCCTCCCTTCCATAAATATGTGAGAGGAGAAACAATTAAAATAAATAAATGGCACTTTAGTAATTTACATTTCAAAAATGGCGAAAAATTAACTTCCTATGATATGGCCCATGAAGTAATCAATGCATAAAAGAGCATCACAGCCAACCATTTGAGGGTGGGTGGTTTGGAGCCGTCAGATCCATTACAAACCACCTTCTTGTCATGATACGTGCAAACCTTTTTCTTCCTGCATACAATACAAGATAAGAGTTAGAAAGGAAATTAATGGGTAGTTTGGCATGTTCCCAAATGCCAGTATTTTGAACGTTTGGGAATTGAGATTTAGAATTTTGAGATTATCTTCATGCATCGCAATTGTAATTTTCTTCTCTTATGATATGTATATTTATTTACATCATTGAATATTTTCACTTTCATATATATATATATATATATATATATATATATATATATATATATATATATATATATATATATATATATATATACACATGCATGTGCGCACCTTTGCACACGTGCCATGGGTGTCTAATCTGAATGGTCCATGTGATGCGGAATCCCATAAAACCTCAATTGACAAATTTTCACCATCATCTAAAATTCTGGTGGGCCATAGCAGTGAGAAATGCAAATCAAGGGAGGAAGCTGTTTTCATTTTTCATGGCCCATAAAAGTTTTAGATCAAAGTAAAACTTAGGTCTGGAGGGTTTCACGAGGTGCTGCTTCACATGAACGGTTCAGATTTTGGATCCCCATCACGTATGATGGGTTCTCAAAAGAGTTTGTATGTAGTATGTACGAACTGGTTCGCAGGTGAGCGTGTGTGTGTGTGTGTGTGTGTGTGTGTGTGTGTATATATATATATATAAGCTTTTGTTTCAAATATGAAATTAATAAGCCTAGCTTTATACACGGCAAAGCTTGGAATTATTATTATTTTTTCTTTTTGTTAAGGTTGTCTTGCAATGGGTTAAATGCAATTAAAATCTTATTATACTCACATATGTCATATTTAGAATATTTGAAAGCCTTTAAATCATTATATGTATTATAAAATAACTCTTTTAAGTCCAAGACTCAAAATTCAGCTCTGAACATAAATTTTGAAATTCAAGACTTTGAAAATCCATGCTATCAAACAAAATTGAAAATCTAGCACTACAAATCAAGGATTTCAATTCCATACTCTCAAACAAGCACTAAGCACCTTTTTCATGTTTTTAAATGTTGTAGGATGTGTGAGGACTTTAGGGCTTGTTTGGGAGCGTGGATTTGGAACCCCCTAGATTCACAACCCCCGGATTAGAAACCCCCTGGATTGACAATCCTCTCGGTGTGTTTGGCACCCTGGAGTGTGAATCAACTTTAATTCAAAAATACCTATACATGGCATATTTACAGGGGTTTGAATTTAATTACAAAATCAACTTTAATATCCTCAATTAGTGAGATATATAATTTTTGACACTATGGTTGTGATAAGCCCGCTAAAATATATGTTTTACCTAAAAATGATGAAATTCCAAGTCTCAGATGGACCACAAGCACAAGATCATATCTGAGTGACTAACCAACAATTTTTAATCGTTGATTAATATGGACAATGTTTGGACGGTGCTGGATAATATTTGGACGGTGCTGATCTACATGAACAATGTTTGGACTAGTCTTGATCATCGTTAGTGGGCCATGTGCCCAGTAGAATGATAGCGTACAGTGACATACATTTATACCTGCAACTATTGAAATGATTTCAGGTGTAATCCAAGCTCTCACCGTGGATTACAAACCCCTCAAAGAGGGGATTGGAAACCCCTGGATTCCCCAGTTGCTTTATGCTGCCAAACAACCAAGGGGATTTGAAACCCCCTCTGATCCCCTCCATTCCCCTCCAATCCAAGGTGCCAAATGACCCCGTAGGCTTTGGATATGGAATCCTCTTCAATGATCCAAACCATATGGGACGTCCTGATGTTGGATGTAGCTACCCAAAATCTGAAAAATAAAGTTGAATATTTCAACCCTTCCGTCATTTGAGTCTTTTCCTTTGAATATGGACGGTCCACTTAACCTTGAAATAATCAAGGATTTAAAAATATTTGAATCCCAATATTTTTTAGCATCCCCCATCATGATGAGGCTCATCTTATGAAGAGTTTGTACCATTGAAAAGGACATTTAATCCCATAGATTGGTAGCATTCCACTTAATTTCATCACTATACTGGGAATTAGGAATTATAGTCGAGTCAAACAAGTTATTGAGTGACCTGAACTCGACTCAATTTGAGTTTGGATTTGACGAAATCTACTCGGTTTAGATCGACTCACCCACTTGATTCAAATCTAGTTGGGTCTGAACGAGACCGACGAGTCGAGTTTGCCGAGTTGAGTCATCCCGTGCTCAACTCTAGTTTGGACCATTAAAAAAGACATTTAATCCGATATATTGGCAGCATTCAACCTAATTTCATCACTATACTTGGAATTAGGGTTGTAAATGGGCCAGGGTAGCCCCGATCGATGCTTGATGCCTGGCCCATGACCTAAATATCCCGCCCATCCATTTTTTGAGCTCATTTATAGACAGAGAACTCAAGTGTGCCACACGAGAGTAAAAGTGGGAAAATAAATGACTTCCGTTGAAACCATTATTGTGTCCACCCAGATGTTTATTTACCATCCAAACCGTTCATAAGGTCATTCCCACTTGGATGAACTGAAAACACAACAAAATTAGCTTGATACAAAACTTCGGTAGCCCTAGGAATGTTCAACGGTAGACGTTCGATCCCCACTATTTCCCCCCGCATGGCCCACTTTTGTATTGAATCCGCCAAATTTATGGTCTCTTGGAGCTCAAAACATGGATGGACGGGATGGATTTCTTACAAATATTACGGTGTGCCCCACCTAATATGACAACAATCTCCCCAGAAACACTGGGGTGGGCCACGATCAAGGACATTTGAATCAATAGGAAATCCCAACCACTCACCTGGAGACGCAGAACGTAATGATGTAATCGGTGCTGGAGCACGTAAAAAGGCTTGTGCGATCGTCGTAAGCGTAACTGTAGGCCGCGGGACACGCTGCCTTGAACAACTTCGAATACGTCGTGGGCGGACACGTCGTCGGATTCCCAAACACCCCCTTGCAGCAATATTCGTCGGAGCCGAACACGTCACACGCGCTCCTACAACCCACCGTCTTGCCGCCCGCTTTAACGGCGAGCTTTTTCGGGCACTTTTTATTAAGGTCTTCGTCACACCCCGCCGCGCTGCAGTTCCCCTTACCGTTAACAGGCGTGACAGCTAACGGCAAGTTGAAGCCGTCGACCATGCTGACGTCATAAAAATCGGGAGACGCGAGTGTGAATTCTGCCAGCGTGGCAGGAGTTTTGCCCGAAGCCCCGCATTTGATGGCGTTCCCGCAGCTGCCTGTCTGGCACGGACCGGTCCCGGTTTGGTCGAAGTTGCATCCGGTGCGGCCCCAGATCCGGCCTGACCACCCGACCGGGGCCGTGAAGACGATCGACTGTTTCGGTTTGAGTTCAAAACCTCCACCGCTGAAATTTTCGCCAGGGATAATTGCAGGCCAGATTGTTTCTTCGCAGTCGTTTGTCATGGTGAAGATTCTTGCTGATTCGGACGGTTTTGCCCCTGCTCATTAAAAAAATCGGAAAAATGGGAAGTGGGTATTGCGATCATAGCAAGTTAACGAGGGAATTAAACGAATTTCCAACCAAAGAACATTTGAAAATGTTTCGAAGGATAATAATGGAAATTTCCATAAACAAATTTAAATCCACGAAGGAGTGATTACTGGAAAATTGACTGTATTGACTTCGAAGTTTGGGCAAATTATCTAGAAAGCTATGACATTCCATATATCGACCTTTTTACAACTTTTGAAGATGTACTTGGTTTAGGAGTTATACGGTTTTCTAGGGAGAAGAAGTTACGTCGTATTTAATGCCACGAAAGTGATGTGTATGGAACCCTTTTTCTACGCGTGGGCAAGGACCAAACTCGTGTGGCCCACATTGATGTATGTGTATAATCCATGCCGCCCATCCTTCTTGTCGTGTCGTTTTAGAGCTAAAGCCCAAATATCAGCCTGATCTAGAGCTCGTGTGGGTCACATAATATAAAATAATTGTGTCAATGGAACCCACTATTGAAACTTTTCAGGCTCACTGTAATGTTTGTTAGATGTGGACATTGCCCAAAAAGGGCTTTTGGGGCCCACACCGAGCTGGCTGACAAGGTGGACGGAACGGATCTTCCCATTGTTGGCCTTAGGCTATTGTACCTGTCACGCCCCAAACTAGAAAAACGGGCTTACAGAATTCTCAATTGCTGAATCCGGTGCCGACAGCCTCCGTAGTACCCCATTCTCGGCTTCCAGCGCCCATACGCCAGATTCTGATCCCGGGATCCTACAAGGAGGATTTTCAACATGAATTTCTTCGTAGATAAGCATAACTACAAGTTTACCCAAATCACAAAAGCAATATCATCATCACATATCCACTAATATTAAAACTTTATAGTACAATGCATAAAAGGAAATAAAATAACAATATCGGAAGCTCCATAAGTCTGTTACAAGCTCTAAGCTCAACGCTACTGCGACCTAACGCCACCTGCACACATCTATCGTGTATAAGCTTATATAAAGCTTAGAAGGTAGTGTAAGTGTGTGCGTAAGATATATGCAAGTATGCAATATCAGAGTAATGTGGAATATGCTGGCGAATCCATGAAAACCACCAACTGTACCAAGGTTATGCGATGCAAGGCATAAATACTATCGGTCATATCAAGGCCATGCGATGTAAGACATGAATGATGTTGGCCATACCAAGGCCATGCGATGCGAGATACAACTCAAGTATACCAATCCTCATCCGAATCCACATATCCTTGGAGCATCAAAGATCAGTGAAGTTCTCATTCTAGATAATCACTGGGGTCTAGTATACTCCAAACCAGATTGCCGACCCATTGCGCTCAACAAGGTGAGTGGAAGAGACCTCACTATCCGCCTGTCAATATCGGGTCCGGCTCATCGATAGCGGACCAATTCCTCGAGCTGGTCAAACTCAATCTAGCTTTACCCCTCCTCTTAGGTGGGTAAGGCTGCACCCCATTCCAACCGACCACGACACAGTGGGAAGTGCGGCCTCCTGGTATTCGACATTTGGCGCTCATGCATCCACTCAGTCTATACGTTAGAGCAACCTTTTGGTACCATAAGGGTTATGAAATTTCATCCAGGGACATCTATCGCACGCCATGTAGAGAAAAGATTTTCAGTGTTTAATCCTGTCATCCACGATATGCCTGTGGAGGCTACGGCCCTGATGTCGTCAGGGTATACAATAGTCATGTCACACAATATGAGATGCATGAATCACACTATCCAGTCATGCAGTAAATCTGCGCGTACTGTGCGCTCATGTGGACAACTCCTCCTATCAGGGAGTCTCATAATAATCTGCCCAATGGCATGTGCTATGATCAATCACTTATCATATCAAGCATACATATGATGTGTATGGGCATAGATCATGGAGCTATACTAAGCATGTTATATGATGATGATGTACTCTCCTTATATTAAGGTTGGGCCTACGTGGCCTACCTATATACCTAAGGATCTGGAAATGGTTCCTTCTCCATACTATCAAATAGCCCATTAGATGCCCTAGGGGGCCCAATTAAGTCCTAGATGGGCTCTAAGATCAAAGAAATAATCCTACTAACAACCAATGGAGGCCCAACATCTTGGGTTAGCCCAATGAGAATAGATGGATCATGTAAATGGGGCCCAATGATTAGGGTCAACTCACTTAGAGAATGATGAGAATGGGCCTAACAAAGCCTAAGGGAAGGTCACAATGAGGACATTTAACCATCATTGCCCATCAATGTGGACATTTAACCAACATTGCTCCCAATGAGTGGCCCACATAGAGCCAAATATATAGTCGGCCCATGGTCGCACACAAGGGCCTAATATAGACCACAACGGGCCTCATTCATGGGCCACATATACATCACATTGGGCCTCACTCATGGGCCACACATACATCATATTGGGCCTCACCAAATGGGCACATAATGGGCCTCACCAAACAGGCCACAAAAACATAACATCGGGCCTCATGTACATCATAATGGGCCTCATCACATCGGCCGTACATACATCACAATGGCCTCATCACACAGGCCTCATGTACATCATAATGGGCCTCATCACATGGGCCGCACATACATCACAATGGCCTCATCACAAGGGCCTCATGTACATCACAATGAGCCTCATCACATGGGCCGCGCATACATCACATGGGCCTCATGAGACAACCCATGGCCTAGGAACAATGGGTAGAAAGTGTGTGTAACACATACATCATGACGAGCCTTGTGGGGCAGCCCATGGCCCTAGGAAAATGGATGGACATAATGCATAGGTAACACATACAATAGGTGGGTTGCCTGCCCTGGACGGCGTAGATAAATACATCATAGTGGGCCGCTGCCCTAGACGGCATAGATAGATACATCATACAAGGGCTGTTGCCTTGGATGACATGGATGAATACATCATAGTGGGTCGTTGCCCTAGATGGCATGAATACAACACATACAACAAGGTGGGGTCCACAGCATTGTCCAAACATTATCCAGCAAATCAGCACCGTTCGACACATTGTCCAGCACCGTCTAAAACTGATGGAAGATGTGGATGAAACACATACATCACATAGGTCCCACCTGCCATGCCAAAATGGATGGACGGTGTGGGTGAAACACGTACATCACGTGGGTCCCACCTACCATCTCAAAATGGTTGGACAGTGTGGGTCAAAACATACATCATGGAGGGTTTCCACCTTCTAACATATCTGGACGGTGTAGATGAAACACATGCTATAAGACCCGTATCATAGTCCGTACAATTTCATAGATTCCCGCGATCATCTCTGTCGAATTCCGGCGACTCGCGACCTGTAACCGGCATTTGCGCGTGACCCCGAGTCACACGCTGTCAACCAGACTTGTACCCTAGCGACCACGCCATCGCCGCGGATCCGATGCCTCGTCTCGTGCGCTGAGGCGATACCTGGGATAGGAGATGTGGACCCATGTTCGTTTCAATAAAAACGCCGCGCGTTGCAAAACCAAAGAGAATCTCTACCCTAATATCACATCAATCAATCAATCAATCAAGTCAAGTACACATCACATCTCCAACCCATGCTTTCTTTCCCCCCAGGACAAGCAACCTACCCTAAGTTAACTCTCAAGTATATCTATCACTCACATCCATCACTCATACCCATCACCTCTTCTACAACCTCTCTCTCTCTCTCTCTCTCTCTCTCTCTCTCTCTCTCTCTCTCTCTCTCTCATTCTCCACCCATTCTTCCAAGCAAGTGAGGTGGACGTCCACGCACTTCCAAGGAGAGAACTTTGTGTGTGGCCCACCTCCTACCCCTCTCATCTCCCATCTTAACCCTCCAACCTTCATCAACCTCCATCAAAGAGAGACACAAGGAGTTTGGTGTTCCATCGGACCAAGAAGATCGAACGATGGGTGTTTTATAGGCCTAGATTTCATGCTTTGATAATGGGCCAGGTGGGGCCTACCGATTGATGGTATGGATCTCACTTTGGACCCTAGATGTGGTCGATGACCCACCATGATTCACGTGATCATTCTATGATGGGGCCATTCTCCATGGACCCCATCATGATGTTTACTTTCCTAGTTGAAAGGGGTCAACTAGACCTTCCATTTTGGTGGAGAAGGAATCTCCATCGTTGATTTCGATTTGGTGGGCCCACATGCAATGGGACCCACTTGATGTATGTTGTAATTCATGGAAGGGAGGGCCCATAGTGTCGGGGTCCCTCCATCATTCGCTCTCTCTCTCTCTCTCTCTCTCTCTCTCTCTCTCTCTCTCTCCCTCTCTCTCTCTTTCCTTGATTTTATGGCCCGTTTGTGATGTATGTATTTCATCCATATTGAGCACCAAGTGGACCCAACCGGGGCCCACGTTGCAGCCACCTTGCTGCCACTTTTGGAGAGTCTGGATGATGGGAAAATACAAATATTAGGTAGACCCTGCGTGGCTAGATGGGCCAGCCCAGAACCTACTAGACGTCTGCTGTCCAGACCATCCAGTAGGGTCTGGACGTTCCTTGTGAAAAATAAAAATATCAACTTGATTCAAAGTTTTTGGGTGGGCCGCTCATGCAAGCCCCACCTTGATGTATGGATCTAATCCACGCCATCCATCCTATCTCCCAGCTTATTAGGCGTTAAGCTGAAAAATGAAGCCAATCTGAATATCTGGCGAACCGTATCATAGAAAACAGTGATTCTTACCGCTAAAGTATGTTAGGGCCCACTTTAATGTTTCTACACTCCAAAACATGCTGAATAGTGGGCTCGTTTGGTCTATCATGAGCCATAAAATCCAACCAGTGGAGTGGATCCTCATGATGCGGGCTCCACCTAGGAAAAACTATATAAAAAAAAAAAAATTATGCAAAGATGCGGCCGCCGTCATCGACGTCCGTCCAGAGGACGCCGCAGCACAGCCTCTGTCGCGCCACTGGATGGAAAGGGCAGGAATCGTGGGTCCCATCCACGATGCATGTGTTTTTATCAATGTTGTCCAGCCATTTTGCTGGGCCGTCCATCTGCTGGACGTCGAGTGGACCCCACACCTGATGGATGTGTTCCTTCCAAACTGTCCATCCTTTTTGGCAAGCTCATTTTAAGGCTTGAAGCAAAAAATGAGACGAATCTATTTATCTAGTGGGCCACTACTGATAACAGTGGAGCATTGAACGTCTACCATTGAAATCCTCTTGGTATCATAGAAGTTCTGGATCAACATGAAATTTGTTTTTCCTCTTAATTCAGGTCTGTGTGAACTTATGATCAGATTGGATGGAAAATAAATGTTATGGTGGGCCTTGGGAATTTTAATGGTGGAAATCATTATCACCACTGTTATTTGGAGTGCGGTTAAGATAATCTTTCGATATGATTTATCTTTCTTTTTTTTATGCTCTAAGATGATCTTTAGCATATAGATGAATGGTGTAGATGTGAGGCCCATTGGTGTGGCCCATTTGATATACATGAGGCTAATTGGTGCGGCCTATTTGATATATAACAGTCTCATTGGTGCAGCCCATGTGATGTGGCCCACTTACCATATGAGGCCAATATGATGCATTCAAGGCCCATGGGTGAGACCCATTGTGATGTATTCGAGGCCCATGAGCGAGGCCCATTGTGATGTATTCAAGGCCCATGGGCATGGCCCAATGTGATGCATATGTGGCCATGAGTAAGGCCCATGGCGATGTATATTAGGCCCTTATGTGAGGCCACGGGCCCACTATATGTATGGCTCCATGTGGACCACTCCTTGGGAGCGATTTTGATTAAATGTCCACATTGATGAGCAATGATGGTTGAATGTCCACATTGTGACCTTCTCTTAGGCCTTATTAGGCCCATTCTCTTCATTCTCTTAGTAGGTTAACCCAAATAAGTGGGCCCCATTTGTCATAGACGGATGGCTCCGTGCCATCGGATTCGATATAACCACGGCCAAGGGCCGATCTTTATATTATGGTTGATTGGCTGTTCATCTATGGACCCCGCCTTGTTTATATGCTGATTGTCGATGCCGATTATGAGTATATGACAACATAACATCATGATACATGCCCATACACATCATCTGCATGCTTGTGATGAGATGAGTGATTGATCATAACACATGGCATTGGGCAGATTGTTATGGGACTCCCTGGTAAAGGAAAATGCCACATGAGCGCGTGGAATGCGCATGATTGTTGTATGATTGGATTGCGTGATTCATGCATCTCGCATTATATGACATGTATATTGTACGCCCTAGCGACATCAGGGCCGTAGCCTCCACAGGCATATCGTGGTTGGCAGGATGGACACCAGAAATCTTATTCTACATGGGGTGCTATAGATGTCCCTGGATGAAATTCCCTAAACCCTTATGGTACTAGGAGGTTGCTCCAACTCTAGATTGGGTGGATGCATGAGCACCGAGTGCCGAATACCAGGAGGCCGCGCTTTCCACTGTATCGTGGTGGGTTGGAAGGGGGTGCGGCCTTATCCGCCAAAACGGAGGAGGCAAAGTTGGGCTGATTTTGACTAGTTCAAGGAATGGGTCCGCTATCGATGAGTCGGGCCCGATATTGACAGACGGATAGTGAGGTCTCTCCCACTCACCTTGTTGCGCGTGATGGAACGACAATCTGGTTTAGAGTGTACTAGACCCCAGTGATATTCCAGAGTTGAGCTATATTGATATGTAGACTTAGATGAGGATTGGTGTGCTTGAGTTGCATCTCACATCGCATGGCCTTGGTATGACCGACATCATTCAAACCTTGCATCGCATAGCCTCGATACGGCTGATAGAATTCATGTATTCACCAGTATATTCCGCATTCTCTGATATTGTATAATTGTATTACTATCTCGCGCACACACTTTCACCATCCTCTAAGCTTTTCATAAGCTTATGTACGACTGTTGCGTGCAGGTGATGTTTGATCGCAGCAGCGCTGAGGTAGGAGCGCATAGTAGATCATCTTGGAGCTTTTATCTATCATCATTGTATTTTCCTTTACGCGCACTGTACTTATAAGTTTTTTTTTTTTATCATAGTGGAAATGTGATGGAGTTTTTGGTTGTTGCTTGTGGGTTATGCCCTTGGTTATATTTGTTATGAATCGATGTTGAAAAACTTCCTTGCAGGATCCCAATATCGGAACCTAGTAAATGGGTTCCAGGTGCCGAGAATGGGGTACTATGGAGGCTGTCAGCGCCAGATTCGGTGATGAAAATTTTGTTAGTCCGATTTTCGAGTTTGGGACGTGACACATGCCAAGGTGGGTACCACTGTCCAACATGTCTGGACGGTGTAGATAAAACATATATTAAGGTGGGTACCACCATCCCTGATGGACGGCTGGATACAACACATAAGTCAGTGGGCTCCACCGTCTCTGATGGACGGCTAGGATAAAATACATGCATTTGGTGGGTCCCACCGTCCCATTTGGATAAAATGTACATCACGGTGGTGTCCCACATCCAGATGGATGGTCTGGATGGCGTGAATAAACATACATCATGGTGGGCCATCACCGCTATTTGGACAACGTGGATAATACACATTCATTAGAGTGGGTCTAGCACAGTCCCCAGGGACAGGACGGTGTAGATATACATGCATCACGGTGGGTCCAGCACCGTCCCAGGGCTGCTGGACGGTGTGGATTCAACACACACATCTGGTGGGTCCCACGTCCAGCACCGTCCAAACATTGGCCATGTAAATCAGCACCGTCCATCAAGGTGGACCATCGCACAAGGAAAAAGAAAGAGGGAGAGAGAAAGAGAAAGAAACGACAGAGATGGGAGGAGCTCCGCCATTATGAGCTTCTCCATGTACATGTATACATTAAGATGGGCCTAAAAAATCGTGTGTCGTCGTTGGAACCGCAGCAACAGCGTGGTCGCTAAGGTACAAGTCTTGAGTTGAGTCAACTCATGTCGACAGGATGCGACTCAGGATCACGCGCAAATACTATCTAAGCGTTGTGGGTTGCCGAAATTCGACCAGGATTATCACGGGAGTTTAAGGAACGGTACAAACTAGGATACGGGCCTTATAGCTCTCCCCTCCTAATAAAAATTTCATCCTCAAAATTTACACTAATATCACAACTAGACATAACTCATAAGGAAAAGGGAAACATAACATCATCATATAAAATTGGAGACAACATATAATATACAAAATATAATCAATCATTAAAGAGATGAGGATGACGCTCGCGAATCTCAGCCTCGGGCTCCTAAGACGCCTCACCTATGCTATGATGACCCCACTGATCCTCGGATCCCAATCAGAAACGATTGAGACTAGAATACTATGCAGCCTCACAATCTCAACGGTAGGGAGCTATATCAGAAAGTTTCTACGTTATCCAAACTCGAGGATCTATTCATTCTAAGTTTGCAACAATCACACAATGAAGGGTAGCTATCTGCAGATATATGATGTTATCCTCAGGTATTCCCAAGTTATGCTCTGATACCAACTTTTGTCATTCCCCAAACTCGAAAAATGGGCTCACAGAATTCCCGATCGCAAAATTCGATGCCGACAGCCTCCGTAGTACCTCATTCTTGGCTTGCAGCGCTCATACGCCAGATTCCGATCCTGGGATCCTACAAGGAGGATTTTCAACATGAATTTCTTCATAGATAAGCATAACCACAAGTTTACCCAAATCACAAAGGCAACATCATCATCACATATCCACAAATATCAAAACTTTATAGTACAATGCATAAAAGAAATACAATAACAATATCGGAAGCTTTAGAAGTCCGTTGCATGCTCCAATCTCAACGCTGTTGCGACCTAACGCCACTTGCACGCATCTATCATGCATAAGCTTATAGAAAACTTAGAGGATAGTGTAAGTGTGTGCGCAAGGTATCTGCAAGTATGCAATATCAGAGTAATGCGGAATATGCTGGCAAATCCATGAATACCATCAATTGTACTAAGGCTATATGATGCAAGGCATGAATGCTACCGGCCATATCAAGGCCATGCGATACAAGGCATGAATGATGTTGGAAATACCAAGGCCATGTGATATGAAATGCAACTCAAGCATACCAATCCTCATCCGAATCCACATATCAATAAGGCTTATTACTGGAGCATCAAATATCAGTGCGGTTCTCACTTTGGATAATCACCGGTGTTTAGTACACTCCAAACCAGATTGCCGCCCCATTGCGAGCAACAAGGTGAGTAGAAGAGACCTCACTATCCGCCTACCAATATCGGGCCCGACTCGTCGATAGAGGACCCATTCCTCGAGCTGGTCAAACTCAGCCTAGCTTTGCCCCTCTTCTCGGGAGGGTAAGGCCGCACCCCCTTCAAACTGACCATGATACAGTGGGAAGTGCGGCCTCCTTGTATTCGGCACTTAGCCCTCATGCATCCACTCGGTCTATACGTTAGAGTAACCTCATAGTACCATAAGAGTTTACGGAATTTCACCAGGGGACATCTATCGCACCCCATGAAGAGAAAAGATTTTTCGTGTCTAATCTTACCATCTACGATATGCCTGTGGAGGATACAACCCTAATGTTGTTAGGGCATACAGTAGTCATGTCACACAATACGAGATGCATGAATCACACTATCCAGTCATATAGCAAACCAGCGCGTACCATGCGCTCATGTGGACAACTCCTCCTATTAGGGAGTCCCATAATAATCTGTCCAATGGCATTGCTATGATCAATCACTCCCCATATCAAGCATACATATGATGCGTATGGGCATGGATCGTGGAGCTATACTAAGCATGTTATATGATGATGATATACTCTCCTTATATTAAGGTTGGGCCTAGGTGGCCTACCTATATACCTAAGGATCCGGAAATACTTCCTTCTCCATACTATCATATAACCCGCTAGATGCCCTAGGGGGCCCAATTAAGTCCTAGATGGACTCTAAGATCAAAGAAATATATAATCCTACTAACAACTAATGGAGGCTCAACATCTTGGGTTAGCCTAATGAGTGGGGCCCAATGATTAGGGTCAACCCACTTAGAGAATGATGAGAATGGGCCTAAAAAGGCCTAAGGGAAGGTCATAATGAGGACATTTAACCATCATTGCCCATCAATGTGGACATTTAACCAACATTGCTCCCAAGGAGTGGCCCACATAGAGCCAACATATAGTGGGCCCATGGCCTCACACAAGGGCCTAATATTATACATCATATCGGGCCTCATTCACGGGCCACATATACATCACATTGGGCCTCACTCATGGGCCACACATACATCACATTGGACCTCACCAAATGGGCCCCTCATACATCATAATGGGCCTCACCAAATGGGACATAAAAACATCACAGCGAGCCTCATGTACATCACAATGGGCCTCATCACATGGGCCACACATACATCACAATGGCCTCATCACATGGGCCTCATGTACATCACAATGAGCCTCATCACATGGGTCATACATACATCACATGGGCCTCATGTACATCACAATGGGCCTCATCACATGGACCGCGCATACATCACAATGGCCTCATCACATGGGCCTCATGAGACAGCCCATGGCCTAGGAACAATGGGTAGAAAGTGTGTGTAACAGCATCATAGGTAACACATACAACAAGTGGGTTGCCTGCCCTGGACGGCGTAGATAAATACATCATAGTGGGCCGCTGCTGTGGACGGCATAAATAGATACATCATACAAGGGCCATTGCCCCGGATGACATGGATAAATACATCATACAAGGGCCATTGCCCCGGACGGCATGGATAAATACATCATAGTGGGCCGCTGCCTTGGACGGCATGAATACAACACTTATAGCAAGGTGGGGTCCACAGCACCGTCCAAACATTGTCCAGTAAATTAGCACTTTCCACACATTGTCCAGCACAGTCCAAAATTGCGGATGGTGTGGATGAAACACGTACATCACGTGGGTCCCACCTGCCATGTCAAAATGGCTGGACAGTGTAGGTGAAACATGTACATCACATGGGTCCCACTTGCCATCTCAAAATGGTTGGACGGTGTGGGTCAAAACATACATCATTGAGGGTTTCCACCTTCCAGCATATCTAGACAGTGTAGATGAAACACATGCCAAGGTGGGTACCATCGTCCAACATGTCTGGACGGTGTAGATAAAACATATATCAAGGTTGGTACCACCGTCCTTGATGGACGGCTGGATACAACACATACGTCAGTGGGCTCCACCGTCTCTAATGGACGGCTGGATAAAATACATGCATCTGGTGAGTCTCACCGTCCCGTTTAGATAAAACGTACATCACGGTGATGTCCCACATTTAGATGATGGACGATCTGGATGGCGTGAATAAACATACATCACGATGGGCCCTAAAAATCGTGTGGACCTTAAATAAAAATCAAGATCTAGCGCCATGAACACTCACCGATTTCACTTCTTCCAGGCTCCTTGATCTCTTGAGCTCCTACACTTCCTCTTTGATGGAGGATAATGAAAATTGAAGGGCTAGGATGAGAGGTGAGGGGGTAGGAAGTGGGTCACACTTGGCTCTCTTGGAAGCTTGGACGGTTGCTCTCCTTGGATTACTTGGAATGGTAGAGAGAATGAGAGGGAGAGAGGGTGTGATTGGATGAAAAGAGATGAGTGAGTGATGGATAGAGTGATGTAAGGGTTGACTTTAGGGTGAGAGAGGATGGGCTGCATGTCTTGTGAAAGAAGAAAGATGGGCTTGTACTTGACTAGTGATGTGATTGATTGATGGAAAAGGTGGGTAGAGATTCTTGAGATATACGTGGGCCCACAACTCCTAGCCTGGGTATCGCATCAGTGCGTGAGAGGTAGCGTTGGAACCGCGGCGACGACGCAGTCGCTAGGGTACAAGTCTCGGGTTGAGTCGACTCGAATCGACAGGATGCGACTTAAGGTCGTGCACAAATGCTATCTACATGTCGCGGGTCGCCGAAATTTGACCAGGAGGATCGCGAGAGTCTAAAGAATGGTACAGACTAGGATACGGGCCTTACAGTACCAATAGTTTGGTAGAAAAGGAAGTGAACACGTTCAAAACCACGTTTCATACAACATGACAACCACGACCCATATAACATGGCAACTACGACCCATGCAAACCACGACCCAAATGGGTCACAGTTGTATGGATCATAGTTGTCATATTATATGTGTCTTAGTTGTCCTGTTATATGGGTCTTAGTTGTATAGATTGCAGTAGTCCTGTTATATGGGTCTCAGTTGTATGGATCGTGGTTGTCCTGTTATATGGGTTGCAATTATCCTGTTATATGGGTTGCGATCGCGGTTGTCCTGTTATATGGTTCACGGTTGTATGGATCGCAATTGTCCTGTTATATGGGTTGCAGTTATCCTGTTATATGGGTTACGGTCACAGTTGTCCTGTTATTTGGGTGGTAGTTGTCCTGTTATATGGGTCGCGGTTATCCTGTTATATGGGTCGCGGTCACAGTTGTCCTGTTATATGGGTCTTAGTTATCCTGTTATATAGGTCTCAGTTGTATGGATCGCAGTTATCCTGCTACATGGGTCACAATTATCTTGTTATATGGGTCGCAGTGGCAGTTGTACTATTATTTGGGTTTTAGTTGTCCTGTTATATGGGTCTCAGTTGTATGGATCGTAGTTGTCTTATTATATGAGTCGCAGTTATCTTGTTATATGGGTCGCTGTATCAGTTGTCCTGTTATATGGTTCGTAGTTGTATGGATCGCAGTTGTCCTATTATATGAGTCACAGTTATCCTGTTATATAGGTCGCGGTCGCAGTTGTCCTATTATATGGGTCATGGTTGTCATGGGTCGTGGTTGTCATGAGTCGTGGTTATCATGTTATATATGGCCCACAATTGGGTGATCTAATCCATCCACCTTGTCGGCCAGCTTGCCTTGGGCCCAAAAAGTCCTGACTTGGCCCCACACTGATGTATGTGTATAATCCATGCCACTCATCCTTCTTGTCATATCATTTAAGGGCTAGGGCCCAAATATCAGCTTAATCCAGTGCTCGTGTGGCTCACATAATAAAAAATAATGGTGAATGTTGAAACATCAATGGATTAGATGTGGGCCCAAGTCAGGACTTTTTGAAAATAATTGTGACTGTTGAAACATCAATAATGGTGACTTGGGCATTGTCCACTTCTAACAAACATCGATGTGGGCCCAAGTCAAGACTTTTTAGGCTCACGACAAGTTTGCCAACAAGGTGGATGGATCAAATCACCCCATTGTGGGCCATATATAACATGATAGCCACGACTCATGACAACCACGACCCATATAACAGAACAACTGCGACTCAAATAACAGGACAACTGCGACCGCGACCCATATAACAGGACAACTGCTATCTATACAACTGCGAACTATATAACAGGACAACTGTAACCGCGACCCATATAACAGGATAACTGCGACCCATATAACAGGACAACTGCGATCCATACAACTGAGACCCATATAACAGGACAATTAAGACCCATATAACAGGATAATTGTGATCCATACAACTGAGACCCATATAACTGGACAACTAAGACCCACATAACATGACAACTATGATCCATACAACTGCGGCCCATTTGGGTCGTGGTTTGCATGGGTTGTAGTTGCCATGTTATATGGGTCGTGGTTGTCATGTTGTATGGATTGTAGTTTTCAACATGTTTAATTCCATTTCTACCAAACTATTGGTACCATAGCTTAAGGCCCACAATGGGGTGATCCGATCCATCCACCTTGTCGGCTAGCTCGGCGTGGGCCTAAATAGTCCTAACGTGGGAAATGTCCACTTCTAACAAACAACACAGTGAGCCTGGAAACTTTCAGCAGTCACCATTATTTTCTATTTTGTGGGCCTTAAAAGCATTGGATCGGGCTGATATTTGGGCCCTAGCCCTAAAATGACACGACAAAAAGGATGGGCGGAATGGATTATACACATACATCAGTGTGGGCCCATTTGGGTCGTGGTTTGCATGGGTCGTAGTTGCCATGTTATATGGGTCATGATTGTTATGTTGTATAGATCGTGATTTTGAAATATTCACTTCCTTTTCTACCCAACAATTGGTACAATTGCCTAAGGCCAACAATGGGGAGATCCATTCCGTCCACCTTGTAGATCAGCTCGGCGTGGGCCCAAAAACTCATTTTTGAGCAATGTCCACTTCTAACAAACATCACAGTGAGCTTGGAAAGTTTCAATAGTGGGTTCCATTGTCACCATTATTTTCTATTATGTGACACACATGAGCTATGGATCAGGCTGATATTTGGGCCTTAGCCCTAAAATGACACGACAAGAAGGATGAACGGCATAGATTATACACATACATTAATATGGGCCCCACGAGTTTGGTCCTTGCCCACATACACAAAAAGGGTTCCGTGCACATCACTTTCTTGGCATTAAATATGATGTAACTTTTCCCTAGAAAACCGTACAACTCCTAAACCAAGGACAAGGGCATTTTCGTCCAAAACAATCTTAAAAAAGTTGTCAGAAGGTCACTCTTAGGATATATGGAAGGTCATAGCTTTCTAGATAATTTGCAAAAATTTTGAGGTCAATAGGGCTAATTTCCCTTATAGAAAATCAGGAAAAGGGTATTCAAAACTGATTATTTACAACCATGCCATTCATGGTTGTGTGAGAGAGAAAGAGGGAAAGGGGTATTAAGAAATTAACGCACTTTATGACATTTTATCATGCTGCATTGGTTGTCCCACCAACGTGGCACATTCATAGGCATCCGAACGGTCCCAAATGTCTGTCTCGTAATTAAGATTATCTAAATAAAAAAAAGAATTCAGGCCGATCCATTCATCAGGTGGGTCACACCATTGAAATCTATGGATGAAAGATCAGGCCCACCTGATAGTAGATTGGCCTGTTTTCTGTTCCAGGTGATCTACCTGATGGTTCCTACCTTTTGGACGGCTCGGATTTCACACGCTACAAGATGTATCAAACCCCACTAAATGAGCCCCACCAAGTGGACCCCACCTAACTCATAAATACAAAAGCAAAAGCCCATAAAAAAGAGATTAAGAAAAATTACCTGATGTAATTATGATTAAGAAGATAATTCGGAAAGTATTAGTGAGTGTAGCCATCTCCATGCTTTTGTTTTGTTGCAGTTAGTGACAGAGAATGGAGGTGCATGACCTCTGAATATATATCCGTGGGGAGAAGGAATACGTGGCTAACAGCGAAATGTGAACTGACACTGGGTTTATTAACAAGATAATAAAAAAAAACAGAAGGAATACGTGGCGGGCGAATGTAAACCATTCAGCAAGGAAAAGGGTACCTTACTTGGATGTAGATGATACCTTTCTCAGGGTGTCTGTAACGTTCTCTTTTTGTTCCCTGGAGCTATATGATGCTCAGGTTGCGATGATGGTTGATACGCGAGCACTGAGAAACTGTAAACGTGGTGTACATTAAATCAAATAAAAACGCATTATATCGTGCAAGCAAATGTCTCCACGTAATAATTTATCGATCAGACAAGTTGGACAATCCTAACCTCTGATTCTTGGACGCTTGTTTGTGGAAAGAGGAGGGTTGGATTTTTAATTTTTAATTTTCCATTTTTAACCGTCCATTAATGTCAACAATCCGAGGACGCGGATTGGGTACTACTTCAACCAGGACTAGTTTGAGACGGACGGTCTTGGCAGTGCAATGTGCATGAGCCGAAGAAGGGACGCGGATTTCCTGCGAGAACCTTTAGCAAGGAGTTCATGGCCAGCCTGGGATGTTAGGTGGGGCCCACCGGAATGTTTGTGAGAAATCCAACTCATCCATCTATTTTGCAAGCTCATTTAAGAACGTTAGACCAAAAATGATTTGGAATATTGATTTTTAATAAAATATATTAAATAATAATATAAAATATATAAAAAATTATTTTCAAAAAGCACCGTTTTGTGGGTTTTTGGGAATAGTCCCACATGGGAAAGGGAAGAGAAAAATCTTTGGTTTAAATGATAATAGTGGAGTATTATAATATTTGCCTACCTAGTCCGTGGACTATAGACCTTGTGTGTTCCAGTGCGTAACACCCGCGCGCTCGGGCTCGATGCGAGGGCGTGGGCAAGTGAGGCAGTGTGGCTGTAGAGGTGCTAGTGGCGCGCTTTGCACTTCGCACGTGCGTATCGTGTCGCAGAGGGTCGCTCCCTTTGCGAACCGGAGCGAGACGTGTGCGACTAGTGGCTAAGGCAGATGGTTGGCTGGACGAAAATCCAAAGGACTGAATGAAGCAGATCTGTAATAGCTGTGCAATTAGTGCATGGTCCAGCTATAACTGCTGCATGGCTAGCCGAATAGCTAGAAAACGGCTAGCTGCTGTCTCACAACAATCAGCATGCAGCAGCTTAATGGCCCATGCACAACAGTCAGAAAACGGCCATAAAACGGCTAGTTTTCTCCAATAGCTAGAAAACGGTCATGAGATTTATTTCCCTGGACCATAACCCCCAGCCGCCATAGCCTATAAAAGGAGGACCTGGATGGGTTTCCAATCCATATCCAAACCCACTCCAGCAGACACATACGAACTGAGACAGCCCACTACTCCTCTCCTATACTCCAGTAGTTCCAGCAAGACAGTAAGGGTTAAAACCTTTACTAGAAGAATAGACCAACGGTGTGGTTTAGAACGGTTCAACTGAACCAGTGGCTGAAGTACTGACCAATGCAGTGGTCTTAATCCAAAGAAACTTTTTCTCTTACTTTTTCCTTCTTTTGGGATTTTTCTCTATATTGTAATACTGCCAGAAATTGTGTAATTGAGTTCCAATAGGTGGGCCTTCGTGTTTGCTGAACGCAGACCCACACCAAGTTCGTCGTATCCTAGAAGCAATTTGCCTGTAACTTATCAGCTTACTCAATTCACTTGAGTAGGGGCAAATAACGCTTTAAGAACAGTGTTTTTAGACGTGCTTCAGCCTGTCCTTGGTTTTGATCATTGTGATTTTTTGGTTTCCATATTATACAGAAATTACATTAATTTGTATAATTTACAACAATCTTAAAGCGTTATTTAGATAATGGAAGCCGACAATATTTCATCCATCAAGTTGATGAATCAGGACTTGATACGTCTTGATCGGTTCGATGGAACAAATTTTACGAGATGACAAGACAAGCTGAAATTTCTCCTAACAGCGCTAAGGATCTATTACATATTAGATCCAAATCTGCAAGCGCTACCTGAAGCAACCGACAACGATACACCTGAACAGGTGGCAGCCCGCACCAAACGAGCCGAAGACGAACTCTTGTGTCGAGGACACATTCTGAACGCACTCTCCGACCGTCTGTACGATCTGTACCAATAGACGTCATCAGCAAAGGAGATTTGGGCCACTCTGGAGTTCAAATACAAGGCTGAAGAAGAAGGTACAAACAAGTTTCTAATCGTCAGGTATTTTGACTTCAACATGGTAGATAACAAACCGCTGCTGTCCTAAATCCAAGAACTGCAGCTAATAGTAAATAAAATCAAAGCCATCAAAATAGATATTCCTGAATCATTCCAAGTCGGGGCTATAATCGTCAAATTACCACCGATGTGGAAAGACTATAGAAAGAAGTTGCTGCATAAAACTGAGGACTACACACTGGAACAATTTCAGAAACACCTCAGAATTGAGGAAGAATCCTATAACCGCGATAAAAAGAATGATAACGGGAATACCTCGTCCAAAGTACATGCAGTAGAGAACTCTAGTAACAAACATCCCTAGAAGGACAATTCCCTGAAACCTAATAAAGGGAAATTCAAGAAAAATGCCCAAAAGAAGAACGGAAAGTTCAAAGGCCCATGCCATGTCTGTGGGAAAACCGGGCACTATGCTCGAGTATGTCGTTATCGCAAGTCTAAACAAGAGGCAAGTGCAGTAGAAAAAGGTGATATAGTGGCCATGATCACTGAGGTGAATACCATCCAAGGCAAAGTTCCAGGATGGTAGTATGATACCGTCGCTACAGTACATATGTGCTACAACAAATCAGCCTTCAAAACCTATGAGGAATTGACCGATCGTCAAGAAGTCCAAATGAGTAATGAAGTCCGATTGAAGGTCGTCGGCAAAGGAACTGTCGAACTGATATTCACCTCTGGGAAGAAAGTGATTCTGACCAATGTACTACACGTTCCAGACATGAGGCGAAACTTAGTTTCTGGGGATCTTCTGGGAAAACCAGGTATAAGGGTGGTGTACGAGTCAGGTAAACTGATTCTGTCTAAGAATGAGAATTTTGTCGGAAAGGGATATGCTTGTAACAGAATGGTTAAGTTTTCTCTCAATGAAAGTAGCACTTCTGCGTATATGGTTGAATCCGCTGGACTGTGGCATGATAGACTAGCCCATTTAGGGTATAGTACCTTGAAGTTCATGGCTAAGAATGATTTAATCTCATACACAGATAATGAAACCAATAAGTGTGAAGTATGCATACGATCCAAAATGACAAAAAAACTTTTTCCAAGTGTTAAAAGATCGTCTCAAGTATTGGATCTTGTACACAGTGATATCTGTGAGTTAAACAACATTCTTACTCGTGAAGGTAAACGATACTTCATAACCTTTATAGATGATTGCTCTAGATATGTGTATGTGTACCTATTAAAGAGCAAAGATGAAGCATTGAACATGTTTAATATATATAAAGCAGAAGTAGAGAATCAACTAAATAAGAAGATAAAAATTCTCCGTAGCGATAGAGGAGGAGAATACTTCTCAAATGAATTCGATAACTTCTATGAACAACATGGACTGATACATCAATTTACTGCTCCATACACACCTCAACAAAACGAAATAGCTGAAAGGAAGAATAGGACGTTAGTAGAAATGGTCAACTCAATGCTGATAAGAGCAAAGTTACCACTAAGTCTATGGGGTGAGGCACTACTTGCAGCATGCCATATTCTAAATAGAATACCATCTAAAAAGAATAAAATATCTCCATATGAAACATGGAGAGGTAGAAAACCTAACTTAGGATATCTAAAAGTGTGGGGGTGTTTTGCATACTGCAGAACCCCTAATCCAAAAAGAACTAAGTTAGGACCAAGAGCTATTAAGTGTATCTTCGTAGGGTATGCACAAAATAGTAAAGCTTATAGACTTCTAGGCATGAAGTCTAATACAATAATAGAATCAAGAGACGTTGAGTTCTTTGAGAACTCACTATCCTTGGAGTCAAAGGATAATGAAATCCAAACTACTAATAGAGAACCAGATAGCACAGCTCCACAGATAGTGGAAGCTCCTATTGAACCTCGTAGGAGTCAAAGAACAAGAATAGAGAAGAGTCTTAGAGATGACTATATAGACTCACAACGTATCATTTTCCATCTTGTAGAAGCAGATAGAGAAAATGTTATAAAACAAATACCTATAGTGATGAATATAGAAAATGATCCTAAATCATATAAAGAGACTATATCCTCTAGAGACGTAGCTTTCTAGAAAGAAGCTATAAACGATGAAATGGAATCAATAATGTCAAATCAAACATGGGAACTAGTTAACTTACCTACAGGTTCTAGACACATAGGTTGTAAGTGGGTATTTAGAAAGAAATATCACACTGATGGGATTATCCAAACATTTAAAGCTCGACTAGTAGCTAAAGGTTTTAGATAAAAAGAATAAATAGATTATTTTGACACATACTCTCCTGTAGCTAGGATAACATCCATTAAGATATTATTTGCGCTAGCTTCTATACATCATCTTTACATCCACCAAATGGACATAAAGACCGCTTTCCTGAATGGTGACCTCAATGGGGAGGTATACATGGAACAACCTGAAGGGTTCGTTCTACCAGGAAATGAGAATAAAGTATGTAGATTAGTCAAATCATTGTATGGATTAAAACAAGCACCAAAACAATGGCATGAGAAGTTTGATTCCAAAATATTATCTCATGGTTTCATGCATAATGTAGCTGACTAATGCATATATTCTAAAGTAGATGGTAGTTGTATCGTTATTACTTGTCTATATGTTGATGACATATTAATAATAAGTAATAAAATAGAAGGTGTGACTGAAACAAAGAGCTTTCTATCTTCAGTATTTAAAATGAAGGATCTTGGACAAGTTGATACCATCTTAGGTATCAAAGTTAAAAAATATTGTGGGGGTTATGCTTTGTGTCAATCTCATTATATTGAGAAGATACTAAACAAGTTTAACCATCTAAATATAAAAGAAGCAAAGACCCCATTTGATCCAAGTATCAAGCTAAAAGAAAATACTGGAAGAACTGTTGCACAATTAGAATATGCGAGTGCTATAGGGAGTCTTATGTATGCTATGCAATGCACTAGACCTGACATCGCATTTGCTGTGAGTAAGCTTAATAGGTTTACTAGTAACCCCAGTATTGAACACTGGAATGCAATTAGTAGAGTACTTGGTTACTTAAAAGCAATCAAAGAATTAGGACTATTTTATTTAGAATTTTCTGCCGTATTGGAAGGATATACCGATGCGAGCTGGATATCAAGTGCAGGGGACAACAAGTCTACTACAGGGTGAGTATTCACCCTAGGAGGTGCAGCTATATCTTGGGGATTCAAGAAACAAACCTACATAACGCACTCGACTATGGAGTCTGAATTTATAGCCCTGACTGCAACAGGCAAAGAGGCTAAGTGGCTAAGGGATCTTTTAATAGAAATTCCTTTCTGTGTAAAGCCTATATCGGCTGTGTCACTACATTATGATAGTGAAGCCACATTAGCTAGAGCCTATAGCGGCACTTATAATGGTAAATCTAGACATATAAGTCTTCGATATAATTATGTCAGACAATTGATTCGAGATGAAATCATTACTATTTCCTATATGAAATCAAGCAACAACCTGATAGATCCTTTTACTAAACCTCTACCGAGAGAGGTAGTAAAGGCTACATCTAGAGGAATGGGGTTGAAACTCTTCAACCAAAGTTCCACCGGTAATGGTAACCCAACCTGAAGTTAGAAAATCTCTGAATTTGGGTTTAATGGGTAAAAACAAGTCACTGATATGTGGAAAGTTTTTCAGTACTAAATTATAAAACCCCATCCATAATAGATAAGTGCTGAGCGTTACGAAAGAGGGTTGAGTCTGAGAACTCTTAATGAAATCCAGTCTATAGGACAAGTGTCTTATAGTAACGGAAACACTGGAAGGATTTCACCTATATGAACGTAGAGATGGTGCCGTCTCTCATGAGAGTTAGGAGTTTTCTCTCGAAATTGTTCACGAATTAGGATAAGCACATAGCCATTAAATGTGCTGAGCAAGATTGTGGGAACTCTAACAATACATAGCGAATATGTGTGTGGTTTTTTCAACTTTGTTATCTAGGAATAACTGGTTCAAAGCTATGGCTACCAGTCATTTCGACAGAGTTTTGAGATACTTACACTAAGGAAAGATTAAAATCGAAAGATATCTTTCTTTATGCATATAAGCTGATTATTCTGGCAGAAATGTTTAACCGAGAAAATATATTTTTATAAAAAATCAAGTGGGGGATTGTTGCAAAATATTGATTTTTAATAAAATATATTAAATAATAATATAAAAAATATAAAAAATTGTTTTAAAAAAGTATCATTTTGTGGGTTTTTAGGAATAGTCCCACATGGGAAAGGGAAGAGAAAAATCTTTGGTTTAAATGATAATAGTGGAGTATTATAATATTTGCATACCTAGTCCATGGACTATGGACCTTGCGTGTTCCAGTGCGTAGCACTGGAACACCCGCGCGCGCGCTCGGGCTCGGACTCGGGTACGGGCACGGGCACTAGCACGGGCTCAGTCTCGGTCTCGGGCTCGGGCTCGGTGCGAGGGCGTGGGCATGTGAGGCAGTGTGGCTGTAGAGGCGCTAGTGGCACACTTTGCACTTCGCACGTGCGCATCGTGTCGCAGAGGGTCGCTCCCTTCACGAACCGGAGCGAGACGTATGCGGGTCGCGATGCGACTAGTGGCTAAGGCAGATGGTTGGCTGGACAAAAATCTAAAGGACTGAATGAGAGTCCCTCTGATTATATAGAGAGCTGGAAAATAGAGCTGTTGTAGCATATCTGTAATAGCTGTACAATTAGTGCAGCGTCCAGCTGTAACTGCTGCATGGCTAGCTGCTGTCTCACAACAATCAGCATGCAGCAGCTTAATGGCCCATGTACGACAATTAGAAAACGGCCATAAAACGGCTAGTTTTCTCCAACAGCTAGAAAATGGTCATGGGATTTATTTCCCTGAACCATAACCCCCAGCCACCATAGCCTATAAAAGGAGGACCTGGATGGGTTTCCAATCCATCTCCAAACCCACTCAAGCAAACACATACGAACTGAGACAGCCCACTACTCCTCTCCTATACTCCAGTAGTTCCAGCAAGACAGTAAGGGTTAAAACTTTTACTAGAAGAATAGACCAACGGTGTGGTCTAGAACGGTTCAACTGAACCAGTGGCTGAAGTACTGACCAGTGCAGTGGTCTTAATCCAAAGAAACTTTTTCTCTTTTCTTTTTATTTCTTTTGGGATTTTTCTCTATATTGTAATATTGTAAGAAATTGTGTAATTGAGTTCCAATAGGTGGGCCTTCGTGTTTGCTGAACACAGACCCACACCAAGTTCGTCGTATCCTAGAAGCAATTTGCCTGTAACCTATCAGCTTACTCAATTCACTTGAGTAGGGGCAAATAACGCTTTAAGGACAGCGTTTTCAGACGTGCTTCAGCCTGTCCTTGGTTTTGATCATCGTGATTTTTTTGGTTTCCATATTATACAGAAATTACATCAATCTGTATAATTTGTAACATCTAAAACTAGAGTGGGCAACACAAGAGGAAATAGTTGGGATTCAGTGACCAACCTTGAAACATTCCTGTGGCCACAAAAGTTTTGTATTAGGCTAAGTTTGACGTTTTTACACTTCATCTCAGTGAAAATGACTTTAAAAACAATTTAAATGGCATATAAGCATCAAGGTGGAACCCAGTAAGGTTTCAATAGTAGTAAACTCTTTCCCTCTATTTTCCCTCTTATATAGCCACCTTGAATTTTGGATCCACTTGATTTTTTGTGTCATGTACTGAAATATTCCGGAAAAAGGGATGGACGGGGCGGATTTATCACAAACATCCGCACCCCCCGTAAAGTAGGGATGGGACGTTTAAGTGTAGCACACCAAAGGAAGCAATGGAACTGAGAGATGGACAGTCCTGCCAGGGTTCGGTGGGGCCCACCATGATGTATGTATTTTATCCATTCCGTCTATCCAAAAAAGTAGATAGATCTAATGTTCAAGTGGATCACAGGAAGCAATGGGGACCTGGTTAGAGACGTACGGTCCCGGCCGACTCCGTGGCACTACTGTTATGTATGTGTTTTATCCATGACGTCCATTCATTTTGGCAAATTGTTTTAGGGAATGATCCCAAAAAGCAAGCAAATCTAAGGTTCAAGTGGACCACACCACGGGAAGCAATAGGAGATATAGTTAGAGATAGACAATATTGGTTGGAGTTATGTGGGGCCACCATGATGTATATGTTTTACTCATGCTGTCTATCCATTTTTGCATTTCATTTTATGGTATGAGCCGAAATGGAGGCAGATCAAAGTCTCAAGTCAACCACACCGGAGGAAACAGTGAGGATTGAAAACTTATCCGTGGTAGCAATGTTTTAGATCGTGTTTATGTTTTCCCTTCATCAAGATATGTGTGACCTTTTGATCAGGTCAGATGGCAAATTGTAGACACCCCACCCAAGCTAGCAACTTGATAAGGCAAGAATGACCCTTAGGGACAGAACCGAAAACCACAACCATTTCCCAAGTCTAACCCAAACCCTAACCTAAACCATCACATTACCATAAACCCTAATTCGAGCCATTATCCGAACCAAAGCCTGCCCGAAAATCGATCCATTTCTCAAAACATTCCCAACCATTTTGATCCAAACATTTGAAAACAGGCTTCGGGCCGACCAGAGGTCCCGAAATAGGCCCACTAGCCAAACCCCGGGGGAAACCATGTCCGAGCGGTAGTTTGACTATCACCGGCGGTAATCGGATTACCGCCCCCTATTTGACAGGTGTCTCCTTTGAGCACACAGCTGTCTCCCCTCCAAAAGTCAACTCTTCTACAGAATTACCTCCAAAGTTCACTCTATTTACCATCTTACTAAATCCAAAGAGCCTATAAAAGCATACCACATGACACTCATCTATTCTGAGCCAATCACAAGTTGCTATATCAACATTTACCCTCAATAAACCCTAGATTACCACCCAAAAGGCTATAAATAGCCTTCACCTCTCTTCATTTCACACAACCCATAATCCAACATTACACCCAACAACCATACCAAGAGAAGAGTAAGACTAAGAGAGAGAGCAAGAGAGTGAGAGAAAGAGGGAATACTTGAGTTTCCAAGCCCCATCTTCCAGCCTCCCCCTAGCCTCCTCTAAGCTATCCTCGGCTCTTATAATCCTGCTTGGGTTAACCCTCTCCAACTGTATTGCATCCAACACCGTAGCTACTTCAAGAGCAACTCAAATATCATACTATCATCATTAGCATTCATCGCATCATTATCTCTCTTCTTAATTCCCTTGCTTTTCTAAGTTGCCATTGAATGTATGCTTTATGACTTGCCGAACATTGGATCCTGTCACATTAGAAACTCATAATATCCTAGTCCTTTTTTATATTAGTTTAGCATCATCACATTCGTCCTTTTAGACATTCCTTGGACTTATGCTCTGTTGATCGCCGGAATCCTGGATCTTACTACATCAGAAATCTGAGTTTGCCTAGTCTTATTTCAATCATATCATCTTATCCCTTAAGATTATTTTATCACACGGAGTAGAGACTATACATCTGTATAGGCAGAGAGGGTGCCTAACACCTCTCCTCTTTGTAACCGAGATTCCTTACTCAGAATCCCGAATCGCAGATCAGGAGTTAACTGAAAGCAAGAGAGTCTTCGGATTCTCTGGCTTTACATATTCTGCAGGTTCTAGCCGACTGCGAGATTTTGAATTAAGTGGCTAGTGGCGACTCCAAGACTATTACATTAACAATCCAAGTCAGCCCGATCACCCCCATTATCATCCAAAACCGAAAAATCGCCAAAACCAGCATGGGCGCTGATTTCCCAGCATTCACAGAATGACAACTCCACTGGAGATTTGCTAGAGTACACTAGCTGAAACCCGACTAAAAAACGTGTGGTACTCCAATCTTAAGGAATATTCTTCATACATTTGCACCTATAAAATAAAAAAAAAAAAAATCAATCTTTGGCTTACACTTGCTTAAGCATCAATCCCATCTATAACTACTCGATCTCGCGCATCAATGGCTAGCTGATCAGGGTCAAATATTGCATATCAGACCCTGATTATTGCCCTATTTTATGTACATGATAAGGCCTAACATCAGATTTTACTCGTGTTTTTGTTACAGGAGGAAATCAAGAGCGTTAATTGGAAATTGATGTTAAAGGCATGGATTTGACACTCCAAAATTACCAGAGCACGGGATGGACTCCAGAAAACTAATAATGAAGATTTTACACGCCTGGGATATGAGGAAAGCACGACAAAGGGGCCCGAAAAGGGTCCAGAATGCAAGATCACATATTTTCCGCCACCTGATCAACTTGAATCTTCATGCATGTGATGGAGGCCGTGAATTAACCGTACATATTAAATTTCAGCTATTGTTGATCTCGGGAAGTACTCCAACTGACAAATCAGCCCATGAATCGCTGATTTCAGGCCCACCTGATAATAGGATATGCCTCAACTTTGGTCCTGATGGTGGAAATAAGATGAGGAAGTGGAAGGATGGAGCAGATTTCTCAAAACATCACGGTGGTCCCACTTACAGGGCACGTGTGTACACAGTACACATGCACCAGCGGTGCACCGGACCGACCGGACGGTCAGCGCGGGCGCTGACCCGCGCCCGTCTTCAAAAACCGGAAGAAGAGTCCAGCGTCTTCCGCTGCGTCCGCCGGTCGGCGGTTGTGGGTCCCACCTAGTGTCCAAATGGACAATCCAAACCGTCCATCAGCTTCCTGGGGTGACTATTGACATCGCCTAGGTGGCGAAATTACGAGAGGGAGCGACGATCAGAATCCATCCATTCAAACGCAGGTTGGACGGTGAGTTTAGAACTCTGGTGGGGCACACCGAAAACAGTTGGACAGGACATCCCTGGACGGTTTTAGTGGGAGTCGAATGAACGGAGTGGATTCCGCTGTGGATTCCGATCACGGACCCCACCAGAACGTCAGCGAATCCACGTCCCTGTTTCCGCATCCGCGTAACCCGACGGCTGGTCCGTTTTGCGAAGAGTTGTGGGCCTCACCCGTCGCCCGTACGACTGATCCGAGCCGTCCATCTTATAGAAGACCGCGAGAACTACAAAACCATGCTGATCTTCCACTCCCATGCGTACACACGTGCGCGGTACAGAGGCCACAAACAGGCGGTCTTGTGACGTTCAAAACTGAGTTTTTTGTATTTTCTTCTGTGGGCCACGTTAATGGACCTTCAAAACCACCCATTCTTGACTGAAATTTCGTCCTGAATCCAATGGACGGGGTGGATTTTCCAGAAAATACCTCTGTGGGGCCCACCGATCACGGTTGCAAAAATCTGCACTTCGAGTCCGTCTACGACTCTGCCACCGATTCCAGCCATCCAGCAGCTATAAAAGGGAAGTTTTGGACGTGGGAGAGGCATTTAGATCCAGAGAATTGGAGATTCAAATCCAGGGAATTCGAAATCCAGAGCCAGGGAGAGAAGAAAGAGAAGAAAGAGAAGGAGGAAGAGAGAGAGATCGATTGGTTTGGCGTTTTGTTTATGAATTTTATTTAATATTTTTTTATGGATTTTATGGGTCACTAATCTCTCACTAGGGTGAGATGAAATATAATTTGATCACTCTTGTATTGGTTGATTTACTTTGAATTTTAATTAATTTGTTCCTTTCTTTGAGTGGGCTTTATGGGTTTAAATTCCATACTTCTCCATCTATGAACTTGATCAAAGTATATAGATGGATGTTGTTTGGATGCTTATTACAGGTGCTTGGGTCTGATCAAGAACAGGTTTCCTATAGAGGAAGGAACAGGGTGCTTTAATGAATTGTACATACCATGTGCCCGACCAAGGACATGGGATGTATTGTTCATGGCATTGCTTAAAGGAATTAGACAGTCTGTATGCCCGATTTAGGACACAGATTGTGCTTTCTCTATTTAAGTGGTATCAATCTATATCAAGGTGAATCAACAAACAAAACAAGGGTTAGGATAGTTAGGGGTGGATTCGAAAGTCCTAGTGCTCTTTCTCTGATTGAATTTTCTTCCCTGTTCTTAATTGTTTTATTTTTTTCTTAGAATTGTGCTTAGTAATTCATTCCATATTCTGTTGGATTAGTTAAGGAGAATCATAGATTTGAGTTGTGACGACCAGTCCTCGTGGGATTCGACCTCGATCTTACCGAGTTTATTACTACATCACAACCCTATACTTGGGGAGTGAACAAGTTTTTGGCGCCGTTGCCGGGGACTGTTTCGTTCCAAATTGAATTTAGGATTCTCTCTTATCATAATTCATAGCTTAGGATTTTACTAACTTAGGTTAAAAGTTTTAATTTTATTTTTAGAAATTAACCGTTGCTTAGGATTTTTCTATCATTATTTTAGGAAACCTAAATTTGTTTTTTTTTTTTGTTTGCAGGAATTGAGGAAGGAAGCTACTAAGTGAAGGAGGAACATCTTAAATTTTCTGACATCATTCATCTCCTTTTCCGGGTTCTTTCTTCCCATTCTTACTTACATAGTTTTAACTTGTTTTAAAATCTCATAGTTCTAGGTCTAGTTTTATTTCTCTTTGGTTGCATCTTAGTTTAGTTTTTTTCTTCCATTGTAATAACATAGTTTATGCTAGGACGTAGATCTCTGAATATAGAACTAGCGCTGTTTGATCCTGAAATAGAAAGAACACTTCGTGAAAGATTGAGAAATAATTCTGTTAAAATGGCGAATGAGACCGAAGTTAAGGCTCTCGAAGATTATTCAGCTCCTGTCCAATTTAATGCGCCTTCATGCATAGTGTTGCCAACCACTACGGCAGCACACTTTGAACTTAAACTGCAAAGTCATACAATTCTTTGCCATCCTTTTATGGATTGGACAAGGAGGACCCATATCATCATGTGAAAGAATTCTTAGACATTTGCTCCACTTTTAAGTTTCAAAACTTCTCAGACGATTCGATCCGCCTCTTTGCTGTTTCCTTTTTCTTTGAAGGATAAGGCGAAAGCATGGTTGAATTCTCTAGAAGTTGGATCTATCACGACATGGGACCAACTGTCTAAGAAGTTCTTAAACAAGTTCTTCCCCGTTCACAAAACCAATGCCCTCCGTAGAGAAATTACTAACTTCACACAAAAAGAGGGCGAGCACTTTCATGAATGTTGGGAAAGATGGAAGGACTTGCTTCTTAAATGTCCTCACCATGGTTTTGAGAAGTGGCAACAAGTGCAATACTTTTATGACGGTCTGACACCCCAGAACCGTCGCATGGTTGATGCCACCAGTGGAGGGTCCTTCATGACCAAAAGCGATACCGAAGCATGAAAATTTTTTGAAACCTTGTGTGAAAACTCCCAGCAATGGGACTATTCAGATAGAGGTGAAAGAAGTTCCCAACCACAAAAGAGAGGTGGTATATATGAGATAGGAGTCGTGCCAGAGTTGTGCGCCAAACTTGATAACCTGACAAAGAAAGTTGATGCTCTGGTATTAAATAATGGACCTCCACAAACAGCTCAAGTGGAGGCATGTGCCACATGTTCTAGTCCTGCCCAGTCTTGTCCATCTGGGGCAGCATCCCCAGAACTTCTCTCTGAACAAGTTCATGCTATGAACACTTTTCAAAAACCTGGGAATGATCCTTACTCAAACACATACAACCCAGGGTGGGCTAGGCATCCAAATTTTTCTTGGGCAAAAGGACCACATCAAGGAGGACCATCTGGAAATCCTCCCATGCAACCGCACCTCCAAGTTGGCAGTCAACAAATTCCGCAATATCAACAACTGCCTACACAATCAAGGAACCCATCTCTTGAGGATACACTTCATCTTTTCATGCGAGTTCTCTCCAATTCCAAAAGATACCCAACAAACCTTCTCGGCCACCAAGAAAGCTTACATGCAAATGCACAATCCATTGCTAAGCTGGAACTTCAAATGGGTCAACTAGCTGCCACATTGAGTGAGAGAGAAAAGGGCAAGTTCCCTAGCCAACCTGAGGCTAACCCAAAGGGACAGTATGAGATTGGCTCTAATTCCAACCAAAGGCAATATCATGAGCAAGCCAAATCGATTACTACCCTTAGGTCAGGCAAGCAGATTGATAACAGAATAGAGATGCCTGGGGATGAATCAAATTCTAAAACAAAAGATCAAGATGAAGCAGAGAGTCACACCAATGCATCCAAAGTTCAAAAGCTCTCTGACTCTCCAGGAACCACTGATGTGCCACCTTACGTGCCCAAAGCACCCTTTCCTCAACGTCTGGCACCAATGAAGAAAAGAAATAACTTTGATGAAATCTTGGATGTGTTCAAAAAAGTGCAAGTCAACATCCCGTTGCTTGACGCTATCAAACAAGTCCCTGCTTACGCTAAGTTTACGAGAAAGATTTATGCACTCAAAAGCGTAAGCAGAATGTTCATAAGAAGGTCTTCATTGCAGAGCAGCTCAGCTCCATGATTCAACATAACACTCCTCCTAAATTTAGGGATCCAGGAGCTCCCACCATTTCTTGCGGCATAGGAGATCATAAGATCGGGAAGACATTACTTGATTTAGGGGCGAGCGTCAATTTGTTACCTTATTCGATTTATGAGCAGCTAGGACTTGGTGAGTTGAAACCGACTAAGGTAACATTACAACTGGCTGATAGATCTGTCAAGGTACCCTGGGGTGTTATTGAAGATGTGTTAATCCAGGTTGATAAATTTTATTTTCCAGTGGATTTCATAGTTATTGATACTCAGCCTGTCCAGAATCTTCATAGTCAGATCCCAGTCATTTTGGGTCGTCCATTTTTGGCCACATCTAATGCTATTATAAATTGCCGGAATGGAGTTATGAAATTGTCCTTTGGTAACATGAATATTAAACTCAATGTTTTTAATGCAGGACAACAATCCGCAGATTTGGATGACATATTTGAAGTGGACATGATCGAGAGCCTTGTGCAGAACTCCTTTCGTACATCTTTTGAAGATCCACTTGAGACACTGCTTAGCACAAGCTGGCATGGACTTCGACATCGATAGTCCCATCCATGAAGTCAATGCACCGCTTGACTCTACTCTATCTTGGAGGCGAAAAATGGAGAGCGAAAGTGGAACCTCTTTATCCCTCCGAGACGCCTCCGACAAAGACGGTTTCGAACTACGAGAAGACAAATGAAGCGGTGCCGCTTAATTTTCTTAGAACATATAAGGCAGCAATTGAAAGGAAGATAGTGGAAATACAGGGAGTATGTCCCACGATATGCATGGATCATCTTTGTGGAAATGTCGCGTGAAGCTGCAAGGGAAGCGTGATCCTCACATGGAAGAAGTCGTGCGGCGAAGTTCTTAAATTATTTGACGACAAAGTGTCGAGTTACCTCATTGCGAGATAGCACAGCTCATGGGAACTCACATCACTTGTCTGGGATCGGTTAATCAAGGTATTGAGGTAATTTCTTTGGCGGACCCTGGTTATAAAGATTTTTTTTCATGGTCCGTTCTTGTCTGGCTGAAGACGTTAAACTTAGCGCTCCTGGGAGGCAACCCAGCCTTTTTATATTATTTCTTTTCATTTTTCTAGTTAGTTAGTTCAATGTTTGTGGGTAACATTACTGCAAACCCTCACGAGACTACAACTCGTCCACTAGGGGTAACCTAGGGGTTTAAAGGCTTGTTGCATGCGCTAAATGCAATCGAGAGCACCTGCGAAAGTGGTATAGGTAGGATCTTCTTTTGTTTTTCTTTTTGTTATTTTTTCTCATGTTGATTTCTCTCTTGTGCTAACCTGTTCTGCGATGATTTTTTTTTTTTTTTTTTCTGAGGAAGCTTCTTGATTCTCCGTCCAGGTACTATCTTTCCCTCATTCCTCTTTGATTATTCATTATCCCATGTGCATTGTTTGCTTATTTCTTTTACATTGAGGACAATGTAGATTTTAGGTTGGGGGTGGGAGATTAGGTTACCTAATCAGTATTTTCTTGGTCTTGAGCAAAATTTGTGAAAATTTTAAAATTTTTTCTGAAATTTCTATTGAATTCAAAGTGATTTTGAAGGATAGTTGTGATTTTAACATTATAAGATACGTGATGGGTAACTTATGACTCTTGGATTTGGCCATCTGCTTGATTTCACAGTCAATTTTGAATTGTTAATCCATGATTAGAAGGTGTAAACAGTGATTGAGCCATGATTTCCATATCAGATCTCACTTACACATTAAGTTTTCAGTTCGATATTAAATGGTAACTTGGTAATCATTAGGCATGAAAGGAACCAGCCTGAGAAATTTGTTAACGTCAGTTTATAAAGAAGAATTGAAAGAGTTAGTCACATAATCTTCACCATAGGTTTGCTCCCTATAGGTGTGGATTTGATTCTCCATAGTTGACATATGAAAAAAAAATAAAAATTAAGCGACAAGTTTTCGCCATAGGTTTGCTCCCTATAGGTGAGAATTTGATTTCCCTCGATTTTAATTCTTATCGTCAGTAAAGAAAATCAAAAGATGGTAACATGAAAAGTTCATCTGTGAGATAAGTGTTGGTTTCAAGTTTTGATTGTCACGAATTACTAATGATATCATGAAATTGACAATTGGATCTCTTAATGATTGTAAGTCAAGATCATACTTTACACTCGTGGAACTCAATGTTTAGGAATGTTCTAATTGATGGACTAATGTTTTGAACTTGATTATGAAGTTTACTGTAAGCTTGATTCCAAGAGAAAAACTCCACATACCAGTCATGAATCTTAGATTTTCACATCTCAGCTATCTGTTCACTTGTCACTTGAATTTACAGGAATTATCTTTTATTTCTGAAATTATTTTTTCGCATGTTTTGCTCGGGACTAGCAAAATGCTGGTTGGGGGTTGTGATCAGGGTCAAATATTGCATATCAGACCCTGATTATTGCCCTATTTTATGTACATGATAAGGCCTAACATCAGATTTTACTCGTGTTTTTGTTACAGGAGGAAATCAAGAGCGTTAATTGGAAATTGATGTTAAAGGCATGGATTTGACACTCCAAAATTACCAGAGCACGGGATGGACTCCAGAAAACCAATAATGAAGATTTTACACGCCTGGGGTATGAGGAAAGCACGACAAAGGGGCCCGAAAAGGGTCCAGAATGCAAGATCACATATTTTCCGCCACCTGATCAACTTGAATCTTCATGCATGTGATGGAGGCCGTGAATTAACCGTACATATTAAATTTCAGCTATTGTTGATCTCGGGAAGTACTCCAACTGACAAATCAGCCCATGAATCGCTGATTTCAGGCCCACCTGATAATAGGATATGCCTCAACTTTGGTCCTGATGGTGGAAATAAGATGAGGAAGTGGAAGGATGGAGCAGATTTCTCAAAACATCACGGTGGTCCCAATTACAGGGCACGTGTGTACACAGTACACATGCACCAGCGGTGCACCGGACCGGCCGGACGGTCAGCGTGGGCGCTGACCCGCGCCCGTCTTCAAAAACTGAAAGAAGAGTCCAGCGTCTTCCGCTGCGTCCGCCGGTCGGCGGTTGTGGGTCCCACCTAGTGTCCAAATGGACAATCCAAACCGTCCATCAGCTTCCTGGGGTGACTATTGACATCGCCTAGGTGGCGAAATTACGAGAGGGAGCGACGATCAGAATCCATCCATTCAAACGCAGGTTGGACGGTGAGTTTAGAACTCTGGTGGGGCACACCGAAAACAGTTGGAACCGGACATCCCTGGACGGTTTTTAGCTGGGAGTCGAATGAACGGAGTGGATTCCGCTGTGGATTCCGATCACGGACCCCACCAGAACGTCAGCGAATCCACGTCCCTGTTTCCGCGTCCGCGTAACCCGACGGCTGGTCCGTTTTGCAAAGAGTTGTGGGCCTCACCCGTCGCCCGTACGACTGATCCGAGCCGTCCATCTTGTAGAGGGCCGCGAGAACAACAAAACCATGCTGATCTTCCACTCCCATGCGTACACACGTGCGCGGTACAGAGGCCACAAACAGGCGGTCTTGTGACGTTCAAAACTGAGTTTTTTGTATTTTCTTCTGTGGGCCACGTTAATGGACCTTCAAAACCACCCATTCTTGGTGAAATTTCGTCACGAATCCAATGGACGGGGTGGATTTTCCGAAAACACCTCTGTGGGGCCCACCGATCACGGTTGCGAAAATCTGCACTTCGAGTCCGTCTACGACTCTGCCACCGATTCCAGCCATCCAGCAGCTATAAAAGGGAAGTTTTGGACGTGGGAGAGGCATTCAGATCCAGAGAATTGGAGATTCAGATCCAGGGAATTCGAAATCCAGAGCCAGGGAGAGAAGAAAGAGAAGAAAGAGAAGGAGGAAGAGAGAGAGATCGATTGGTTTGGCGTTTTGTTTATGAATTTTATTTAATATTTTTTTATGGATTTTATGGGTCACTAATCTCTCAGCTAGGGCTGAGATGAAGCCCTTAATTTGATCAGCTCTTGTATTGGTTGATTTACTTTGAATTTTAATTAATTTGTTCCTTTCTTTGAGTGGGCTTTATGGGTTTAAATTCCATACTTCTCCATCTATGAACTTGATCAAAGTATATAGATGGATGTTGTTTGGATGCTTATTACAGGTGCTTGGGTCTGATCAAGAACAGGTTTCCTATAGAGGAAGGAACAGGGTGCTTTAATGAATTGTACATACCATGTGCCCGACCAAGGACATGGGATGTATTGTTCATGGCATTGCTTAAAGGAATTAGACAGTCTGTATGCCCGATTTAGGACACAGATTGTGCTTTCTCTATTTAAGTGGTATCAATCTATATCAAGGTGAATCAACAAACAAAACAAGGGTTAGGATAGTTAGGGGTGGATTCGAAAGTCCTAATGCTCTTTCTCTGATTGAATTTTCTTCCCTGTTCTTAATTGTTTTATTTTTTTCTTAGAATTGTGCTTAGTAATTCATTCCATATTCTGTTGGATTAGTTAAGGAGAATCATAGATTTGAGTTGTGACGACCAGTCCTCGTGGGATTCGACCTCGATCTTACCGAGTTTATTACTACATCACAACCCTATACTTGGGGAGTGAACACTAGCCAAGAAGAAGAGTTAGCAGCTTTGCCAGCTCCCGAAGTGCCGGCACCTGCACCGGCACATCCTGAAATTCCACAAATTCACCAGCTACTGCGACCATGAACAAGATGACTCAAAATCTCAAGGTAATGCGGGAACTACTGCTTCGCCTTGTACCAAGATCATATCGAGTGTGCAGGTACCACAGCCTAGCGCTCAAAATAGTTTAATCCCACAACTTCCCCTCGCCTTCTCCCTTCCTCCACCAACAAATCCCATTCTATCTTTTCCTACTGAATCAACACAAGATCCCCAACATCCTCCCATAAATGGGAACAACCTTCCCACACATATTCCAGCACATCTTCCAGTACATTTTTCAACACATCTCCCTAGAAACGGGAATCACAATCAGATCACAACACAGGCTCCCCCCAACGGGAGTCACAAACAAGAATTGACGAATGTCCATGAAGGGGGGTAATTTTGAGTCCAACATACTCCCCCTAATGGGAGTCACAATCAGGATTTGACAAATACCCCAGGCGGGAGCCATTTCAGAACATCACACCATCCCCCAAAAGGGAGTGGAGTCCAATTCCAATACCTCCCGTAACTGGGAGTCCATCTTCTTTTCAACAACCCCCCGTCCATGGAAATCAGAGGGTCAACGAGATAGATCCTTATGATGAAGAAGCAGCCCAAGCTATGCAGCAAGGGGCAAGATACCCACAAGCAAACTGATCAGAAATTGAGGAGCTATGAGAATAGCTCCAGTTGATGCAAAACCAGCTGCAAAGGCAGCAATGAGTGGATCATCCATCCACCAAATTTAGGGATTTATGTCCCTTTCCAGATGCCAGGGTGCCTCAAAACTTTGAGGTACCAAAGTTCAAAAGATACGACGGTAGTGGGTGCCCCACAACACATTTGAAAGCCTTTTGCGGGGAACTCAATGCGATTGCAGGGAATGACGGAGCTTTGATATGGTTCTTCCAGAAATCCCTCAAGGGTGACACTTTGGATTGGTATACGTCACTCGATAGTCATCAGATTAGGACATGGGAAAGACTTTCCCAGACTTTCATTGATCGATTCTCCTACAATCTGAACATGGCTCCAAGAAGATCAGACTTAGCTGCCTTAAGACAAAAAGCCGATGAATTATTGTTTACATATGTGGGATGTTGGCGAGCCATGGCCGCCAGGATGAGGAACCCTATCGATGATGAGGAACAAATCTCCATGATCGTCTATTCAGCGAATCTGAACATCTCTGGATACCTGATCTCGTACCCATATGTAAACTTCTCCCAGCTCATCCGAGTTCGAGAACAGGTAGAGGCTGGGATAAGAGCCAAACCATCTCTCCATGGCCACATCAGGCCTCCTCAATCAAGAGAAACAAAATAGAAGAGAAGCACATTGGATATGGGAATGGGAACGACACTGATCCCGTGCAACGTACCACAGAAGTGAACAATATCGTGACAGCCGCTCAAAGCAATCAATATGCTCAACAGCAAGAACAACAACAAAACCAACAATACCAACCACAGCAAACTCAACAGGGATACCAGGCACAGCCGCCTCGACAGCAACAACAATAGCCCAGGGGGAATGCAATAGACGTCTGACTTTAGATAATTGAATTAGAGGAATGGATGAATGGTGAAAGGATTGGATGGTGACAAATCAAAGGAGTAAAATCGACGTCTGACTTCTCACCCAATTTCCTGCAGTATTGCATGAATGAGAGGAATGGATGAATGGTGCAAGGATTGGATGGTGACAAATCAAAGGGTGGATAGTTGGAAAATGTGTATGCATGATGGATGATGGGATAAATATATAGATGTCTCCATGTATGGATGAATGGTCACACGCATGGGTTGGATGGATGGATGGTTTTAATAGTTAGATGGAGGGTTGGGGTGGGTTGGTTGGTGAATGGGTGGCTTAAAATGAATTGTAAAATTAAAGGGTTTCTACCTATTGATTAAGGGTGAAAGTTGAGGGGTTGGCATACCTCTTATATGGGATAATTTTTCATGGTTTGGGCACACCATCAATGGTCCAAATATGGCTGATTTAACCCATGGTCCAACAGTTCTAAATGGGGTTGGTTTATGGTATAAATTAAGGGTCAAAAGTAGATGGATTGGACTCAAACTTTAGCGGTTCACATTCGGTAGGTTTAACTCAATATTGAATAGTTAGGAATGGGTTGATTTGAAGTGCAAATAGTTGAAACCTATTAAGGCATGCTTTTTACATTAATAAAAAAAGGTTATATTTGGATTAATTTGGTACATGGGTCAATGGTTAAGATTGGATAAATTTAATGCATTATTCACATTTGAAATTTGACGAGTTGATGAATGGATGGTTGGTCATGAGTGTGTATGTGCAATGTGTTTAAAATTGAAATCCAAGTCATTACTAATTATCTTTAGAATTTTGAGAAGAAAAATATGGTTGAAACAACTCATATACTTAAAGTCAAAATCGAACAAAATTTATTTTTAAAAGTTTATGAGTTTATTTTAGTAAATATTACATATAATTCTTGATTGTTTTGGAATGTTAGGTTGTAAACTTACGCCTATATCAATAGAGAAGAGTTTTAAGTCGAATAAGAGTATGTATCATAATAATAATTTTTTAAAATAAAAAAATATGTAAGATTATTTATGCTAACACAATTGCTAGTCTCATGTATGTGATGCTATGTACCCATCCCAAAATTTATCATGCCTCTGGTTTAGTCAGTCGCTTCAAGTTGTCCTTAGGGATTTCTTATTTACAAGTTTTCAAGAGAATTTCTTTTTATTTACAAGGCACCATATCCCACATATTATGCTATCATGAATATGATCGAGGGGTATGTAGATTCATTAACGTTTATTGGAGATAAGATGATGATAGCAATAGGTCAACTTCAAAATACATCTTCTCGCTTAATAAGAAGTTACTTCCTGGTCAAACAAGAAGAAAATCTCTACTGTTTTCTTGTATATGGAGTTAAGTTATATCGTTTGCAGCTTTACAACGCCCAAAGGTCATATGGTTGAGGAAATTTTTTAGTAGTTTGAGATTTGTTACTGGTGTTAAAAAGCATACACTTTATATTATGAAAATACTTTTCAGTCACAATGATTGCAAAATAACCCAAGTTTCATTAGAGGTTAAAGCATATCAAAACAATATGTTACTTATCAAGGATCAAGTCGTTGAGGGTATAATTGTCATTAGTTGTATTTCCATGAGGAAGATGTTGGCCAACCCATTCATTAAGCCATATTCACACGATTTTTCTATAGCTAAGAGGATGGGACCATGAAGAGTATGAATCTATTTGTCTTTTAGTCGAGTAATAGATTATTAGACCTTCTATGACCCGTTGGATCATTATTAACACATACATATCTATTCATTGGATTATATTCAGATTTTATGATATTTGAATATATATATATATATATATATATATATATATATATATATATATATGCATGAATATGATCATTTATTAATAATATATCCACATATTCACATTGGCCTTCATGATGAGGTGTAGTCAATATTAATCGATTAAAGGCATGGTCCTCTTCTCATATATCGTAGACCATTGTATAGGTATGCATAAACTAAAACAATGTAATAATATATAAGATATACCTCCACACTTATTTATGAGATGATCAAGACGAGATTTTACAGAGATTAACTCCGTACTTAGGTACGTCGTATAAGCTTATATATAGCAGTGGAAATGAAGCATTAGTTGATTGAATGTATCTTGAATGATAATCGTGTAAACATTAAATACTTTATCATTTACAATGTGTGATTAAGTTACACATGCTGTGAGATACATTACCTATAAGTGACAGATTAATTTTATTCCAGTTGTTATATAAGTACGCTAGTCGCATATATGACTCTTGTGTCCTTATTATCATATATTACATTTTAAGGTCATGGTAAAGTTATGCTACTTCGGTGTGCATTATTAAGGCTATGTATATAGATTCAACTGAGTCAGAAGCATGATAGAAAAACGACCAAATCAAGATCGAGCCATGGAAATGAGTTAGATGAAAATCGTACATGATTGCACGGTAGCGAGGATGCACAATAAACTTATATAAAGAACCGGATTGAATGGATGATTATTGCGAACTACTTTTAGAAAATATTTATATTACTATATTAATATTTTAATGGACTTCGATTAATCAAATTTGCCAAGATAAAGTTCATTTCATTTTAAAAGTAGATTATATGCATCATGATCAAAGCATTGAAATTTGTGCATGTGCATAGATAGAATCAAATATACCCGATTGAATGTGGTCGGATTAACGGTCTAAGATAAGCGGTTAGAGATTGAAACGAATCGTTTTTATTTTACTCATAAATTTTGTGTGATGTCATCTCTTAAAAAGAATTATCTTAAAGCTTTTATATTGAATTTACTTTATTTGAGAGTATATTAAATTTTATATTAGGAATGAGTGTGGTAATTTATTACACATTTTTATCATCATATGATAAGAGATATTAGAGTTATTCTCTAATTTGAATTTCTCCAAAATGGAGGCCTATAAATATAAGTGTAGGATTTTGGTTTGAGTAATTTTTTTTTGTAATATCTTTTTAACTTTAGCTTATAAAAGTCTATTCCTTTTTTAAAAATTCCACCCATTAAATTTAAATGGTGTACTCACTCTTCTGTTGAGAATCTACATCTCTAGTGGGTTTTCCTTCATTTTTGTACATGTTTTCGTGCAACGAAAAAAACAGTCATAATTATACATTTGAGATAATTCCATTCCTAAAAATTTTGAAATCGATGTACTTTTGGGCGTTTATATCTTTAATACATATATATAGTTACACATACATAAAAGAAAGGATAAACTTAACTTAATATACATAATATTATAAACATAGATATTTCTAATCTTAAATGTACATACAAATTATTTTCAACTCGTCATTATCTGCTTAAAGCTAGCCAATATATACCCTATATTTCTACACTCACCTTTAAAATGAGATCAATTAAAATCAACAATTTTGTTTATAAGATAACTATAGGGAGTATGTGTCATCACTTTAGTAAATTGCTTGTTAGTTAGTTTTTCAGAATAATGTGAAAAAAAAGAGATATGACAAATGAACTGCCAATCCACCTTTATATGCTTTGTTCTCATGTGAAAAGCTCGATCGGAATAATATAGAAAGTACTCATGTTATCTTCATAAAAAGGTGTTGGAGAGGTAATATTAGTACTTGAGTCTTGTATCCATATTGGGGGGCATGCATGCATGCCCTATAGCCTAATAATAGATCATGAGACTATGAGCCTCATTATGCAAGGCCATGACCCAAAAATAGATTAGGGAATTGCCCCATTGTGCATGCACCTTAGCACATGAATATACCTACAAAATCATCATCAAGTAGGAAACATGTGGACAAAATCATTCATCCAGTACATATGTTTAATAAGGCCATAATCACACATAATTAAAGTCTCAATTATTTATAGGCTTTTATTAAGATCATCTACAAGAGATTTATAAGTCATGGACCTCATGGTCCAAATGTAATGTGTGCCACATCTCACATATAAGACAACTAATCTATTATGAGTTTGAGGATATTGATTTATAAATATAAAATCTCGAGTTTATGTAATTCTAGAGTTATCATCAAGCAACATTGACCCAACTTGTAGAGCTTTATATTGAAGTTTAATTACAAGCACCCTGTTTCACCATGTGTTTGGGCTTTTGTTCATCCAAACACCTCCTCATGCAACCTCATTGAAAAAAGCTTTTGAAAAGTTAGATGCTTTTTAATTATTTTTGAAAAAGTATGTCATTTAAAATTTAGGAACTTGATCACTCTTCTTTCACTGATGAGTAAGCAATGTGGGCTAGGCAAAATTAATATTTTGGATAAGCTTGACCCCATTAAATTCAAAATCTAGGCCTAAACTAATCCCAGGCGTGTTCACTTCTTGCAGCATCTATCATCTAATCCATGACATATATGAAAATATTCATATCACTCATTGAGATGGCCCAACCAAAAAGGTTGCACAACTAAAACTCACACTAGTCACATGATCCTAACTGACCGACGAATGAAAAAACACATGGGATGGATGATCTAGATCAATGATTAGATCATTTTTTAAATATCAATATGGACCATCCATTTTCTTAGCAGTTGATTAAATGATCAGACCCCCTAATTAAAATGATTTGTTAAAAAAGATGGGCAATCAACAGAGGAGCCTAAGCCACAGATGATCTCAATCAATCAATGGACTGTTCTAGCATAACTAATATAGGTCCTTTTTTTAGTCATTGATTGGATTGTTAAAATAACTTGACTAAGCATCTTTTTTTTTTTTTTTTCTTTTTTTAGAAAAATGGCAATAAAATGTGGACTTGTATGATGGATAATCTAAATTAATAATTGAACTGTTTATTATATGGTCTCTCCATTTCCCTAGTTTATTAGATGGTTATATCATCTCATCCAAGTAATTTCTTATATAGTTTGGAAATCAAAGGTATAATCACACATTTGGTATATTTTTCCTAGCCATTCATCGATGATTAGACCATATGATCTCAATGTCTTTGAGGAAACCAAAGTCACTCTAAATAAAACATGTATGTCGAGAACCTTTTCTGTGTGATCACTGGCTGAAAAATCAATTGTGGGACTAATGCAATGGATGGTCCATGTCAATGAAGAGACTTTAAAAAAGAAAAGAAAAGAAAAATAAAAAACAGTGGCCCATGTAGACCACCTATGAAACCATTAGATTTTTTTTACACATTTGGCATACTAAAATACATGCATTGCAGCTTAACATGCATGCGAGCTTATATCACTTATAAATTTTAATTTGCAAATCCATACAACTCAATTCCAAATGAAAGATTAGGATCTCAAGGGGAAAAACCTCTAAATCATTTAAAAAAATAAAAATAAAAATATTCCAAAATCTGAAACTTCATGAGAAGAGAAATGGAGCAATGATTCACATTCAACTGAAAAAGTTCCTAATCCGGAGTCCATGGAAGCGGTTTGGCTAGTGACCCATACACTAAGTGAGCTAGATGATGTCAAAGCTCATGGGGCCCACATGATGTATGTATTTTATCCATGCCTTCCATCCATTTTTAAAAGCTCATTTTATGCCATGAGCCCAAAAATAAAGCTGATTTAAATCACAGATGGACCCCACCACACAAAACAGTGGGAATTGAACACTTATTGTTGAAAACTTTTTAAGGCTATAGAAGCTTTTGGATCAAGCCTATATTTGTGTTTTCCTTTTGCCTAGGTTTGTGTGACCTTATCAACAGATCTGGATGAAAATAAGCATTATAGTGAGCCCTATGAAGTTTTTGATGGTGGAAGTTCAATCAACACTATTTTCCCATGGTGTGGTCCACATTTGATTTGGATCTGCATCATTTCTAGTTGCATGCCCTAAAATGATCCCGAAAAATGGATGGACGGCCTGGATTAAAAACATACATTATGGCGGGGCCCACCTAGCTTTGACACCGGCTAGCTGGCTGATGTTGGGGTCCCTAGCCAAACCGCGTGCAAAGTCCAGGCATGGTGGGGTATTTAAATCTGCCAGAATTTTTGGGGCATTCCCCATCCGCGGTGGGACACATAAGATCAACGGTCTGGATTACCGAACCATGGGCCCACTTGTCTTAATTCAAAGTCCATGCCCATTTGCAAAGATGCGGGCCCCACGTACATCTTTTTTAGAATTCATAGGATCGTATACGGGAAACGCTCTTCTACAATCTCTCAATACAGAGGAAATCTGAAAATTCCAAAATCCAAGAAGAAGAAGAAGAAAAAGAAGAATGGCCGGTGGTGGAGGAAAGGTCTCTTTCAAAGTGACTCTTACCTCCGATCCTAAACTCCCCTTCAAAGTGTAATACTATCTCTTCTCTTTTCATTTCTAGGGTTTCCTTTTTCTTGTTCTTTTCATTTCCCTTTTTCTTTGGATCTTGAAATCCATTTGATTTTATAGAATTCCTTTCGCTCTTGCAGTTTCAGCGTCCCGGAAGGAGCTCCTTTCACCGCAGTTCTGAAATTCGCTGCTGAGGAATTCAAAGTCCCTCCCCAAACCAGCGCCATCATCACCAACGGTCCGTTCCCGATTCTTCCTTTCCTTTCTCTCTCCATCGTTCTAATTTCATTTCGATGGACGGTGAATTTACCATTCAGATTGCATAGCATTCGAGCCATTGAAAAGGTCGGCCCCACCTTCAACATCATTGGGTGAAGAAATCTCGTCGGTTCACTCATCAGGTGGGCCGCAGGCGTGCATTGAGTCCATCCATTGGCCTTCGGACGCGGATTAGCTACTGAACCCAACAGTAGCCAGTCTCGCTACTGAAGTGATGTCACCACGTTCTGTGGGCCCCACCATGATGTATGTGTTGTATCCACACCGTACAACCATTTGGAGAGAACATTTTAGGGCATGAGCCAAAGAACGAGGTAGATCCAAATCTCAAGTGGACCCCCACCACAGAAAACAGTGGGGATTGAACGCTTACCATTAAAAACTTCTTGGGGCCACAGAAGTTTTTAAACATGATGGTGGGCCCTAGGAAGGTTTCAATGGTGGGCATCGCTGTCCCCACTGTTTTCTGTGGTGGGGTCCACTTGAGCTTTGGATCTGCCTCATTCTCTGGATCATTCTGTAAAATGATCTCTCCAAATGGATGGACGGTGTGGATACAACACACACATCATGGTGGGCCCCACGGAACATGGTGACGTCACTTCAGTAGCGATATTTGCTACTGTTCGGGTTCAGTAGCTAATCCGCGTCCTTGGCCTTCCGTGGTTTTCTACATTGTGGCCTAGTAATCAGCGGATATGTATGGTTTTACACGAATTAGATATTCAATGTGGGGCCAGCATTTTCAATGGCTCTGGTGTTGTATACATGTGACAGTTGGCTGTATGTGCAAGGAGGACAGTGACTTTTCTGTTAATGCAACTGTAGCACCTGGATGTGACTAGATGGTAGAACTAGAAGATCTGGCTAACAAGTTAAGATAAATGGCAACACATGCTCTTCAAGGGAATATATGGAAGAGAATGAATATTTCTCAATATCAACCAAAAAAAGAGTATGAATATTTCTCGAGAGAGAACTTATATTCTCAACCAAATGAATCTTTCTCGAGAGAGAACTTATATTCTCAACCAAATGAATCTTTCTCAAGAGAGAACTTATATTCTAAAAAATTCATAATGAGATGACATTGCTAATATGACCTGTTTAATTGCTAAGAAAGAAAGGAAACCTTACTATTAATGAAAAGACTAAAATATGGTTGCTTATTTTAATCTTGGTCATTACAAGGCTTAAAGGCAAATAAATACTAATACTAAGCTATCATGCATGAGACCATGGGTTCCTCAAGTGTGCTCATGTGAGGCCCACATGTGAGATCAAGTCAATCCATACGTGGTTGCATCCATTCCTCTTATCTTTAAAAGAACTCGCCCACGAGTTGAAATAGGTGGGAATCCCTTATGCAGGGCCTCTTCATGGTGATTCTCCTCACTTGGCTGAGGCCATCATCCTCGGTTCGTTCTTTGTTAGGAAGGTTACTCTAAATCTCTAGCATGCCTTTGATTTTTAGTTTTGTGCCCATGCGTGTGAACAACTTTTCAACTGTGCCCTGTCTTCTTCATTGTCAATGGCATCTTCCTTTCTACTTGCATTTCTTGGTTCAGGCCTACAAAGCTACCTTTTTATTCATCCCATCTTTTTCCAAATTCACCCTTGTCACCTTGTCAATGCTTGAAATGCCTTGTCAAAATTCCCTGTTTCTTTCTACTTATTATCACTGTAACAGTCCTCAACCTGTTGACATTTCGGAGAACATCATTCTTCGTTGGCTTGAGAGTAATTTCTCTTTTGTGAAAGATGGTAATATTATTGGGCCACAGGCCTTGAAAATAAACAAGAAACAAGAACATCAACACTGGGGAGCCCACTCCCTAACAAACAAAGCCACCCTATAAGCAACCGTTCATACTCCTTTATGTTACAAAAACAACTATTATTACACTCCAACTAGATAGCCCAGAACAAAGCTAGCAATCTAATCTCCACCTTTTTCTTCCGAAGGATCCTCCCTCCTCAAAATGCCACATCAGTAACAGAGTAGCAATTGCAGAAGGCATCATCCAGCTAATTGATCCTGCTCTAAGGATGCCAAACCAGACTATCTGAGAATGATTTCTTTCTCATAATGCAAAAGATTGTAAGCATTGATGAACCCATAATATTTCACACAATGATCGTGCATCCATGTTCAACCAAGTAGGAGGCAACAAGCTCATGTTTGGACAACGTCACACCATATCGACTTGGTTTAATATTGCCCTAAAGAATAAGTTAGATCACATGCATAAACTCACCACTCATTCCGTCAACCCAATGGTGGGGCCGTGGGTATTTTTTTTTTTTTTTTAAATCGTAGTTGCAACTAGTCAACCATTCTTGTGAAATGAGGTTTAAGCTGATGCCATTGTCAATGATGACCTTGATGAGTTTTTCCTCATATATACCCCGTGGGTGGAAGTCATTGGTATGCAACCAATCTTCACTATCTTCTTAGGCATCATTGAGCTATGTGTAATGAAATAAGATTTGCGACTTTCTGTTGGGCCATTAGGTGATAAATTAACATCGCTTGCACTTGTTTCCTCTTCTAGCTCTTCCTCATTGATGGTCTCTTCACAAAGGTTGAGATTCTTTGTCGGGCACACAGTGGCAAGGTGACCCTTGCCTCCATACTTCTAGCTGGTGGCATTATTGCGGTTGCCCAGTGATGCATCTACTTGTTTATTTCCCATCATGGGACCATTCGTTTGTGGGATCCTTTGGTTGTCACCTAAGATGATGATTGGAGATTGTGGATGGTCACTAGCAATTTGAGGTGATGAATACCCTCTAGATCGAGAGTTGTTGCGTCAATCTATCATCCATTTATGTTGCTTTTGCGCTCACAATGCAATATGATATGTTTTAACCCCTCTCTGCCTGAGCTTCTACCATCTCATTCTAAATATTCTTCGTGTGCCCTCTGCAATAACAAGCTACTTGCTGTATTTCTGGTTCCACTAATCACATGTCAATGTCAGATCATAATATTTCTGAATGTACTCTTTAACAGTTATGTCATCATGTCACGGATCTAAAAGCTTCTTGAACATGGATTCATAACCTGGTGAATCTTTGTTTCATCTTGGCCTTTATTTCTCCCTAACTTGAAATAGGTGGAAGGCCACAATGCGTTAGATCTCTCATTACCCATTTAGGGCGGTCCCTTCAATTTTAGTACGGTGAATTAGACCTTAAATTTCTCAAGCACGTGAAACCATTCAAAGTAATTTTCCGACGACTCTATCCCATTGTGGTAAACATTTGGGTTTATGCTACCACTTAACTTTTCAATCTCCCCTTTCAGGCACTTTGTTGGATCTTTGGAACAAGGAGGCTGCACGAACTTAGGATTAATCATGACGAGGACCTGTCAGTGCCCAATATCCTTGCCCAGGGTACTGGGTTGCTTTTTTTCATCTCTGTGATTCACATCACCTTTGTCCGTCTTCTATAACCTAGGTTGCCTTGGAGATCTGTTTCCCGACTCTTGATCAAGATTAGTTCGAGGATTCTTATCATCTCTCCTGCATTAACCTCTAGGCCCATCACTCGTGTGCTCAGTCGAGCATTCATTTGTCTGAATTGTTGTAGAATTTGTTGAAATGCATCAGTCTGACCTTCTTTTGCTATCCTAAGACTGTACGAAGCCCCTCTTCCTGTTTGTACTCCATCCTCTCCCGCTCAGCAACACAATCCTCAAGATATGCCAGGCCCATGTCGTCTTCATCATCATCCCGCTCTTCCTCAACAGTCCTTAGACCCCGTTCAACAACACATAACTCGTCCCTAATCTGCCTCTCCTATGCTTGCTTCTGTTGCCTACCTTACCCCCATCCATACCTTCCTCATCTCCATTCTCACCTTCTTTGGAACACCTGGGCAGTCCTCCACATTTGTGTACCTCCCTGTTAAGTGCTACTTTAACTTTGAAAACCCATCACTCTTCAAGGTATGCCAACAGTAGTTGCAAATCATTCCATTTCTATTCCGCTCTATTTGCTGTCCATGTCTCCACTTGACGTCCCTTGCTCCTTTCTCCAGACATTTTGCGCTACATGTATAAAAATACAACAATAATATCGTTAGGAACACGAACATCACTTCAAGGTGTTTGCAAAACAAACATCCATCCATACATCCACCCATGCATGCATAAATACATGCACATGCCATGCATGTCTATACATCAATCTAGATGTTTATGTACATACATCTATCCATCTATGCATGCACACATACATTCCTTCATTCATGCATCGACATGGAAGGAATCCATCCATTCACACACATCATCCATCCATGCATGATCCGTCCATCCATTTACATATGCACATGCATCCATCCATGCATACATAGACACACATACCTTAAATAGATGCATTAACATGAACACATACATACATTGAGGATTCCATAACGGTAAGGGTGGCTGTAACAACCACCACCATTACCATTACTATACGGGCCCCCCCCCCCCCCCCCCGGCACAACACACACACACACAATAAATAAATAGAACAGTGAAAGTCCGTGCGTTTAGTCTCCATGCCCGTGACATAGGGTTCATGTAAAGCTCATGTGAAAGAGTTAATCTTTTAATAATAAATTTTAGGTTTTTTATAATTATCATTTACCTTTGGGATTTTTTTTTTTTAACAAACAAATGGTTATAATCTGTGATACTTAATTATTAGGGCTGCTCTTAGTGTGCATGGTGCTTTTAGATGTATTGATGGTCAAAACATCGATCGGGACCGCCCATTAAGTTTTTTTTTTTTTAAGGCAACAAACAGAAAATTCATTAAAATGAAAAGGAAACAGAAAACAGAGAACAAACGAAGGAAAAAAAGGAAAAGGCGAAACTGCTGAGGTAGCAGAAGCGCCCTAAGAGCCTAGAAAGCTGAAATCAAAACCGTTCAGATCCCAGACAATAGTAGCCCATTCAATAACCATCTTTTTCACCCTATAACCCCACAGAGGCCGCAGAAGAAGACCTATTGTTAAAACATCTATCATTTCTTTCAGTCCAAATGGCCCACCAAATGACGAGAATAACCATGCGCCAGACGATAGAAATGGGCTTCCTGAGTTTAAAACCATGCCAAGAAGCAAGGAGATCAGCAGCAGATTCGAGGATACACCGAGATCGAGAAACGATGGAAGAAATCAGTCCAGAGAGATGAGAAAAACGGGCAGTGGACTAACAGATGGTTGACAGATTCAGCCTCCGGCATACAGCACAGACATATATTGACGATGTTCATGCCTCTCTTAGCCAGATTGTCGACCGTAAGGATTCTATTGCGCCTAGCAAGCCATCCGAAGCAAATGATTTTAGGGGGGACTGAATATTTCCAAATGAAGGGGGTGGCATCAGGATGGGCGTGTGTAGCAGGGAAAATGGCGGAATACAGGGATCTCACGGAGAATAGGCCAGATTTGTCCATATTACAGCCAATAGAATCGGGAATATCAGAAAGAGGCATGGTCTTTGAAATACTGTCATAGAGATACGTATATTCTTCGATTCCTTCTTCCTTCAGGTTCCTATTGCATCTGATATCCCAGACAATGTGTGCCGATTGAGTGGAATAGCAGCTGTTGACCCATATATCTTTGTCTGGGGAAATCCAGTAAATCTGAGGGAATTGGAATTTTAGCGGTTTTTCCCCTAGCCAAATGTCTTGCCAGAAGCGAATAGATGAGTTGTTACCCAGAATGTAGCCGCAGTTGTCCATCACCGGTTTTTTAACTGATAGAATACCTCTCCATATATACGAAGCCTTGTAATATGAAGAGTCTTTTGGCCACCATCCACCAGGAGAAGATCCATATTTCCTTTTAACGATCGAGGTCCATAAGGCCTCTTTTTCAGTCGCAAATCTCCAAGCCCATTTCCCAAGCAGCGCAACATTCATGAATTTTAGATTTTTTACATTTGCCCCGCCCTCCCTGAATAATTTGCAGACTTCTTTCCACTCTAAAAGATGAAATTTACTTTGGTTATCCTTACCAAACCATAAGAAATTCCTTTGCATCTTGTCAATCATCTTCGTAACAACAGGCGGACCTGGCATCCCATCGTCTCGGCAAAAGACTGGAGCATCGGAGGGGAAACGTTGATACCAAGAATCTTAGATTTGCTCATGTTAATTCGAAGGCTGAAACTGCTTCAAAGCAACGCAGAGTTAGGAGAAGATTACTAATGTAATCTGAGGAGGCGTCAGAGAAGATGAGAGTATCATCAGCAAACTGAGTGTGCGTAATGGGATTTAGGAGACCAGGCATCGCAATTCCTCGCAAGAGGCCTTGAGACTGACCTCTAATCAGCATTTGGGATAATGCCTCGGCTACAATAAGGAAGAGAAGAGGGGATAAAGGATCCCCTTGACGTAGACCCCTCGTGCTCTTAAAGAAGCCCTTAGGAGATCCATTTAGGATTATGGAAAAGTGAGCTGAGGAGATGCAAGCCATGATCCATCTAATCCATCTGATACCGAAGCCCATACGCTTTATCATGTAAAGGAGAAAGTGCCAATCGACATGTTCGTAAGCTTTTGCCACATTAAGCTTGCAGAAAATACCTTGAGATTTTGATTGCTGACGGGAGTGAAGAACTTCGTTCGCAATGAGAGCTCCATCCAAAATCTGTTTGCCTTTAATAAACGCGTTCTGATGAGGCGAGATGAGTTTAGCGATGACCTTGGAAAGGCGAGAATAAAGGGTTTTAGCGAGGATTTTGTAAGGGCTCCCGATGAGGCTGATCGGACGAAATTGAGAGAGGAGTTGGCCCCTGATGCCTTGGGGATGAGAGAAATGAAGGAGGCACCTATACCTTTCGAAAGTCTGCCTCTGGTGTGGAATTCATTGACAAAAAGCATAACGTTATGGCGAGCCGAATCCCATAAGATCTGAAAGAAGCTCATCGGGAAACCGTCAGGCCCTGGGGATTTGTCCCCTCCTAATGCATCAACAACAGCTTTAACCTCAACTTCAGAGAATTGGGATTCTAATAATTCGGCGTCTGCCTTCTCCGAGGTATTGAAAGATAAATTGTCTAAGCCTGGCCTTGTCCAATTTTCCTTTGTAAGGAGTTGTTGGAAGTGAGATATGGCAAGGCACTCAATCTCTGCTTTATCTTCGATAGTGTTCCCATTATCAGAAATACTAAGAATAGATTTAGACCTGGCCTGCATGTTAACCATGTTGTGGATGAACTTCGTATTTTTGTCCCCATCAGCAATCCATCGTAGCCAGAATTTGATTCTCTAGGAAGCTTCATCTTCCAAAGCAATTTTAGATAGCTCCGGAATAATACTAATACGCCTGCTTAGAGAGTCAGCCGATAATGGAGCATCTTCAGATTCAGTATCTATCCGTTGAAGATTGGACAGAAGTTCGATTTTGGCCTCTCTCTTTTGGAGAGTTTGACGTCTCCAATCCTTGATTTTGAGTCTGACGTCTCTTTTGGAGAGTCTGACTGCCCATTAAGTTTGCCCTGATAATCAAATGATTGGACCACCCACATGTCATTTGCAACGAGGGCATGCTAAACTAGGAGAATGCAAGGGAAAGAAAAAACGTGTTATGTGACATTAGCAGGAGGTAAACTGACATTAGGGAAGCAACCCCTTTGCACTTGTTTGTTTTACTAATGAGAAGTCATTGAAAATGCGCATTTACAATTGTTCGGATTGCAATCTTAGGAAGGGAACCTTTTATTATGTGTATTCCAACAAAACCTATGAATATTTTTTTTTATAGCTAAAGTGTTGGTTTGGTCTTTTGTCCCTTTGTGCTTTTCTTTAGTCCCATATTGGATAGAATGTAAAAAGAAAAATAACTTATATATTTTTGCTTAACATATACTCTTGTCAAGTATGTTGAACTATGCCCAAGCCCATATGTGCGTGCAGGGGGGTGCAGCCGGTGGGAAATCTGGCTTGTAAACCTTTAACTGGGCGTGTGCGCAAATGCACGAGCAGGGGGGTGCAATCGGACCCCAAATGGCTTGGGTATCTTCCTTGATTAGAGTCTTGACGGACCCCACTTAATAAGGCCGCTTCTATAGTGTGAAATGTGCATCCATTATTCGGGCATGTAAAACGTCGCCCCTGTTTCTCTTTAACGGGCCTTTTTCGAGACGTGGCTTCGGGCTTCGGGGTTTTAAAAGAGGGATTAGGGTTAGGGTTTTGGAATAGAAAAAACCCTCCTCCCTCACCACAATCTTCTTCTCCTTTTTCATCTCAAATCAAAACCAACTTCTTTGTGGGCATAAGAAAAAAAGCTGTCAGGTGTTGTGTGGTGTCCAACTGGTTATGCCAACGAGTGCTCGCTATGTGGAAATTTGCTGGGGAGTTGTATCCTGGGAGATAGCAACGTTGGCAACCTTTTGCACTGGTACTTTGCACCGAGGGGTGCGAACTATATCAAAGATAACAACACGTACACACCTTGACCCTGTGTTCATCTGATCGTACTACCTACTGAGATCTACATAACAGGTGTGGGGTTCCTAAGCATATATTACTTTCTGCTGAATGTTGATAGTTTACTTTTGCAGTATTCCTAACAACTTTGAGATATTAAGTCCCATTGCTTCAGGAGATTCAAATGACAAATCCATCCGACCTGAATGTTTTGACAGCCAACACTTCAAGCGGTGAAAACAAAAAATGTTATTCTACCTAAAAACCCTTAAAGTGGCATACGTTATCAATAAGCCACGACCGTCAGATCTTCTTGAGCCTGAACTATTTATAGTTCGTAAAAAATGGGATAATGACGATTATCTGTGCAAAAACTATATTCTTACTATCTTCTCGAATTAGTTATATGATCTGTATTGCGACTATGATACCTTTGCTGAGATCTGAAAGGCTTTGGTAAAAAAGTATAAGACTAAAGAGGAGGGCGTTAAAAAATATGCCGTCAGTCGATACTTTAAGTTTGAGATGAGTGATGATAAATCAGTGGTGCATCAGGCAAATGAATTTAACCTCATAGCTCATGAAATAATGTTTGATGGAATCAAGTTAGATGAACAATTCCAGGTGACTGCTGTCATTGAAAAACTGCCACCCACTTGGAGAAACTTCAAATTTTACATTCGACATAAAACCAAAGAATTGTCGATGGAACAATTGATCGTTCGTCTTCAAATAGAGGAAGAATCAATACTCCAAAACTCCATAGAAGAGAAGAAATCTGATGTATCCAATGTTTAGATGGTTAATGAAAAACATAACCAAAATCAACAGAAAGGAAAGCCCAATAACTTGAAACCGAAGAAAGAACAGTTCAAAAAGAAACCCAATTTTAAGTCTAAAACAAGAAAAACAATCACCATGAAAAATCATCTGGGTGCTATATGTGTGACAAACCAGGTCACATTCCAAGAGAGTGCTACAAGCGGAAAAAGAAGCCGGCTCCTATGCCTTAAGCAAATGCGACAGAGGAACCTGAAATTCTGGCTATGATCACAAAAGTCAACATGGTTTACATAGAATCGTGTGTCGGTTGGTGGATCGACACAGGTGGTAGTACACGTGTTATGATTGCACTTTGTTCAAGAAATATGAGGAAGTTCCTTCTGATAAAAAAGTCCAAATGACGAATGTTGTCACAACAAACGTTATTTGAGAAGGAAAGGTTGAACTAGTGTTTACCTCTAGGAAGACCATTACTCTGGCTAATGTTCTTCATATGCCAGATATGCGCAAAAACTTTGTTTCAGGTTATCTTTTGAACAAAGTTGGTCTAAGGCAGGTTATTGAGTCTGACCAAATTATAATAACAAAAAATGGCTTCTTTGTTGGTAAAGGATATGTTGATCATGGTCATAGTATGTTTAAATTGAATGTTGAATCCAATAAATGTACTATTGCTTACATGTTGTGCACCATGTCATTATGGCATGGTAGACTATGTCATGTGAATGCTAAGTATATAGAAATATGTTTGCTAGTGGTATAATACTTCATTTAGAAAATAGTGAAATTGAAAAATTGGAATCTTGTTCTCAATCAAAGGTAATGAGGAAACCATTCCCTAGTGTTGAAAGAAATTCAAAGTTGTTAGGTTTGATACACTGATATTTGTGATCTTAAAGAGAATCTTACTAGAGGAGGTAAGAAATACTATGTTACTTTTATATATGATCATTCCAGATACACTTTTGTATATCTGTTAAGATCAAAAGGTTGAATCATTTTCCAAATTTATTATTTTAAAAAATGAAGTAGAGAATCAATTAAACAGGAAAATCAAAACCTTTATGAGTGACAGAGGAAATGCCCGAATAACGGAGGCACGTTTCGCACTATGGAAATGACCTTATCAAGTGGGCCACATCCAACGGTAACGATCAAAACAATGGATAAAAAAAATATTTTACAAAATTGGGCAAAACCTAGCACATCAAGACTCTAATCAAGGAAGCCACCCAAGTCATTCGGGGTCCGATTACACCCCCCTGTGCTTGAGTATACGCAGGTGTGCATGTGTGCACATGCCCGGTTAAAGGTTTCTGGGCCAGATTTCCCACCGGCTGCACCCCCTACGCGTGCATATGGGCTTGGGCTTGGGTATAGTTGAACATACTTGACAAGAGTCTATGTTGAGCAAATATATATAAGCCATTTTTCTTCTCCTATTCTATCTAATATGGGACTAAAGAAAAGCACAAAGGTACAAAACCAAACTAACACTTTAGCTAAAAAAAAACTCACAGGTTTTGTTGAAATACACATAATAATCCCCCACTTATTTCAATCCAAACAAATGTGGGAAAAAAAGGAACTTCCGTGCATAAATGACGTTGACAAAAAGTCTTTAACCTTACTCAATGAATCGTGCTTGGACTACAAGAAAATAGTGAACGATGTCTTGAACTAAATTTCTTTCAAAGTATACCGTACATGAAACACACATAAGTTAAGTGTTATTCTAAGGTGTTTAAGAGTTGTACTTTACACGAAACACACAAACGTACAAAACCAAACCAACACTTTAGCTAAAAAAAACTCATAGGTTTTGTTGAAATACACATAATAATCCCCCACTTATTTCAATCCAAACAAATGTGGGAAAAAAGGAACTTCTGTGCATAAATGACGTTGACAAAAAGTCTCTAACCTTACTCAATGAATCGTGCTTGGACTACAAGAAAATAGTGAACGATGTCTTGAACTAAATTTCTTTTAAAGTATACCGTACACGAAACACACATAAGTTTAAGTGTTTTTCTAAGGTGTTTAAGAGTTGTACTTTACGACCATGTGTATTATCCCAGTTTTCATTAGCGCTATAGAGAATTGCCTAATTCTCATAGGAAGTGGCCCCACTTCCACACTCATATTGGTGAGTTCATCAAGGGTGTTTACGTAACAACTATCACCCCACCTTAAACAAGGTTATAAACTCATTAAGGGAGTTACCCAACCTCAGTTCGTTACAGAGATTCGCATTATTAACATCATAGAGAGGGACAAAAATAAATTCTCTTAAAATGTAACACAATTCATCCATGGAATCACATGTAAACTTGTTTGTCTCATTGAACCTAATTTTTGGAATCTCCAGTCCTTAGGTTGGGTTTCTATTTCTTGTAATTCAGTATTTTATGGGCTTAACTCCCATCTTAGTCAATGTTTTCCAGACTTTTTCTTTAGCTAGAGCTTTTGTTAAAAGATCCACAATATTTACATTGGATCTTATAAAGTCCAGAGTGAGTACACCATTTTTTAACAGTTGTCTCACGCAATCATGCTTCAGACGGATTTGTCTGGATTTTCCATTATAACACTTGTTATTAGCTCTTACTATAGCAGTCAAGTTATCATAATGAATGGAAATAGGTGGTACCAGTTTCACTCAAAAAGGTGTATTTATTAATAGAGTTTTTATCCATTTAGCCTCTTCACCAACTATTGTTAAAGCAACCAGTTCAGATTCCATCGTGGAATGAGCTATACAAGCTTGTTTTTTTAGATTTCCATGTGACAACTCCACCTGCCATGGTGAAAATATAACCACTGGTAGATTTACAATGGATCTAATCCTGAATTCCAATCAACGTCACTGTATCCTTACACTACAACTATAAGTTTTTGGTAATGAGGCCTAAGATCACAGGTCCTTTTAGGATACCTCAAGACCCTATATATAGCATTTCAATGCATTTCACTCGAGTTACTTGAATATCTACTTATTTTGCTAACCGCGAAGGCAATGTTGGGCCTAGTGCAATTCATAGCATAGGCTAGACTACCAATTACAGTAGCATAATCAGTATGAGATATTCCTTCACCCGAATTGTGTTTTAGTTTCATGCTAGGGTCAAAAGGAGTACATGTAGATTTACTATAAAAGTAGTTATATTTTCTTAAAATCTACATAATGAGATTGGGTAAGAGTTATACCATTTTTACCCCTAATTATTTTAATCCCTAAAATGACATGTACCTCTCCAAGGTCTTACATGTCAAGGTGGGAAGATAGAAAAGATTTTGTTTCATTAATCATTTCAATGTCTGTACTAAATATCAAAAGATCATCTATATACAGACATCATAATTCAAGATTTATCAAACATCTTACAATATAGACATATATTACCTTCATTGAACATGAATCCATTAGACATCATCACATAGTCAAAATTTTCATGCCACTGCCGAAGAGCTTGTTTTAGTCCATATAAAGACTTAAAGTTTGCATACTTTCTGTACTTGACTTGATTCAATAAATCCTTTAGGTTGCTCCATATATATTTCATCTTCCGATTCACCATTTAGGAATGCAGTTTTAGTGTTCATTTGGTGAATTCAAAGATTATTCACTGATGCAACGGCAATTAAAATTCGAATTGATGTCATTTTTGAAATAGGAGAATAAGTATCAAAATGGTCAACACCTTTCTTTTGTTTAAACTCCTTTGCTACTAATGTAGCCTTATATTTATTAATTGAACCATCAACACCCCCCCCCCTCCCCCCCCCCTTTTTAATATCCATTTACAGCTTAAGGTTTTTGCCCCAGGAGGTAAGTCAAATAATTTCCAAGTGTTGGTAGATCTGATAGAATCTATTTCATCTTTGATTGCTTCCTTCCAAAAGGTAGCATCATGAGAGGACATCACCTCTCTGAATGTTACTGGATCACCTTTTAGTTGAGTTAAAAACACCTGGAAATCAGGACCAAAGTCCTTAGCAATCCTTGACCGTTTACTTCTTATCTCATTTGTAGACTCAAGACCTTCTAAGTCTTTAGGGTGAGAGCAAGAAGGTTAATCTATGTTTACAGAGGTGGAACCCCCACTGGTTTGACCGCACTGTTCTTTAGTTTATATGGAAAAACACTTTTATGAAATTCCACATCTCTAAGATTCAATAATGATATTTTCACTGATATTTAGGAATTTATAAACTTTACTATGAGATGCATACTCAACAAGTACACACTTGAAAGTTTTAGGTCCTAATATAGGTCTTTTGGGATCAGTAAGCCTAACATACGCAAGGCAGCCCCAAACTCTATGATAATTTAGATTTGGTTTTCTACCCTTCCATATCTTATATGGTATTATTTTATTTTTAGTTGTAGGCACTGTTTAGTATATAACAAGCTGAACCTAAGGCTTCTCTCCAAAGACTTAAAGGAAGACATAAACTCAACAGTATAGCGATCACCATATTAATAAGAATCCCATTTTTACGTTCTGCTATCCCATTTTGTTGCGGAGAATAGGGAGCAGTAATCTCATGAATTATGCCATTAGATTCACACAAATAATTAAAATCTCTTGAGTTGTATTTGTCACTTCTATCACTCCTAAGGGTTTTGATTTTCTTGTTTAATTGATTCTCTACTTCATTTTTGAAAATAATAAATTTGGAAAATGCTTCATCATTTGATCTTAACAGATATACATAAGTGTGTCTGGAATGATCATCTATAAAGGTAACAAAGTATTTCTTACATCCTTTAGTAAGATTTTCTTTAAGATCACGAATGTCAGAGTACATCAAACGTAACAACTCTGAATTTCTTTCAACACCAGTGAATGGTTTCCTCATTACCTTCGACTGAGAACAGGATTTGCATTTTTCAAATTCACTATTTTCTAAATGAGGTATTATACCACTAACAAACATATTTCAAATAGACTTAGCATTCACATGACCTAGTCTAACATGTCGTAATGAAATGGTACACAACATGTAAGCAGTAGTACCTTTATTGGATTCAACATTCAATTTAAACATACCATGATCATGATTAACATAGCCTTTACCAACAAAGGAGTCATTTTTTGTTATTATAATTTGTTCAGACTCAATAACCTGCCTTAGACTAGCTTTGTTTAAAAGATAACCCTAAACAAGGTTTTTGTGCATGTCTGGCACATGAAAAACATTAGCCAGAGTAATGGTCTTCTCAGACATGAACACTAGTTCAACCTTTCCTTGTCTAATAACGCTTGTTGTGACAACATTTCCCATTTGGACTTTTCTATCAGAAGGAACCTCATATTTGTTGAAATAGGTGCGATCGTAACACGTGTACTAGCACATGTGTCGATCCACCAACCGTCACACGGTTCTACACAAACCATGTTGACTTCTGTGATCATAGCCACAATTTCAGGTTCCTCCGTCACATTTGCTTGAGGTGCAAGAACCGGCTTCATTTTCTGCTTATGGCACTTTCTTGCAAAGTGACCTGTTTTGCTACGCACATAGCATACATATGGTTTTTCCTGGTCATTGTTTTTCTGGTTTTTAGCCTTATTATTGGATTTCTTTTTGAACTGTTTTTTGTTTGGTTTCAAGTTATTGGGCTTTCCTTTCTGTTGATTCTGGTTATGCTTTTCATTAACCATCAAAACTTTGGATACATCAGATTTCTTCTCTTCCATAGAGTCTTGGAGTCTTGATTCTTCCTCTATTCGAAGATGAACGATCAACTGTTCGATCAACAATTCTTTGGTTTTATGTCGAAGGGAATTTTTAAAGTTTCTCCAAGTGGGTGTCAATTTTTCAATGACAACAGTCACCTGGATTTGTTCATCTAACTTGATCCCTTCAGACATTATTTCATGAGTTATGAGGTTAAACTCATTTGCTTGATGCACCACTGATTTATCATCGCTCATTTAGAACTTAAAGTATTGACTGGCGACATATTTTTTAACGCTCGCCTCTTTAGTCTTATACTTTTTTACCAAAGCCTTACAGATCTCAGCAAAGGTATCATAGTCGCAATACAGATCATATAACTAATTCGATAAGGTACTAAGAATATGGTTTTTGTATAGATAATCGTCATCATCCCATTTCTGACGAACTATAGATAGTTCAAGCTCAAGAATATCTGATGGCCGTGGCTTATTGATAACGTATGCCACTTTAAGGGTGGTTAGGTAGAAGAACATTTTTTGTTTCCACTGCTTGAAGTGTTGGCCGTCAAAACATTCAGGTCGGACAGATTTTTCATTCAAATCTCCTTAAGCCATAGGACTTAATATCTCAAATTCCGTTTTCATAGTGCCAAATTGATAAGAGCTTTAAGAGTCTATGGCTTCAGAACGCTCTCAAAATGGGACTTGTTAAGGGGGCTAGGTTCAAGACTTTTTGTCATCGTCATTTATGCATAAAAGTTCCTCTTTTTTTTTTTTTTTGCCCACATTAGTTTTGGTTGAAATAAGTAAGGGATTATTATGTGTATTTCAACAAAACCTTTGAGTTTCTTTTTTTTTGAGCCAAAGTGTTGGTTTAGTTTTTTGCCCTTTTGTGCTTTTCTTTAGTCCTATATTGGATAGAATGTGAGAAGAAAAGGGGCTTATATATCTTTGCTTAACATAGACTCTTGTCAAGTATGTTGAAATTTGCCCAAGCTCGTATGCATGCGCAGGGAGTGTAGCCAGTAGGAAATCTTGCACAAAACCTTTAACCGGGCTTGTGTACACATGCACACCTATGTATACTCGGGCGCAAGGGGGTGCATTCGAACCTCGGATGGCCTGGGTGACTTCCTTGATTAGAGTCTTGATAGGCTAGGTTTTGCCCAATTTTGTAAAATATTTTTTTTATATGTTGTTTCTATCGTTACTGTTGGATGTAGCCCACTTGATAAGGCCATTTCCACACTACGAAACGTGCCTCGGGCATGTAAACGTCGCGGTCGTTTCTCTTTAACGGGTCTTTTTCGAGATGTGGCTTCGGGCTTCGAGGTTCTAAAAGAGGGATTGGGGTTAGGGTTTTGGAATCGAAAAAAAACCCTCTTCCCTCACCACAATTTTCTTCTCCGTTTTCATCTTAAGTCAAAACCAACTTCTTTGTGGGCATAAGAAAAAAAGATGTCAGTTGTTGTGTGGTGTCCAACTGGTGTTGCCTTTCTACCAACGAGTGCACGCTGTGTGGAAATTTGTTGGGGAGTTGTATCCTAAGAGATAGCAGCGTTAACGACCTTTTGCATCGGTACTTTACACCGAGGGGCACGGACTATCTCAAAGATAGCGACACGTACGTGCCTCGACCCAACATTCATCTGATCGTACTTCCTACTGAGATTTGCATAACTTTTGTGGGGTTCCTAAGCACAAATTACTCTATGTCGAATATTAATAGTTTACTTTTGCAGTATTCCTAACACCTTTTTCCTTCCAAAATTGCCATTTAAAACCTCACATTAGAGTCAAAACTCTTTTCACTCCTTGACATTTAAAAGAAAGGTTCTGTTCTCTCATTGAGGGAAAGGCAAATGCAAACACTTAGCTGCAGCATCCGCTGCTTCCCAAACAGGCACAAATGTCTTCTCAATGCAAAGTGGTTGCATTCCATCCAAACGGGCCCTAAGTGCGTCAATCTATCGTAGGCAGGCATTAGCTTTTTTTCTTTATCATGTGATGATTTGCATAATTACACCGGTGGATCTGACTATTAAAAGCAAGGTGTCCCATATCGGTTACGTATTGCCTGTAACGGCCGATACGTAACGGTAACGGTGAGGTCCGTTATGCGATATGGGGGCGTAACGGGCGATGCCCCGATTTTGCTACCATAACGGCCGTTACGGGCTCGTTACGGGCGAAACGGCCGTTATTGACCCGTAACGGCTGTTATGGGCCTTAAAAAATAGGGAAAAAAGAAGAAGAAGAAAAAACAAGTACTTACCCTTTTTTTTTTTCTTTCTTTTCTTCTTCTTTTTCTTCTTCCTCTTCTTCTTCTTCTTATCGGGAAGTTGCGGCTATGCGGCTCTGCTACAGCTGCGGTGGCCTGCTTCTTCTTCTTCTTCTTCTTCTCTCTCTCTCTCTCTCTCTCTCTCTCTCTCTCTCTCTCTTCTTTCCCTCTTTTTTCTTTTCGGTTTCCCTTTTTTTTTTTTTTTTTTTTCTTTCGGAGGTGTACCGCGCACCAGCTGGAGATACGTGTCATGCTAAGACGAGCGCTGATAGTCCTCGAGCTCCGAGTTGTACGAACGGTTCAAAGGAGATCAAAGTTACGTGGGCTTCACAGTGATGTATTTATTATATCTACACCGTTCATCTATTTTTAAATATCATTTTAGAGCATTAGCCAAAACATGAATCGTATCCAAAGATCGTCTAGACCACACCAAAAATAGCAGCGAGATGATTTTCAACGTTAAAAAATTCGTAGGCCCATCATAACGTTTATTTTCCATCCAATCTGTTCAAAAGGTCAAAAAGACCTGAATGAAGAGGAAAAACAAATTTCATATTGATCCAAAAGTTCTGTGATCCCAAAAAGGGTTTCAATGGTAGATGTTCAATCCCCCACTACTTTTTGCAGTGTGGTCCACTTGATAATTAGATCTGTATTATTTTTCGTGTCAAGCCTTAAGACGAGCTCGTCAAATGAATGGACGGTTTAGATATAACACATACCTCATGATCAAACCCACAGGACTTGCTTGCGTCAAATGAATGGACTGGTACGCGTTACGCAGCGCGTTGCACAATTTAATAAAATGTACATGTGCCACATGGGCCCCACCATGCTGTATGTATTTTATCCATGCTGTCCATCTATTGTGTCACATCATTTTAGGTTATGATTCAAAAAATTAGTAAGATCCAAATCTCAGGTGGACCACATTATAGGAAACATTGGTTATAGAATGCTCACCATTAAAAATTTCTTAGGGTCCACTGTAATGTTTATTTTCCATCTAACTTGTTAATAGGGTCACACTAATGTGGATGAAGGGAAAACACACATGTCAGCTTGATCTAAAACTTTTGTAGCCCCAATAAATTTTTAATGATAGTCGTTTAATTATTATTGTTTCTTATGGTGCGGTCCACCTGAGCTTTGGATCTGCCTCATTTTTGGGCTCATGCCCTAAAATTATTTGGCAAAATGGATGGACGGTGTGGATATAACACATTCATCACGAGCGGGGTCCAAAAAACTTTGACACTCATGTGCTACACTTCACAATCTGAGTCCTACCTAATTTGGGCCCTTAAAAAATTGTACACGAGACATGTATTAACTTAAAATTTACCAATTAAATTATGGACTGTAATTGCTAACTCAAAATGCCAAAATCAAATTGTTTGAATAGTTTTAATTGTTAATTTGTGGACGCTTATTTTTTAAAATAGGGCCTTTTGATTTTTTTTTTTCATGCTTCACTATCCAATAAATGTCCACCAATTCACAAGTGGGATAATGCCAATAAATTGCATGAATTTGAGGCTGATTTGGGTCATGGATTGGTCCTCCAAGTCAGCCCCAAATTGGCAACTCGATCTACCTGAATTTAATTTCATTTTTTAAAAGAACTATTGAGAGAAATGATATCAAATTGTTAAGTATATAAATTAGATATTTAGAAAATTAAATATATGAATTTTGTAGTCAAATTCAGGTTATTTGGTTCATAAATTCATCAGACAGTCCGATACAACTTCTCACCAAAGAGTGGAACGTTACACCACCATAAACATGTTCAAATTTATAAATGAATGCATATTTGGAATGCTTAGAATATTCCGGATTTAATCCATATTTTTTTGGCATAAAAAAAATTGCGCCATTACACCCCTGTATTCGTATCGGTTTCGGAGGGCACCGTTACGCCAACCGATACCGATACGGGACACCTTGATTAAAAGCCTTTCAATTATATCTCAAAAGAGGAGAACTCTGACTACTAAAAGCCACAATTTCCTCCACCATGTATCTGTGTCCGACATAGCAACAACAACGTGCGTGTCTGTGTCCAAGTTACATAGGAGGAACATGATAGGGATGATGAAGACTGTAGCATCACCCCCCCCCCCCCCCCCACACACACACACAGAGATCAATGGGTTTTTATTGTGATTTCTCGTTGTTGTATCTTAAAACTGTTTATTTGTGCTGTGCGCAGATGGTGTCGGCATCAACCCACAACAAAGTGCTGGTACGCATCTGTTTCCCGTTTATTACTCAATTCATCGTGGTCTTAATTTTCTTCCATATATAATTTATTGAAAGGCATTTTGTTTTTTGAACTGATTGCCAGGCACCTTATCAGCTCACATTGTATAGATTTAGGGATTGCCAGGCACCTTATCAGCTCACATTGTATAGATTTAGGGATATTCTTCTTCTGTTGGGTTGACTCCTGTGGATATGGATTCACAAATTCTGTCTTCCAATGTTATGAAGTAGACCTGTTGTTTGAACCTATAAATGCAATTAGTACTCATCTTTTTGAGAAGCAACAAAGAAACTTTTTAATCAAAGAAAAACCGAGAAATTTGAAAAGCGGTCAAGGCAATGGATATATAGAACTGGAACATAAAGAAACCTACTTATTTAATAATTTAATTAAAATATTACTTATTTAGGTAAATTATGAAAATGCCCCAGGGTACTTGGGTAAGTGGATTCGAATATGTTTATATCCATATCTGACGTACTTAGAAGTCAGGTAAAAAATCCCATTTATGAATCTGATTCTTTTTTTTTTTTTTTTTTGGGTCGGATATTTTTGGGTGATTGGGTAAACGTATTTCCGTTGCTGACATAGCGTCTTGTCTCTACATACAATTTTTTTTTGCGCCATTTGTGTAGAAGGGAGAAAAAAAAAAACACCATCCAATCTCTTCCCCGTGTTCTTCAAAACATTCTCTTCCCAGCTCCATACACCATGATTACTAAAAGGGATTTCACATGCAACCGTAGGTTTTGCATTGGAAGCATGATCATTGTCGAACTCCAACCATCCTTGATCATCCATTTGCGGAGTAATTGTTGGATATTGTCTTCATAGTTTCTTGTATTTCTTCGTCATTTTTTTCTCCATTCAAAAATTTCTTCATCATTTTTGCTTCTCCCTCATCAGTGATCCACAAGTTCTACCACTATCTTCATTGTTTGGACCATAATCCACTGACTTGAAGAATGAACTTCGTTAATGAATGATGCGTAACAGAAGCAAGCAGAAAGAAATCTGAAAAGAGGATAAGAAACAAGAGAGTGGTTCTGTAGTGATTAAACCCAAAGAAATTTCCTCACAGAACTAATTTCATAGGAAGAATAAACGATATCAAAACCATCTTTCTCCTCCTAACATCATTTCATAAGGAAAACCAAAAGAAATCGTAATCTAACTTCACTAACCCTACGAAACCTACTAATTTCCGATCCTAATAATTTATCTTCTAGAATTAACTAAGTTTCAGAATATAAGAAAAATGATGGGATCTTGCAGAACTCATGGAATTAGCTGTTGTAGGTCTCTCAAAAACCTTCTAAAAATGGGTAGAGGTGCCAAAAGTTGAGAAGTATGACTTTGTTGTTGGGGGGGGGGTGTGCTGGGGGTGTGGGGGGGTTGTTCTCAATACAAAGAAAAGGCCTGCTTTTGGCCTACGAATCGACCAAGTCAATAGTCTCTCTTGACAAAAGTTCTGCGGCTAGCATTGCTCTTTTCACTAACAATTTTTTATGTCATTCAACAAGTACCATTTCCACTATAAGCAGCCTGAAGAACACGTTGCAGAATATCCTTAGTTCGTCACCAGGAGCCATTGCTTCCACTCTTGTTCAATCACCCAGGCAGGCCCTTAGCACGTCTTATTAATTTCTCCTTCATCAAACACCGCCTGTCCCACTTGGCTGGAATTTCCTTGAGAAACCCCATTAAAGTTGAGTTTCCACCATCCTCTAGGCAGGTTGCTCCACCTCAAAATGATAAGGGATCCTTTTTTCCCTTGATCATTGGCTGTCCAAACAAAAGAGGAAGCCGGTGGCAGTGATCCCCTTGAAAATAGATCTCAAAAGAGCCTTTTTAATTAGGTTGCATTGATTCTCTCCCTTGCTTTTAAAGGAGGAGCCTTCACATTATTAAGGATTCAGTTATTTCTTTTCTTCCATGCCTCCCAACACAGAGTTTATTGAATCATTGTAGTTGTCATATGCGATCGCATAAATGATTATGCCATCCTGCATCGTATATGCCATTTTGCACCGGCGGACCACATATGCCATGGTGGCATATGTGGTTATTGTGTCATTGGGGCTTATGCAATTGCATGGAGGAGTATGCAACCGCATAAGCCATAGTTATGCGGTTATGCCATCTCTTGGACAGTACGCGGGAGCGTAACCTCCCAACGATTAGATTTCTGACCATTGGGACTCTTTTTTTCTTTTTTTTCTTTTTTTCCACTTCATTTTCTCTCACTTTTTGCCTATTACTGTTTGAAATTAAAACTTTCTCAAACAAGGATTGTAGCCTTAAAACTTTTTAGCAACCAAAGAACCCAGAAAAGCTTCTCTTTCATAACCCTAATTCGACTCCCATAAAAAGTATTTATACCCCCCATACATAGAAATAACCAAAATACCTTATTCGGAATGGTTAGGTCTCCTGTCTCGTTAACCCTCTTACTCTCTAACTCTCTCTCACACTCTTTAATCTCATTTTCCAATAAAATGACATCAATAAAATTTATATGTTTTTTCACATTTTTTAGTATATGCGTTCATTTAAGTAGTTGTCAGTTGACTTGTTATAATTTAATAGTCTAATAATTTTATTTTATTATTATTTAAAAAAAAAAAAAAAAACAATTCCCTACACGTGGTATGCTTACATAAATTTTCATTTTCCTTGATTTTTTTTTTCCTTTTTTTAATCTTTAAAAAAAATGTTTGGGGAGTTGTGCAATCATAGTGACTCTGACATCGCATAAGCGCACTACCTCCTTGGGTCGCATGGATCATTTATGACATTTGACAGGGTTAGGAAATCATCAAACAAAATTCTCCTAGAGCTTTGAACGGGCCCTTCATCCAACTTCTCATCATTTGACCAAGCTCGCTGGAAAACCCATTTAAGCTTTAAAATACCCTTAATGTCATGGAAATTTTTTCACAACACACTGCAATGGAACGATTCTTCATCCATCTTCAACATGAAGTAGGGCGCTTGTTCTAGTGTTGTGCCCCAATTGGACCATGAATAGATCAGATGATTATTCATCCATCAGATGGGCCCCACATGTGATGCACATGCGTCAAAGTCCCCAAAAGGGAGCTGATTATAGCGTTTTGTGGTTTTAATAGATAGTGTTGTGCCCCAATTGGACCATGAATAGATCAGATGATTATTCATCCATCAGATGGGCCCCACATGTGATGCACATGCATCAAAGTCCCCAAAAGGGTGCTGATTATAGCGTTTTGTGTTTTTAATAGTTTTTAATAATTTCATTATGAAGGGGTGTGCTACAGCAATGCGCTACAGTTTTTTCTACATTGTGCGCTACAATACTTTTATGTTTTCTTTGCTGAAGACCCCTTTGAACTTACCTGGCCAGCTAGCCATTTATTTGAATCAATATGGAGGATGATGGAAAAAATATTCATCCATTCACCGAACCTCTTTGTTTTCTAGCCTTGCGAAAGATCTGGGGGAAGAGCGAGTTGTACAAAATAATGCGCTAAATTTGGCTTTTCTTCCCCTTTTGAGGAGAGCTCTTTTTGGGTACAACGACAAACTGCCCCCAGGTGACTGCATGAGAGAGTGACCCTGGAGTCATGTGGCAAATTCTCTACAAACATAAGGATACTCAGATTGTCCTTTCATATCCTGGCATCCAGTTTTTTATACTTGTTGCAAGTCAAGCTTGTTATATATCATGTGATCTTGCTTTACCTCTATTTAGATAATATCATAGAATACCCAATTTAAATAAATCATCATGTGGATTTTATTGACATTTGCAGGCAATGTCTTCCTCAAACATGGCTCGGAGCTGCGTCTGATACCTCGTGATAGAGTTGGAGCTCTAGGAACATGCTTGTAGATTTGTCCTTATCTACTTTAGGCCAAATGGCTCTATGTTTCCCATAGCACCATTTCCTATCAACAGGTAAAACAAGCATTTCATACCTCATACAAAACTGGAAGGTTGTAGACTCTCTTTGAATGCAGTCTTCCTACTTTTATGTATCGTGAACATAGTGCTCTGCTGAATTGGTGAAATGAATTTTAAGCCCCTTTAATAAATATTAAAGAATGGAAAAAACAGTTTAATATCTGATTATGAAGTCCTTGGAAAGTAATGTGTAAACCAAATCATACTTTAAAAGAGGATTTCTAGGATCCTCTGCCAGAGGCTTTGCATGGTATGCTCAGGTTTTTGGTTCTAATGAGTGGGATCCAGGGTTCAGTGATCCAGAACACCCGTCTGCTGCATCCTGCTGGTCAATTCTAGGGCCTGTTTGGATTCGCGTATAAGGGTGCGTTGTATCGTATTGGAGGCGAATATTCCCAAATATTCTCATTATTCAACGTTTGGATTGGAACGTGTTCGGAATTGAGAAGCGAAGAATACAATGCGCGCGAATACAGGCATGAAAGAGAGGCAACTGATGCAGTAGGAAACGAACCAATCATCGGTCGTCCGCTTGTTGCCTTGCTGCTGGGGCTGTTCATATTGTTAGCGGCTGGTAGGTCGTTTATTTTGTCGTTGTTTACATGACTGTGATCGTCCAGAGAAGGCAATTTCAGAATTGTTCTGAATGTTTTTTACTTGTGGAGGACTGTTTTAGACTAGTTTGTTAATCCAGGTAATAGCATTTTTAAATTTTTTTTTTTTGGGTCTGTGTGTGTGAGGAGGTGTATATAGATATATATCTGTTTTTTTTTTTTTTTGGGAACGTCACGTGGAATTGGGACATTTTTGTATTTTCTAAGTTATGCATCAATTTATGTTATATTAATGTACGACCCAAAAGTGGACCCCATATGAGGTTCCGTTCGGTCCCTGTAGACCGATGGACGGTGTGGATGAGCGCTGACCCCATCATGGGGACTACAACTGCCCCCCTATTGACACTACGGAGTAGGCCTCACTATCATGTTACTTTGTAGATAACAGTCCTTCCGTTCGGTCCTTGTTACAGATGTTGCACGCCAAGTCAATATTCTTGGCTCATTCTATACACAGTCAACACATGTTGCACGACGGTACAATACGCAGGTTTTTTTTCCACAGTCATGCACACCCGTACGGGTTAATACGTTGAATGCATGTTTGGATGGGTAGGATCTTTCAAATGGACCTTTTGATGGAACGGATCGGTGGAATGAAGTAACTGTGGGCACAAGTTTCAATGAATTATAGTAGAGAAATTGTATTCGAAATGGGGGTTGACCATCCGTACATATCAGTTTGAAGCATACATGATTGTACAGTACCCAGACATTATACCTCCTATCCAAACATTGATTTGTATGATGTAGTGTACACTATGCCGAACAATACTTCCAATCCAAACATTGATTAGTATCTGATTGATTTCAATGTAATCTGAAAAACAGCCAATGTATACATGAACAGTACCCAAATACAGTACAATACAATACAATACACGAATCCAAACAGGCCCCTAACATTTTGATGTGTTGTACAAATAGAAATACGGCACCAGTCTAGATTTAACTGAGACACAGGTCTTGGGGTTGTTTGCTAGGATCTTCCAATCTGGATTATGTTCAGGGCATGGTCCATCCATTATGAGATACAACGTTGCCGACAGTCTGGATATCTGGACATGGTCTCTTTTGTCTGAACTGAAGATTCTGACCACACTTTGTTAAGCTTCAAGTTGAAGTATCCTTTAATTCTCCACTTGAGAAATGGAAGGCTTCAATAGATTGACCAACTGTTGCACATTGATGTATGTGTGTGGCCATTAGTTCTAAAAACTTAATAATTTGGTTGAGTCAACTTCGACTCATTAAGATTTTGAGCTGAGCTCAGTGGGAAACTTGCTTGTGAATCAAATGCGATCTAGACTTGATGAGTCAACTTGCAAAATTGGTTGAGGAGCCGATAAGGGCTCATTTGGATACCACCAAATATATTGCTTTTTCTACTTACAGCAGTAGATAAGTGACTTATTTCAGATAAGTAAGTTTGGTTTATGATTAGTTATAAGTAACTTTTTTACTTAAAAGTACATAATCACTTCATTTAAATTTTTTTTTTGCTTTTCTACTTTTCGTAAGTTGTTGAAGAGAGGAATCAGGAGAAGCTGACAAGTATGTTGATTGCCAAACATCAAGTAGAAACTAAGATAAACTACTTGTGAAAAAAGTAGCTTATCTTAAGCAACTTACGATCCAAATGCCTCCCAAGGGCCTGTTTGGATACCACCAAATAAGTTGCTTTTTCTACTTACTGCAGTAAATAACTTATTTAAGATGAGTGAGTTTGAGATCAATTATAAGTAACTTTTTTGCTTAGGAGTTATTTAATTACTTCACCTTAATAAGTAGAAACCAAGATAAGTTACTTAAGTTACTTAAGGCATAAGTACCTTATCTTATGTAACTTAATATCCAAACACCTCCTAAATGTGATTCACGGAGATTTGAACTGAGTCACTTTATTTGCTGAAAACCTTGGTCAACTGTTTTTATGATGGAAAGATAACAAGGCGAGTGAGATTCTAACCTATTGCTTCATGAGCTTTGCTGCTCACACGTGTATAGAAAGCTTATGAACATGCCACCACATATGCCAACACACCAGACAGCTACAATATCCAAGCCATGCATTAGGTGGACCTCACCGCATGGATGTTACTGCACAAAGATAAAGGTGGCCCCTTCAGTGAGTAAGCCATGATATTAGAAATAAGTTGAAATGAGGCCATGATATTAGAAATAAGTTGAAATGAGTAAGCCATGATATTAGAAATAAGTTGATGGGTTGGAAAACTTAGGCTGATTTTTTATTTATTTATTTATTTTTTTTTATAAATTTGTTCTTTTCACAACCGTAAGTCCGTTTCAGTTAATTGTGGCCCACCTGACTATACTTCTAAAACTCACTGACTTGACCTGAAACCCGGCGACCTGACTCTACTTCTAAAACTCACTGACTTGACCTGAAACCCGGCGAGATTTTGAGCCGAGTCTTTAGGAAACTTGGTTCTGGCACCGACTGGATCCTGACTTAAAACCATCATGGGATTAATCTTTGTTCATGTATGGCCCACTTGATCAATGGATAAGTTATCAGCTAGACCCATTTAGCCAGGCCTGGGCCTAACCTTTTTTGGACTTGGGTGGGCTTGGCCAGGTCCAGCCCAAATCGGGCCCATTGCCAACCCTAGTGATGTTGGATAACGTTTTTGAAGCAAATGTTGGAAGCTGCATTCAGATGCTCAATTGAAATGAAGTTTAATTACACCAAGAAGCTCCAAACTTGGAATGCATTAAATAGCAATAAGGGGTCTAATGACCATTATCTATGGAATTAGTGCCACCTCTATTCTAGAGTTCTATTTAGTTAGAACTATTGCAATTCAATTCAACCATCCAAATACACCATACAGTAGTCTACTGGAAAGCTTTGCATGGGTTGATAATAGTCATTAACAGAAGCCAATGGGTGGGCGCTTCCTGGCCGTGATTGCTAAATTGCTCTTTGGGTTATATGGATTATTCGGAATGTGGCCCACCACTTTTGGGCTCTTGACCTTTCACTTTGTGGGCCTTTATGCATAGGCACTGACCCAAAAATTGCAACAGTTGTTCGATTGATTAAATGCCCGCAAATAGACTTGGCTAAAAAGAGGAGAGACAATGCACCATGGGAGCATAAAGTTATGGATAGAAGAACCATCTCATGGTCCAAATCACAGTTTAAAAACACAACTCAACTCAGAAAACTCAGGCCAGTTTCTCAAAAACTCAGACATGCATTTCCTTATTTTTTTAGGGTGCAGTTGGTTGCAACAAACATCATGAATATTTTGCAACAAATTAGCTTGATAAATCATGAAATTTCTTGATATTTGGTGCAACTAAACGCACCCTTGATGTTTGAAAAGTATAAATAATGCCAATTGGTGAAATTTGGGTGAGTCCAGTTTCTTTCTTCTTTGAGTTTCAGTAGTATGGTTCCCTTTTTCACACAACAGCTAATCGGCCTTTAAAATATTTTAAGAAGATACGCTTAACCAACATTACTAAAAAAAACAAATGGATCAAGCATAGAAAGACCGGTTGGAATGATGTTTTCGATTGCATTACTTGCGGCAACACACAAAAGATGCCTCTAACTAACATGAGACTCGGGGAAAAACACCCAACAGCATTACAAGCTCAAAGAAATTTGTACATAGATAGCGTGGATTCTGCATTCAGTAGGCTATCTGTTTCCCATCAAACCGGGGCCCAGTTATCAATTCCGACTTTTGCTGGAGCGGGACCTGAGGACAACTAGAGCTACGTTTGGATGTCTTTGAAAAAGCAGTTGGGAGGGATTGATTTCCACAGAAAACCACATAACACAATTCACCTTGGCTCCTAGATGAAGGGAGCAGAGAGATGGTCCACTCAATGTGGGACTCATGATGGCTGCAAGACATTTCCACTAGAAACCTGGTTAGGGGGCAGTTCCAAATGCAGCTCAAATGACATTTTTTCACCCCATCGTTCTGCCAGAATGGAATGTTTTTACACTGTACAAGCCTGTACAAATGTTAGATAGCAATATCATAGTGCTTCTATCAGGACTTCATATTGCTGTCATTGATTTGGGTCCTTTCCAATTGACCTTGATCAGTTTCCTTGGTTGTGGACCCACCTTCATCGACGTTCTCAAATGGCAATACAACCACAGGGGCAGCCGGCAAAGTGACCCACCGCTCCCTCATCAAGCTCATGAACCTCAAAACCATCTCCCTTCGGAACTCGAGCTCCCTCGTGAACAGATCAAAGAGAAGAAAAGCAATGATGTATTTGAAAGGAACTATGAGGAGAACAGTCGCAGCACAGAACAGCACCAGAGCAACCTCCCCTGTTATCTGCAAAAGGATCATCCCATACCGTACAAAATAAACAGATTGTTTAAGTCCTCTAAAGCCAGTTAAGGAAACTAAAATAACCAATGTTCAAAAACTCAATGTGACTCGGCCGAATCAACCTGACACAATGGGATTGGGGCCTGACTCAATGAACTTGGTTGATTTGTTTGAGTCGACTCGAAAAACTTGACAAAGCTAGTTTCTCGCCATTTTTAGATGGGATGTAACAACACATTCTCTCCCTCAAATCTCCTGAACCTTGATCCAAGGAAGCCACTAACCCTTCCGAAAGCGGTACATCTCTCTGATCTTGATAACTGGTAAGGCCATTCATGCCTCATTTTTCAGTGGGATCCATTGCGCAGTGGTCCAAACCAATGTCCATCCCCAAATAAACCATGTGCCGAGAATGTCCCAGATTGGAAGACACTAACTGCCAATTGTGGGCCTTATTCAAGAGAATGCGGACCATGGCTACAGTTCTCAACCATCAACTAGCAGGCCAACAAATTTAGGCATGGTCCATCACAGAGGAGTCAATAGCGCTGATATTTGGAATTCAGATCAAGTGCACAATTTTTACTCGATACCTGCATTTTCTAATCTATAAACTGTTTTAAAATCTATTAATTTCGTAGTCTGGAATTTAAAGATTAAAAAAAGAAAAGAAAAGAAAAAAAAGAATCAAGTCGAAACATGAGTCGAGTCGAGTTCTTGAACCTTGACTAAAACAGCAGTATCTTGAAAGGGCTAGACTCCAATGATTGTTTACACAATTCACTAAACTGTGGCAGATCATTGGCAGTATATGAGCCATACATACATGCCAATGTAATTCTAGAATGTCCAAATAGTGGGCCTTGCGATTGATGGAGCACTGCTAAAAAACCAGACTGATTGGACAAACCTAACCATCTATTTTTGCATGTTGAATTTGTGCTGCTTATGACATTTATTTTTAACACAAATTGGACGGTTTAGAATAGTCCGAGAATCATTTTCAGGTTATGCATCCCTCCACTGAGGCCTATGATTTAGGAAGTCTGGGTAGGCATGTATGCCACATGTCATGTATCATTGACCACAAGTAATAACTACAGACTGCCAAGAGATTAGAAACTATGCTGCATTGTTATCATTGTCAACTTCTGGTTGTATGAAGTGTGGAGTGGAGAGACAATGGATTTGGGTGCAGGTGTGAGAAGCGTCTGTTTCAAAATGTTATCAGGTATAAAGGGCTGGGAAGAGGGCACAGGAGCACGAGTCCGAAGCGCAACCAGATTCAAGAGGGACGGCTAGTTAGAAGGATCCTGCAACTATGCGACAAAGTAACATTCATCTTCAACGGAGAAAAGAAGCTAAAAGCCTGAATGGGTGTACCCTGCAAGGAGAATGGAATAGAATGCACCCCACCCCATCCCATCTGCACTCCTTTCTCATTTTGGGGTGCATTTTGTGGATGGAAATGAAACAGGTAACATGTCAGGCGTATTATAATTCCATTCTCATTATGGGAGGTCAGTGCATGCTCCCATCAGCATTTGGTAGACGTTCCAATAGTCCTTGAAGTAAATTAGCACATTACAGAAAAGGGTTCCTACTACAACTTATGTTAAATTGACTATGTTTCAGTTGATATGATTCTCTTTTCAGTGCATATAGGGAAGTTAACAAGTGATGGCATTAAGACCAGGGAATACCTGAGGATGACCCGCTAGGACAATCGTACGAATCTTCAGAAGCAAAACATTCAAATTCTGGAGATAGCTTTCCACATCGGCCATGGCTTCTTTAAGAGCCACAATCTTTTGGATGGTGTTTGAAGGTGGCTGATCACGTATAGTAACTATACCAAAGGATCTTCCCAAGCGGCCTTGTTCTTTAAGCCCCTTCAATAATAGCAGCGATGCTGCCATCATCATCAAAGCCAACGGGAATACATATGACAGCAAGTTTCTGACCAAAGAGAATATTGACGTCAGTAAGCCCAGAAACTCATGCTAAAGTTATAAAGAACTGCCAAGCCCACACATGCCTCTACACATCCCAAGAAGCACCAACTGGGTCCCTCCATGTAGGCTGGTCCACTTATCAGGTCAGCAGCATGTTTACAAAAACAATCTCTAGTTTAAAAAATTGTCAGAGCTCAGCAGATTCAAGTGCTAGAGCAAAGAAATGTATGTTTTGAAATGTTGGCAAGTATTAACAGTTAAGAAATGGAAGCAGTAAAATGAGCCCAAACCACAATTCCAGGTGGAAGCGGCACCTAGGAAGAAGATACATGCAATGCAACTGCGGTCCACATTCAACACACATGCTGATGAGTGGAGCAGCCCGTTTATTGGCCCAGGTCACCTTCATGGTTGGTAACAAGGGATAGAAAGAAGCATTGCCCTGCTAATAGCAAATGAATGATCTGCTGTTTCCATAATCTGCAACTGCTCAAATGTACTTTAGGCTAGCATCAATTTATAGGTGGTGTTACCTGGACACTTCTACTTTCTAGGATTTTGAGTCATGACACTTCCGGACACTTGTACACTCCTGATCAGGACACAAATCTTCAAATTTTGTGCGTACAGTGTCCTAGTGATGCCATCGGAAAGTGCCGCACGTTGGACACATTACATTACATGAGGTATCCAAACATTTTTCTGCACAAAGATGTTGTTTCACCTTCCTTGATTTTTATTTATTTATTTTTTGGTTGTGTAATTTATTTGTCAAGCAAAAATTCTCTCTTAGCCCTTGAGCTTGCCTCCATTCCCTTGTTTTTGAAAATTATCTGTAAGGACTCTCTCGCTATCTAGATTCCAGTTCATTCTGCATGATAGTTACATGATCAATATAACAAAAAAGTACATGCTTTGTTGTTCTTTTGTTTGGGTTCTAATATTTTAACAGAACAAGTGATGTTTTGTTAATCAATTATTTGTTAGTTTAAACTAGTAGTAATTTGTTTCTATTGGAACTACATGACCATTCTTTCTAATTTCATTAGTATTTTATGTTTTCATTGTTTTATTTAATTTCATTGTTTACTTAAATTATTATTTATTAATGAACGAAGTGCCTAGATTTTTGGAATTTACAATGCCAGACACTTTAGGCATGTGTCTAGATAACACAGCATATAGTGCTCGCAATGGGCCAGTCCAGCCCCTTTGAATTTCAGGCCTGTGGATCCTTACTCTTGCTTGGGTGGTAGGCTCTCTGGAGTTTCAACACCCGGTCAAGGGTTCGAGTATCCATAGGTGGTAAAATTCGACTAGCGTGAGTGTGTGGGGGTGTGCGTGTGTTTAAAAAATAAATAAAAATTTCAGGCCTGTAGCACCACAGTCCCGGTTGGTGCCTGATTTTTATGCCCATATTCTGCACCCCAACCTCATCCAAAGCCTGTCCATAAATATGCTCAAATGATCTTGTCCTAGAATTAGTCCATGGCTATCAACTTCTCATGTACACTAAAGCAGGTTACAGAGTCTAGCAGTGAAACCATGCCAACTCAGAGATGCTTACCTGAAAATTAGAGTGTAGGCAAAAGCAAGAAAAGAAACAGTCAAATGTGGCTCCTCCCAACGCCTTAGTTTGTCGAAATTCTTGGCAGTAACCCAAAAAGGAAGCATAAGTTCCTGATCAGTGATAAGAAGAAGGCATTATCCACCTAGAAATCCGATGATGATTTTGATTGTTATAATTGAAGTGATCAAAAGATCGAATATTTTCTTGGTATCAGTCAAAACACAAAATAGGAGGGGGAAGAAAAAAAAAAAGATAGAAAAGGTTTGAATACAATCATCAGTCAAAGATACTGTTCTTAATTTTACAACAGTACAAAAACAGGTTGGAAAGTAAAGACGAGAAGTTGGAAGATGAGCTAGTATCAAGGAATTAAACCCAATTGTCTTTGCTACTACTTGATCTCAGAGTGTGTTTGGATGCACTATTTGAGTTGAATTGCAATTATTACTTTAGGGTGTGTTTGGTTCCATCAAATTTTACAAAATGTCAAGAAATTTTGCACCAAATTAGACTGACTAATCATGAGATTTCATTATATATTTGCATCAGTCGAAGGCGCCCTTAATAAAGTGGAAATAACCAAAATTTAACTTAGCATTTAAATTGAGTGCCTATCACATTACTTTCAAGTCAAGGTACGTAACTGCAATTTGATGGTTGCTTACTCTTTATGAATCTTTAGGAAGCATCATTAAATTTTGCCATTTCCTCTTGATTAAACTGAATGTTCGCTATTCAATTCACCTGTGCACCCAAGGGTGCCTCAGTGTTTCACTGAAACTAGAGTCTCACTGGTTTATCTCTTACAAGTTCATCAAAATTTCCATCTATTAAGTTTAAAATAAAAACGATAAGATGCATGATTAAATTGTACAGTATAAGAGGTGACTTAATATTTTTGGCAAGATTCTTGTACGAAAATGGTCAGAAAGAGAGATCCCTATGGAGGCTTTTAGTCCTTGCAATTTGGCAGAGCAGAATGATAGATGCTTTTGGAATCGGCACAGGCTTCCAAACGAGGTGTTCACAAGGGTGAGAGTGGATGCCTCGGATTATGATTCTAAATCACATTTTCAATTGTTCTGTAGCTTTTTTTTTTTTTTTCCTTTTTTCTTTTTAATTCTTTTGGTTTCTCTTTGTAGTTGTTTCTGCAAGGATCTCTCGTCTCTCGTTCTCTTAATAAAATCATTGTGATCTTTCAAAAAAATGAAAAAAAAAAAAAATCCTTGTACAAAATTTTTGGGTCCAAATACTTAGCTGATGAAGTCATGAAACACGAAAACAATAATTACTAATTCATCAATAAGGTGATAGAAAAACAATCTTATTATAGCAAATCAAAATAAAAATGAACTGGAAAATTATCAGATTTTTGACATGTAAAGAAATCCATATCCAAGTAAGACCCAGTGGAAAATGATTGATAGAAAAGCCGTCATAGAGACTTTACTGATTATTGGACAAATTTCTCCAATGGGAACCACTGAATCATGAATTCTTCCCAATCTTTTTTTTTTTTCTTTTTCTTTTTTTTCCAGAACTTTGGTTTTTTACTTGAGATAAGTGTGTAGCAGGTAATTACTCAAGTTCACTGATTATTGCATTTGGTCTTTTACTGTGAGCAGTGACCCTATACAACTCATGTGCAACAAATTATGGATGTATCATTACCTGCATCAGACATGAGGACGGATAGTTCTAAATATCAATGTGGACCATCATTCGATTCGGCCCACTTCCAATTGTCCACTAGGCATAAATCATCTCAATCGTTCTTATTCTTATCCTAAGTCGATGGCCAGCAAAGTGGATGGTTCAGATCGCTTTTTTATTTTTTTGGGTTGGGGGGCAATCAACCTGGATAATCCAGTGGTGGTCCCCATTTTATTTTTTTTTATCCATGCATCTAAAGAGTCATTTTGACCAGTTGATAGTTGACACTAACCATCTGATCTGTGGCCTGCAAAATGGGTGGTTTGACTTGATGTGATTTTCACAAGTTGGAACTTGAAGAGTGAATTCAACTGGACCAATGATCAGATATGCGATACAATAATGTGAGACCAATAAGAAAACGGTATGCAAGTGTTGCATAGAATCTTTCTACTTTTATCATAAATCAAGAAATCTTTCGAGCACCAATCTAGTATATGGTGGACATAAAAAATTCAGGAGAGAGATGCATGCCTTGAAAAGGTCAATGTTACTCGGAATCCCTTTGAGCATTGCGGCATCAATTGTAGCTTGTGTCTTCTCCACCATCTGACTTCTCTCTTTGCAAGCTAGTGCTGCCCTTTCTATAAGATTCATATCAGCCACAACCAGATTTTTACTTAAAATTACCCCTTGCCTTACTGAAGCATTCTTCCAAAAGGCAGTAGCTGCACTAGATGCCCAAGATGGAGATTTCATCCACTTGCGCAAGTACACACTTCCATCTATGTCAAACACATGAATACTAGTGCTTGAAAGCTCTTCTGAAGACCTCGCCCCTTCAGTTGGTTGGGGGTCCACCTTCCTAAACTTTGTGATCAGTGGCCCACCCCAAAAATTTACAGCCAGAGTCTGGTAAACAACATCCCCATGTGGTGCACTTCGCAAATATGAGAACTGCACAAGCTTTGCTGGATCCTCTGATAATCTCCGGATAGACTGAAGAGATTGTACCCTTGCAATGCTGTTGGCAGCACTTCTAATAGCTCTCGGCTTTCCCTTATGAGCACCATATACCTCACGTATTGATGGGTCATCACCATCTGGCCCATATTCACGTATGAACTCATACAAAGAAATAACTTCACTAATAAAAGCATGCCAAACATCTCTTCTCATTTCACCACCAAAGTCTACAAATTCCAGCACCCAAGTCTCTGACCTGTTCAGAGTAGAAATATTAGATCTATGCCATTTCCTAAAGGTGAGAAAATGATGGTGAACAATCTTTTTTCACGTTCAAACGACAAGGATATGTAATGTAACCAGCAACAACAATATGAGGTGCATAACAAGCCATATGAGACTATTTGATGTTATTTGTTTTCTTTTTTTCTTTTTTTGGCCCATTTGATGCGGTATTTAAAGTAATCTGCATGCTAGAGAAGCAGAAAGATCCATCTTCAGATGCACTGTGTTGTAACTTGTAAAAGGGTTGCTACAATCAGAAGATATATAACATGCAACCAATTAGAAAGATTGAGCCACCCAAGAAACCAAGGAAAACTGCTAGCCTACCTAGACAGAAAGGAGCAGGAGTAACTGGACAGAGAAATGTAGCAGTCTCCGCCCACTTCTAAAGCACTGTTAGAAACATCAAATCGAGCTTTTCTAAGCCCACATGCTCGTTCAATAAAGCTCATGTTCACACCACACATGTGCCTGCATGGAACAATAGGTCCAAAATCCAATCCATCCATCAGACCGGCACCACTATATTGGTGCCCTAGCCCAAGAATCAGGCTGATCAACTGGTCAGGTGGGGGACACTTTACTAAACAAATGTTCGGCTATGAAATACTTGGCTGAAGTTTTCTAACCCATCCATCTGTTTCCAGTAAAGAGGTCCACATGCTGACTGGGCCAGATTTATATTTTCTTGGATGAATATATTCTTAGAAGGAAGAAATTTAGTTCACTTCCAGGACAAACACTGCACCAGGGTATGAATCTACAACATACAGCAATTGGAAAATGAAACAATCATGACTCAGTATTCAATTTAACAACTGAAAGTTATTACACACACATGTAGATATATGGATATAGTCCAGATGCTTAGCATGGGATGGGAAAGGTATAAATAACCTTACTTGGGACCAGACGAAACAGAGACAGCTGAGTCAAGAAATGCATATCCCAAAGGTCCGACTTTTGTTTTTTTCACCCGAGAACCATGTCTCGTAAGATCCAGTCTTATAGGTTCCTTGTGACCTTTCAGGTCTATTGCCTGCCAATAAGAATGTAGTGAGAAGGCTGCTACGTCAATGTCATTTCTACCAATTTATGTAGGTTAAAAAAATTCAACTGTAATAGCAGAATTTCATGAGCAACCAATTTTGTTAGTATTAAATGTGTTCATTGGAGACATGCTGCAATTTGATAGAAGAAGAATTATGGGATCCCGAATCCTGATGCATTAGGATATGAATGGTGCGATGATCTGCCCAGTCCACGCAAGGAAAATTGGTCAGTGAACCAGTGTTGAGCTGATGGGCCCTACCCCACCATGGATGGGAGATGCCCAACAACTTACCCATCCACTCTTTGCCCTTTTCCCAGATTATTGCTTTATTTATTTTCTTAAGAATCTATGTTTCAGCTACAGATCCAAGGGTTAGAATGTTCCAATCTGCGAGAGATTCAGAAATCCCCCTTCCGCAGTGGGGCACATCATATGAACAGTGTGGATCATGAACCACTGAAACCACTAGAACAGACTGGCCACATCATGACCCCATTGGCATCCTGATGAATCAGGACTCCATAATGCAGCTTGATAGACTATACATGGCATTTCTAAGTATATTTCAGCAATAATAGCATCTCTCAAAGGGTGACATGCAAATAGCAGGAACGGAAGATGATGACAAGAAATAATGAAGTAATGAATGTATTATATTAGGATCCAAGCATTCGATCCTAGTAATCTTCATATCCAGTTGGGAGTAACCTTTTTAATCATATTGCTGCCATCCCAAATAAGCTGAACCATTCTAAAGCTCTGATCCTGCACCTGAATTAGTGTGGACTAACCATAAAGATAAAATCAAGGGTCTTAATGTTGCTCCACGAGTATATTAAACACTACTTGTCTAGTATTGGATTCTCTGCCATATAGAGACATATAGAGTTGCACTAACTATCGTGAGATTAAACTTATGAGCCATACTATGAAACTTTGGGAGAGTGATTAAGCAAAGACAAAGGCATGAGACGAATGTATCCAATAATCAGTTTGGTTTCATGTCCGAGGTATTCAATAATGGTGACAGTTCGTTACCATTACAAGGTAGGTTGTAATGGCCATTATGGCCTTTCTTTTTCTTTTTCTTCCTTTTTTGAAAAAGAAAACTGTATCGACCCCATGACAGACTATTACGACCCTGTAACGCATAAGGTTGCCACCATTACTGTTATGTAATAGCCGTATCGTAACCATTTTTTGATACATTGTTCATGCCTAGGAGGTCTACCACAAATATTCTACTACTCAGACAAATGATAGAGAAATATAGGGAGTGGAGGGATCTCCATATGGTCTTTATAGACTTAGAGAAAGCATACAATAGGGAGAGAGTTCATCTGGTTAGTGTTGGGAAAGAAGGGAGTTTCAAGAGGATATAATGACGTGATTAAGGATATGTACGAGGGAATGGTAACCAGTGTTCGAGTTGTCGGTATCGCTACAAGTTTTGCTAGCCGGAGATAAAGATATAATATTGTTATCGCCAATAACCGGAAATGCAGGGAAAGGGGGAAACATGGAGAAAATGGTGGAATTTTTCAGTGAAACTTCAGGACATGCCTAAATACACATATTTACATATCCAGGAATGAAAAAATTACAAAAAGAATGCATTAAATAATAAGCTTCCATTTAATGGGGGCTAAAAGGCATGCTTTGTAGTAAGAAATCACTCAAATAGTAACCAAAATGAGTTTTTATAATACAAATGCAAGCTTTTAGATTTTTATTTGCCTCATTCTTTGGTTCATACCCTAAAATGATATCTAAAAATGGATGGACGGTGTGGATATGACACATACATCATAGTGGGGCCCACATAACTTGGTGACGTCACTTCAGTAGCCAACTCGCTACTCAACATGACAGTATCTAATATGCGTCCGTGTACACTAGCGATTCCGTGCCGAAAAGGATACGCTACTCCCCCTGCCACTAGCCCGGTAGGTGGTGGTCGGTGCTCTGTGGGCCCCACCATGATGTATGTGTTTCACCCATGTCATTCATACATTTTTACAGATCATTTTAGGGCTTGATGTAAAAAATGAGAGGGATATAAATCTCAGGTGGACCACACCACGGGCAAACAATAGTGATTGGATATCCACCATTAAAATCCCCCTAAGACCTACTGTACTGTTTATTTGACATCCAATCTATTGATTAGGTCATACGGACCCAGATGAAGGATAAAAACAAAGATCAACTTCATCCAAAACTTTTATGGCCCCCAAAAAGTTTTTAATGGTCGACGTTCATTCAAAACTGTTTCTGTAATGTGGTCCACTTGAGATTGGGATATACTTCATTTTTGGTCTGATACAATAACATGATCTAAAAAAATATGGATGGCATGGATGAAACATGTACATCATGGTGGGGTCCACAAAGCACCGACCACCAGCCATTGGCTGGTGGCAGTGGGAGTAGCTAATCCGATTCCGTGCCAAAGGAAGCGGCCTGCGTACTAAGTAACTCAAGCATACTGAGTAAACTCTGTGGGCCCCACCATCGTTCATGCGTTGTATAAACGCCGTCCATACATTTTATCATATAATTTTAGGTCTTTAAACCAAAAATTAATCATAACCAAAGCTCAAATGGACCACACCACTTGAAACAGCGTGAATTGAAGTCTACTGTTGAAAAGTTATTGGGGGCCCGCGAAAGTTTTAGATTAAGATGATATTTGTGCTTTCCCTTCATCCATGTCTGTGTGATCTTATGAAAAGTTTGGATGACATAAATATCACTGGTAGAAAGGTTTCAACGGTGGAAATCAATACTTCCATTATTGTTTCCTTAGATATGGTCTACTTGAGATTTTGATATACTTTGATTTTGGGCTCAACACTTAAAATGATCTGGAAAAAAAAAAAAAAAAAAAAAAACGGATGGACGGCGTGGATAAACCACATGAATTTAGAGTGGGCCCAACAGAGTTCACTGAGTACCATAAGAGCGTACTCAATACACATCCATGTAGGAAGGCTTTTGTAGGAATTTCCTGCGCTGGGATGCTTAGGTGGGGCCCACCATGATATTTCCAAAAAATCCACCCCATCCATCTGTTTTTCCAGATCATTTTAGGACTTGATACCAAGCATCAGGTGAATCCAAAACTAAAGTGGGCCATACAAGAAGGAAAACTATAGAAAGAGTTTGCTACCCTTCAAACCTTCCCAGGCTCCACCTTGATGTTTATATGTCATCCAAACCGTTTATAAGTTCATTCCCATTGAGATGAAGTGAAAACATAAAAAGTTTAGCCTGATACAAAACTTTTGTGGTTACATGAATGTTTAAACGATGGTCACCAATCTTCACTGTTTCCTCTCTTGTGACCCACTCGAGTTTTGGATACACTTGGTTTTTGGGCTCATGTCCTAAAATGATCTGAAAAAATGGATGGACAGGGTGGATTTTTCAAAAAATATCATGGTGGACCCCATTTAAGCATCCTAGTATGCTAAGGGTGTGCGTACGCAACCCACTTATTTGAAATGGATGCAGATTAGCTACTGACGCGCAGCGACTAAGTTACGTCACCGAGTTATGTGGGTCCCACCATGCTGTATGTTGCGTATCCACACCGTCCATACATATGGAGATACCATTTCAGGGCATTAACCAAAGAATGAGTCAGATCCAAATCTTGAGTGGACCCCACCACAGAAAATAGTGGGCAAAGTGATGCCTACCATAAAAAACTTATAAGGGCTACAAAAGTTTTTGATCAAGATGATATTTGTTAATAGCCTTATTTAATGTCACTGTTAACTTATGAACAAGTTGGATCTCAAATAAACAGTCCATTGGACCTTAGGAAGGTTTCAATGGTACGGTCACTCTCTCCACAGTTTTCTGTGGTGGGGTTCACTAAAGCTTTTGATCTACCGCATTCCTTGGATCATGCCATAAAATGATCTCTCCAAATGGATGGACCGTGTGGATACAACACATATATCACGATGGGACCCACAAAACTTGGAAATGTTTCAAAGTTATTAGTCGCACGATTAACCTCCGCGTCCCCTTAAAATAGGTTAAAAATTGAAATTCCTCCGAAACTGAAAATCCCTCCCCCTCGTTCCCAAAATTTCAAAAATTTCTACCAGTCTCCAGATTTTCGTAGCCCTGCCAGCGGGTTTCGGGGCTGGCAAACCGGAGAAGTCGCCATTTAAGGATCTTGATGGAAAATGCAATTTTTTTGGGGGGGATTTCTCTCTTCAAATCTATCGGAGCGAAAAAAACAGGTATTTTCTTCTTCTTCTTCTTCTTCTTTTTTCTTGGATTTCGACGATTTTATCGCCGAAAACGTGGTAAAATGGGGTAGTTGCCCATCAATATCTAGAAAATATCGGAAAACCGACATTATCGGCGATATTTCGACGATATCAGGAAGAGAAACGAAAATTTGAGTTTTCGGTTTCGCTGAGCCAGCGATACCGATATTATCGGCGACAATTCGATATTGTCGCTGATAATTTAAACACTGGTTGCAACTATGCAAAATTTATTATACACTATATTCAGCTTATTGCAGTATTCTTTGCAAGACCTGGTTTACGTGTACCAATCTTCCCTATTGAAGATAAGCAAAAGAGCCAGCATTATAGGGTGGTAGGCTTTGTTACTAGAACTGGCAATTCTACAGCATGGGAATCACATAGAAACGTAAGTCTTACATGTAGAATTGAAGTATCGGAAAAGGATATTGCACCACTACTGAAGTGTTGGGGTGACTTAGTTTTTGTTTATTATCAGATTTTTGAATATCTCAAAAAGGATAATAGAAAAATGACTAGCCATCCTCCTCAACAGCCACCAGGATCCCACGTTCAATTGATGCCCATGATTTAATTCAACCATTTATAGTCATACGACAAGTTAACCAAACTTTTTTTTCTCTCATTTATAACTGAAGAAAAAAGAAATATTGCCCGCCAAAAGATTTATGATGAAGTGCATTGTGTTTGCTTATTTAACACCCACAAAAGAACATGTACCTCAAAATAGAGTGCATTATCTGTCAAAGTGAGTTTTCCAGGCCAGGCGATGTTATTATCCCATTTCAGAACAGGTCGCTTCCTACTCGAACCTATGCATAAAATTTGCTCATTGAAAAGCTTGGCACTTTCTCGAATCTGATATGACTTCCTTCCTTCGTGTACCCTATAGTACAAAACGAAGTGCGTCAATGAAAATTGTAAAATAACATGAAGCTAATACAATGTTGAGAGAATGCAATTAATGTACAAGTGATGCAAGACAGATGGCCTAAACTAGGATGATGTAAATAAATTAATTAACGGGTTACCAGAGTAAATCAAACTATAAAATAAAGCCCATTTGCCACAAATTTAGAGAAATCAAATATTTAACTAAACTCAAGTTCAAGACCACATCACAATCCCATAAAATAGATCCCTAAGGCTATTGATTGAACACGGCCCAATGGAAGGTAGAACTTCCATCTAGCATAGGATTCGTTCTAGATTCGATGATTCATTTGTGCTTTGCTAGGGTTTGAATGGATTAGGGTTTGGAAATCAAGAAATTAAAATTCAGGGTTTTATAGAAGGCTAGGGTTAGGGTTTGGGTTTGGAAATCAAGAAATTAAGAATTTAGGGTTTTATAAAAGGCTACGGATAGGGTTAGGGTTCTATAAAATAGAGAAGAAGAGAAAGGATCAATGAGGGGGGGGCAATTTGGCTATACGGGCACGTCCGTACAGTTGTATGGACAGTGTGGTAGGGTTAGGTCGGTTTCGTTGGTAATGAGTTGGGTTGATGATGGAATTAGGGTTTGAGAAAAAATATAAAACAAATTCAATAGAAAAAGAGGGTTTGAGAGAGAGAAGAAAGAAATACCTTGATATCAATAAGAAAAATAACTTGGAATCACTCCAATGACTTCACACCAAATTCCATTCACAGGAAGTTTTCTTGCTCAAAAGAAGCAATGTAGAGAAATTGCATTCAATATATGTCCATCTCAAGTCTCAAGTCTCAAACAAGTATATATAAGAAAACCTAAGCAAACCCTAAGTCTAGAACTATTATTGACCGTCCGAATCTATTTACAGTTAAGATCAAAACATAAATATCTAATAACCTAAAATAAAACTAAAAAATAAAGCAGAAATAAAGATGTATCACACGGCACAAGGATGATCTCCAACGTGTAACAGGCAATATTCGAAATATCGGTCTTGTGCTACGTATCACATCCTTGGGATACAGATACGTATTGGTTATCGTAAGGGATATATCGTTTGCATCGGGTAATTTATTGCACTTTCTGGGAAACATGGGGAAGCATTGGGAAAATGGCAGAATTTTTCAATAAAACTTTAGCGATTATTAAAAAAGACCTTAATACACTCTTTTAAATCATAACATCTCAAAAAAAAAAAATGTCCACATGATAGGTTTCCTTTGTATAGGGTCCTAAGCTATGCATTGTTTGGCTAAACTAGTACAACTATATTCAAATCGAAGGCATAACATTTAGAGTGTATATGATAATCATTTTATCAAACACTCCTAAATTCTTCAAAATTAGCATCAATTGACAACTGGCTGAAGGGAAATTTTGAAAAATAATAATAATAATTTAATAATTTTTAATAAAAAAATTATTTTTATTTTTCAAAATTGACAAGGACTTAACAAATCAGTAGATCACCTTTCAATTGATTTCATGTTTGGAGTGCAACATTGCAAACAATTTGCGAGAAATTGGGGAAATTCTGAATTTTCCCCAATTTTCTCAAAATCAGACCACCTACGCTCAAATTTCAAAATTAGAGTGTATGTGATGATTATTTCATCAAAAACTCCTAAATACTTCGAAATCAGACTCAATTGACAATTGGTTGAAGGAAAATTTTGAAGAAAAAATAGAGAACATGAAGAACCAATCGATATCGAAATCAAAACTCCGACTCCACAATTTTTCATGCAAAACATGAAGAACCAATGAATTTGTAAGTATTTAACAATGATTTCATATAATTTCAACAAAAAAAAAAAAAAAAAAGACGGATTGAAAATTGAAAATACTCACCGGATCGAACATGTGGGGATATATCGGCACTACCTATGCGTTTCTTATCGCACAGGTGGGATACAAGATATATCGTGGGATATATCGGCCAATATCATCGATATTTAAAACATTGGTAACAGGTACGTCCACATGTGATCAACGGCTTGGATGAATGTGGTCCAACATGTCCATGGCTCAGATGTGCGGACTAAGTGTCTGTACACCTAAACCCGAGTCTCTTAACATATCCAACGATCCAGATCACCAAACTGATGTGTTCAAGATATCCAACAACATGGTCTAATATTTGTAATGTCCAGATATGGTCCAAGTCAGGCTGGGTGATGTCCAAACAGTCTAAAGATGTATCAATTGATTCCAAATAAGCAGCCCACATGCATTTTCCCAGTGCGGGGTCTTAAAAAATGCAGAACCATGCATGTGGGGTCTTTAATGCAGCCAAGAACTCAAAGTGGGGCCCACTGGGCCCCATGTAATGATCATCCAACCATAATAAAATTGGGGCTGAGGCCTCAGCTCTCCTCCTCCAATAAACTCATTTAGGTGCTCAGATGCCCTCATCAACGAGGAATAATTAAAAGCATATATTCAATATCAATTATGAAATGCTCCAAATGAGAACACTAAAACATCTAGTCACTGCAAGGCTATCCTTAAACATCAAGGGTTGGTCATCTTTTATTAGGTGAAAAGAAAATGATCCTGGTTGCAATATGACTTTAGAAGCCCAATAGCGAGATTCGGGATATGAAGCATTCTACATATGAGATTAATTCAACAGAATTGCAGAGGAATAAGACCATGTAGGTGTTACTACTTCTGACAGCATACAGGTGTTGTCTGCCCAAAATAGCTAAAGGAAATTGATATTGATTGGACAGTGAAAGAGGAAAATCTAATCCCGCTAATCTGGTTTCTGTAAAATATGCAGCCTGATGCCAAGTAGATGGTTCTGTCAAAAAATTCCAAACGAATTGTGAAATGAATGACATCCAAGCAGGCCCAGAGATGAAGCAGTAATCAATTTGGATATTGGTGGACATAAAATTGCACCCAAAATTTTGAAGAGAGAAAACATCATAAGCCAAAGTAATACAGGGCCATCAATCATTCAATGGGAGATCACCAGTGGTCCCATTGCTGGTCAGTCGAAGATAGGGCCATCAGATTGAAGATCCAGCAGAGATCATTCATTGCAGATATGGAACACATCAAGGGTCCAGATTGACTTGATTAATGATCTGGATAAGATCGAGGGGCAGATGACTGATCTGGAGCAATCCAGTGGAATGATTCAACTGTGGACCCAAATATCCAATTGGGTAGCCCATCGAATAGTCCGATTCACCTGTGGGATCAACTAGTCCAACCGAATGATTCTTTCTCACCTTATGAACAGTTGCATAGGAAGTTTTCAAGATTTTACACAAACCATACGGATTACATAACACGGCATGTATAAAATCCCCAAACCTTTGGTGTATGAAGCGATTTATTGAGATCTAGATTGCTACTTTAAGTGAATTTCTTTTTATTGCAAGATAGAGAGAATTGATGTCAGTTAAACGTTTGAGTCAATAGGATTTTAGGATAGGCTTTATTTATTCATTATAGGAGACTTTACAAACTTGAATATGGCTACATATTAATGCACATGGAGTGATATGGAGAAACTATGATGATTATGAGATTCTTTTTATGAACAGGTAGTAGTATATTCTCATCTCCTGCAATGGGATTCAAAACCAAGAGTGATTCTTCCGGAACCTCTTTGGTGCAACTCCATTGGGCCTTGTTTGGAGTAATTCTTCATAGTTATTCACATTTGCTGTTACCCTTCTTATTTTTGCCGAATGCTGATTGTTGAGTTGATTGGAGAAATAACAAAGCATCTAGAGTTGGCATAAATTGCCATAGTTGGCATGCATTGGAATCTTTTGGCTTCTAGTTTTATTTCATCTCTACTGCACCCCCATATGGTTGGTGTATAAAGAGACCTATTTGAGATTTTGATTACTATTTGAAGTTTCCTTTTAGAAATTGAGACAGTTTAGGTGCATTTAAGTACTTGAGCAAATAGGCTTTTAGAATAGGCCACTTATCTTCATGATAGGAGATTTTATTAACTGGTACATGGCTATAAAGCATTTTGGAGAGATCGTCATGATTGTGAGACCTTTTATGAAAAGATTAGAAACCTGTTTAATTAAGGATACATTAGGGACCAAGAACTGAGCTGTTTAGGAGTGACTTGGTTCCAGTTGAAGGCTCTAAAGCAGGGGGAAGGCTGAAAAGGACATGAGTGGAGGCAATAATAAAGACTTGATAACCTATGGATTAACTGAGGATATGGTTCTTGATAGAGAGGAATGGTGGAATAGGATTCACGTACCAGAACCCAATTAGTTCGGATAAGGATTAGATGATGATGATGATCAGAAAATGGTTTGTCCTTGTTTCCTGTGTTGGGATTTAAAACCTAGAGAAGCTACTATTCTCGAACCCCTTTGGTGTGAGACCAACAGGCCTTGTGTGGAGCAATTCCCTTATTTGTCCATATTTGAAGCTTTCTTGATTATTGAGTTCACTAGATATTGAGGCATGTAGAGTTGGAAACAGCAGTCAAAGTTGTCAAGGACTCGAATCTTTGGGCTTCTAGTTTACTTTCATCTTTAGGAACCTAGCAAGTTTACAGCTGAATTGGCATTCAACAGAATGATGTCTTAAAATCTTGAAAATGAATTCCCTAACTAGAATAAAGATGAAGCAAAAAAACCAAGTCTAACTGTTGTACATACATTAGTACATGCATGCATGACTATATACAAACATAATGTGTACATTGCAACAAAACTTGAAAAGTTCAGCAATATATGCAGTCCACAAGATTAAAGAGACCCATTTCTTCTCCAATGCACATACGTACGTACATACATATTGCAATAAAAAAGGAATAAGAATTTACTTGAAAAGTTCAGCAATGTATGCAGTCCACAAGCTTAAAGAGATCCCATTTTCTTCTCCAATGAGAGCCTTGAAAAGATGGTGCACTGTTGATCTATCAGCTACACCAGGAATTGCCGGAGCAATGCGAACAAAAGCATCTTCACTGACAAGTTTCCTCTTCAATGTACAGAAGAAAATTATCGATTCAGATGCTATCTTTCAAAATTATCTTCGTAAAGAACATAATATAACCAAATCATAAGTTTACAAAGCGCACAGCTCAGATGCACAAATGAATGAAATTAATCCCATCACTTTTCTGATGAATGTCTATATTATTGTACTGATTCTAGACAATAATCATGAGGGAACAACCATGGTTACAGAATACAAGATTAGCTGACTCACAAAAGAGATTGTAGAGATTATGTCCTTCGAACACACATTTAATGAGGCAGTAGGTGAATTTTAAAAGATCAGAATTTATGAACTTTAAAATATTTAATTTTAATAACACTTAGGTTTGGACAAGAATATATCATGTAATTCTGTAATTCTTAGGTTACAAACTTAAGGACATGCAAATAATTGTTAAGTACATCTAGTGTTCAGAGTATCCATATTGTTACATGTATCGATGATTGGGGGTACAGAAACATGCATTCGTATTGCTGACATTATCGCTGATACTTGGAAAAATATCGATATCTAAGGGAAACATTGGGAAAAGGTGAAATTTTTTAGTGGAACTCCAGGAGATGTTACATATGTAGGAATCAAAATCTTGCAATATATATATATATATATATATATAGACACACACACACACATGCACACACACGCACACGCGCCTAACAATGTGTTGTCGAAAAAATCAGTATAGAATAAATAAATAAAATTTATAGCCAATCAATAGATTGGCCAACACTCATTAATATATAAAATTTCTACATTAATTAACAATAAAGAACATATTTTCCAATATAAAAATGAAAAAAAAAAAAAAAAAAAAAGGGGGAAGGATTTCTCCCATTTCTAACTTACATGTTAATTTTTCCGCCACGAATCCACGTCAATGCATGAAAATCATGCATATAAATGGATTTCTATTGCAAATTCTATACTAACATTTCAAAAAAAGAAGTTTCTATGGACTTTTCGTCACCTTTGACTTCTAGCCCGTCTTCGTTTCAAGTCAAGATTTCCCCCAAATCCAAACTTTGATTCAATAAAATCAAGAATAATCAAAATCACCTAAAGAACAAATCCCAATCATCTGATGCAGAACCGATGCGAGAGGGATAATTAATATGGGAGAAGCGGGGATTGATAGCTTTCAAGAACCAGTGGAAAGGAAAGAGTTGTTCCCGGCATTCCTTCCTTTCCAAAGATAGATAGTAGTTTGGGCTGGCATAAAATCTTTTATTGAACGCCGGTTGTTTGAAAACAAATAAGGGCCAAGCGTTGCCAGCCAGCCGAAGGCAAAAAACACTTTGATTTTATGAATAAGGGCGAAAAGGCCAAAAAAAAAGGAGATTTTTCTTTTTTATTGGAAAACTTTTCCAATTTTCTATTAATTTTTTCCTATATACGGATGTTTACTTGGTATCGGGATACAACTTCTAAAAGTATCATTAGTATCAATAATATCGCTAAGTATCGCTGATATTATTAAAAATATATATATCATCCATACTTGGAAATTTTTACACTTCCAACAGTTTCGGTAACGCTGACCTGGCGATACCCAATAATATTGGTAAATGGCAATATTATCAACAACACCAATATTTGGAACACTGTGTCCATCCTATGTAGAAAATGTAGGATCCGTTGAAAAGTGCAAATAAAAATAAAAATAAGGAAGAAGCGACATAAATCATAGGAAGCACAAGCAATATGAAGAAAGTGGATTGGGCATGCTCCAAAACAATTCAGAAATGCTAGTATGTTTCATATTGCATGTAATCTTCTATATTTTCCTTTAACTTGTTGTGAGAGACCATATTGTTTAACTTATATCCTTTTTTAGGAAAAAAGGCATGGAGATTGTATATCTAAATAAAGATATATTGACCTTGAAGCATGAGCAGAATCTCTCCTACACCACTTAGACATCAATAGTGAATTACATGAAAGCTTTTCATAAATATAAAACTATATCCCATTATTTTCATGCAAGTGCTGAAGCCTCAACTACCAAATATCTATATAGAGCCATAGACAAACACATGGCGTTTCAAGTATCAATATCGCTGCCTGTATCGCACCCTTGGGATATGGAAACATAACGGTATTGCATGGGAAATATCACACGTATCAAGGAATGTATTGCATTTTGAGAGAAACATTGGGAAAATGATGGAAATTTTCAACGAAACCGAAGGAGATGTTAAAAGACATGATTAAACAGTTAGAACTACAAAACATTACAAATATAACTATGCATGATTGCCTTGAGAGAAAAACTTTGATACGCTAGAAGAGTGTGATGGATGATACATATGCACTAAGAAATTACTTAGAAATTGCATAGGTGGGAAGCAACTAATTCAGATTAAACTGTCCAAATTATGAATCACAATTTAAATGTACGATGAAACAAAAATTATACTTATTTAATAATCAGAATATCGGATTGGTGGACATTTATTAGATGGTTGAAAATGATAAATATCTAACAATCCTATTTCAACAAACAAGTAATCAGAGGTTAGGACTTTTCAATGAATAAGATTTTGGGACTGTGACTTAGTGACTGTATGTTTAACAATTTAGTCAGTTTAATTTTGAATAATTATATGCCGCAGTTACACTTTCTGAGTAACTACTTATCAAGCGTCATAAGCTGCTGAAGTATCAAATAACTCCCCTTGGTTTTTTAAGAGACGTTCTTCTACAAGTGCATGGGCTACCAAAGCTTTTAAGCATGGAATAGACTCCTATTTTAGTTTAGCACTATTTTAAAATTGATGATGACTCATCCTCACACGTGGTATAGATGTCCAAGAATCTAGACCATCCAAATTTTTATGCCCATTGTGGATGAAGCATGTCTCTAAAATCACTCTAATCATCCAATTAATGGCTATCAAATGGATGGTTAAAAGTAGAAAAGTGAGTAGCCTGAATTTGAATGGACAAATCAGATGGTTAATATCATCTTTGCCGTGTAAGTTTTGGGTTATGCTCAAATGATAGTCATGGTATTCCAAATCGGTTACGTAACGGCCGTAACGGCCATTACGTAACGGTAACGGTCATAACCGTTACGCGTTACGGGGTCGAAACGGCCGTAACGGCCGTTACAGAAAAATGCGCCGTAACAGTCCCGTAACGGCCCCGTAACGGTCCAGAAAGTGCATTTTTCAAAAAAAAAAAAAAAGGCCGTAACGGCCGATACGGGGGCTGTAACGGCCGTTACGGCCCGTATCATAACGGTAACGGTGGTGGCCGTTACAGCCACCGTTACCGTTACGGAACACCTTGATGACAGTTGGGTCAACGATTTGGACAGTCTAGATTGCCATGCATACAACTGAAGAGTCACCACAATTTTTTTATATGGTGCTAACTAAACTAACAAAGAAGTTTCGCTTTGAACAACTTTGAAACTCTGAGTCTCCGACTGAGTGTGATGGATGATACACATACACTTAGAAATTGCATGTGGCATACAACTAATTCAAATTAAATTGTCCAAATTATTTCTTCTGGTTCAGATGCACCATTACCCAAAAATATTGCTTTTTTTATTTTTTATTTTACACACGCACTCACACCCCACACACACCCATGCACTCACACCACAGTGGAATTTCACTTCAACGGGTACTCGAACCCATGAGCTCGTGTTGAAACTCTTGTGAGTCTACCACTGAGGCATGAGTAAGGACCCACCCAAAAATAATGCTTATTTGATCGTCCGACTATCAAATTGGTCAACATTTATTGGACAATTAAGAATGAAAAATATCCAATGGTCCTATTTCAGCAAACAAGTGTCCAAGAATCAGAGATTAGGATCATTCAAACAATCTGATTTTGGGACTGGCTTAGCAACAATGGGTTCCACAATTTAATTGGTTTAATTCAAGTTAATATACTCCACATCTACAATTTCTGAATTCTAGCATATCATACACTGCCTGAGTACCCTTTTTCAATATGATGGATGATATGAAGACATGTCACGGAGACTTTTCAGGCTCTTTTATTTCTAAATGACAAGTATGGAGTGAGAGAGAAGGAGAGTAGATTAAAAAAAAAAAAAAAAAAAAAAAAAAAAAAAAAAATTAAAAATTTAAAAATTTAAAAAAAGAGAGAGAGAGAGAGAGAGAGAGAGAGAGAGAGAGAGAGAGAGATGTAGTAGAGAGAGGAGAGAGAAAAGAAGAAGAGGGCAAACTTGTCACAGATATGAGTTCTTTTCTTTTCTTTTCTTCTCTCAGGAAAATATGGGGCTTTACTCTTTTTTTTTTTCTTTTTTTTTTTTTTTTTCAGAATCTTGCGTTGTTGGAGTATCGTCGACTTCGATGATACAAGGTAGTGTTTATAAAGGAGCGTCACCGATATATCGTCGACACAGGAGATTTTTGCAAATCTCCCTATTTTTCATATCAACCAGGTATGATACTCATACTATCGATATTTAAAACACTGGTTATCACAATTCCTCCATCTTGACAATCCTAGATCCTCTAGTGTGCAGTGCAAAACATTATCCATCATATAGAATATATTTTTTTCCCCAATAACTTCCAACTAATAATATTGTGAGTACGAAAAAGGCAGTTAGTGGGATGATAATCTCATAGTATTCTATGCTAATGATGGTTACCTGACAGTTATTTAGCAACACTTCTGAGAACAGTAAATGAGCATAACAAACCTGCAAAGAAGAATTCTCTGAGTTGAGAACGTGTGAATCACCATCTTCACGGTAGGGATGCTCCCAAGCAAGCATGGTTATGAAAACAAGTCTTTGGAATGCAGTTTCCTGCAAGTAGATCAACATGCCAATCATATTATGCAATGGCAATGTGTATTCGAGCCAATATTTTGGTATGATTAGAAAACCTAGAATGTCTTTAACTTCCTTTAATGCATTAGTGACTCACTTTTCACACACATGGTCAAGGTGCACAACAGTCCAGACCCAAATCGATTATTATGTAGTCCCTACCTTGGATGTGCCGTATCCCAAAATTCACACCTTGGAAAATCCTAATCCTAGGATTGGAAGATTTTCTTTTTCTTTGGGAAAAAAGGACGGTCAAAGGAATTTTGGTTGACCTTTTAACCATCTATTTTCTAGCAACTGCTTCTATCTATTCTCGAGTTCTTTAGAAAGTATACTGTTTTCATGGAATTCTAATACAAATTCCAAAAGATTCCCTTTCACGTCTTTCTAGAAGAAATCGATAAAAAAGCCATCTGCCACTAGGGCTTTATCCTAAGCATTACCAACTAATAAATGAGAAACTTAAATGTCATAGACATTAGTTCTCAGATAAACTGTACAAACATTTTGTTTCCCAAGGGCCAGTTAGGGAGCATTGAAAAGTTTGAACAGAAATACATCTGCGTGGAAGGACCATATTTCAGCCATTTGTGACTCCATGGAAATGAACAATTTCTGTGAATATGTATTGCTGTCACACTTCCATTTCCGAAGAAAAAACACAGTTTACATTTTCACCAACAAACCTAATACATTTGCTTCCTTTTCTGTCTTGGGAACAAGGCCAGTGTCATTGTTATGGAGAACCGTCAGGATTTGGCATCAAGTGTTGTCTTTAAAACAAATGGGATATAAATATAATTTCCGTAAGGATATAAATATCATTTCCATGGTTTCATTTTATGAAAATCTTGCAAACATGTGCAATGTAAATGATTCAATGATATTGTTGAGCGAAAACGAGCCAAGCCAGTTTCAAAATCTTGTCCATCAAACAATATTCAGTACTTTTTTTAGCAATGATATAAATAAATAAATAAAACATACATGTTCATACCCCAATGCAACTGCTATGAGATAAAATACAAAAACGAGGCTGTAGTACCACAATCATGCCTATTGAGCTTGTGTGGCGTTGCATGCCAGAGTCCCTAACTGCTTGCAAATTCCCCTAATAGATTGCGCAGTAGTCAGGCTAAAGTGCAGTCTTGTGCATGATAGGCACGTGAGCAGTGCTCGGTAAACATGTACCCAAGGGCAGCCCCGCCATTGTTTGCAGTCAACTACTTTAGCATGTAACTAGTCATAAGAAAAACTACTTGAGGATGTCATTTCCACTTTTGGTCCGATGGCTGTACATTTGTGTGCATTGGAGTGGCCTAACAAGCACCGTGAAGGACCCGAGAAGCACCAAGCTAGGGCCTACGCAATGTCACAATGGGCCTACGCAGCAGCAAGTTAGGCCACCCTGGTAACATCGTAAGATTTCAGTTCTATTATTTTGGCCTTCGAGAGCATGCTCGGGAGGCTTGTCTAGCATTATCTCTAAATAGAAATTGTACATAAATTTCCTTCTTATGTAGGGGACCATAGTATTTCCAAGGTGCAATGTCGGGCAACTGACCATGTTGGCATGCGAGTTGTGTCGGAGATCCCGTTATCGTCAATTGACTCAGTTCCTTGCTATTCTAAGCAACCCACTACTTGAGTGTGTGGATGCTTTGTGATTAGTAGTCTTCCTAATGACTATTCCATGACCTTGTATTGCTTGCTTGCTGATGAGGACATCACGTCACGTATACCCTTGCATACGTATCAAAAGAGGAGGCGGGCTACACCGATTATCTTGTGGCTAGGCGAGTACTCGTGATCATACTGAAGACCCCATGTGCATGTATGAGCATCTGGAAGACCCCACACTAGGAAGATGCGCATGGGCTGCTTTATTGAGTGATCTGGACCGTTTGATTGGAGGGACATGACGATCAGGCCATTGGATCACATGATCGGGCCATTGATCATGGATCGTCCACATTAGTTTTTCTTAGATTTTATTAGCTTATAGGATTTAGTTTTGTTTATGTTATGCTTGGACACCATTATGAGTGTTTTTAGTCAATTTTAGTTAGACTTGGGTTATTTTTGTCAAAATTCACAAAACGTGGTGTTTATTGTAATTTTTGAACTTTCTTGGAGCTATAAAAGATGGTAGGCTTATGACCTTCTCCCTCATTGGATTTTACGATTTTTTCAAATTTAAATAATAATAATAATAACCTCTTGCTTTCTTCTCCTTCCATCTTCTTGAGATTTGAAGAAACTTCCATGTGATTTGGAAGGGAGATTGGTACGAGGCTAATCTTCAACAATGGAGATGTGAGGTCTCCATCTATCCCCACATCATTATCTCTTTTTCCCTCCATTAAGGTATTTTCTTCAAGTTCTTTGATTCTCCCATCCTGAGTCATCATCTTCTCCTACACCCATCCTTCCCTTATCTATCTACCATCCAAACCCTGATTGAACTAAACTCATCCATCCCACACCACACCTGTGACCATATGGCCACACATATGAATCCTTCGGGTTGGTCGTACGGCCACACCTTGCCCCTTTTGGTTTTCTATCATCCTTATATCAAAACCACTTTCTTCCATTCCCAAAGCCCTAACCCTAAATCTAAGATCCCTTTCCTACTTTCCCAAATTACCCAAACTCCTACGTTGTATTAGGTCTTCTACTTTTAAATATATTATACCCTATGCTAATTGGATATCCCTACATCCATCAGATCCTAATTTCCTTTTATTCAATGACTTGTGTTACGATGTTGGTAACTTAGGCAAGGATTATGCTTGATGTTCTTTTGGTTTTCATGAGATTCGTGATGATTATGGCAATGGTTGTGTTTTTTTGTTAATGTCTTAATTATGCTACTTGATCTCACATCTTATTTGGTTCATGCATCAATCGTGCTTCACTTGCCCTCTAGGGCATTCATGTAATAGTTGAGCATGGGATCTAATCAATACTACTTGAGACCAATGTTCCAAGTATTGACAATAATAGCGCCAATTATCGGTATCGCCAACTCGACAATATCACCATATTTTACTACTATATTGAAGGGTGCATGTCACATAGGCTTTACAATCATCGCCATTTCTCTAACGAGATATATATTAGTACACACTGTAGGGTAATATGGGAGGTTAAAATTTTTTTATTTGTTTTTTACCAATAAAATAAAGCCAATTCCATGGAAGGGTGGGGGTGGGGGTGGGGGCGGAAACACCAAGATCTTATCACATCATCTCAGTACACCTAGGTTCCAAAACACCAAGTCACTTTCAGGGAATGCCCAAGCATGAGTTTGGAATGTCATATTATTCAGATTCATGATGGAAGTTATGGCATTAGTTTGACATCGGATGCCAACTGGATGCAACCGTCCTTTATCTTAGGTTAGATACCAGCAATGAGAGGACAAAACTCCCACAGGTGCAATGTAATAGACTATTACATAAGTTTATTACAATCCAACACTATCTAATAGTCCTTTACATAGGTTGATAACAATCAACAAGTGAAGATCCCATATCCAACAAAAGCCTCATTTAGAGCTCCTAGCAAAGGGTACAAGAGATACGAAGGAAAACAAGCATTGTTTGCTATCTTTGATCCGTTTGAATATTCCCTACTGATGAAGATAAGAAACCCCAACAAACTCCATACAGGACATAGTATCAAAAATCTAAAATATGTCTCCGTATCAGAGGCCTGAAATCAATCTACCTAAGCCACCTGACTGCATTGAGACAGTCCATGGGACCAATATCCATAGCAGTCTACGCCGCCCTCATATTTTATAATACAGAGTTCAAACTCAACATTTTCAAAGTTCTAGTGTTACATCTGTGTTTATCACTGTTTTGATATTATCCTGTGGAATTAGTCCAACGTCAGTTTTTGTAGAAAACAGCTAACCCACCTTTCAATCCTATCTATGTAGATGGGCTTATATACTTGAGTGTACTTATAGACAATCAAGATGTAGCCTCTAATCCAGCAGAGTGCTGAAGCTATTTAGAGTATTGTTATGCACGCATGTATGTTTGTTTATCTAAAAACAGAGGGAAATACCCCATCAAACAGCACAATTCCAGTTAAATGTTGGTCCCAGCACCCTTGTGTTACTTCTCAATTGCCACCATGAGCTTGTGACTTGGTCATCAGACCATTCTATTCACACAAGTTGATATAGATAGACCAGCTATCAAGCAAACCAGATGCTAATCAAGGATAGAGCTTAAGTCTAAGCTTGCAATCCAGATTCATGTTACACAGCAATTAAGAAAAGAGGCGTGCTCCACCGGTACCGCCGTAAGCTTACAGTGGTACCAGGAAGATGTGGTGCGCACATATGTATGCAGGCCATCCAACCCATGCATCAGACGCGTCAACTCATTTTACTTCCATGTGCCAAAAATCATCCCAATCCGACACTCACGTGGGCCACGACAAAGGGACCAATGTTATAGAGGATGCCCACCCTTGATTTGGCCAGTGGCCCATATTAATTGCAAAACAGACTGAGTTTTCGCCTGACTCTTCATCCATGCCATATGAAGGGTAGGAATGGCATAGATTCCATAAACGCAACATGTTGGCCCTCCATGCAAATCGAGGGTGGGTGTTCGCTCCCAAGTTGCACCCCATTGTGTGGCCCAACTGATTCAAAGATAGCCACTGAGCTATCTGATGGACAGGTTGCATTCCATTCATAAATCAAGTGGGCCCCACATCTTCCTGTTGCCACCATAGTTTACAGTGGTACAGGTACCACTGGAGTGCGCCCCTTAAGAAAAAGCATACACCTTTTGCATCACCATTCCTCGACCAAAGAAATCTGCATATCGGCAAGACAATGATGCTAGAATAAATAACAGAAAATAAATAAGATTACTAAATTAGTAATGATGTGCACGCGTGTTGGACACTGATTTCGACCCATCCATCATGGTATGATCCAATGTAGGTAAATCACAGATATTCAATCTAATAATAGAAGCATTGGATCATACTTCGATGCATTCCACAAACCTTCAAGCAAGGGTGAATATCAGAACTATCCCTCGACAAGTACCTAAAGCAGCAATACTCCACCAAGTTGCGGGCGTCACTACGAATGGGTTCAGGAGCAAGTGTTTCAAATATTTTCTGCATTTTCTTCCCAGTCAATCCATTCATCCTGCATCATACCAACCTTGTGAAAATCAGAGCATCAGTTGTGGGCAAACAATAATCAAATGAGAAAACTAACTGTGTTTGGATTGAGTAAATAGAATTCTGAGCATTCAGTTTAAGCCATAGGAAATGACAAAAATGAGGAAATTTCCTAGTATTCATTGTAGGTTTAGTCAGAGGAAACAAGGAGATGGAGAAGAGAGAGGACGTGGAGATGAGAGAATGAAGAGAGAGAGTTATCATGCATCTCTCCTCATGAGTACTTTATTTATGTATCTTCTAGATACAGAGGGACAATGAGATAATTATCCTTGAATCAAAACCCAAAAAATAACTAAAACATATACAGAACAATGGTGCTTTGCATGTACATACAGAACAGTGTATTCCACTAGTATGGTGCTCTATACGCACACACAGAACTGTGTAGATTTTAGAAATCGTATGTCCAAGCTTTTCAAATCAGGCACAAGGAGATTGTTTAAGACTGTACAAAGCTTCTAAAGTTGACAAATTTTACTAGTCTCCCCCTTAGTTTGAAAGCCAGGAGGAAGGGCCATATATATTTCTTCATGAAGATCACCGTGAAGGAACACGTTTTTGACATCAAGTTGATGCAAAGGTCAATTATGACAAGCTACACTAGATAAGAGTACGAAACGAATTCAACTTTTCTACGAGTGTAAGTCTCTTCTTAATACTCTCCATACTTTTGTATGAAGCCCTTGGCAACGAGTAATGCCTTGTATCTGTGAATGGATCCATCAACTTTGTGTTTCATAATAAATACCAATTTTCACCCGACAACGTGTTTGCTAGGTGGGAGAGTGACTAACTCCCAAATTCTTTGTTTCTCAAGAGCAGACATCTCTTCACGGGCCGCCCGCCTCACACGAGCCGCCCACCCCGAGTGTGCCCCTGCATCCCACAGGCAACCCCACTCGAGCCTAGTGTGAAAATGCCCCTGCATTAATCACCCCCGGTGATGAGTCTCGAACACAAGACCTCCCTCTCTAATACCAATTTGATGGACGTGTAAGGAATAAAAGGGTGGAAAATTCCCTTTCTGATAACTTTAGAAAGAGAGTGATCGACCAATTTAATATTGCTAGAAATACGAGAATGGGAAATATAACCATTGGTCATACTAATCATGTAACCAGACGCCCATATATCAATGATTCAAGATTTCCTAATAAACGCGATTGGCATATGCAGATGTACCTTGACTGCCCTATTTGGTTAGCAACAGAAAGAGAGGCTTAAAAGCAACCTCTTGTCGTAGATCATTAATAACTTTATCCCTTGGGTCATTATCATTATTGGCAAAAGACACTCCTTCGGTTGTGTTCACCTTAGCAAAAGCCTTTGATCCAAGGTCCTTTGTACGAAGATTAGGATGAAGTACCAACAATGATCTTTTGTACGTCGTCTTTTACCCCAATGAGTACATTGGAGCTTATTTGTCCAGTTCCTTGCCCTTTAACGGATTTAGATTCTAATGTCAAGGTTGATCATTCCAGAAGGACAAATTGAAAAGTATTGTATCATCTAGCTTCGATGCATACATAATTATATACGAATTCTAAGGTAGGTAACAATTCTCCCAAGAATCTGTGTTGGGTTCGAAAATAAAATGAAGGCCCGCAAGAAACTTAAAGATTCAAAATTGTCTCACTTGATGCTTCATATCTTCTAAGTCTAGAATAGCTGGAAAAAAAAAAAGGATATGATGATATGACATAGGGATAAATCTGGGTGTTCCCCGATGCAATCATTTTATAAGTTGCTCTATAAGCAAGGGCTAAGTGGGGAATCCATATATACCAAGCATGGTAGGTTCTACAATGCTCCTCCGAGTGTAGCACCCTTTGCCTAGCTTGTTGGTGGAGGAAGGGTGTTGCCTGTGGACAATCTCCAGAAACGGAGAACAATATTGCCAAATGTTTGTTTGATGTGTATGGCTAGCTCAAAGTCGATCGATCATTCATTCATCCATTGCCGGTATGCTTCTTCTATTTGGAATGGGCTATTCTCCAAGTTTCATATTTCTTGGGTTGCAACCAAACACTGTTGGGCAGTTCCTTGCGGGATGGCATGGTGTGGCAGTTGGAAAGAAGTCAAAGAACTTCTTGATAGTTTGGCAACTTTGTTCGCTGACCAGTCTATGGGCGTCATGGGAAGAAAGGAATGCAAGATGCTTTCAAAATTCGGGCCATAGTCCATGTCAGGTGGCAGATCTTGTTTACAATTGGATGATAAGTTGGGGGGGGGGGGGGGGGGGGGGTTTATTTCCTTTATAATAGGTTTTTGCACCTCGGCACTTTTCTATTTTTTAAAAAAAAAAAATTGTTCTTTCATAAAATAAAAAAATAAAATTATCCCGCTCTTCTCATTTCTAATTTAGTTTAGCATAGTACTCTTCTATCATTCCATCACCCAGTTGGAGATTGTTGATCTCAGTGTGAAGTTGTTAGAGATGTGCTAAGTCTTCTTACTGCGACTATATTTTTGGCTACTTTATCCCAGATATCTTTCATAGTCTTTAAGAGAAAGAGACCACAACAAATTTTTAGTTGCACAGAATTGAGTAACCAAGACAAAACCAGCCAATTTTCACTCTCTTATTCATCATAAGTGTAGATCATCTGGTTTGGGCTGTTTCTTGGTTCCTTTAATGTATCTCAACTTCTTCCGAGCACCGATATACATTCGAGCTTTTTAAGACCGATTCAATTAATTTGTTCCATCTAGTTTTGAAGTGGTAATTGTAAGACTAAGACTATCAATTTGTCTGGATGAAATGTGGAGTTTTAAATTATCTCACATTATCAACAAAATGAAAATATGGCCATAGAAATGACAAGAGTTACCCAAGAAATTGAAGAGACTACTGTCCTTGAGTTGGGAGATGAGCAGAAACATGGAAGATGAACCAGGACATAGATCTGATGTCAAAAGAGGTGGCCAACAACTGCAAAGGGTCCAAAATAAATTTCCAACACATGTTAGGACTCTAGAAAAGTTTTTCAATGGCTGTCAGGGGTCCAAAAGGGATATCCGACAACTGGCATAGGCTTAGAAACCAGATCCAACGACTGCAGATGGTCCCAGAATGTATTTTCAATGAGTATTGAAGGTCCAAAATGAATTTCCTGTGACTGTTAAGAGCCCCAAGAGGGATCTCCAATGACTGTTGGAGGTCCAAAAGGGATTTCCGACAATTGTCAGAGACACTGGAGACAGATCCGATGACTACGGATGGTTCAGAATGAACTTCTGGCAGCTACTAGAGGTCCGGACGGGGTTTCCAACAAGCATTGGAGGTCCAGAAGACAGATCCAGCAACTATCAGAGGCCTGAAAGACTTCATCTGATCCTTGGATGCCAAATCTGATATATCTCTTAGTTGAGAACACCAATATGGAGGGCCGTTACTCTTCCATGTCTAAATCTGGTGGCCCGTTACACTTCTGGGGATGATTAAAGGTCAGAAAACTCATAGAACCATTTGTTGATGATGATGGCTGTATGATTAATCCACTTTATTGTCACAAAAGATTTCGTAAAGCATCAGAGAGGGACAGTAGTCCCTTAAAATAGAAAAGAAAGAAATATAGAAAGAGCAAAAAGGAGAAGGAAGTATAGGAGAAAACTATCTGAGGAAGAGTAGAGGATCAGTTCCACTCTGACACCATGTAGGTTTAGTCGGAGGAAACAAGTAGATAGAGGAGAGAAGAAGTGGAGAGAGAGAGAGAGAGAGAGAGAGAGAGAGAGAGAGAGAGAGAGAGAGAGAGAGTTGTTATGCATCCCTCATCATGAGTACTTATAATCTCCTGGTTACAGAGGGATAATGAGATAATTATCAATTGAATCAACACACATAAAAAATAACTAAAAGATATACACCACAAATATGGTGCTTTGCACATACACATAAAACACTGTATTCCACCAGTATGGTGCTCTATACGTAGACAAAATAGCTGTGTACTCTAACATTCATAATGAGAAAGTAGCCTCAAATTGCAATACTTCTCTTTCTAGTTCAAATTGAAAATCTAACTTTGGAGCTCAGACACTTAGTCTGTGTTTGGATACATGGAAGCCGTTTGGAATCTGTGGATACATAATAATTCCCCAAATGATAGTTTCCATGGTCACTATAGAATATAGGATTCCCGCAAATGGGCTGTTGTCGGTATAGCAAGTGTAATCCCCAATTTCATGAGACAACTACCACCTTGTTTCTTGTGCCAGAGAATTCTGACCACGAATAAGATGATTATTGTGTGGAATGAATGTATCCAACAGACCAACTGTCTTCTCAGTGGAAAAGAATTTCCATTTTCTGCATGGATTCTATTTATCTAAACGGGCCCTTAATAAATGCTAAGAAAATAAGTTACAATTTAATTATTTCCACTTAATTAGACTAATAATTGAATCCAATGTGATAGTGCATCCAAATGCACCCCAAAGAATGGGCTTTCCAAGCTCAAGACCTTCACAAAATATGTGAACTAGTACAACAAATAGATGAAGTCATTCACTAGAAAAATTGTACAGATTTCTGCAGACCAGTCAACTCATTTCGATAGTGCATCCAAATGCTCCCTAAAGAATTGCCTTTCCAAGCTCAAAACTTCAGCAAAATGTATGAACTTGTCCAACATACAGGTTGTGTAGCTATTGACTTGAAAAATCGTACAGACTCTTGTGAAGCATCAGCAAAATAAATATATTAAATCCCTGCCCAGTGAATTTCTTTACCTGCTGAATTGCTCAATTGAAATAATAGCAGCTGAGGAAAGATTCCCATTTGGTGTTCTACTCTCAATTGTCTGCTGCTGCGCCACAAAGAGTTCTTCGATTTCCATGTTATCAAGTGCATTTTCAAGATCAGGCTTCCGTCCCTGCCCAGTCTTTACTAGAGGGGCAGCAACTTCACTCAAGAAGTTCTGCGTCTTCAGAAGCCATAAGTTTAACCTTTGTTGAACAGCATCTGTCAAGATGTAAGCATTTTAGAGTACCCCAACCACACGGTATCTTCATTACATATAGAGCAGTCATAAGGCATAAACTAAAAAGTATATTATATATAAATCAATCAGATAATATACACATTGTCTTCAGACATGGATAGTAAAGCAGAAGGGGAGAGAGTATTAAGCGAGAATTTATGAAAGGTTAATTTGAACTTCATAACAATTAGAAGTATGAAATTAAGGATACATCGTCACTTGATGGAATGAACAAAGCTACTAGTGGTTCCCTATAAGATTTGTGGATTAGAGGAACTCAATGTAATTCGGTGGTCTTGGGCAGTCTACTTCTGGAATATCTTTTCTTTCTTCAAAAGTGTCCAAATGTTGCACATCATTGAAGAAGAGAGCACAACGAATTTTGGGGGTAAAAGTGAGGGCTTAGGGTTTGAGGTTGTACCAGGTTGGAACTTATGATTCTTCATTCTTCATTCCTCTCCAAAAATTACTCCATCTATTGAGTTTTATCCCACATTGACTTTGAGTGATTTTCACAAGTGGCAGCTCCTTACATAAAGGATCCATCCTCTGTTGTCGGTTTAATCCTCTTAGTGATAACTGGTATGGTTGCAATATGGCCCATGTAAACCTCATTATCTACTGTGGTTATCTTAGTCAATCTGGTGTTGCCCAAGGATGTTCTTTCCTTTGCTGACCGTTCTACCCCCATGTCTGGTTTATTATGAAGGTTCAGTTCAGTAGTCCATTGGACCACCATACCAGGCAATCATCCAGCTCCAAAGGGTATCCAGCACGGGCTAACCCATTTTCAAATGGAGACACATGGAATATGAGTGAGTCCATTTTCCAGGTGGACCACACAATTTCCACTAGTGGGAGCCAGGGACCACCTAAATTTGGTAGTCTTGGCAATGAATTAGCTAAAGAGGTTTCCAACCCTTCTCTATGAATCAAGGATTCATTCCCCTTTACCATGATGTTTCTTCTTACTTTTAATAACATTTTGCATTCTTTGTTCCTATCTTAAAATTTTAAAATAATAATAAAATCAACACAATCTTTCAAAAAGGATAATGCTTCTTATGTCATTGTTGTTGTCATGATTTTGCAAATCTTAATGCTCATCAATCAACAGGAGATTCCACATAACCGGCCACAAGCAAAATACTAAACATTATCACTATTAATATTTGTATATTATTTATCATCATCATCACCATCGCCAAGCTATTCCATAATGATAATGGTGGCTGTAACAGCCACCTCCATGACTGTTACATTATGGGTCGTAACAGCAGTTAGAACCTTTTTCTTTCTTTCTTTTTTTCTTTCTTTTTTTCTTTTTTGAAAAAACCAAAAAAAAAAGAAAAGAAAAAAAAGAACCTTTTTCCTTCTTTCTTTCTTTTTTGAAAAAAAAAAAATGAAAGAAAGAAAAGAAAAGAGAGAGAAGAAGAAGAAGAAGTTACAAACCCGTTAAGGATTGTTACGGGCCATTTTTTTGTAACGGCTGTTTCAGCCCCATAATGCATAATGGTTACAATCATAATGGCCAATATGTAACCGTTTGGCATACCATGTTATTATTAACAACAACAGTAAAGACAATTAGTGGAAAAATTAAACTAAAGAAGACCCATACTTCAAAAAGAGAAATGCGCATATGATAACTTTCAAAAGTGGATCATGCATAGGCCTAATAAATTTCTTTCTACTTAGGAAAACAAAACAATCAATGTGCAAGGATTGAAAGGTTATAGGAAGAGAGAGTCTAATCGCACAACATAGCTTAATTGTTATGAACGTTTACATTAAGAGATGGAAGAAAGGGAGCGAAATTAATAGGTGTCCAAAAACTAAGTGATGGAATTTAAAAGGAGAGAACTATGTTATTCATAAATATATTGATGGAAGAAGGAAAGTGGAATGTCGAGGAAGAAGTAAATGTTATGTGAAATGAGATGGCTGAGCGTATTAGGAAAGTGGCAAAAGATGTTTTAGTACTGTATAGAGAGAAAAGCTATAAGAAAACTTGGTGGTATAATGACAATGCAAAAAAATAATAATAAATAAATAAAATAAAATCAAGGGAAACATTCATATTTCAAAGCCTGGCAAGGAACTAGAAAGGATGAAAATTTTGAACAAAATAGAAATGCTAAAAATATTGCTAAGAAAGTAAGGCTAAACCTAAGGCTTATAATGATATTTAGAATAGATAAGGGACAAGCATATGAGAAAGACGTCATCAAGCTCACAAAAATGAGAGAGAGGAAAAGTGGGGACCTAGATCATGTTAGATGCATTAGGAGTGATAACCAGAGGGTACTAGCCAAGGACAATCGGATCAATGAAAGGTGGATAACTTTTTTCAGAACTTGTTAAATGACCACTCTGAGAGCATAGGGATTGTAGATTTGTAAACTAGAACTAGAAAGAAGACCCATACTTTAAAAAGAGAAATGCACATTTAACAACTTTCAAAAGTGGATCATGCATAGGCCTAATTAATTTCTTTCCACTTAGGAAAATAGAACAATCAATATGCAAGGATTGAAAGTTATATAGGAAGACAACATAGCTTAATTGTTATGAACGTTTACATTAAGAGATGGAAGAAAGGGAGCGAAATTAATAGGTGTCTAGAAACTACGTGATGGAATTTAAAAGAAGAGAACCATGTTATTCATAAATAAATTGATGGAAGATGGAAAGTGGAATGTCGAGGAAGAAGTAAATGTTATGTGAAATGAGATGGCTAAGTGTATTAAGAAAGTGGCAAAAGATGTTTTAGTAGCATCTACAGAGAAAAGCCAATCATATAAGAAAACTTGGTGGTCTAATGATATATATATATATATATATATATATATATATATATATATATATATATATATATATATATATCCACAAGAAACATTCATATTTCAAAGCCTGGCAAGGAACTAGAAACAATGAAAAGTTTGAAAAAAATAGAAATGCTAAGAAAGTAGAGCTAAGCTTAAGGCTTGTAATGATCTTTACAATAGATTAGGGAGAAGCATATAAGAAAGATGTCATCAAACTTGCAAAAATGAGAGAGAGGAAGGGTGGGGACCCAGATCACCTTATATACATTAAAAGTGATAACCAAAGGGTACTAGTAATGTAGGAGCATTTTCACACTGGGCTCGAGTGGGGTACCCCATGGGATGCAGGGACACATTCGGGGTGAGTGACCCATGTGATTTGGGGCCCACGGGGGAGGTCTCGTGTTCGAGACTCCTCACCGGGGGTGATTATGCAGGGACATTTCACACCGGGCTCGAGTGGAGTATCCCATGGGATGCGGGGACACACTCGGGATGGGCAGCCCATGTGATTTGGGGCCCACGAGCCCATGAGGGAGGTTCGGCCGAGGTCCTAACCCATGAGATGTGGGGCCTGGGCTATGAGATAAAGGGATTAATTCGTCATACTCTAACAGTTTGAGCTTTTAGAGCAAGTGGCTAATTGTCCTGCATCAAATTGGTATCAAAGCGGGAGATCTCGTGTTCAAGACTCCTCACTGGGGGTGATTAATGCAGGGGCGTTTTCACACCGGACTCGAGTAGGGTAGCCCGTGGGATGCGGGGACACACTCGGGATGGGTGACCCATGTGATTTAGGGCCCATGGGGAAGGTTTTATGTTCGAGACTCCTCACCGGGGGTGATTAATGCAGGGGCATTTCATACCGGGCTCGAGTGGGGTAGCCCGTGGGATGCGAGGACACACTCGGGGTGGGCGGCCCATGTGACTTGGCGCCCACGAGCCCACGAGGGGGGTTCGGCCGAGGTCCTAACTCATGAGATGTGAGGCTTGAGCTATGAGATAAATGGATTAATTCGCCATACTCTAACAATTCGAGCTTTTAGAGCAAGTGGTTAATTGTCCTGCATCAACTAGTCAAAGACAATCAAATCAATGAAAGGTGGAGAAGCTATTTTCAGAACTTGTTAAACGACCACTTTGAGAGCATAGGGATTGTAGATTTGTAAATTAGAAGAAAAAATAAGAAGAGAGGAGAGAGTTGTGAAAAAGAAAGGAAAAGGGGATTCTACGGATGGACATCCCCTCTCCTCCTATTTATATTAATAATGAGCAAGTGATAAGACAAAAACACCCTTAAGTAACAAAAGCAAAAAATCCCCTCAAGTCCAAAGTCCTAACCAAGAATCCTAGTCCAATTTAACTAAAGAATAGACGAGAAGGTGCTAGGCGGGCCATATAACTGTACAGCCCACATCCATATCCATTAGGTGGGTCATATAGCGACATTTGGAAATAAGATTATCCGTACACGCATGCTTACCTTTTCTCAAGGCAATAAAAACATTATAACTATTTAGAGAAGTCAGTGGACCATTAGGCTCAGAAGAAGATATAGAAAACTCGACATCATAATTGGTTGCACTATTTGTCCATCTTCACCGTGAGTAGACTTTTAGTTAAAAAGCAATGGGAATGGAGTCATCAGCAGGGGTAAGAGATTGGATTATGTCTTCTTCAACCACAATAAGTATAAGCAGAGCTTCCATATAAAAAGATTTATTATCTTGTGAGAAGAACGTAGTTGACTAAAAAAAATAACATTTGCACACACATTGTCTCTAAAGTGAAGAATTGTAACAACAATAACTAGAGTTGGGCATGGGACGAATCGACTCAACAGACTCAACTCGTTCGACTCGTTCAGACTCGACACAAACCAAGTGGGTGAGTCGATCCGAACCGAGTAGACTTCGCCCAATCCAAACTCAAACCGAGTCAAGTCTAAGTCACCCATTAACTCAACTCGACTCGACCCGAAATCTTACTCGGTACTAACTCGACTCAGGTTCAGGTAGTGTGTGTGTGTGTACACACCTAATCTAATTCTAACCTACCTACCCGCTGCACACCCGCACCCGACCCGACCTCTCTCCCTCCCTCCTCTCCCAAGCCCGACAGCCACCCACCACCACCAACCACTAGGCCACGGCCACCACCCTCCTCTCTCTCTCTCTCTCTCTCTCTCTCTCTCTCTCTCTCTCTCTCTCTCTCTCTCATCTCCCACACGACCGCACAACCACAGCTCGGCCGCTCGTCTCGACTTAGGCAGGAGCTTGTCCAGACGGACAATACCTACCCGGCTCTAATCAAGGTAAATTGTAATTTTCTAGTTTCATTTTCACGATTTTCATCTATTAACTTCTAATTACGGTTGAATGTCAAAATTGGAATGGGTTGGGTGCGTCCAAGATGGCTCAGGTGCAGTCGGGCTAGCTGTGGACTGTGTGGTGCGTCCGAGCCGGCTCAGGTGTAGTCGGCCTGGCCGTGGTGCATTCGTGCTAGCTCAGGTTGAGCCATTTCTAAACCCTAAACCCAAACACTAACCCTAAACCCTAAACCTATAACCTAAACCTTAACCCTAAACCTTAACCCTAAACCTAATCCTTAAACCCTAAACCTAATCTCTAAACCCAAACCCTAAACCTAAAACCTAAACCATAAACCGAAAACCCAAACCCTAAACCTAATCCCCAAACCCTATACCTGAAACAACTAAACATAAACCTAAGCCTAAACCTAAATCCTTATTCCCCTAACCCCTTATTGCTTAACTTATTATTGTGCATTAGACAGTTAGTCTAATGTGGTTTATTTTTGTGAATTATGGATTACATTACTTATTGCTTAACTTATTGTTGTGCATTAGACGATTAGCCTAATATGGTTTATTTTTTTGAATTAGATAATTAGTTGTTCATTTGAGGATTTCTACATGGTCAGGTATAGATATAATGTGTTTTTGGTGGCATAGAAATCACTTAAATTGTCCCATTTTGGACAGTTCAATGTTTAGATAGATAGTACGCTTTCATATAACCTATTTAAATGCTCATGCATGTTTTGCGCTCCATCTCTCCATTTCTCTTTGGATATGTTTTTTCCTTTTTATTTCTCGTGTCAAATATTTTCACATTGCTTAAATATTTGACATGGGAATGAAATGGAAGATCAACTTATCTAGAGAGATATAGGAAGATACTACCGGAATTTCGACGTTGGCGTTTAAATGAGAATATGAAAGTATCACAATCTATCCAACCTTGGATAGGTGACTAATTTAGTGTTTAGTATATACTTTTAAGGCATTATAGTGCTAGTCTGATTTAGTATCTTTCAATTGATAGATGACCAGTGAGGAAATTTCAAATACCTCCGATGATTTGTCAATCATTTCACCGATGATCTTAGATGAAGGAATAGGTCTACAAGATGAAGAGGTGCCCATTGAGATTAGTACCTCCCAAAGTTTAGTAAAAAGGGAAAAAAAAATATCAGTAGTGTGGGAAGATTTTGAAGAAGTGACCCTAAAGAACGGCACGATGAAGATATAGTGCAAGTACTCGATGCTCAATATGCTAAAAAAGTAAACAAGTCGACCACAACTCTGGAGAAACACCTATTGAAGTGTCATAAAAAAAGTGAGAAGCCAGACCTCAGGCCAACAGACACTTTAATTTACTCAATCTTTTGTAGATCCGTTGCTATGTACCTTTTCCACCTATAAGTATAACATGTACCATGTGAATGAGTTGACAGGCAGATTTATTATTGTAAATGAAAAACCATTTCAGATGGTAGAGAAAGTCTTAACCCCATATACGAGAAAGTCTCCCGTGCAACAATAAAGAGAGTGTGCATGATGATGTATGCAAGCGAGATGGTCAAGTTGAAAGGACAGTTCGCATCAATTTCCCGAATCAGCCTGACATCAGATTTGTGGACAATATCCAATCAACGAAAGAGATATATGTTACTAACTACCCACTACATTGATGCCGAATGGAGGCTCTGTAAAAGAGTTATAAACTTCCGCTATCTTGCACCTCCTCACATTGATTTGATGATTTCATACTGCATCTACAGATGCCTCATGGAGTGGGGCATTGAGAAGAAAATCTCCTCGATAACTTTAGACAACGCCTCGACAAACGGTAGTGTGATAACGGTTTTGCAGAACCGATTTAGAGCCACCAATGACTTGTATTTTGATGGAAAAATATTTCATGTTAGGTGTTGTGCCCACATCCTAAACTTGATTGTACAAGATGGGCTTAAAATAATTGAGCCAACAATCAAGAACATAAGAAAGTGTGAAGCACATACGGGAGTCACCTTTATGATTAAATACATGGAATGAGATCGTGAAACGGTTGAATTTGTCATCTCAGATAATGATAAATTTGTATGTCATAACATGTTGGAATTCAACTTATGAAATGTTGGATTCAACAATAACTTTCAAATATGCATTATCTCACTATACGGAGTGTGATAGTGAGTATTAGTGGTTGCCTTCTTATGACGATTGCACAAGAGCTGAAGCAGTTTACAAGTTTCTTTCAGTTTTTTACGACACAATGGAGATCTTTTTAGGAAGCAAGTATTCGACAATAAATATTTTTTTGCCAGAACTTTGGAGAGTAAAGAATGTTTCGCACAAAAGCTGTAATGGACCAGACTTTCTACAAATAATGACTACGGGTATGCGGTTAAAGTTTGTAAGTATTAGTCTAAGTGCATTTTGGTAATGGCTGTTGCAGTCATTCTTGATCATCAATACAAGATGTTCATGGTTATATTCATTTTTAAAAAGTTGTATGGTAAGAAGAGTGTCACTGAGGTCGATAAGATTCGTGATGTAGTCGGATATCTATATAATTTCTATGGAGAAACTTTGGGGGCGGTAAAAGACAATACTACAAGTCAGATTCCTCAAGTGGGTTCTATTTCTAGTGTTGTTGTACAACAAAACACGATCGACCATTTCATGTCTTTCATGGCATAAGTTGAGACCCAAACGTAGACAAACCAAACAGAACTTGACAATTATCTCAAGGAGCCACTTATAAAGTACAAAGGCGAAGAATTTAATGTTTTAGACTGATGGAAGTTGAAAGCTTGTGAATCACAGTACCATATGCTCTCGTTGATGGTACAAGTCATATTGTTAATTCCAATTTCAACCATGTCGTAGGAATCTACTTTTAGCACGGGGAGTAAGGTCGAGAACAAGTATCGAACCTCACTTACATCAGAATCAGTTGAAGCGCTCCTTAGTACACAGGATTGGTCGCGTCCGATCTGGGAAAAAGGCAACTCTGTTGATAAGGAAGTCGAGAAAGAAGAAAGTGAGAAGCAAGATGAGACAGTACCTACAACAATTGCATGAAGCAAAATGACATAGTGCCTTCTATTTCCCTTGCATTTGTTTATGAAAATTTGACATTTATTATTTGTGGACTTGAATTGTAACATATGATGGGTGGATGGATATTTTCTATACTTATCAACTTATGTATTTTAATTTTTTTTTAATATTTCTCATCTTTTCGTTTATGCTTTTAAATGACTTAATGTTGCTTAAATCTCATATGGTTACCTAGTTGCATTTGTTTATCTTCATTCCTTAGTTATTTATATTGCCCCAGCCTAACTAAATATTATTTCTTTCAAAATTTACACTTATAGATATGTAATCGGAAGATAATCCATCGGCGGATATTCGGGATTATATAGCCCAAGTCTACTCTCAGGACGAAAAGATAAAGTTGCAATGCAAGTTGTGTAGAAAACAACTTATAAACAAAATAAATCTGTTAAAATTACATTTGGCTTGTTGGGGAGGAGACGCTGCCCCATGTAGCAAAGCTCCTCCAGAAGTCTGAGATTTATTTCGAGCCATTCTCAAGTCAAATACAAAGGCTTCCACCCCTTCTCTTACAGCTAATACAACCAGCCACAAAAGATATAAAAGTAGGCCTATTATAAAAGAAGAAGGGTAACGCAAAGGAATAGCCCCCACACTTAGTAGAGAAGAAGAAGGCAAACTATTAAGGGAACAAGAAGAACAAGATTATAAAGAAGCCATAAAATAAAGCCTGGAATTGGCATCCAAGACCAGACAACATCAACCCCCTCCGAGACAACATGATACCGAAACAGGCACAAGTACAGGACATAAGCTAGGCAATAAACCATCAAAATTTCTTAAAAGTCTTGCTGCATTCTATAAGCGGTTGGGAATCCGTACAAATCATATCATAAAACAAGATTGAAAAAACTTGTTAAATCTATTAATGAGGACGATGCAAAGGCATCTCCACCATCTGATTCAAAAGAGGTAAACAACCATTTTTTAGACACTTCCAGCTTGAAATCAACCCTGAGTTCTCCCGCAATCCAAGCCATAAAAAGAGAACCAAATGATGATTCTGTAGACGAAGGTGAAGGGGGTTACTATTATTGACAAGGCTACTCAGGTTACACACCACAAAGGCATTCATCATACAAAGCATATTGAATAAATGAATGTTTATTGGTTTGTATGTGTAACTCCATCTGAGATTCTAAATATACTTTTGACAATGTTTATTTACTTTGTTCATTTTTTTGGTTACAAATTACTTTTGACAATGTTTATTCTGAACAACTCAACTCAAGTACACTACTAAATTGGGATACAAACGAGGAAAAAAAAATGTCAAAAGGGAATAAAAAGTTCAACTTGACCCAACTTTGTGCTAACTCGAACCGACTCGATCCCTATGACAGGGTCGAACTCGGTCCAGGTTAGTCCATGCCAGACCCGGACTTGGATCGAGTCATGCATGCTAGATTCGGTACTGATTCAGGTCGAGGTTGGGTTAGGTCTATTTCGAAATCGGGTCAGGTCGGGTCAACCCTAACTCAATCCGACTCGACTTGATGCCCAGCTCTAATGATAACCTCTTTGTGTCGGTGAGTACCCAAGGAAAATACATTTAATGGCTCTAGGATAAAAACGAGTATCTGAAAGTAAAACTTCATGAGATAATTTACCCATTAAAACAATTGAAGATATTCGATTTATCAAAAAACACGTCGGGAGTTTTGCATCACTCCAATAAGGATGGCCTGCACATGCGCACCTGTGCTTGGGTGCCTCTGGCACATTGCATTTTGCATGGGTGCATCATCATGAGCAGCTTAAGGATCCTAAAATGTTTCCCAACCTGGGCTAGGCCTGAGTCGAGCAATGGCGTGAACCATGGGATTAACCAACAACTCAGTGCGACGGTTGACTTGTTGACAGTCGCAGATGACATGGCGCTCAAGTGGCAATGATGTTGTTACCGTCGAATGTCGTGGTGCACCTGAGTGGAATTTATTTGTATGATCAGGTGATGTGGCTATTTTTAGGTGATAGTTAAGAAGCCCGTTGGGCAAGGTGCGTGGCAAGGCAAACACCAGCCTGGTTCAAGTTTACCGACAAGAATAAATTACAAAAATGCCCCTAATTCAAAGGAAAGGATGTCAGAGTGTCTCCCGATAGACCAAGGCCTCTTTAGGCACCCTCTCAAGCCCCTCTTAGCACCCATCCGAGTTCTACATATACAGGGCTTGCAAGAGCCATTTTTCTTCAATCTACAATTCCTCTAGGACTTCTATTTCCTTCTACAATATGCATTTATTCTCTAAATTTCTGAGTTGCTTCAATGGGTGTTCGGGTTGTTCATCAGTACAACAATTGTTGATTAACAACAACATCTAGACTAGGCCTGAATTATCCTAGAGGCAAACTTATTGGGAGCCTGAAACCTTATACAGTATCAGTTTCATCGGGGTAAGGGCTATGTAGGACATGATTGGATTGCACTTGAAATGCAAAGGAAGTGAAAAAATAATAATAATAATATTAATTAATTAATTAAATTACTTCCACAAGAGCTATTTTCCCTTTGATTCCAACATTGATGGTAAGGGCATGTTTGTTTTGCCCATTTCTCTAGTAATGTGAAGTAATTGTGTCATCATTACTGTTTTACCATTGCCAAACCAAATACATGAATGGCCAGTCAAATGCAGTTGTATTTAGCAGACAAGAAAAGTAATTTATAATCATTACATTTTTTTATGTAATTACCATAAAAATCTCCATCCAAACAGCAACATCAGTTTATTTTGATGATGATTTGACATTAAAGTAATGTACAATTGCCATTATTACGGTTTTACCATGGATAAATCAAACAGCGTAAATTTGCCATCATTGTAGTCAAATGCAGCTGTTGTCAGATGCAGGCAAAGTAATTTGTAATCATTGCTCGTTTCATTTACATTATTGGGGTAATCAGCAAAACAAACAGACCATAAGTGAAAATCGCATATTTGTAAGACTACGGTCACATAGATTCTTGTCCTACTATTGAGAATTAGAATGATTACTATGTGGAATCCTCCCTTTGCTTCCATATAGACATCCAAGTGTCACATCAATGAAAAACCTTCTCCATTTTCCTTTCTTTTCCACTGGATTCCATGTATCCGAACATGCCCTTATTGTCTTAAGGACAGAGTGATCCATGATTCACGCAAAGCATTCTATCTCCCCCATGTTTTTTTCCTAACACTAAACATACTAATAAACCAAAGCATTTGAATCCTCTCCAACAAAAAGAGAAGAAAAAAAAAAATCACAAAATTCAAAACAAAACGCACTCATTTCTCCAAATCCAATCAACTAACAAGGAAATCAAACAGAACCCAATTCACCAAAATCTCAACAACCCAAAAGCAAACCAATACAAAACACTAGAAATCCAACAAAATCAACACAAACAAAAGACCCCAAAAAAGATTTAAGTAAAAAAGCACCCACCTGCATCGATGTCGTTTAATTTCCATCTCTGACCGCTTGATGCCTTGAATCGGAATCTGGGATTTGGAGACTGTCTTTCAGAGAATCGAAGCTTGCGAAATTCTTGAGAAGGAAATGGAGAAAAATATGGTGTTCTTGATTGAGTGAGAAAAAACTGCAAAGGCATTTTTTTTACTTTCTCAGTTTTGAGATTTCAAAATTTTCATTTCTCTGCGGAAGTAATCGAAGAACAAAAGAAAGAGAAAACGTAAAGAGATTTTTTAGTGGGAAAGAAGATGAGAGGCGGAACTCGAGAAAGTGCCTTTTTAGTACTAGGAAGGCTGTCCTTACAGTGGCTCGCCCAATCTACTTGCTAGTTCTGCCCCACCATGTGATGATCCAGACCGTTCATCAAGAACATTTTATAGTAGATGTTTAGTCATGAAAGAATATTACAGGTTAGAGATGTTCACCACTGATTAAAAGGTAAAGTAGAAAATTAGTTTCCAGACCGTTGATTTCAATGTTATTTTATGGTGAATGAGATCTCTCATGAGAGGGTGTTTTCTTTTTTATTTTCATCTAATTTAAAAAATATATGGTGACGAATTCTAGATGAACGGTGTGGATCATCGGATAGTGGTAAGAAGGAGCGAGCAGATTGAGCGAGTCTCTACCCGACAGCCTCCACTATCGAACCTTTTTTGAGTTTGGGGAAATGATTAGGATTAAAAACTTTGATGCTCTGCAAAGTGTGATGCTTCCTGCTCCCGCGCTTAGAAATTGTACGCATGGAATAGATTTTAAGTCAAATCAATCCGTCTAAATTGTGTGCCCTACTTCAGATGGATCATTTAACTAATAATTTCATTTATACGATATTCTGACTATCCAATTCTTTAACATGTAATGTATGGCTAAGATGAAGGTAGTTCAACAAACGGGCATCTTGGAGGTTAGGATCATTCAGTAAATTGGATTTTGTGATCATGATCAAGGATTTGAACGGTTGGATTTTATTTAAATAATTGCGCTCGTGCAATTTTGAGTGCATGGGGTGAGCCATCACGCTAGAGTATTGCATGATACCCCCCACCTTTTAATTAGGGTGTCAATGGGCCGGGCTCGGGCCTGAAATCAGAATTTTGTATAGGCCCAGCCCGAAACATTTTAAATACCGGTCAAGGCCTACCCCAGGCTCGGCCCGTTTACAGCCCTACTTTTGATACAACCGTGTTTATCCATCAACGTGTTACTCATGTTGGAAGTTCGTCTACTCGTGCGTGGATCCGGTGGATCCCTGACTGCGGGGCCATCTTGGTATATGTGACTTACATCCACGCCGTCCATGCGTTTTAAAAGATCGTTCTAGGTGTTATCTACAATATGAAGCAGATCCAAATCTCAAGTGGACCACACCACAGGAAACAGTGGTGATTGACCATTAAAAACTCCTTATGAGCCAAAAAGATTTGAATGAAGCTGATATTGTTGTGGTACCTTCTTGGAGTTCTTTGTGATCCTATCAACAGGTTGGATGTAAAATAAGCATTCCGATGGCCCCCAAGATTTTTTTAATGGTGGGCATTCAATAGCCATTGTTTCTATGATTTACTCCATTTGGGAATAGGATCTACTTCATTTTTGAATTCTTACCTAAAATGAACTATTAGAACAGATGGACGGAATGGATGTAAGTAAAATATATCAAGGTAGGCCCCACAGTCAGGGATACACCAAAGTTGTGCACCTGTCGTGCCACACTGTTGAATTCATTAGACAGCCAATGAATTAACATACGTTTATGTGTGGCCTATTTAATGATTAAATTAGCCCAAAATTCATATAAAGTAATCTTGATCGTTTGAATCATCTTTTGAACGGTTCCGATTTCCTGTAAAAATCATAAGTTCACAGGAAAATATGGGGCTGTATGTGAAAGTTTAAGTGCACCTCTCTGCATGCGATCATTTCTCCTAGTTTGGTACTTTGCGAAAGATGATGAATCATGAAAACAGGAACGGGCGCGGGTTGCTTTATGACCCTGCCACCACCGACCTCCGTGGTGGCCGGACTGTGGAGCCGACCGTAATGTATGAGTTTTATCCACGCCGTCCATCCGTTTTTTCAGATAATTTTAGGCCACAATACTAAAATTGAAGCAAATCCAAAGATAAAGTGGGCCACACCACAGAAAACAGTGGAGACAATGACGTCAGCATCCAACATGTTGATAAGGTTACACGTACCTAGATGAAAGGAAAAGACAAATACAAGTTTTCAACGGTAGATGTTCAATCCCTACTATTCGTGTGGTGTGGTCCACTTGACATTTTAATCTATTTCAATTTTGGGCTCATGGACTAAAATGAGCTGAAAAAACGGATGAACAGTTCAGATAAAACACATACATTCTAGTGGGGCCCATACAGTCCTGCCACTGCGGAGGTTGGCGGTGGCAGCGTCACCCCGCAATCCGCGGATGGAACGGAACAAAAAGTCGGGCTGGGGCACGTGGGACGACATATCAATCAATCTTGACCGTGCATTATGTCAAGACCACATTTCATGAGGCCACTACTCAAAACTCATACCAATGGAATGGTTCTACCGTTCAATCTTATAGGAAGTATTTCTATTCAGGGATCTAAACCGTCCATTTGGTGATCCCATCAAAGATTTATTATGATTCCAAAACCCACTTTGATCTGATGATCCTGACCATCCCATCCATTGCTTGAATAATGGATGGGTTTTATAAAGGTAAGGCCATCCAACTGGTGTGATCTTTTCCGGTGCTTGAAGTGTAACTAAAGTAATGGACAGTCCATATGCATTGATGGGACCCATGGCACACCAGGCAGTCGAATCAAAAGGTCATTTGACGACCTGTATGTGATATGAATTTGAATGAAAATCATATTTATCATGAATTTCACGTGAATTTGAATCTTTTGCGTCTGACACCGTCTAGAAATACTGCATAATAAAATTTAATTTAATTAAATTTTAAATTTTTTTTAAAAGAGAGAAAGAGAGAGAGAGAGAGAGTAAAACCACCTTGAGCAGGGTTACACGGATTCCGAATTCTGACACAGGCCTACCACCATCTTTAGCCCACATCCGAGGCCCAAATTCCAACCACAACCATGATCCTTAGGACTTGTTTGGGCAGCTTCATTAGATAGGGTTAAACTGGATAGAAATGTGAAAGTTGTAATAAATGCATGTGTAAAGTATCGTTTGTAGATTGGGTTTATCCCATGTTTTCTAACGTTATATTTGGAAATGATAAGGTACTTGTAATCCTACAGTTTTGAATTCAATCCATGTTTGATGTACAAAAGTTGGGATTATAAAAGGCACCAATCTCGCCCCAATCATGTTTGGGATGTAATATGTGGTCATAGTCATGATAGTCGGTGGATCACCGAGAATTTCACGTTTGGAGATGTAATACTGAGACGGACATGGATTAGCTCATGTAATGGCTTCAGTACATACAGCTAATGAGCAAGATATGTGGGCCCACCATGTCTTTTGTGTTGAATCCACGCCGTTGATCCATTTGTAGGCATTAGTTAATGCCCAAATAATGAGGCAAATCCGAAGTTGAATTGTGTCATATCACAGGAAACAGTGAAGATTGCATGGCTACCATTATGAATTCTTGGAGGCCACTCAAGTTTTAACAAGCTAATATTTGTATTTCCTATTTATCCAATATTTATGTTCCTTCTTTGTTCATGTCTAAGTGAATTCATGAACGGGTTTCTCAAATAAATATCATGCTTGGACGTGGGGAGGTTTGAATGGAGGACGATTGTCCCCACTTTTCGCTAGGCTATGGTCCATTTGAGGTTCAGATCTAGCACATTCTATTGGTCGATCCCTCTCACAATCTTTTCAAATGAAAAGACGGTGTGGCCAGGGAGATTTAACCCAATACGAGTTTATCCCTGCCACCATTTGTTTGCATGTTTGTGCTTAATTTGGTCATTCATTTCGTAATGTGCACGGTGTCAATGACCATGAACCAGATGTTAGGACCATACACCCATCAAAGCCAACACCTATAGTTTAATACATACAACAAAGATAATAAAAAAACATTATTGGCATAGGTAAAGTAACCATGTAGTTCTGAATCAATCAAAAGCCCATGTAAATGTAAAGCATAAATGAAAATTCGAACCAAGAAAGATTAAGTCCCTATAGTTTTTATCATGACATACAATGAAAAATAAAAATAAAAAACTAGGATCGAAATGAAAAAACAATTGTCATCCTGGAGGTTAGATTTAAGTTCTCTGTCAATGTACCATTTGAAATCGTTGTTGGCTTCCCTGTAGACACTTCACCCAAGGCGATATCTTGAGAAAGTTAAGACAATCTGAGAACCATGATTATATCCTAATCCGAACCAAACCCTGATCCGAACCAAACCCTGATTCGAACCAAACCCTAATCCAAACCAAACCGTAATCCCAGCCTAACCCTAGCCCAAACCTCAGCCTAAACTTAAGACTCAACCTAACCCTAAACCCAGCCTAACCCTAGCCTAAACCCTAATTCGAACCATCACCCAAGCAGAAGCGTACATACAAATCAGTACAAAACACACCCATTTGAGCCCAAAAGCCCAAAAGAAGATTATCGGACAAAGCAAAGCATCAAACAAAGCCCACCTACCTACGCCCGGCTTGAACCAGGCGCGGGGCGATAATCCGACTGCCGCCCCAGTATGAGACAACTGTCTCCTCCGAGCAACAGCTGCCCCTCGTCTCAAAGTCAACTTTCATATGATTTACCCCCCCCCCCACTTACCTTATTTACCATTTTACCAACCTCCAAGAGACAATGAGAGCATGCCACATGACATTCCTCTCTCCTCAACCAATCCCAAGCTGCCATGTCAGCTTTTACCCCTCTCAAACTCAGTAATTACAGCAATGCCATTGGAGAAGGTTATAAATAGTCCTCTCCTCTTCACATTTCAAGAGATTAAGAGAAACAACAACTTCTCATTTCCAAAACTCAAGTGAGAGAGAGTGAGAGAGAGGAAGAGAGTGAGGGTGAGAAGGAGCTCCCAAGCCTTCAAGATCAGATTTTTCAGCTACCCCTTAGCCTCCTCCCAACCATCTCAACCCATAAGTCTAGCCCGGATTGATCATAGTGCAATCCATGTCTTAGCTTACTCAAGATCAATGTCAAAGATCTCTTCATTTTACATACAAGAATTCATCATGACATTTATTCCTTTCTCAACCCCCCTACTTCTCTAGATCTCTAGTGAACGTATATTATATGACTTGTCATACGTTGGATCCTGTCATATTAGAAATTCCTAACGATCTAGTCCACTTTTCTTTACCTTTTTGCATAAGCATCATTACATCCGTTTTCTAGACACATCGTTAGACATATACTCTGTTGTAACGCCCTGAAAATCGGAGGTCGAGCAGGAGCCCAACTTCCGAGTTCCAACGCATCACTTATGCAACATAGATAATGATGATTAAATGTTGTCTGTATTAGCACATTAAACATGAATGGGATTACACTAAATCAGCATATCATACTCCGGAAACAGTTAAATTACGTAAGTGGAAGACTTTAATAAGTATATAGAACGTATAAGTGGTTGTAAGTCCTCAAAGTATGAACATGATACCAGGTCAAATAATTACATGTTTGGTTCCAAAATATACAAAATGATAAAGTATAATGTCATCTAATTCATCTCCCATGTAACCCCAGTGACGCAACTCCAAGTCTACATAGACCCGCCAGAGAGTTGTAAATAGAAGAACTCTTCGTCGTTGTCGTAGAAGTCAGGCTCCACCTCGTAGGTCTCGACATCACCTGAAACTACAACAAAGTCTGGTTGGTATTTTAAAACACCGTCCTAGAGTGGGAGTGAGTGATCAACTCAGTGGAGTTGTCATGCCCCAAATCCAGAAATCGGATTCACTGGAATCCCGATCGCTGAATCCGGTGCCGACAGCCTCTGTAGTACCCCATTCTCGACTCCTGGCGTCCATACTCCAGATTCTGATCCTGGGATCCCACAAGGAGGATTTGCCAATGTACATTTAACTCATAATAAGCATAACTACAAGCATACCCAAATCATAAAGGCAACATTATCATCACATTTCAACTAATATAATCATTTGAGTACAATGCTGAAAGGAAATACATAAATCGAAAATCAAGCTTCAGAAGACCGCCGCATGCTCTAAGCTCAACACTGCTGCAACCTAACATCACCTACACGCATCTATCATGCATAAGCTTATAGAAAGCTTAGAGGGTGATGTAAGTGTGTGCACAAGGTAAGTGTCGAGTATTCAACGCAATGTTATAATCATACAATGTCGAAATAGGCGTAAGGTCATGAATCATACGTTATCAGAGTAAGCGAAAATACTGACAAGTCCATAAGTCAAGCAATATCAGAATACGTAATACAGATCAACTATACAAATGAGGAATAATATCATATGTTGTATTTAAACCATATAAATGTAAAAACACAGGTAACTCAAAATGTCATATGCCGCGAATGTAATGCAACATGCGGTGCGAATGGAATACGATGCTGGAGTGTGAAGTCGGGATGATAGTACGTAGTATCGCAGGCTATGGGGTCCATCACAAGGGACTTCTATCCAAACCAGTCTCATACCTAAATTTGGATAGTCAAACTCAATGTGGTAAACTCCTTATCTCAGATTAGTCGCGCGCCCCAACCGAAATCCTGATCATTGCGAAGGTTCACATAACAAATAGTTGTACACCACCAGCCCAAGTGGATAGTAAATGAATGAATGAATGAGTATGCAAATCCTGCTCAATAAGTCCACATATCAGTACGGTTCATCTCTGGGATCATCACCGTGGTTTAGTACACTCTAAATGGCACTGTCGCTCTCCTAGCCGCATAGTCCAAGTGAGCATAAGAAACCTCATTATCCACCTCGCCAATAGTTTGCCAATGCTTATTCGGCACGTCGATAACGTACCCATTCCTCGAGCTAGTCAGACTCAGCCTAACAATGCCGCCTACGCTAGGACGGGTAAGGCCACACCCCCTCCCAACCAACCACGACACAGTGGGAGACACGGCCTCCTGGTATTGGGCACTCGGGCCCTCATATATCCAATCGGTCTCAACGTTGGGGCGTCCTCTGGTACCAAGAGGGTTTTAGGGATTTTCACCCAGGGCCATCTATAGCAGCCCTGTAAGACCCGTATCCTATACTGTACCGTTCCGTAGGCTTTCGCTGTCCTTCCGATCGAATTCCGATGACCTACGATCTGTTATAGGCATTTGCGTGTGATCTTGAGTTGCGTCCAGTATATCTGAGTCAGGCATTTGCGTGTGATCTTGAGTTGCGTCCAGTATATCTGAGTCAGCTCGACTCGAAACTTGTACCATCATGACCACATTGTTGCCGTGGTTCCAATGTCACGTCTCGTGCGTCAAAGTGACGCTTAGATTAGAAGTTGTGGCCCGCGTATCATAATGGTTGTGGACCGCACATTGTGGGACGTACCTACCCCTATGACACCATTCCCTAGGTGTCATGTCCTTACACAAGTAATAATGACTCTTCCTCTTAAGTCAACACCTCCCCTTCCTTAGGCATTTATGATGGTTATCATTATGACAAGCCATAACTTCTCTTTCTCTCTTATCTCTCTCTCCCTCCCTCTTTCTTTCTTATTTTCTAGCAAGAGAGAGCTCCCAACGTCCATGAGAGATCTCCATTTCCAACCCTTTACAAGCTCTCCACCCCCAAATCCAACCCTCCAAAATCAATCCCAACCATTGAATCTTGTTCCCTTGAAGCTCTAGATCACATTGGCGGAAGAAGAAAGTCCAAGAAGAAGGTCGATCGGTGGGTGCTCCTCTCTCTCTCTCCCTCTCTTGTTCATTTGTTTTGTGTGTGAAGATGTGATAGTGTGGCCCACTTAATGGGTTGTGAAAGGTGCAAACCGTTCATCAAATGGACCTCATATTGATGTGTGTATTACCCACATCATCAAACCATTTGGGTGGCCCACCTGGACAGCATGTCCGTAGGTGGGGCCCACCTTAAAGGTATGTTGTAGGCAACCGTCTAGCGTCTAGGGATGCTGGACGTTGCAACTGAGAAGTGTGATCTGACAGTGGGTGTACTAACGCCCTAAAAAGAGAGGTTTTGGGTGGGCCGCTCATACAGGCCCCACCTTAATGTATAAATTCAATCCACACCGTCCATCCCTTTCCTCATACCATTTTACGCGTTGAGTTGAAAAATGGGGCCAATTCGACCTCCTGGCGGGCCATAGCATAGGAAACGGTGGTTTTCACCGTTAAATTATACCCTGATGTTTCCACACCCCAAAATACGTTGAATATTAGACTCATTTGGTTGGTCTCGAGCCGTAGAACCTAATGGCTAGGGTGGATCCCACTGGTGCGGGCCCCACATGCCAAAAACCTTGAGAAAATATGTTTTTTTAAAAAATAATAATATTATTATATGCAGCAGACGCTGCTGCTGTCAAAGACGCAGGCAGCGCCTGCTGCTGGCGGGCGGGCGTACGACAGGGACCCATGGCCCCCAGCCGTGGGCCCCACCATGATGTGTGTTATATATCCACGCCGTCCATTCTGTGGGACCTTAGGGCAACGGGCTGTCCTCCAAAAATCAGGCTCATCCAAAGCTCAAGTGGCCCACACCACAGAAAACAGTGGGGTGAACTGTCGGCCATTGAAACCCTTTTTGGGTCCACAAAAGTTTTGGATCAAGATGAAATTTGTTTTTACTCTTCATCTAGGTCTACGTGACCTTATCAATGGGTTGGATGGCGTATAAACATTATGGTGGGCCCCACAATGATATATGTGTTTTATTCCCACCGTTCAGGCGGACGGTGGAGCCCACAGTGATGGATGTGTTTCATCCGCATCGTCCACGCTGGATGGTGGGACCCGACTGTGTGTGTGCGTGTGTGCGTGTGCGTGTGTGTGTGTGTGTGCGTGTGTGTGTGTATATATATACATATTTATATAATATTATATTATATATATAATATTGTGTATATATACTATATATAAATTATATATTATATTATATATAATATGCAGGATGGTGGAACCCACCATGATGCATGTGTTGCATCCAAACCGTCAATCCATTTTGCGAGCTCATTTTGGGCATGAGCTAAAGAATGAATCAGATCCATGGTTCATGTGGACCCCCACCATGATGTATGTGTTGCATCCAATTCATCAAACCACTTGTAAGCTCATTTTAAAGCTTGAGTTCAAAAATGAGACAGATCTAAGAATAGGTGGACCACATTATAGGAAGTAGTGGGTTTGAATGTCCACCATTAAGACCTTTGGGCTACTAAATTTGGGACCAAATATGATATTGGTCTTTCCTTTTAAATTCAGGTATGTGAGGCCTTATAATCAGATGGGATGGGAAATAAATATTATGGTGGGCCTTAGGAATTTTGATGGTGGAAATTATTACCACCACTTGTATTCGAGTGTGGCCCTTTGTCGTGGCCCATTGTTGTAGCCCACTTGATGTACATAAGGCCCATGTAAGGTGGGCCCATCTTAATGTATTTGTGGCCCATTGTCGAGGCCCACCTTGATGCATATAAGGCCCATGTTATGCGACCCATTGTGATGTATCCAAGGCCCAGGGGTTATGGCTCATCGCAATGTACATAAGGTCTATTGATGTCGCCCACTTGATTTATATAAGGCCCATATGATGCAGCCCATTTGATGTATCCAAGGCCCATGGGGTGAGGCCCAATGGGGTGTCCTTAGGGTCCATTGCAATGTGTGATTTTTCCATGGTTTGTGTGTTGATATTATAGCGGGTCATGCCTTGGGAGCAATGTTGGTTTGACGTCCACATTGTAAGTACAATGTTGGTTAAATGTCCGCATTGTCACTCTCCTTAGGGCCCATTGATAGGCCCAACTCGTTGTCTATGAGGCCTATGTACAGGGCCCACCTGTGATGTATATTAGGTCCATGTGTAGGGCCCACCCATTGAGTATTAGGGCCCGTGGGTCATGGCCCATTGTGATGTATTTTTGGCCCAGATGGCAAGGCCAGATATTATGTATGAGAGGCCCGTGGGATGTGGCCCATTATGATGTGCTCGGGACCCATGGGATATGGTCCATTATAATGTACATGCGGCCCGTATATGGGGACCATTATGATGTTACATATGGCCTTGCAAGAGGACTAATGTGCTGCATGTGAGGCTCATGTAATGCGGCCCACTTGTGGTACATGAGGCCCATTGGTGCGGCCCATTAACACGGCCCAACTTGATATGATGAGGCCCAAGTGCAGGGCCCACCTGTTATGTATATTAGGCCGATGTGCAGGGCCCGCATGTTATATATTTGTGGCCCTTTTTGGCGTAACCCATTAAGTTGTATTCTAGGTCCATATAGGGCAAGACCCATTGTGATGTATATTAGGCCCATAGGTTATGACCCAATGTGATGTATCGGGGCCCATGGGCGAGGCCCATTGAGATGTATCTAAGGCCCATTGTGACATGTTCATGGCCTACGGCCAAGGCCTACTGAGATATATTTTCGGCCAATATGTCGTGGTCCATTATAATATGTATAAGGCCCATGTAACACGACCCGATGTGGTGTATATTTGGCCCTTGAGCGAGGTCCATTGTGATGTATATAAAACCCTTGTATGAGGTCGTGGGTCCACTATATGTTTGGCCCTACGTAGGCCACTCCTTGGGAGCAATGTTGGTTAGATGTCCACATTGATGGGCAATGATGGTTGGATGTCCACAGTGTGACCTTCCCTTAGACCTTGTTAAGCCCATCCTCATCATTCTCTTAGTGGGTTAACCCAAATAAGTGAGCCCCATTCGCCGTAGACGGATGACTCCATGATATCGGATTTGATATAACCACGGCCGAGTGCCAATCTTTATAATATGGTTGATCGACTGATCATCTATGGACCCTGCTTTGTTTATCTACTGATTATCGGTGTCGATTATTGACCTCGATTATCAATGCCGATTATCGATGCCGATTATCGATTAATTCCGATTGTCGTGGCCAATTGCCGATTTGCAATCGAGGCCGAGTATCGAGGCCGACTTTGATTGTCGAGGCCGATTGTATAGGCCGATTCTGATTATCGAGGCTGAGTATCGATGTTGATTCTGATCTGTCGAGACCGAGTATCAAGGTCGATTCCGATTGACGTAACCAATTTGCCGATTCCAATTATTGATCGATTCCGATTGTCGAGGCCCAATGTGATGTATATGCGGCCCATATTTGAAGCCCATTGTGATGTGCATCGGCCGATTGTCGAGGCCCAATGTGATATATATGCGACCCATATTTGAAGCCCATTGTGATGTGCATTCGGCCCATGTTGAGGCCCAATGTGATGTATATGCGGCCCGTATTTGAGAACCGTTGTGATGTGTATTCAGCCCGTGTTTAAGGCCCATTGTGATGTATTTGAGGCCCATGGGCAAGGCCCATTGTGATATGTATTAGGCCCATGATGCATGACCTATTTGATGTATTCGAGGCCCAGAAATGTGGCCCATTTGATGCATATGAGACTTATGTGTAGGGCCTACATGTCATGTAATTGAGGCCCATGAGCAGGGCCCACCTGTTGTGTATATGTGGCCCTCGAGTAAGGCCCATTATGTTGTGCATTATGTCCTTGTGTGAGGCCATGAGTCCATTATATGTTTGGCTCTATGTGGGCCATTCCCTAGGGTCAATGTTGGTTAAATGTCCACATTGTCGAGGCCGATCGTGGATACCGATTATGAGTATGTGACAGCATAGCATCATGATACATGTCCATACGCATCATCTGCATGTTTGTTATGAGATGTGGTCGACCATTGCATATGTCATTGGGGCAGATTGTTATGAGACTCCCAGATATGCAGAGGTTATCTCACATGAGCGCACGGTATGTGTAGGATTGATGCATGACTGGATTGCATAACTCATGCATCTTGCATTATGTTATGATTACGTACGCCCTAGCGACATCAGGGTTGTAGCCTCCACAGGCATATCGTGGATGGCCAGATGGGACACCGGAAATGTTTAGTTCTAGCATACGGGTACCATAGATGTCCTTGGGTGAAAATCCCTAAACCTCCGTAGCCAGGAGACACCCCAACGTCGAGACCGAGTGGATATATATGAGCGCATGATGGCTGAATACTAGGAGGCTACATCTCCCAATGTGTCGTGGTCGGTTGGGAAGGGGTGTGACCTTACCCGCATGAGTGAGGGGGCAATATCTAGGTTGAGTTTCACCAGCTTGAGGAATGGGTCCGCTATCGATGAGCCGGGCCCGATATTGGCAGGCAGATAGTGAGGTCTCTTTCACTTACCCAGTTGTGCGCTCGGATAGGGGTGGCAAGCTAGCGTGGAGTGTAATAGACTCCGGTGATGATCCCAGAGATGAACAGTACTGATATGTGGACTTATTGAGCAGGAGTTGCATATTCATTCATTCATTCATTCACTATCCACTTGGGCTGATGGTACGCAACTATTTCTTACGTGTGCCTTCGCAATGGCCAGGATTTCGGTTGGGCGTGCGACTAACCTGAGATCAGGAGTTTACCACATTGTGTCTGACTATCCAAATTTAGGTATGGACTGGTTTAGATAGAAGTCTCTTGTGACGGACTCCATAGCCTACGATACTACGTACTATCATCCCGTCTTCACGCTCCAGCATAGTCACTCCATTTGCATTGCATATTGCATTACATTTGCAGCATATGGCATTTTGGGTTACTTAATTATGTTTCTGCATTTATATGGTTTAGATATGACATCTGATATTTGACTCTTTATGACTCCTTATTTGTATAGTTGATCTGTATTGCGTATTCTAATATTGTTTGACTCATGGACTTATCAGTATTTTCACTTATTCTGATAACGTATGATTCATGACCTTGCACCTATTTCGACATTGTATGATTATGACATTGCGTTGAATACTTGGCACGTACCTTGTGCACACACTTACACCACCCTCTAAGCTTTATATAAGCTTATGCACGATAGATGCATACAGGTGATGTTAGGTTGTAGCAGTGTTGAGCTTAGAGCATGCAGCGGTCTTCTAGAGCTTGATTTTCAAACTATGTATTTTCCTTTTTAGCATTGTACTCAAATGATTATATTAATGGATATGTGATGGTGATGTTGCCTTTGTGAATTGGGTAATCATATGGTTATGCTTATTACGAGTTAAATGTTTATAAAAAAAAATCCTCCTTGTAGGATCCCAGGATCGGAATCTGGCGTATGGACGCTAGGAGCCGAGAATGGGGTACTACGGAGGTTGTCAGCACCAGATTCAGCGATCGGGATTCCAGTGAATCCGATTTTCGAGTTTGGGGCGTGACAAGCTCGATGCTAGAACAAATTTTCGGTGCCCCACCTGGCCATCCACGATATGCTTGCGGAGGCTATAGCCCTGATGTCCCTAAGGTGTACAGTAATCATAATGCAAGATGCATGAGTCATACAACCAGTCATGCATCAATCCCGTGCATGTCGTGCGCTTATGTGAAATAACCTCTACCTATCAGGGAGTTTCATAACAACATACTCAATGACATATGCAATGATCAACCACACCTCATAACAAACATGCAGATGATGCGTTTGAGCATGTATCATGATGCTAAGTTGTCACATACTTATAATCGACATCAATAACCAACACTGACAATCGATTTCGACAATGTGGATATTTAACCAACACTGCCCCCGAGGAATGACCCTCATAGATCCTAACATATAGTGGACCCATGACCTCACATAAGGGCCAAATATACAACACCATGGGCCTCACTCAAGAGCTTAATACACATCACAATGGGCCTTTCACATGAGCCTAACATGCATCACAATGGTCTCCATCACCTGGCCCTCAAATGCATCACAATGGGCCTCATCACATTAGGCCTTAAACATGGGTTAAATACACACCATAAAGAGTCTCAAATACGAGCTGCATATACATCAAATTGGGCCTCAAACACGGGCCACATATACATCACACAAGTCTCGACAATCGAAATCAACACTCAGAATTGGCCTCGATACTCGGCCTCGACAATCGGAGTCGGCCTCGATACTTGGCCTTGACAATCAGGATTGATCGATAATCAGAATCAGTAAATTGGTCTCGTTAATCGGAATCAGTAATCAGCCACGACAATCGGAATCGGTCGATAATCAGAATCGGCAAATCGGTCACGTCAATCGGAATCGGCAATCAGCCACGACAATTGGGATCGGTCAATAATCAGAATCGGCAAATTGGTCACATCAATCAGAATCGGCAATTGGCCACGATAATCGGCCTCGATCGCTAATCGGTCAATCGGCTTCATCAATCGGAACCAATGATCAGTATCGACAATCGGCGCCGACAATTAGCATCGATAATCGGCACCGACAATCAGCATAAAAATAAGGCAAAGTCCATAGATGAACAGCCGATCAACCAAAGATTGACCCTCGGCCATGGTTATATCAAATCCGATAGTGCGAAACCATCCGTCTATGGTGAATGGGGCCCACTGATTAGGGTTAACCTACAAGAGAATAATAAAAAATGAGACTACCAAGGCCTAAGGGAAGGTCACAATGTGGACATTCAACCATCATTACTCCCAAGAAATGGCCCACATAAAGCCAAATATATATAGCGGGCCCATGGCTTCACACAAAGGCCTAATATACATCGTGAAGGGCCATAACACATTGCACGGGCCTTACCACCTGGCCATAAATACACCATAATGGGCTACGACTCATGGAACTCAATATACATCAATGGGCTGCACTAATGGGCCTCCTACACATCAAGTGGGTTGCATCAATGGGCCGCACTAATGGGCCTCATACACATCAAGTGGGTTGCGTCAATGGGCTGCACTAATGGGCCTCCTACACATCAAATGGGTCGCATCAATGGGCCGCACTAATGGGTCTCCTACACATCAAGTGGGTTGCATCAATGGGCCGCACTAATGGGCCTTAACCCATGGGCCCCAAACACATCTCAATGGGCCTTAACCCATGGGCCACAAATACATCAAGATGGGCCTAATCACATGGGCATCATGTGTATATCAAGGTGGGCCTCAACGGATGGCCACAAAATACATCGAGATGGGCCTAATCACATGGGCTGCATCACATGGACCTACTACACATCATCACTATGAGCCGCATCATAATGGACCTTGTCCATAGGCTTGAGATTCAAACAGGTGGGCCCCATCATATGGGCCTCAGATACAAGGCAGGTGGGCCCTGCCACATGGGTTAAAGGACATCATAATAGGCCTCATACACGTCACAATGGGCCGTATCATGGTGGGCCACATACATCACAATGGGCCGCACTAATATATTAAGGTGGGCCTTAGGGATGGGCCATAAATATATCAAGGTGGGCTCAACAAATGGGCCATAAAGAACATCAAGGTGGGCCCGACAAATGGGCCACAAAGTACATCAAGGTGGGCCTCCTCAAATGGGCCTTATAAATGTCAAGGTGGGCCTAAACAACGGGCCATAAATATGTCGAGTGGGCCACATCACATGGGCCATATGTATATCAAATGGGCCACACCAATTGGGCCCTATGCATATCAAATGGGTCATACCCAAGATAAGTGGTGATAATGAATTCCACCATTAAAATTCCCCCAGGCCCACGATAATGTTTATTTCCCATCCAATCTAATCCAATCTAATCACAAGGTCACACTGACCTAAAAGGGGTTTTAATGGTGGATGGCCAAACCCACTGTTTTCTATAGTGTGGTCCACCTAATCAACGGTCGAATGGTGTGGCATACCATGAGGTATTTTGAGAACCAACCTATTCATAAATTAACATAGTGATAGATGAATTGAAAACAAAAAAATATAAGCTTGCTAGGAATTATTGTGGCCCTTAAAAGTTTTGAACGGTGGATGTCACTGTCTCCACTATTTTCAATGGTGGGGGCCACTTGAACTATGTATCTGACTCATTCTTAGTCTCAAGCCTGTTAAGACAAGCTCGCCAAGTGGTTGGACAGTTTGGATGCAACACATGCATCAAGGGTGGGGTCCACATGAACTATGGATCTGACTCAGTCTTTAACTCATGCCATCAAATGAGCTTTCAGAGGGGCTGGATGGCTTGGATGCATCACATGCATCAGGGTGGGGTCCACATGAAGGCCCACCATCATGTATATTATATATAATATAATATATAATCTATATATAGTATATATATACAATATTATATATAATATAATATTATATATATATATACACATACACACACACACACATCGTCCCACACGTGGGGGTGGGTCCCACCGTCTAGTGCAATGGACGGTGCGAATAGAACACAAAAATCAGGGTGGGTTCCACCGTCCACAGTTAGTGGACGGTGTGAATGAAACACATACATCACTGTGGGTCCCACATGGGGCCCACCATAATGTCTATTTGCAATCCAACCGGTTGATAAGTCGCACGGGCCTGGCTGAATAGGAAAAACAAATTTCATCTTGATCCAAAACTTTTGTGGCCCAGAAAAGGGTTCTAATTGCAGCTGTATAATCACCGTTGTTTCCTATGATGTGGGCCACCTGAGCTTCAGATCGGCCTGATATTTGGAGGGCGCCCACTTCAGGGAGGGGCCCACGTAATGAACGGGTTGGATGACGAACAACATCATGGTGGGGCCCACGGTTGGGACCCATTCCAGTGTCAACGCACAGGATGCCGCTAACATCCTCTGACGGGTCAGCGGCAGCAGCAGCAGCTATTGCCTTATTTCATTTTTTTTTTCGGTTTTGGGGTTTTTCTAAGGTTTTTCAATAGTAGGGCCCGCATCTAGAGAATCCAACCCTGTCATTGGTCTCTATGGCTCAAGACAAGCCAAACAAGCTCAATATTCAATATATTTTGGGGCGTGAAAACATCATGTGAATTTTTAACGGTGGCAGCCACTGTTTTCTATGCTATGGCCTGCCAGAAAGTCAAATTGGTCCCATTTTTCGGCTCAACGCCTAAAATGATCTGGAGAATGGAATGGACGGTGTGGATTAAAAACAGACATCAAGGTGGGGCCTGTATAAGTGGCCCACCCAAAACCAAGCTAAAGTATATATATGAAATCCCTTTTTTTTGTTGCCAGTACACCCACTGTCTGTCCACACTTCCGTGAAGATATCCAGCGTCCAGGGATGCTGGACGGACTGGCTACCCTTGTTAATCAAGGTAGGTCCCACATGGGCGTGGCCCACATTTCATCAAGGTGGGTCCCACATGAAGGTGGCCCACCTGATTTAAATCAATCTGATATTTGTGTGTTTCCACCACCATAAGGTAGGGTCCCCATGACTTGGACGGTTTGGATAAAACATGCATCAGGGTGGGGTCCATCCAAGTGGGCCACACATCACACAATAAAATGAGAAGGAGAGAGAGAGAGCACCCACCTCTAGATTTTCCCCTTCAACTTCTACCATTATACTCTAATGCCCTTATGAAGCTTCCTCAACGGTGGAGATAATGATATAAAGGTTGGATTGGTGAGGATCTAAGGTGGAAGATAGTTGGAGCTTTGGGATGGGTTGGACGTCCATGGTTCTTGCAAATGGAGAATGAGGAAGAAAGAGAGAGGGAGAGAGAGAGAGAGATAAGAGAGAGAGAGAGAGAGAAGTTATGGCTTGTCATAATGATGTAAGGCCATCTTAAATGCCTAGGTAAGGAGAGGTGTTAACTTAAGAGGAGGAGCCATTATTACTTATGTAAGGACTTGACACCTAGGGAATGGTCTCATAGGGGTAGGTAGGTCCCACAATGTGCGGTCCACAGCCATTATAATGTGCGAGCCACAACTTCTGATCTAAGCGTCGCTTTGACACACGAGACACGACATCGGAACCACGGCGACGATGCGGTCATAACGGTACAAGTTTAGATTCGAGCCAACTCAGATTTATGGCACGTGACTCAGGGTCATATGCAAATGCTGATTACAGGTCGCAGGTTGTCAGAATTCAATAGGGAGGATCGCGGAAGCCTATGGAATGGTACGGTCTAGGATACGGGCCTCACAAGAGCTATAAGGCAAATGTTAACATGTTATCAATTCAGTCAAGCAGTAATGATGAAGCAATACAACAAACATTCCTAAGTACTCCAATTAATGCAAGGATGATATGTATTAATGATGCATGCCCTCGCCTACACTCCCTCAGCGACATCATCTCACGATCGCGCATGCAACACTCCTGGTAAACGTACGCTTCCTCGCCAAAGCACATGCAATGCGGTGTATATGAGTGATTAGCCAAGTTCTTAATTAGTCTTATTCATATAGCAGATTGGGAAACTAAGGCACCTCCCTTTATATCATTTACCCAAACAATGATCCATCTAGGGTCGTCAATCCTAGTTAATCTCATGTGATAGCAGTTCTAGGTTGCTACGGAGAGGCTCGTCACCTCAGCGTAGGCCTAGTTTATACTCGAAGTCACTACGGAAAGGCTCGTCACCTTAGCGTAATCTTAGTGTATGCTCGAGGTCACTACGAGAGGCTCGTCACCTGATTGTAGGCCGACAGTTCGAATACAATGTCCCATACCACCGTATTCGGCTCACAAGTTTGGTTTACTCATTGGACACTACAGGGAGGCTTATCACCCCAGCGTAGGCCGATAGCTTGACCACGGTATTCCATACCACCATGACCGGCTCATAAGCCTTGGCGGATTATGGTACCAAGGTTAAACGGGCTTTTCACTGGTAAGTTGGTACCTTAGATTCAAGCAGTATCCTCCATACATGGTGAACATACATTAGGTCAATCGGGTTGCTTGACAAGCTCGACTGGTATGAGCGTACATTAAATTGATCGACATGGAGTACGTAAGCATTCCGCGTGACCTAACCACAGTTGACAAGCAACATACGACCCGAATTCATCAAACGTGTTTTATGTGACGTAACGATCTCAGCCACTAATTCGGGAATCATTACCGATTGTCTGAACTACATCGTAGCCCCAATTACATCCAAACACAATAGGCATTCATGTGTGATAATCACACAACATGTGACAGCCAATTCAAATATAAATCTTATTTGAGCATTTCAATAAACACATAGTGCACATGTTATCATACATAGGTATTTGTCCATAAAGCACATAGTAGTAAAATAGGTTACATGAAGGAAACTGTAACTATAAATAAAGTGATTGAGAATCATATCCCAACACCCTAATTAAATACATTTCAACGTGCATCTTCTCATTCAGGCATTTTATCAAACACTTAAACTACACATATCACTTACATGTAATAAAGCAGTTATAATAGGTATTATAGCAAATCCGTTCACAAAGGATTCACCATATGTACAACAATCATGTATTCTCAGTCATTAAACATGGCAAGCGTAAATCATAATTCCATACTCATTCACACATTTCAACAAACACATGGAATGCATTAAAATCAACATAGTACACATATATATGTAATATACGTAAAACATCGTATCCAAGCACATGTGTTAGCAATCAAGTCAGTCATAAATCATTAACTAACATTGAAAGCCTTAAAAACCATAACCTAACGTTTATAGTCTGCACTTTCCGTCGGTAAACTAGAATCGAACTCAGTTTGAACACTAAGTCTTCGTCTATGGCACAACGGCAACCTATAGCATGAAATAGGTTAGCTATTTCACCATTTACTCTATTTAGATCCCTAAAACAAATTAGAGTTAGGATTTCTTATCCAACAACAGAATTGGAATCGCCGGTGAAGCGATACAAGAGAGGCGATTCAACATGTGGGGTGGTGGGATCAAAGCTTAGCAACTATCTCTCACTCTCTCTCACTTTCTCCTTCTATTTTCTCTCTTCTCTCTCCTAGGGTTTAGAAAATTCGTATGACATGAGAGAAAGAGGGTTTAAGGGCCTTTTATAGGCTCAAAAGTGAGCTTAATGGCCCCAGGGCCATGATATACTTAGGTTACAGCTAAAAGTCAGCTATTTCGGTCCAACGGAGCTCATTTGGAGGTTCATTTTCTGCATACGGTTCGAAAAAAGTTCCCTGACAATGGATTTGTGTCCTATTAAGTCTTCGGTCTGATCGGATTTACGGATCGATCGTGGAGGACCAGTTTCAGTTCAACGGTCGTCGCCACTCAATCAGGGCCATAAGTACATTAACATGTGTTAAAAAATTTCCCTGATTCGAGGGTATATTTGGGTCAGATTCTGACGGTCTGAAACATTAAATTTGGCCTGTGAGCGAACGGCCCAATTCACTTAAGTTTGAGTCTATTTTCTAAAGATATTCGTATTTCTCACACATTTCGCTCTAGGTCCAAGTTATGCGTTTCTAGATACTATTTGGGCTTGATTTCTGAGATGGTTGTCAACTCTAGTAAGGTGGTCATAACCATATAGTTTCGTGGTTATCAAACTTTCGACGCGCGGTTCAGGTTTGAAACGGAGTTTCAAGCTGCTCCCGAGAGCAACTGGATTTTGAGATTGATCTTATGTTTTCAAGTAATGTAGCGTTAGCGATTCTACTAGTTTTGGGTCTTGCAGTTTGTATAGAAAGCAGTTTAAGCTAATCTATCGATTAATTCAGTTTAACACTTAATTAATTTTCATCTAATTACTAAAAGATTTAGTCCTGAGTGATTTCTGCCTAAGGTGATACTCGGGTCTTTGTACGGATTTTTCTGAGATGTTACATCTGTGGCTTGCTGAAATCTCGGATCTTGTTGCACCAGAAATCCACGTGTGCCTAGTCCTACTCTGACCACATCATTCATCCCTTGAAATTTCATTACCGCACTAAGTAAAGACCGTACATCCATACAGGCAGAGAGGGTGCCTAACACCTTCCCTCTTTGTAACTGAGGTCCCTTACTCGAAATCCTGAATCGCAGACCAGGAGTCAATCTAAGGTAGGAGAATCTTCGGATTTCTCCAACCTTATATATTCCGCGGGTTCTAGCCAGCTGCGAGATTTTGAGATTAAGTGGCTAGTGGCGACTCCAAACTAACAATCAAGGCTACATACCCCACAACATACACCTAAGAGAAAGGACCAAAAGCTAAGATCACCTAAAGAGTGTGGGCGCCGATCTCCCAGCGTTCACAGAATGACGACTCTATTGGTGATTTGCTAGAGCGCACTAGCTGAGACCCGACTCGAAAGTGTGTGGTATTCCAATTTCAAAGGACATTCATCATTGCATTCATATAAAACTATATATATATATATATACATATACATATACATAACAGTCGTAAGACAAACAAACAAACAAACTAAAAAAACATCAATCTTTGGCTTACACTTGTTCAGGCATCAATTCGAGCTATGACTACTCGATCCTGTGCAGTCATGGCTACCCATGAAGAAGAGCCGGCAGTTCAGCTAGCTCGTGAAACAACAGCATCAGCACCGACACCGACCGCTCCAACAGATTTGCCAGTTACTGTAGCCTTGAGTGAGATGTCTCAAACTTAAAGGCATTGCAAGAGCTACTACTTCGCCTGGTACTAGGCGTCGTACCAAGCATGCAGGCAACACAGCCTAGTGTCCAAAACAACTCAATCCCGCAAACTCCTTTTGCCTTCTCCCTCATTCCTGTAGTGAATCATGTTCTCCCTCTTACGGAGGAATCAACACAAGATCAACAGCAACCGACAAACGGGAGCAAACCTCTCACATATCATTACACAACACATCTTCCTAGAAACGGGAACATCAATCAACTTACAACACAGATTCCCCCTAACAGGAATCACCGACAAGAACTGGCGGATGCCTACAAAGGGGGCCAGTTTTGAGTCCAACTCACTCCCCCTAACGGGAGTAATATTCTAGATTTGGCAGATACCCCAAGTGAGAAGCATTTCTGTACATCACACCCTCCCCTGAAAGGGAGTGGAGTTCAATTCCAATTACCTCCCGCCACTGGGAGTCCATCTTCTTTCCAACAACCCTCCATTCTTAGAAACTAAAGGGTCGATGAAATCGACCCTTATGAGGAGGAAGCAACCCAAGCCTTACATTAAGGGTAAGATACCCGCAACACAACAAATCAGAAATCGAAGAGCTGAGGGAATAATTGCAAATGGTCAAAACCAACTGCAGAGGCATCAAGGAGTGGATCATCCATCCACTAAATTCAAGGATTTATGTCCCTTTCCAGATGCTTAGGTGCCTCCAAACTTCGAGGTGACGAAATTTAAAAGATATGACAGTAGTGGGTGCCCCACAACACATTTAAAAGCTTTTTGTGGGAAACTTAACACGATAGTAGGGAATGATGGGGCCTTGATACGGCTTTTTCAGAAATCCCTTAAATGCGATGCCTTGGATTGGTACACATCATTGGATAGCAATCAGATCAGGACCTAGGAAAGACTCTCTCAGGTATTCATTGATAGATTTTCCTATAATCTAAACATGGCTCTGAGAAGAGCCGATCTAGATGCCTTGAGACAAAAAAATGATGAATCATTATCAGCATACGTGGGACGATGGCGGGCTATGGCAGCTCGAATGAGAAACCCCATCGATGACGTGGAATAGATATCCATGATTGTCCATCCGGCAAACCCAAACATCTCTGGATATCTAATCTCATACCCATATGTGAACTTTTCCCAGCTTATTCGAGCTGGAGAACAAGTAGAAGCCGGGATAAGAGATGGAACCATTTTCCCATGGCCGCATAGGCCCCCTCAATCAAAAGAAACAAAGTCGAGGGGAAGCCCATCGAATATGGGAATGGAAACGGCACTGTTCCCGCGCAATGTACTACAGAAGTTAACAATATCGTCGCCAACACTCAAGGCAACTAGTACGCCCTACAATCGGAGCCACAATAAAACAGGCAGTACCAGCCATAACCAAACAGGCAGTACCAACTACAGCAAGCCTGACAGGGATATCAAGCACAGCCGCCTCAACAACAACAGCAACATCCTAGGGGAAATGCGCAAAACCCGTACAAACAGGCAATGTTGGGCAAAAAGTTCACCCCTTTGGCACAAACATACAATCAGGTCATGACAATGTTGGTGGAAAAGTAACTTCTAACACCACTCTAACCCCGATTTCTGCCAAATCTTCTACCCGCAGGCTACAATGAGAACGAGTATTGCACATATCATCAGTCTCCTGGCCATCTAACCGACTGTTGTTTCGCCTTGAAACACGCGGTCTAAGATTTGATCGAAAGCTAGAAGATTGCGATCACCCCGCAGGCTAACACTACGGCTCAGGCCAACATCTTCCATAATCCCCTACCATCGCACCAAGCAGGGCCCAGCACATTTGACACCTCTACCGTCAATAATATTGAGGAAGGACGTCCAGCACACTCCTTCCCACATCACTTTATACAAGCAATCATGCCTGATACGACAAATCAGACATCGAGATACCGACAGGTGTCTTCGCCTAGGCCACGGGTTTTCCTCGAAGTAGCACCAACAACACAACCTCTCATCCTCCTCGAAGCAGCACGCTACAAGTCAAACTCTCAACCTCTTGCTCTGCAAAAGGCATCATCAACATCCAACAGGTCAAACTCTCAACCTCTCATCCTCCAAGGGGCATCACCAGCATCCAACAGGTCGAACTCTTAGCCTCTCACTCTCCAAAGGACACATCCATCATCATCTCCCGCATAGTCAGGCTCTAAACCTCTCATTCTGCTGGTGGGCCTCCCTGATCTAGCCCCATTAACCTTGCAAGGGGCACCCTCGATCCAATCTCTAAGCTTCCTCTTACCTCACCAATTAGCACATGCCCAAAGGATCCCTCCTTCACAAAATGTACACAAAAAGGAGGAGGAGAGTCCCATCATAAAAACCCGCGAGGATTCAGTCACACTTCAAGGGAAATCCTAGAGTCTACCACAAACAGTACCAGTAACAATTCCACAACCTCAAGATCCAGTATACCCGAAAGAGAGGATGATTCCCTCCTACAACGCAAAAGCAATCTCATATCACTACCCAGAGTGCGTCGAAGTGGGCAACAATGGTAGGTATTTTAGGAGAGACGATCAGAATCCAGAAGAAACCTAGAGAACTTTGTCGAAAATAACTTGTAAGACCCGTATCCTATCCCGTACTGTTCCATAGGCTTTCGTGGTCCTCCCGATCGAATTTCGGCAACCCTCGATCTGTATTTGACGTTTGTGGGCGATCCTAAGCCAAGTCCTGCATACTGAAGTTGGCTTGACCCGAAACTTGTACCTTAGCGACCGCGCCGTCGCTGCGGTTCTGATGCCACGTCTCGCGCGCTGAGGTGATACCCAGGCCAGGAGATGTGGTCTCACGTTCAGTTCGAGGAAAACGTCGCACATTGCAAACACCGAAGGAATCTCTATGACACATCACATCACTCCATCAATCAATGTCAAATATAACCACTCCTCCCCTTAAGTCAACTCTCTCTTACAACTAAGTACATTCACCCATCACTCACCATCCCTCTCCCCATCACTCTATCACTCACATCACCTCTCTCTCATCCCTCTCTCATTTTTTTCTAAGCTCCATGAGAGCAACTCCAATGTCCCAACCTCCATGAGAGAACCATTGTGTGGCCCACTCCCTGTCACTCAATCCAATCGTTCAAAGCCGATCTCGACCGTTGAATCACACCCCTTGGAGCTCTAGATCGCAGCGGTGGAAGGAAGAGTCCATGATCAAAGGTGGGTGTTAATTTTATTTGATTTTAATGTAGGGTCCACATGATTTGGGACCCACTTGATGTATGCATCGTATAGAGAGGGCCCATAGTGGCGGGGTCCCTCCCTCTATCTCACCGATCTCTCCATCTCTCTCTCTCTTGTGATGGGCGTGGCCCACTAGATCCACACCAATCATGGACCCACTGTAATGTATGTATTTTATCCATGCCGTCCGCCAAGTGGGTCCACCTGGCTGCCCGTTTGGACAGGCCCAGGTAAAGAGAAAATATAAATAGTAGCTTGATCTAGCATCGGGCCCACCATTATAACGTGTTGCGTCAGTTCGTGGGACCCACCAGTTGGAATCGGATTGGCTGGAACACCACACGCAGCTATAGCTGCTGCTGCTGTATCACATCACTAAGGTTCTGTGGGCCTGACCTAATGTACATGTGTGTATCCTTACCGTCCATTGACGGTGGGACCCACCTTGATGATGATCCACACCATCCACCTGTGTGGACCACTGTAATGTATCTGTACGCCACACCGTCCATTGCTGGACGGTGTTGTGTAGGCCTTGCCATGATGTATATTCCACGTCGTCCATTGGTGGCACCTCACTGTCCATCTGGACGTGAGGCAGATCCAATTCTAGTGGGTCACATGTGTAGGACCCACCATGATGTATGAATTAAAATCCACATCGTCCCTGGTTGGGATGGTGGATCCCCACCATGACGTATGTGTTCCTTTCACGACGCCCATCTATTTGGCTGTGGGGCCCACCTTGTCGTACGTGTTCTATATTCAAACTATCTGTGGCAGATGATCCAAACTGTCCATCATCTAAACAGTATTGACCATCAACCCTCTCACCAGTAGACTGATGTATTGACGTCAGCAGGTGGGGTCGGGTGATCCAGACTGTTCATCTATGTGGACCCCACCTCCTTTCAGTTGCCGGGGACGTCAGCAAGTGCTGTGGGTCCCTTTGATCCACATCGTTCGTCCAAACGCTGGGACCCACTACTGTGATGACGTCAGCAGGTTCTGTGGGTCCCACATGATGTATGAGATACATCCAAACCTTCCAACCATCTGGTGAGATCGCCTTGAGGTTTGAGACTAAAAATAAGACAGATCTAGTTATCAGGTGGACCACACTACCAAGAACCGTAGAGATTGAATGTTCACCATTGAAATTCTTTTGAGAGTGTAGAAGTTTTGGATCAATATGGTATTTATTTTCCTCTGGATTTAGGTCTCTGTGACCGTACGAACACGTTGGATAGAAAATAATGTTACGGTGGGCCCTACCTTGAAGATGTGTTGTATCCACACCATCCATCCATTTTGGTGTAGGCCACACCTTGACGTTGTGGCCCATCTGTTAAGGCTCATTTGAGGTATTAGGCCCATGGGTCATGGCCCTTGGTGATGTATATTCGGCCTGTGTATGCGGCCCGCCATGTCGTATGCATTGTATATCCATGTCGTCCATTTATGGGTCCTGCATGAAGTATACTCCACTTTGTTCATCTTCTGAGCCCACCTTGATGATCATCATCCACACCGTTGATCCATCTTTGATGAATATGTTGTATATCCACGCCGTCTATCATGTGGACCACACTATAAAAATCTGTGGGGATTGAATGACTACCATTGAAACCCTTTTTGGGTCACAAAAATTTTGGATCTATATGAAATTTGTTTCCCTCTTAATCTAGGTCTTTGTGACCTTATGATCAGATTAGATGGGGAATAAACTTTATGGTGGGCCCTATGATTTACTTAACAGTGAGAATCATTATCTTCACTATTATTTGTGGTATGGTCCAGATGATTTTCCAATCATCATCTTCGCCGCTATTTAGGGTGTGGTTCAGTTGATCTTTCAATATGATTCATTTTTAAAATGTATGAGGCCCATTGGTGCGGCCCGTGGTTGCGGCCCACTTGATGTATATGTGGCCCACCTTAATGTACCTATGCCCATCCATGAGGCCCACCTTGATGTAATGATTTATATCCACGTCGTCCATTTGTTTTGCCAGCATGGGACCACCATAATGTATGTTTTAATCCACACCGCCCATCTGTGTGGGCTTGACCATGATGTACATGTATTGTACACACTGTCCAGCAGTTGGACAGGTGCTGACGGTGCTGGACAATGTTTGGACAGTGCTGATTTACATGGGCAATGTTTGGGCAGTGTTGATCATCATTAAAGTGTCATAAAGCCCACCCGTTGTGTCTTTGAGGCCCGTATGATGAGGTCCATGTGATGTACTTGAGGCCCTTTGTAGTGTATAAGAGGCCCATCAACTTGGCCCATTTGATTCGGCCCATTCACTCGACCCATTTATATCGGCCCATTTGATCGACCTAATTGACTTGGCCCATTTGATTCGACCCATTGACTCAGCCTAACTGATTTGGCCCATTTGTATCGACCCATTTGATTCAGCCCATTTAATTCGACCCGTTAATACGACCCGATGTTATATATACATTGGCCCATGAGTGAGGCCCAATGTGATGCATATATGCCCCATAAGCGAGGCCCATGATGATGTGTATTAGACCCTTATATGAGACCATGGACCCATTATATGATTGACCTTATGAGCGTCATTCCTTGGGAGCAATGTTGGTTAAAGGTCCACATTGATGGGCAATGATGGTTGGATGCCCACATTGTGACCTTCCCTTAGGCCTGGTTAGGCCCATTCTCATCAGTCTCTAGTGGGTTACCCCAAACGATTGGGCCCCATTGATATTGCTTGGTCCATCATCGGTCGTCCATTTATGGACCTCACCTTGCGTCGTGACCAATTTTCGATTCTGATTGACGTGGCCAATTTGTCGATTCTGATTGTCGATATCGATTCTGATTATCGATCGATTTCGATTGTCGTGGCCGATTGCCGAGGCCCATTGTGATGTATATACGGCCTGTATTTGAGGCCCATTCTGATGAGCATTCGGCCTCGACTTGATGCATTTGAGGCCTATCTAATATATGTGAGGCCTATGTGATGAGGCCCATTGTGGTGCATTTGAGAGCCAGGCAATGGAGTACGTTGTGTTGTATATTAGGCCTATGTGAGAGGCCCATCGTGATGTATATTAAACTCTCGAGTGAGGCCCACAGTGTTGTATATTAGGCCCTTGTGTGAGGCCATGGGTCCACTATATGTTAGGCTCTATGTGGGTCATTCCTTGGAGGCAATGTTGGTTAAATGTTCACATTGTCGAGGCCGATTGTCGATGCCAGTTATTGATACCGATTATGAGTATGTAACAGCATAACATCATGATACATGCCCATACGCATCATCTACATGTTTGTTATGAGATGTGGTTGACCATTGCATATGTCATTGAGCAGGTTGTTATGAGACTCCCTGATAGGCGGAGATTGTCTCACATGAGTGCAATGTATGTGCAGGATTAATGTATGACTGGATTGTATGATTCATGCATCTAGCATTGTGTGTTATGATTACTGTATGCCCTAGCGACATCAGGGTCGTAGCCTCCATAGGCATATCGTAGATGACCAGATGGGACATCGAAAATATGTTATTAGCATTGGGCTACCATAAATGGTCATAGGTGAAAATTCTAAAATCCTTTTGGTACCAGAGGACACCCCAATGTCGAGACCGAGTGGATATATATGAGCGCATGAGGACCGTATACCAGTAAGCGGCGTCTCCCACTTGTCGTGATTAGTTGGGAGGGGGTGTGGCCTTACCCGCCTGAAGGAGTAGGCATAGCTAGGCTAAGTTTGACCAGCTTATGAATGGGTTCGCTATCGATGTACCGAGTAGATATTGGCCAACTACTGGCCAGACAGATAGTGAGGTCTTTTCCACTTACCTAGTTGTGCGCTTGATGGGGCGACAAGCTGGTGTAGAGTGTACTAGACCCTGGTGATGATCTCAGAGATGAACAGTACTGATATGTGGACTTATTGGGTAGGAGTTGCATATTTATTCATTCATTCATTCGCTATCCACTCAGGCTGGTGGTGTGCAACTATTTGTTACGTGTGCCTTCACAATGACCAGGATTTCGGTTGGGGCGCGCAACTAACCTGAGATCAGGAGTTTACCACATTGAGTCTGACTATCCAAATTTAGGTATGAGACTGGTTTGGATAGAAGTCCCTTATGATGAATCCCATAGCCTGCGATACTACGTACTATCATCCCGACTTCACACTCTAGCATGGTCATTCCATTCGCACCGCATATTGCATTACATCTGTGACATATGGTATTTTGGGTTACCATGTTTCTGCATTTATATGGTCTTGATATGACATTTGATATTTGGTTCTTTATGACTCCTCATTTGCATAGCTGATCTGTATTGTATACTCTGATACTGTTTGACTCATGAACTTGTCAGTATTTCTGCTTACTCTGATATCGTATGATTCATGATCTTACCTGTATTTCTGACATGGTGTGATTGTGACATTGTATTTGTGTGCTTAACACTTATCTTGTGCATACACTTTCACCACCCTCTGAGCTTTCTATAAGCTTATGCACGATAGATGCGTATATGTGATGATAGGTTGCAGCAGTGTGGAGCTTGGAGTATGTAGCTGACTTCTGGAGTTTTGATTTTAACATATGTATTTCCCTTTTAGCATTATATTCAAATGTTTATATTAGTAGATATGTAATGATGATGTTGCCTTTGTGATTTGGGTAAACTTGTGGTTATGCCTCTTACGAGATAAATGCACGTTAAAAAAATTCTCCTTGTAGGATCCCAGGATCGGAACCTGGCATATGGGCGCTAGGAGCCGAGAATGGGACACTACAGAGGCTGTCGGCACTGGATTCAGTAATCGGGATTCCTGTGAATCCGATTTCCGGGTTTGGGGCGTGACACAACCCACAAAGCTAATGCCGCTTACAACATAACAGCTAAGCTCAAAACTATTCCCGCACAAATTTCCATCTAGGAACTCTTGTGCACATCAAGATCGCATCGAGAAATTTTTGTGAAAACTCTAAACGAGGCACACATCTCTTCTAACGTACCGCCTGAAATGGTGGCAAGCATGATCAGACAACTTCTCGTGTCACAAGCCATCACATTCTCCGATGATGAGTTGTCACCTAAAGGCTGCAAACATGGGCGCTCACTCAATATAGTTGTCCGTTATAGGGATTTCAAGGTCCCACTCGTACTTATTGACAACGGATCAAGCTTAAACGTTTGCCCCCTGAGGACTGTTGAACGTTTAGGGAATGAACCATCATCCTTTCGCCCTAGTACCATGAGTGTCAGAGCCTTTGATAACTCTCGAAGGCAAGTGGGGGTAGAGATAGACATCGAGTTATAAATCGGACCAGATGTGACTCTTGTCACATTCCATATCATTGACATCCTTGCCTCGTTTAACCTTCTATTGGGGCGACCATGGCTCTGTATTGTTGGAGCCATCCCATCCTCTCTCCATTAAAGGGTTAAATTCCCTTCGGAAAATCGAAACATTTCGGTACTAGCCGAACCGAAAATCATTCTACCGGTAGTGGTCAACATCTCAGAACCTGACATCCTAGTAATAGACGTCCAGCACACGGAGGGTGACATAGCATATCATAGTTTCAAGTTCGAAATTGTGAATTCTATCGCCAACCCACTCGCAGCCGAATATGCCATCCCCCGACTGAACGACTAATTTTGAACTACCGTACCAAGTTCTATGAGAAATGTATGGTAGTAAAGCAAGCTCGTGCCAACGAATGAAGACAGGGACCGGGATATCAACTGACAATGGAAGATCAGGCCGCAAGGCCAAGAAAGAGGCAACTGTTCAAATGTACGCCCATCGAGTTTGTAAAATCTGGGACGGTTTGTGGTGACACGATGACCTCTCTCGAGGATCACCTCCAGCGGCTCAAATTAACAGAACACTCCAACTAGGAGTCCACTTGGCCGTCAATACGATGGGATAAGATCCTTAGAACTTCAAAAGCACACCCAATGCCAAGGGCAAAACCCTCGGACCCATCAAATGAAGCTAGGGGCATGGAAGCAGGGCCACCCACGGAGGACCCAGGACTAGAGGTTCCCATTACAAGGCACATAGACAAGAGCGGGGAGGCACCCACCCCCACTAACAGCCAAGGGAAGCCACCTCCGCCATCATCTCAACAGCCCAAAGGGCAAAAGCAGCCCCTCCATTGGATCGAAAAAGTGAAGTGGCCTTCCCTTGACTGGACAGACGTCAGAAACCCACCATAGTGTGGACCTGAGGAGCTCCAACTTCTAAGCAAAGAGATCGGTTCATACACAGGCTCTGAACCCAGTCCAGCAGACGTCATGGTCATCGGGACGGATGACCCACAGGTACGAACAGTTCAAGGCAACATGATCGAAAGGGGGAAGAACCGAACTGGTTAGCCATCCCCCTAAAGATCGAATCGGCCGGTAAGCCATCCACAGATACCGGTCTAAAAAAAAATGCCAATGTAAATAGCAGTTGGCATCTCGAATTAGGACATGATCAATCATTGTGAGACTTGTATCCTAGCCTGTACCATTCTGTAGGCTTCCGCGGTCCCCCCGGTCGAATTCCGGCAACCCTCGATCTGTATCCGATGTTTGCACACGATCCTAAGCAGAGTCCTGCATATCGGAATCGACTCGACTCAAAACTTATACTCTAGCGATCGCGCCGTCGCCGCAATTCCAACGCCACGACTTGCGCATCGATCCGATACCCAGCCCCGGAGATGTGGGCCCGCGTATTTTTTTGATGAAACGTCGTGCGTTGTGGATTTCGAGAGAATCTCTACGATCAGTCACATCAATCCTTCAATAAATTTCAAGTACACAACCTTCCCAAGCCCATCCTTCTCCCATTCCCCAATTCAACTCTCTCTTACATAACCCATACCCATCTCATTCATTTCTTATCTCAAGTCAACAAACACCATACCATCCCATCCCATCACTCTACCTCACCACTTCTCTCTCTCTCATGTCCAAGCAAACCTCATGAGACTCCAATGTCCAAGCAAGCTCCATGGATAGAGCTTTTGTGGCCCACCTTCCTATCTCCCATCTCCACCATCCTAAGTCGATCTCAACCGTTGAAGTCCATCCATCGGAGCTATAGGATGCATTGATGGAAGAATAGGTCCAAGAAGATCAAAGGTGAGTGTTTTTATTTATTGATTTTGATGATTTGAGGGCCTACTTGCAGTGGGACCCATCTTTATGTATGCTTTGTACCAATGAGGCACCCATAGTGGCAGGGTCCCTCCAACACCGCTCATTCTCTCTCTCTCTCTCTTGATGTGTGTGGCCCACTCTGATACACCCCACCATGAGTGTGCATTATATCCATGCCATCCAAATGTTAGTCCACCTTGCTCACGTCCAGTGGACGGCCCACCCTGGCCGTCGGTTTTGGACAGACAAGGATGAAGGGAAATACAAATATCAGCACGATTCGTATCAAGTGGGCCACGTGACACGCAGACCCCACCTGAGGTATGCGTTCTGCCCTTGCTGGACGGTGGAGCCACTTTTAATGTATGTGAATAGCAACACCGCCCATTGTCCGGTCATGGACGATGGAACCGTGGAACCCCTGACATAAGCAATTCATCCATACCATCCAAGTCCACTGGATGTGGACCCTACCTTGGCATATGCATCTGATCCGTACCATTCATCCTTTTCCTCAGCGCATTTTAGGCGTTGAGCCGAAAAATGAAGCCAATCCGAATCTTTGGCGGGCCATATTATAGAAAATAGTAGTTTTGGGTAATTTAAACTGATAAGGCCCATTGTGATGTTTCTATATGCCGAAAATATTACATATTAGACTTGTTAGACCTGTAAGGAGCCGGGGAGACCAATAGTCGGTGTGGATCTTCTTAACGTGGGCCCCATTTAAGAAAAACAAAAAAAAATACAAACGCTATTGCTGTCAGTGTCTCTGGACGCTGCAGCAAGCAGCGTTCGCTGCTTTGCAGGCTGGCCAGTGGGCCCCATCTCAGGCTCTACCATGACGTTGGTCGAGCATCAACACCATGCATTTAATGGGGCCCTTCTTAAGTAGTGGGCCCCCCAAAATCAGCCGTATACGGAACGTCAGGTGGCCCACACGGCTGGAAGTAGTGAGTATTAAACGTCTGCCATTGAAACATTGTTTTGGGTCACAGAAGTTTTGGACCGATATGAAATTTGTTTTCCGATATTAAATTTGTTTTTTCCTCTTTAATCGGGTCCTTGTGACCTTATGAGCAGATTGGATGGAAGATAAACGTTATGGTGGGCCCCACGTGGGACCCACCTCTGTGAACGGATTTAGCTGGTGTACTTTATAGCAGGCACTTAGCTGCTGTAGAGACGTCAGCAAGTTCCATGGGTCTAATCGTGACGTATATGTTATACCCAAACCGTCGGACCCTTTATTGGACGGTGGGGCCCACCCTGCACGTGTGGTACATGTGGGGTGGGGCCTACCTTGAGTGTATGTGTTATATAATCTCACCGTCCATCTGTCTTCTGCATGTGGGACTCCAGGATGTATTGGTCTTATCCGCACCATCCATAGGATGGGACCCATGTGATGTATGTGACTTATATCCTGGTCGTCCGTCCATTTCTAAGATGTGAGGCCAGCATGATGCATGTGTTGTATATCCTCACTGTCCAGCTTGTTGTACGGTAGAACTCCATGATGTATACGCTGTAAATCCACACCGTTTGGTCATGGATGCAGGGCCCACCTGTTATGTGAACGCAGGGCCCACCATGTAGCATGTGTTTCATCTATGTCGCCCATTGATGCAACCCACCTTGATGCATATGTTTTATATCCACACCGTCCGTCCCTGGACGGTGTGCATGAGGCCCACCTTCATGTGTGTTTTGTATATCCACCGCCCATCCATTTTGACGTGGCTACACCATGATGTATAGTTTAATCCACTCCGTGCAGATATTGTTGGACAATGCTGGATCATGTTTAGACGGTGTTGTGGACACCACTTTGATGTATGTTCCATATCCACACCGTCCACAATGTTTGGACTGTGCTGGACAATGTTCGGACGACGCCGATTTACCTGGATCATGTTTGGATGGTAGTGATTTACATGGACAAAGTTTGGACAATGTTGATCATCATATGTGGGCCATGTGTGCAGTGATACACATGTTACAGCTACGACTATTGAAATGATTTTTGGTGCGGCCCAGATGATGAGGCCCACCTTGATATATTTATGGCCGTCCATGAGGCCCACCTTAATATATTTACGGCCGTCCATGAGGCCCACCTTGATATATTTATGGCCGTCCATGTGGTGTATTTGAGGGCCCATGAGCAGGGCCCACCTGTTATGTATTTGTGCCTTTGTTGATGTTTTTATGGCCCACCTTAATATATATATATATATATATATATATGACCCTTTTTGGTGTGGCCCATTGAGTCGTATTTTAGGTCCATTGATGCGACACACTTGATGTATATTGGCCCATTGGTGCGGACTATGTGATGTGGCTCATTTGATGTATATGAGGCTCATATAGTGCGGCCCATTTGATGTATATGAGGCCCATATAGTGCGGCCCATTTGATGTATATGAGGTCCATGTGTTGCGGCCCATTGAGATATATTTTCGGCCCATATGTCGTGGCCCATTGTGATGTAGTCGAGGCCCATGAGATGTAGCCCACCGTGATGTATATTAGGCCCATGAGATGCGGCCCACCGTGACGTGTATTAGGACCATGTGATGCGGCCCATAGTGATGTGCATGTAGCCCTTGTATGAGGCCCAAAATTATGTATGTTGGTGTAATAACCCAAATAAATCTTGACCGTCGAATTTTAACCATTAATCGACGTACCTAATTAGTCCGATGTAACCATCAATCTACAAGATCAACTAGTTCAATGTCAACCATTGATTTCCACATATCCGATCTAACTGTTCATTAACTAATGAATCCAACCATACATTTAACCATCCATCCAACGATACAACCATCTAACTGTCTATATGTTGAAATCATAAGAACACTTGCCTTTGCATCTGAACTAACCATCCATCATATTGATCATATATATGGCCAGCCATAACCTACCCGTCCATCCACAGGTACACCTTGGAGTCGAGCCATCGATCGTACAACAACTCATCTTCAAACATCCATCCATGTACCATCAAATACATCACAACCCCACACATGCACCAAACACATCATGCACATCCATCCATCTATCCATACATCCATCCGTCCATCTATTGATCCATCCATCCATCTACATCATACACTTATGCACCATTGAATACATCACAACTACACACATACACCAAACACATTACATACATACCTCTCATGCATACACAAGTAGCCCATGCATGCCTGATAGCTTGCACATACATGTGGCACATGCATGCGATGCACATAAGATGCGTGCTAAATATGTGCATTTAACTAGCCCACGTTGAAAAAAAAAAAAAACGTGATGAAAAGAATTGCAAAACAGAAGCATAAATGGTGTGAAGTGTTTAGACTTGTGCACGTGGCGTAAATCAAAAGAGAGAAAAAAACAAAAATAAAAACGTGATGTACAAAGATTTTTTTTTAAAAAAGGAAAGAAAACTGAAATTTTAAAAGTGCATTAATAGCACAAGTGATGTTATCCATATAAATAAGGACCAAAGAAAGAGAAGTGGGATGTGGTGTGACGTGAGAAGAGTGAGGAGGGAGAGAAAAGAGAGAGGGAAGAGAGAGAGAGAAAAAAATATTGCCGGACATTACGTGGGAAATAGAGGGAGAGAGAAGAGAGAGAAAAAGGAAGAAAGAAAAGAGGAGAGAGAATGGAAGAGAGAGGAAGAAAGAGAAAAGAAAATATTTTTTTAAAAGAAAAAGTGAGTTTCTCTCACTTGATATTTTTCTTTATTTATTTCCCTATATTCCACTTGGTTTCCTTTATCTTTATTATTATGCAAATAATTCAATAATTGTGCATTTTTCACTTATTGATTTATTTATTTGATTCATAGTTTGTAGTGTTTATTCAACATGATTTTTTGTAGTTTATTTATTTTAATTAGCAAGCTGTGAATCAACTTTAAATTTATATTATTGTTTACCCATGCATTAATAATTCTTTTATTATTATTTTTATTTTTTTGTAATTTTAAGAAAATTAGAATTTAGAGCATTTAAAAAAAAAAAAAAAAACTTCAAGTTCAATATACTTTTCCAGACTATCGAATCGGATTTGACGGATTGCATTGCATAAATATATTTTCACATAATAAACTTTAAATCATGTACAAACAATCTACAATGATTAGAAAAAATTTGTCCTTAGAAATATTTTTCTCATGAAATATTAAAATTATATATACTTTGAACAATTTTTTTTGAAACACCAGAAAAATAGGTGGGGTGATCAAGTCCTCTGGGTTGAAAATCCCTAAAGCGTAAACAGGTGGGGCGATCAAGACCCTTGGGTTGAACGTCCCAGAAACCCAACTGGTACCTTTTGGAACCTCTACCGTACCCTTTGAGTGGGTGAGCATGTCAGGATTGCAAAAGGTTCCCACTGTCAGGTTCGGTAGGGTAGTAGTCTGACCAGCTAACGTACGAATGGGTCTCTCACCAAGTGCCCTTTGGATGGGTGAGCATATCATGCGAGAGGTTCTCATTGCCAGGCTAGGTGTTGTATTGGCGCGAGTGTTGGCCAACCGGTGTAAATTGGCCCTGGTGTTAAAAGAATAAACCACACATGTTATTATGAAGTATAACATATCTTGATTTCATTCATTCATATTTTTTTAGATTCACATTGAAAATCTGTGTTTATTAATTCTCCTCATTTGTTGTTTTACCTAAATAGGTATTGTATCTTTTAATACTTATATTCATGTTATATGAGATTATTTTGAAACCTGTATTGAGAATACTCACTAGGCTTCGCAGCTTACCCTGTTGGGATTTTAAAATTTCAGGATCGGGATCACATGGAGGAGCTTAAAGAGATTTCTTTTATTTATTTTTGTTTCTTTACCATTTTTTAAATAAGTGTAATGAACATTTAGTATTACAACATTACGATGACATGTGTTTGATGGAAATCTTGAATAGTCAAAACATGGACATTTTATTCTTCTTTGAGTAAATGTTTGGTTATTAAATTTTTAGATTGTTATATTTTATGAATGAGATCATTTTGCCAATATATATGTGGATTATGAAATGTAAACATACAAAATATAAGTCATGCCTTCGGGTACGGAATCGGGGTCGGATATACTCAGGTGCCGGATTTCGGGGCATGATAGTTGGCCCACATGACGAGGCCGATGTAACATAAATAAGGCCCATCGTGATTGCATGTGAGGCCATGTGCCCACCATATGTTTGGCCCTATGTAGGTTACTCCTTGGGGGCAATGTTGGTTTGATGTCCACATTGATGGGCAATGATGGTTGAAAGTCCTCATTGTGACCTTCCCTTAGGCCTTTGGTTAGGCCGATTGCCGATTCCGATTGATGTGACCGATTTGCTGATTCTGATTATCAATCGATTCCAATTTTCAAGGCCGATTTCGATTGCCAAGGCCGATTGTCGAGACCTATATGATGTATATGCAACTCGTAGTTGAGGCCCATTGTGATGTGTATTCGGCCCATGTGATGTGTATGCAGCCCGTGTTTAAGGCCTAATATGATGAATAGCAGGTCTATGTGATGGGGCCTATCGTGATGTATTGAGGCCCATGGGTAAGGCCCATTGTGATGTATCTGTGGCCTATGGGCAAGGCCTATTGTGATATGCATTAGGCCCATGATGCATGACCCATTTGATGTATTCAAGACCCCTTTGTAGGGCCCACATGTCATGTGTTTGAGGCCCATGAGCAGGGTCCACATGTTGTGTGTATGTAGACCTTGAGTAAGGCCCATCGTGTTGTATATATTTAGCCTTTGTGTGAGGCCATGGGTCCACTATATGCTAGGCTCTATGTGGGCCACTCCTTGGGAGCAATGTTGGTTAAATGTCCATATTGTTGAGGCCGATTGTCGATGTCGATTGTCGATGATGATTATCGGTGTCGGATATTGATACCGATTATGAGTATGTGACAGCATAGCATCATGATACATGCCCATACGCATCATCTGCATGTTTGTTATGAGACGTGGTTGATCATTGCATATGTCATTGAGTGTGTTGTTATGAGACTCCTTGATAAGCGGAGGTTATCTCACATGAGCGCATGATATGCGCAGGATTGATGCATGACTGGATCATATGACTCATGCATCTTGCATTGTGTGCTGTGATTACTATATGCCCTAACGACATCAGGGTCGTAGCCTCCACAGGCATATCGTGGATGGCCAAAGGGGACATCGAAAATGTTTGGTTCTAGCATACGGGCGTCATAAATGTCTCTGGGTGAAAATCCCTGAACCTCTGTGGCCAGGAGACGCCCCAACATCTAGACCAAGTGGATACATGAGCGCCCGAGTGCCGAATACCCGGAGCCGCGTCTCCCACTGTGTCGTGGTCGGTTGGGAGGGGGTGTGGCCTTACCCGCCCAAGGGTAGAGAGCATTGCTAGGCGAGTTTGACCAGCTCGTGAATGGGTCCGTTATCGACGTGCCGGGTAGATATTGGCTAACTACTGGCCAGACAGATAGTAAGGTCTCTTCCACTTGCATGGTTGCGCGTCTAATGGGTGGCGATTGCATGTAGAGTGTACTAGACCCCGGTGATGATCTCAAAGATGAACCGTACTGATATGTGGACTTATTGAGCAGGAGTTGCATACTCATTTATTCATTCACTATCCACTTGGGCTGGTGGTGCGCAACTATTTATTACGTGTACCTTCGCATGACCAGGATTTCGGTTAGGGCACGCGACTAACCTGAGATCAGGAGTTTACCACATTGAGTCTGACTATCCGAATTTAGGTATGGGATTTGTTTGGATAAAAGTCCCTTGTGATAGACCCCATAGCCTGTGATACTACGTACTATCATCCCGACTTCACACTCTAGCATGGTCATTCCATTCGCACTGCATATTGCATTACATCCACGGCATATGGTATTTTGGGTTACTATGTTTCTGCATTTATATGGTCTAAATACGATTGACACTATTCGTGGGCTCATCAGGAATTACATACTGCATCGCATCCTCAGCATTTGATATTTGGCTCTTTATGACTCCTCATTTGCGTAGCTGTTCTATATTGCGTATTCTAATATTGATTGACTCATGGACTTGTCCGTATTTCCGCTTATTCTGTTATCGTATAATTTATGATCTTGCCAGTATTTCTGTTTACTCTGATAATTCCTGCTCTTGTCAGTATTTCTACTTACTCTGGTAATATATGATCTTGTTAGTAGTTCTGCTTATTCAGATATTGTACGATTTATGGATTACCAGTATTTTCGATACTGTATGATGATAACATTATATTGAATACTTGACACTTACCTTGTGCACACACTTACACCACCCTCTAAGCTTTCTATAAGCTTATGCACGATAGATGCGTGCAGGTGATGTTAGGTTGCAGCAGTATTGAGCTTGGAGCATGCAGTGGTCTTCTGGAGCTTGATTTTCAATTTATGTATTTCCCTTCAGTATTGTAATCAAATGATTATATTAGTGGATGTGTGATGATGATGTTACCTTTGTGATTTGGGTATACTTGTGGTTATGCTTATTATGAGTTAAATGTACACAAAAAAATCTTCTTTGTAGGATCCCAGGATTGGAATCTGGCGTATGGACACTAGGAGCTGAGAATGAGGTACTACAGAGGCTGTCGGCATCAGATTCGGCGATCGGGATTCCGATTTTCAGGTTTGGGGCATGACAATCATGGTTTATAACTTCGTCTTGTTCGGGATCCCTTGGCGACACAAAGAAAACCCTCAAAACATAAAAACAACAGATATTCCAAAAATCATAAAAACATCAAATATTTCTCAAAATCACAAAACATCAGAAAATCTTAAAAAATCAGAAACAATAGAAACCTTCAATGTGTCAAACATACCACACATAACACCAGAGTTCGAGGTCGACTTGTACGATTTCGATCTAGAGTTAAATTTCGAGCTGATGGGTCTGGATGAAGCCCAGGATGAGGGAAATGATGATACAACTCTCGAACTTGAGGATTCCCTCAAAAGATTCAAAATAAAGGCCAACGTTGTGCCAGACGATTTCGAAGTTGTAAACTTGGGATCATCGGAACTCCCTAGAGAAGTGCGCATTGGTAAATCACTGCCTCCAGAATATAAGCAGAGGATGATGAAATTCTTGAAGCCAAGGTTATCCAACTTTATTTTCTTATGAAGACATGTCAAGGCTCGATGAAGAATTGGTGGTACACCACTTACCAACAAACTTAGAAATGAAGCCTATCAAACAGAAGCTCCGAAGAATGAAGCCAGAATGGGCCCTAAAGGTCCGTGATGAAGTCATCAAGCAATACAATGCGGGGTTCCTGGTAGTCTCCAACTATTCGGAATGGGTCGCAAATATCGTACCAGTTCCAAAGAAGGACGACAAGGTCAGGATGTGCATCAACTTTATGGACCTCAACAAAGCAAGTCCTAAGGACGATTTCCCTCTGCCTCACATCGATACGCTGGTAGATAATATTGCCGGACACAAGATCTTCTCATTCATGGATGGTTTCTCTGGCTACAATTAGATCAAGATGGCCGTCGAAGATCATGAGAAGACTTCTTTCATCACACCGTGGGGAACTTTTTGCCATCGGGTTATGCCCTTCGGGCTGAAAAATGCGGGAGCTACATATCAGCGAGCCATGATTGCCTTGTTCCATGACATAGTAAACGAGGAAATGGAAGTCTATGTGGATGATATGATCATCAAATCTTGCATGATCGAAGGACATTTTGAAGACCTCAGGAAGCTCTTCGACAGGCTGGAAAAGTTCAAGCTCCACTTAAACCCGTAAAAATGCGTCTTCGACGCAACCGGAGGCAACCTACTAGGCTTTATTATCAACGAAGATGGCATCCGGGTGGACGAAATCAAGACCAAAGCGATCATCGAGATGCCGCCTACCAAAATCGAGAAGGAAATTTAGGGTTTCCTCGGACGGATCTGGTACATCAGCTGATTCATCGCAGTGCTCACACCTATTTGTGAGCTCATATTCAAGCTTCTAAGGAAGAACTCGCCGAAGGAATGTAACGACGACTGTCAAGCGGCTTTCGACAAGATTAAGAAGTATTTGTTAAACCCTCCAGTGCTCATGCCACCTACACCAGGTAGGCCACTACTGCTGTACATTTCTGTTGTAGAGGAAGTAATCAGATGCGTCCTCGACCAACACGATGATACAGGAAGAAAAGAGCAAATAATCTACTATCTAAGCCGACGGTTCATAAGCTATGAAGCCAAATACTCCAGCTTAGAGAAAATGTGTCTCGCCCTGGTCTGGATGACACAACAGCTACGACAATACATGATCGCCCACCCAATCATTCTTCTTGCTTGCATGGACTCGTTAAAGTACTTGTTCGAAAAACTAGCACTAATGGGCATGATCGCAAAATAGCAACTGCTGATTTTCGAGTTCGACATCACCTATGTCACTCAGAAAGCAACCAAGGGGCAAGTACTGTCTGACCATTTAGCAACATACTCTTTGCCTGATTACCAACCACTGAAGACCTTCTTCCCTGATGAGGACATCCTCCTAATCAAGGTAGAAGAAGAAAGAAAGGCAGGGAGTGGACACTCTTCTTCGACGGAGCCGCGAACTCGAAAGGGAGTGAAGTGGGAGCAATACTCTACTCTCCCGATGACGTCCCCATTCCCATCTCCAAGCGATTGGCATTCCACTACACCAACAATATGGCTGAATATGAAGCATGTATCACTGGTCTAAGGAAAGCCATCATCCTCAACGTGAAGAGGTTACGAGTCTTCGGGGACTCACGACTCATCATCAATCAAACAAATGGCGACTAGAAGACCAAGGATGAAAAGCTGATCCCTTATCATGTCTATCTGGAGAATCTGACTGGGGAATTTGAAAAGATCACATTCTCTTACATGCCCCGAGCCAAGAATCAATTTGCGGACGCCCTGACTACCCTCGCCTCAATGCTGGAAATCACAAGAGGAATTTCTGAATGGGAACTCACTGTCGAACTCTAGGAGGAACTTGCATTTTGCCTGCAAATTGACGAAGCGGAAACCTCTTCGAATGATCAGCCGTGATATACAGACATCAAGGAATATTTCGAGCATCAGAAGTATCCGGAAGGAGCGGCATCAACCGATCGTCGCACTATCCAACAGCTAGCGACCCAGTTTACAATCATCGGGGTCATCCTCTATAAACGATCCTTCAATCAAGTCCTTCTCCGTTGCTTGGATGAAATAAAAGCGGGTCAAATCATGTCAGAAATCTACAAAGGACTATGCGGCCCACACATGAATGGACATATGATGGCAAAAAAAATCTTACGGCTCGACTATTATTGGCCAACGATAGAGACAGATTGCTGCAGACATGTCAGGAAGTGCTTTAAATGTCAGGAGCACGCGAACTAGATTCATACGCCTGCTTCTGAGCTATACAACCTGACAACACAATGGCCCTTCTCTATATGGGGACTTGACATCATCGGCAAAGTCAACCCCAAAACTTCAAATGGGCATGAATACATCCTGGTTGCAGTAGATTACTTCACCAAGTGGATAGAGGCAGCATCCTACACCACCATCGCAGCATCCCACGTGATAAAGTTTATGAAGAACAATATCATCAGCCGGTACGGGATTCCTCAGGCCATCATCACAGACAACGGGACTCCGTTCATCAATAAAAGGATGAGCGATTTCCTCAACAAATTCAAGATCAAGCGTCATCAGTTAAGCCCCTACTGTTCTCAAATGAATGGTAGGGTCGAAGCTGCAAACAAGACTATCATCTGCATATTGGAGAAAATGGTCAAAACGTATCGAGATTGGTTGGATACGCTCCCATACGCACTCTTATCAGATGTTTGTACGATCTGCTACAGGCGTAACTCCATACGAACTTGCATACGGAATAGAAGCAGTATTGCCAGTCGAAATTGAAATCCCATCACTTCGAGTATTGCTGGAAAGCGAAGCCAAGGAAGGCGAGTGACAACAAGCAAGATACGACCAACTGCACCTGGCAGACAAAAAGCGCATGCGTGCGCTAAGCCACTCGCAATGCTACCAAAGAAGGATTGTACGGGCTTACAATAAGAGGGTCTGAAAGAGGAGCTTCAAAGTCGGTGACATAGTCATGAAACGTATCCTACCGCTGCATCTGCCAAATCTCAGAGGAAAGTTCAAACCCTCATGGGACGGACCGCTAATCATTTGGGAGGTACTCCCAGGAGGTGCCTTCCGGCTCGCCAGTCTGAGAGGAGAAGATCTTCCCAAGCCCATCAACACCGACAACATGAAAATCTATCACGGGTAACCACACCTAACTTTGTTAATGGTTACAATCGCTAAGCTGAGATTAAAAAAAAAAAAAAAGAATAAAAAAAAAAAAATAGTACTCCCACAAAAAGAATGCAAAAAAAAGAAGACAGAACCTCAAAAAGAAGACAAAAAGGGAGAAGAAAATAAGGTCATCCCATATCCCCCAAATAATCTGACCAACATAGAACAACCTGCGATTGTAATTAAAGACAAAGGCAGGAAGGTAACCAGTCGACCGACTAAGAAGGAAGTTTCTCTGTCTCTCCCGGCACTTCAAAAAAAAAAGAAGGGAAAAACATGCCTAAATCAAAAGGGCGAGCTGAAAACCCGAAAGGGCGGCTCGAGTAAAAACAACAGGCATGTGACGGACTTGGGGAAAACCTAAAAGGACGTCAAGGAAAAAAAGCACAAGTGTCAAGGGGCAGGCAAGAACGAAAACCTAGGATGTAGCGAAAATCCGAAAGGACGCTATGGGCAAAAATGACGAGAAAGCCAATCGTAGTGAAAACCTGAAAGGGCGCTACGGGCAAGAACGACAAGAAATAAAAAAAAATTAAAAATAAAAGTGCAGGTACAGAAGAAGCCGATGTAACAAGCAAAACGAAGAGATGCAAGGAAATGACTGATCCTGGATCAGTTTTCTATCAGACTCTGCCCAAATCCAAGTGATACGACCCCAAATATGCACTCTCAAGGAACCAAGATCTTGAGCACAACTCAGACTACTGAACAGAACATGGGCTGAGCCCAATATTCTTATCCCAATAATCCAAAGCACAAATCCAAATACAAGCAAACACTAACAAATTTGGCACAAACAAAAATGTTCATTCCTTTAAAACATCATTTTTACAAGTACATTATTTTCCTTTCTTTACAAAAATAAAAATAAAAACATATACAGGACGAGTAGCCAATGAACTTAGGGATCACAAGGTAAGCCTCTATCCTATCCCTCATATATCGTCAGCCTCTGCCTAAGTCTCTCTACCTCCATGTGCAGGTAGAAGACCTCGTCTCTCTTCAAAGTGGCACGATGCGATCATGCTCTCACCATATCGTTGCCCCACCTTAGACGACGGGCCGTATCCTCGTAGGCAGGGCGAAACATTGAAAGCTCAGATATGAGATGGTCATGTGGGGCTAATAGGAACGACAGATTGACAGAAAGGCTTAAAAGACAACTAGAAAGGCGACATCAGGCAACTGAAGTTCCATATATACGGAAGATTTGTACAACCGATGATACATGATCATATGATATAACTAAACTAATCATCGCTAGGTACGCAATCATCCATATCCTTCTGACGAAGCTGAAGCCCCAAAGGCCCACAAATTCAAAGCCCTAGAGGCCCACATTTCAAAACCCCAGAGGCCCACATTTCAAAGCTCACAAGGCCCACAAGATCAAAGCCCACAAGGCCCATAGTCCAAAGCCCCAAAGGCCCACATCTCTAAGCCCCAGAGGCCCACATTTCAAAGCTCTAGAGGCCCACAATTAAAAGCCCACAGGCCTACATTTCTGTAACGCCCTGAAAATCGGGGGTCGAGCATAAACTCAACTCCCGAGTTCCAGAACATCACTTATGCAACAAAATGAATGATGATTAAATGTTGACTGTATTTGTGCATGAACATGAGTGAGATTAAGCCAAAAAAATGAATATCATACTCCAGAGACAATAAATTTGCAAGCGGAAGACTATGATAGATAGATAAAATATATAAACTGTGATGAGTCTCCAGAGTGTGATAACATTACTAGGTTAAATAATTACAAGTACAGTTCTAAAATATACCTAATGTGAGGAAGTGTAATGTCTCTTATCCCAAATACCATAGCCCCGTCAATACAGTACTAGGTCTTCAGAGACCCGTCAGAGAGTTACATGATAGGAGAACTCCTCCTCATCACCATAGAAGTAGTCCGGCTCTGCTTCATAAGCATCGCCATCATCTGAAATTCAACAAATCTGGTTGGTGTGTACAACACCGTCCCGTAACGTGGGAGTGAGTGATCAACTCGGTGGAACAAGAAAGCAAAGTTAACATGTTATCAATTCAATCAAGCCGTAATGATAAAGCAGTACAAATCAAACAATTCTAACTACTCTTATTAAGTGCGAGAATGAAATGACATGATGCTGTATGCCCTTGCCAAACCACCCTCATGCGACATCATCTTACGTTCGCGAATGCTTAACTCCTCGGCGCCACATCTACTAAGCACATGCGGTGCGATGATGATCATGATTACCGAGTTATTATTAGTCCATTTCAAACAAAGCAGATTGGGAAACTAAGGTACCTCCTTGTATCATTCCCAAACATAATCCATTCTAGGGTCGTCACCCTAGTTAATCTCATACGATATTATGGTTTGAGAGAGGCGTAGCGAAGGCATCACAAAGGGCTCGTCACCGTCAAGACGGATACAGATCTCACCGTATGCGGCTCAATTGCGACCGTCACCGAGTACGTGTCTCACCGTACTCGGCTCAATCACTAGCCGTCACCGAATACGGTCTCACCGTACTCGGCTAACTCATACTCCGATTCTTTGTAAAAAACTCGTCGCTAATCACGGACTTGGAGTATACTCGAAGATACTACGGAGGACTCGTCGCCGTCGACGACGAGCACGTGTCTCACTCGGCTCTCGCCGTAAGTATCGACAGCTCGAATATAGTGTCCCATACCACCATAATCGGCTCACGAGTCTGGTTGCTCACTGGTCACTACGAGGAGGCACGTGGCCCCAGCGTAGGCCGACACCTCAACCACGGTGTCCCATACCACCATGCCTGGCTCATGAGTCTTAGCGGATCGAGGTACCATGGTTAAAAGGGATTTCACTGGTAAGTTTGGTACCCTAGGTTCAGGCAGTAGCGACCAAACATGGTGAACATACATAAGACATATCGGGTTACTTGACGAGCTCGACTAGCTCGAGCGCACAACAAGTTGAACGACATGAAGTGCATAAGCACTTCGCGTGGCCAACCACTATCGCCAACCGAAGTATGACTCAGGTTCGTCGAGCACATCTCACGTGGCAAATGAATTGCAGCCATGAATTCAATTCTGGTACCGATTGTCTGGACTATAATCATAGCCCCAAACATGATAACTTGCAGATAGATAAAGCAGTAATGGATCAAGATTCAACTCATACAATCAAGGTATGGTATTATCCGTTTAGGGTCGCCTGTGGTATTGTACAGACGCACTCGTTGCTCGCTCCCCATCACTCATGACGGATCATACAACGTAAATATAAATTTAAACATATGCATTACATAGTTATAATCATAAAGCAGTTGAGCATGTTATGAATCACAACACAAGCATGAGTTTATACATGTTCAATTCCTAATCACTCAACAATCCAAGGAGATCATACACATAGTTAAAAGAGGTTGAGAATCATATCTCAACACCCTTATACATTACAATTTGCTAACTACTACTCATTCAGACATTTCGAGAAACACTTAAACAAACATACATCAACATACATGACATATGTCGATCACATAGGCATTAGGCCAAATCCTTTCACTAGGGAGTTGCCCCAATCAAAACACTCATACACCCACGACGGATAGTCATGGCAAGCAGGAATCCAAGTTCCATATTCATTCAGTCATTTCAGCAAACACTTGGGCCACACATTTTAGCATATATAGTGTATATTGGCCGTGGCGTGATTTAGGAAAAATCCTTTCGTCAAAAGGGTATCGCCAATACAACAATCATGAATCCATGACAATTAGTCATGGCGAGCACGAATGAGGATTCTATACTCATTCAGTCATTTTCACAAACACTTAGAATACACTATTACAACATACATGGTGTATGTTAGCAAAACATGTAATAGGGCTATCCCTTAGCCAAGTGAGTATTTTATCCATGTATAATATATTACTACAGCAAAAATCATGATAAATACATCTCCCAATATTTATACGTATACAGTATTTTCTAGAATACGTATTTTCAACATACATAGTATATACAAGTAAACATGTATTACGACGGTTCCTTTCGCCAAGAAATTAATTCATACATACATAATATATTTATACAACAATTAATCATGTCAAACTCATCGTTAAAATATACACGTATACGGTACTTCTTACAATACCGTATTTCTACATACATGGTGTATATTAGTAAACATGTATTTAGGCGAACCCTTTCGCCAAATGAGTATTTTATCCACACATCATATATCCATACGACAATTAAACATGTCAAACATATTTCCATAAAAAATACTTATACGGTATTTTATACGAATACCTAGAGTATGTGAAATTCCAAATTCTACAATTCTAATCGAAACAGAAAACAGAAAGCACTTTGTACATGTGCAATTGCATGCAGATCATGAATCTACCATTATCTGACATTGAAAGCGTTGAAAACTGCAACCTATACACCTAAAGTCCTCACCTTGTGTCGTAGAATCGTAACGGAGTTGATAGGTTCGCTAAGCTTCCGTATACGGGAGTTTGGCAACCTATGGAATGAAATACGTTAGCTATTTCATAACCTACAACCTAAACAACCCTAAAACAGGTTAGGGTTAGGGTTTATTACCTAGAAATGACGCCGGAATCACTGGGAAAGCGGCAAGAATAAGGTGGTTAAGCACCGATAAGCGAGGGAACAAAGAAAGTAGGAGTTTCTCCTAGATCTCCCACACTTTCTCTCTTTTTCTCTCTCAAATCCAAATTCGTATGGCTGCCATGAGAGAGGGTTTAAGGTCCTTATATAGTCTCAAAACTCACCGAAATAGACTTGGGAACAAAGTATACATAGGTTACGTCCAAAGCGGACCTGTTTCAGCTCAACGGAGGACTTCTGACGGGCCTCCTTGAGCCAAAGGTTGGACTTAAGCTCACTAACGCCGGATCTACGTTCTATTAAGTTTTCATTTCGGCCGGGATTCCAGATCACGCGTGGCGGACCACTTTTTCGCCCGACGGTCGGTGGGCCACGATCCAAAATTCTAAGTACATGTAAATGTTCGAAATTTTTCCGATCCGAGGGTGTAATTTGGTCGATTCGACCTGGCCTGTTGTGCTTAATACTGATCTGCAAACAAATGATGCCAGATCACTATTCCAGATATTTATTTTGTAAAGGGAATAGGTTTTTCACACTCTCTCGCTCTGGACGCGATCGAATGGCCATGGGACATTGTCCGGATTTGATTTCCGAGATGGTTGTCAAGCCCAAATGAGGCGGTCCTAAGTCCTTAACTCGTATTGTTCGGACTCCCGATGTGCGGTCCAGATCGATCACGGAGTTTCGATGTGCTCCCGAGAGCAAATAGGGTAATGAGATTGATCCTAGATTTTAGGATAACCTAGCGTCAATGATTCGCAAGTTTTGGGTCTTGCAGATCGTATTTAAAGCGATTCAAATGGATTTCATGGCTAATCTAGTTTGAAGACCTAGTTCACTTTGTCAAATTTCTAAAGGATTTAATCCTAAGTGATTTTCGTCTGAGGTGGAACTTAGTCCATTGTAGTTTGTATATAAAGTGATCCAAGTTATACTACTTAGCTAGTTTAAGATAGTGTCTAGGGCGAATGTGCTTTGAAAAATTGAAAGCACAAGGTAGTGAAGGGTGGGATTTGTGAAGAAAATGGTTTAAGGAGCGATTTGAGGCTTTAATTGAGCGTTTAAGAAGTTAAACCTGTGTTAGGATTGACCCATTGCCTAAGGACGTCTAATCCCAGGTTGGCAAAAAATCCGGGGCGTTACAATCTACCCCCCTTAAAACAAAATTTTGTCCCCGAAATTGCCTAAGGGTAATAAGGAAAGATTTCTATTATTTCATTTGCCTAAGACTTATTGATTTCGAGTTCCTACGCGTGGTAGGGTATATACCAGCTGGTTCATTTTAGTCTACCCCCCTTAAAACTTAATTCTTTATCCATTTCTCATGCCCTGATGGTTTGCTACCATTTATTTCTTTACCTATTTGGAGTCTCGACGACAATTCCCACAATTTAGAGTAAGATAGTTGTTTTCATTGTTTGACCAACACGGAGAGACGGTAATAGTGGGCTCGATCCCGATACATCGATCATCTAGGGCCAGTGGTAGGAAGCTCATCGTATCCCTTCCGAATCCTGGTGGATCTGGCCGTCCGCTCGTCACAGAGAGTCCATCTCCAGTAGTCACCCAGATTGGGAATTGGGTCAAGCCGCGAAAACTTCGCAGTTGTAGATGTCAGTAACTCCGTAGTCCGATCATTCTCTAAGAGTAGGGAATGTCCATCATTGAAAGGCTCAAATTGTTTATTCTAAGGTTGCCTTTTAGGTCTTAGTCTAAGAGAGTCCTCGATATTATCTATGTCCAAGTAAAGGGTGAATCAAATCTTACTAAATCATCCTAAAACATTTTCTCATAGTAGAACTTACTAGGGCTTCTATAATGTTCGTATTTATCGAGCACCGTTTCGATCCTGGGCCAGTGGGTTAGGGTCCACCACGTTTCCACTGCGCCACCCAGGTCAAAGAGGTGTATTAGGTGACCTAACTAGAGCGGGTTCATCATGTTCTACCCCCCTTAAAATTTATTTTCACCCTCAAGGCTCAAGAGCTATGTCCTGATCCGTATGTCGGAACAATGTGTAATTTATAACCTATCTTTGACATGAAACGGGAAATACATTGGTCTGCCTTTCATCGACGATGTGTACTATAGCATTGATACCTATGGGTATCGAGGAGCTAAAAATGACGGGTAATGTGGTTGATGTCAGGGGCAGGTGTGAGTTTGAGGCAAGATGCCTAATCCTACCAAGGGGTTTTATCACGGCCCAGACTTATCTTATTTAATCATGTCTAGTTTAATAGGCATGCTATCTTTCTACGGTCATAAACATAATATGTATGTCGACATGGCATGCGACTTGTGACCTAATTCCTAACTATTTGTTGCCCATTTGGGTAATTCCTTGTGCCTAAAAGACAAAGTCTCTATTGGCTATATGTTCTTAACACTTCTCGAAGACGAAGTTATAAACTTTTAGTTGTAAGTGGTCAGGCCAACATGGAAGGAATGTTGTGTAGTGGGTCTGAATCGGATACATGGACCTCCTGCCTAGCTAAAATAGAAAGTTGCCATATCATTCCTTAATCCTAGTCGATCCCGACCTTCTGCTTGATCAGAGCATAGGGTTCATTGGTCACTACCAGGATTGAGGGTTCGATTCAAACCGCGAATACCTCGCTTATATGTAGTTTCTCTACTCCGTGTTCCTGATTGTACTAAGTCCTTGAGAAGAAAATTCTAAGGGATGTATTGATTGGACCTAACATTGAATCCAATGGATATATAGGTTTTCTCTAATCGTGAATAGTTTCTACGTCAAACAAGCTCCCTAAGAGTTACTAAGGAAGCCTAAAGTATTAAGGGGATTTAACGAAGGAATGGAGTCTTGCTCCAGCCTAATCAAGCTGACTAACTAAATCTATCTTGTGGAATTGAGTTGTCTATACTTGACGCTCGAGCATTTCACATATGCTCAAACCAACAAAGAGGGTCCTAAGGTTCGCATTATCGATTTATTGGATTTCCTATACGGTCAGGTCTGTCGACATCTAGGAGCACCGCTCTAGGTCCAAAACTCCAAGGGTCTATTTGTCAAACAACCATTTACTCAAAAAGCTTAAGCTGTCAGAGTGTGGTGGGTTAATGTATATCAAGGGACTTTATCACTGCATTACTACTTGGCCAATGGTCTTAAGTTGTATTAAAATGGGACTGTATTGCTAATCCCACCTTGGGATTGGATGTGACATGGTTGGTAGGAGGGTGGGAGGGGATTAATTTTATAGGCCTTGGAAAATGAGCCTGGTGTTGGAAAAAAAAAACGTGAGATGGGATTTCCATATCCCAGGGTAATGAACTTCTAAGTTATGGGAAAGGAAAATCTCGAAATTTACTTTTAATTGTGTACATTCTAAACATGATGTCGGAATACATGGGATACACCCAATCTAGGGACCATACCTACACATAGATTTATTATTACCTTTACAATTCCATCCACCAAATCTCACTTAATGTAGTTGATTGAACGGGCCCCAAATGTCCCATCATTTGGAGATTGTGAAGGCCATAGAGAAGTGAAGAAAAGGGAGAACAAGGGTGATTTCTATGGTTCCCCACGGACTTGAGCCTCAACAGAGATTGCAAAGGCCCCAACTGACAGGGATTGAAGGAGGAAAAATGAATAGATGGATGGGTTGAGAGCTTACACGAATGTGAGCTTCGAATGGGAGGTGTGAGTGTCCAAATGAGGGAAACGACAAGGGTAGAAGGTAGGTGTGGCTGTGATCGATGGAAGTGGGTGAATCATGGTTGAAAATAGTGGATTGAAAGATTGGAGGAAGGATTTAAGGGAAAAAATCGAAAATAGAAGGGGAGGGCGTTTGGAAGGGAAGATGTGAGAGCGAGGGGTGCTCCAGCCCCCAAAATCCCAAACCTTAGGCCAAACCGCGAGTGCCACGTGGTAGGGGAGGTCGGGCCGACCAACCCCAGCCCCGGCCCCACACCAAATGGGCCACCGGACCGCGGCTCCGCCGCGGTCCGCCTTGGCCGGAACCGCGCCGCCGCGGTGGGGCCCTGTTCAGCATGCTCCCAGGGTGTCAGAAACACCCTGGTTCGACCCTGGGTCCCATCAGATTTAAGTGGGGAGACCCCGACTCCGATTTGCTCCATTTCGGGTATTTTCGGGACAATCAGACATATCTTGCAATCCGGAATGAGTTATCTGACGTAAAATATATGAATTTGGGGTAGAACGAGCTAATGAAGCCAACCAACCCAGCTATGCGAGGTTGTGCAGCCCGGAATTGTGAGAAAACCCTCCGATTGACGGTCATTTCCCCGTTTCAATTTCGTTTTACTAAAAAAAAGTAGTTTCAGTTTAATTACTCTTCATCGGTCGAGCTTTAGGAGTTACGTCCATAGTGAAAAGGGCTTGGAATAATTAGGAGAACAGTTTGGTGAAGCCAAATAGGACGCTTACTATTTTTGGGTGAAAGCCTTGCGCACTTAGTAAACATCACGACCCAATAGTAAATCGCGAACTCTAGGAGTTTTAGTTGTAGTTTGTTCCTGATTTCTTTCCCATTACCTGGTATCCTTATTTAAAGGGTTGTGAACTCGTTTTTTTTTTTAATCATGCATTAATAAGTTTCGAATTTATTACAATTTATTTCTATTTTCTGCTTTCTCCTCTTGTAGATTCGAGAAGTCCAGAGAAGCTCCAAGGATTCGGAGTAGTTATCCTCATCACGTTTATCGCACATTTTACTGATTCTCAATGATTGGGATGAGGTGGATTATGATCTAGACCCTTCACTAGACAACCTAGAAATGTTTTAAGGTCGACCCGTGTGACCATGGTTGAATACATACTCGACTTCGGCGTTCGTTTTCAGTGAACTAGCCGTTGGACTAACAGGGATGCCTAAGACTGTTTCTACATTCCGTCGCTCCCTCCTAAGTCGAGTGCGAGTGTGCGTCGTGTGACCATAACTCAGGTCCGGTTTAATCCAAATCATGCTCTGATACCAACTTGTAACGCCCTGAAAATCGGGGGTCGAGCATAAACTCAACTCCCGAGTTCCAGAACATCACTTATGCAACAAAATGAATGATGATTGAATGTTGACTGTATTTGTGCATTGAACATGAGTGAGATTAAGCCAAAACAGAATATCATACTCCAGAGATAATAAATTTGCAAGTGAAAGACTATGATAGATAGATAAAATATATAAACTGTGATGAGTCTCCAGAGTGTGATAACATTACTAGGTTAAATAATTACAAGTACAGTTCTAAAATATACCTAATGTGAGGAAGTGTAATGTCTCCTATCCCAAATACCATAGCCCCGTCAATACAGTACTAGGTCTTCAGAGACCCGTCAGAGAGTTACATGATAGGAGAACTCCTCCTCATCACCATAGAAGTAGTCCGGCTCTGCTTCATAAGCATCGCCATCATCTGAAATTCAACAAATCTGGTTGGTGTGTACAACACCGTCTCCGTAACGTGGGAGTGAGTGATCAACTCAGTGGAACAAGATAAAGCATAGGTTAACATGTTATCAATTCAACCAAGCAAGAATGATAAAGCAAGACAAATCAAACAATTCTAACTACTCTTATTAAGCGCGAGAATGAAATGACATGATGTCAGTATGCCCTTGCAAACCACCCTCATGCGACATCATCTTACGTTCGCGAATGCTTAATTCCTCAAGGCGCCACATCTACTAAGCACATGCGGTGCGATGATGATCATGATTACCGAGTTATTATTAGTCCATTTCAAACAAGCAGTATTGGGAAACTAAGGTACCTCCCTTGTATCATTCCCAAACATGATCCATTCTAGGGTCGTCTATCTAGTTAATCTCATACGATATTATGGTTTGAGAGGCGTAGCGAAGGCATCATAAAGGGCTCGTCACCCGTCAAGACGGATACGAGATCTCACCGTATGCGGCTCAATCATTGGCCGACCGTCACTCGAGTACGTGTCTCACCGTACTCGGCTCAATCACTAGCCGTCGGCTCGAATACGGGTCTCACCGTACTCGGCTCAACTCATACTCCGATTCTTTGTGAAAAACTCGTCGCCAATCACAGACCTTGAGTATACTCGAAGATACTACGGAGGACTCGTCGCCCAAGACGAGCATGTGTCTCACCGTACTCGGCTCTCGCCGTAAGTATCGACAGCTCGAATATAGTGTCCCATACCACCATAATCGGCTCACGAGTCGGTTGCTCTTTGGTCACTACGGGAGGCACGTGGCCCCAACAGCGGGGCCGACACCTCGACCACGGTGTCCCATACCATCATGCCCGGCTCATGAGTCTTAGCGGATCGGTACCATGGTTAAAAGGGATTTCACTGGTAAGTTTGGTACCCTAGGTTCAGGCAGTAGCGACCAAACATGGTGAACATACATAAGACAGATCGGGTTACTTGACGAGCTCGACTAGCTCGAGCGCACAACAAGTTGAACGACATGAAGTGCATAAGCACTTCGCGTGGCCAACCACTATCGCCAACCGAAGTACGACTCGGGTTCGTTGAACACATCTCACGTGGCAAATGAATTGTAACCACGAATTCAATTCTGGTACCGATTGTCTGGACTATAATCATAGCCCCAAACATGATAACTCATAGATAGATAAAGCAAGAATGGATCAAGATTCAACTCATACAATCAAGGTATGGTATTATCCGTTTAGTCGCTGTGCCGAGCCAGACGCACTTTCGTTGCTCCGCTCCCCATCACCCATGACGGATCATACAACGTAAATATAAATTTAAACATATGCATTACATAGTTATAATCATAAAGCAGTTGAGCATGTTATGAATTACAACACAAGCATGAGTTTATACATGTTCAATTCCTAATCACTCAACAATCCAAGGAGATCATACACATAGTTAAAAGAGGTTGAGAATCATATCTCAACACCCTTATACATTACAATTTGCTAACTACTACTCATTCAGACATTTCGAGAAACACTTAAACAAACATACATCAACATACATGACATATGTCGATCACATAGGCATTAGGCCAAATCCTTTCACTAGGGAGTTGCCCCAATCAAAACACTCATACACCCACGACGGATAGTCATGGCAAGCAGGAATCCAAGTTCCATATTCATTCAGTCATTTCAGCAAACACTTGGGCCACACATTTTAGCATATATAGTGTATATTGGCCGTGGCGTGATTTAGGGAAAATCCTTTCGTCAAAAGGGTATCGCCAATACAACAATCATGAATCCATGACAATTAGTCATGGCGAGCACGAATGAGGATTCTATACTCATTCAGTCATTTTCACAAACACTTAGAATACACTATTACAACATACATGGTGTATGTTAGCAAAACATGTAATAGGGCTATCCCTTAGCCAAGTGAGTATTTTATCCATGTATAATATATTACTACAGCAAAAATCATGATAAATACATCTCCCAATATTTATACGTATACAGTATTTTCTAGAATACGTATTTTCAACATACATAGTGTATACAAGCAAACATGTATTACGACGGTTCCTTTCGCCAAGAAATTAATTCATACGTACATAATATATTTATACAACAATTAATCATGTCAAACTCATCGCTAAAATATACACGTATACGGTACTTCTTACAATACCGTATTTCTACATACATGGTGTATATTAGTAAACATGTATTTAGGCGAACCCTTTCGCCAAATGAGTATTTTATCCACACATCATATATCCATACGACAATTAAACATGTCAAACATATTTCCATAAAAAATACGTATACGGTATTTTATACGAATACCTAGAGTATGTGAAATTCCAAATTCTACAATTCTAATCGAAACAGAAAACGGAAAGCACTTTGTACATGTGCAATTGCATGCAGATCATGAATCTACCATTATCTGACATTGAAAGCGTTGAGTGTAACCTATACACCTAAAGTCCTCACCTTGTGTCGTAGAATCGTAACGGAGTTGATAGGTTCGCTAAGCTTCCGTATACGGGAGTTTGGCAACCTATGGAACGAAATACGTTAGCTATTTCATAACCTACAACCTAAACAACCCTAAAACAGGTTAGGGTTAGGGTTTATTACCTAGAAATGACGCCAGAATCGCCGGGAAAGCAGCAAGAATGAGGTGGTTAAGCACCGATAGCAGCAGGGAACAGCAGCAGGGAGTTTCTCCCAGATCTCCCACACTTTCTCTCTCTTTTCTCTCTCTCAAATCCAAATTCGTATGGCTGCCATGAGAGAGGGTTTAAGGTCCTTATATAGTCTCAAAACTCACCGAAATAGACTCGGGAACAAAGTATACATAGGTTATGTCCAAAGCGGACCTGTTTCAGCTCAACGGAGGACTTCTGGCGGGCCTCCTTGAGCCAAAGGTTGGACTTAAGCTCACTAACGCTGGATCTACGTTCTATTAAGTTTTCATTTCGGTCGGGATTCCAGATCACGCGTGGCGGACCACTTTCAGTTCGACGGTCGGTGGGCCACGATCCAAAATTCCAAGTACATGTAAATGTTCCTGAAATTTTTCCTGATCCGAGGGTGTAATTTGGTCAGATTCTGACGGTCTGATTGCTTAATACTGATCCGCAAACAAATGATGCCAGATCACTATTCCAGATATTTATTTTGTAAAGGGAATAGTGTTTTTCACACTCTCTCACTCTGGACGCGATCGAATGGCCATGGGACATTGTCTGGATTTGATTTCCGAGATGGTTGTTAAGCCCAGCGAGGCGGTCCTAAGTCCTTAACTTCGTATTGTTCGGACTCCCGATGTGCGGTCCAGATCAGATACGGAGTTTCGGTGTGCTCCCGAGAGCAGCCGGGTAATGAGATTGATCCTAGATTTTAGGATAACCTAGCGTCAATGATTCTGCAAGTTTTGGGTCTTGCAAATCATATTTAAAGCGATTCAAATGGATTTCATGGCTAATCTAGTTTAGCACCTAGTTCACTTTGTCAAATTTCTAAAGGATTTAATCCTAAGTGATTTTAAATCCGAGGTGGAACTTAGTCCATTGTAGTTTGTATATAAAGTGATCCAAGTTATACTACTTAGCTAGTTTAAGATAGTGTCTAGGGCGAAGGTGCTTTGAAAAATTGAAAGCACAAGGTAGTGAAGGGTGGGATTTGTGAAAAAAATAGTTTAAGGAGCGATTTGAGGCTTTAATTGAGCGTTTAAGAAGTTAAACCTATGTTAGGATTGACCCATTGCCTAAGGACGTCTAATCCCAGATTGGCAAAAAATCCGGGGCGTTACAATTTCAAAGCCCCGGAGGCCCACAAGGGCCGCAGGTCCAAAAGCCCATTTCAAAGCGCACAAGGCCCATTGTTCAAAAGCCCATTTCAAAGCCCACAAGACCCATTGTCCAAAAAACCATTCAAAGGCCCATCTCAAGAATCCCAAAGTCTAAGCCCATTGTTTAGAAATCATGAATAATGCCCCATTAATTCGTTAGTGGAGGCCATCTGGCTATTCGATCCAGACTGTATAATAAAAACTGGACGACAACGCCCTCCCGTGAGATCGGACGGATATTCCAAAACCTTAAAAATATTTCAAATAAAAACCGTTAGCTCCACCAATTCATTAATGGAGGCAACGTGACTGTTTACTTAATTTGCGTGAATAAAAACCGAACGATGACGCCCACCCGCGAGATCGAACAGATATTTTTCAAAAAATCCAAAAATATTTTCAAATAAAATCCCCAAGAAGTCTAATTCCAAAGAGGATAGTTTTTAAATAAAAAAATTCAAAAAACACACGCGGCGCGCAGTACACTAAGGAATCTTCCATATTCTCCAGTTGCAGTCAGTGCAAACAGTAAAATAAAATTCGATCCCTTTCGGTTTCCTCGGAGGACGATCAAATTTGTATATGATACAAGTACGATTGGCCCGATCCCCATATCTGGACAGTTGTACGAGACGAATGCAAGTAAAAATAATTTGATCTATCTCTGGACAGAATAATCAAACTCAAAGTGACGACAATCCATTGTAAACAAAGTATCAAAATCAGCAGACTGCATAGCAAAAGATTTCCCGCACATACCTAGTCTGGGATGTTTGGCAAGTTTGATTGAGTCCAAGTCGACGTAGTGAGTTCCTCGTAAGGCCGCATCCACACGTAGGACAGCTAACCACTTTGACGATCAAACAAAATGAATACTCTTAAGGTGATTATGTAGCAAAGGAAATGACAAATCAAACATACGGGACTCCTCGTAAAGCCGCATCAACACGCAGAGGCCCTATTTCTCAGACTTACCCTTCAATGCTATCAACAATCTGACGTGAAAAGGGTTTTGGTTGGTGACCCGTAATGCCACATCAACGTGCAGGGATAATCACAACGTTTTCCTCAACCCTCATGACATGTGCGAGTAATCTTTTCTCCGGACAGTCGACTGACAATGATACAATGACAATCAACAGATTCGAAACACTACCTTTTCTGACCAGAAGGGTGGGGTATCCACTCGCTTTGGCGCTCAGTTGTTTGCAACCTCGGCCAAAGAGGGGCATCTGTAGACACCCCACCCAAGGCGATATCTTGAGAAAGCTAAGACAATCCAAGAACCATAATCATATCCTAATCCCAACCAAACCCTGATTCGAACCAAACCCTAATCCGAACCAAACAGTAATCCCAATCTAACCCTAGCCCAAACCTCAACCTAAACCTCGGACCCAACCTAACCCTAAACCCTAGACTAAACCCTAATCCAAACCATCACCCAGGCTGAAGCATACATAAAAATCAGTACAAAACACACCTATTTGAGCCCAAAAGCCCGAAAGAAGATTAACAGACGAAGTAGAGCATTAAACAAACCCCACCACCAAAGCCCGGCCTGAACCAGGCCCGGGCGGTAGTCGGACTACCACGGGCTGTAATTCGACTGTCGCCCTAGTACGAGACAACTGTCTCCTCTGAGCAACAGCTGCCCCTCGTCCCAAAGTCAACTTTCATATAGATTTAACCCCCTTCCTACCTTATTTACCGTTTTACCAATCTCCAAGAGCCAATGAGAGCATGTCACATGACATTCATCTCTCCTCAACCAATCCCAAGCTGTCATGTAAGCTTTTACCCATCTCAAACTCAGCAATTACAGCATTGTCATTGAAGAAGGCTATAAATAGCCCTCTCCTCTTCACATTTCAAGAGACCAAGAGAAGCAACAACTTCTCATTTCCAAAATCCAAGTGAGAGAGAGAGAGAGAGAAGAAGAGAGTGAAGGTGAGAAGGAGCTCCCAAGCCTCTAAGATCAGATATTTCGGCTACCCCTTAGCCTCCTCCCAACCATCTCAACCCACAAGTCTAGCCCGGATTGATCATGGTGCAATCCATGTCTTAGCCTACTCAAGATCAATGTCAAAGATCTCTTCATTTTACATATAAGCATTCATCATGACATCTATTCCCTTCTCAACCCCCCTGGTTCTCTAGATCTCTAGTGAACGTATGCTCTGTGACTTGTCGTACGTTGGATCCTGTCACATCAGAAATTCCTAGCGATCTAGTTCACCTTTCTTTACCTTTTTGCATAAGCATCATCACATCCGTCTTCTCGACACATCGTTAGACATATGCTCTATAGCTTGTCGAAATCTCAGATCTTGTTACACTAGAAATTCGCGTGTGCCTAGTCCTACTCTGACCACATCATTCATCCCTTGAGATTTCATTGCTGCACTAAGTAGAGACCATACATCCATACGGGCAGAGAGGATGCCTAACACCTTTCCTCTTTATAACTAAGGTCCCTTACTCGGAATCCCGGATTGCAGACCAGGAATCAATATAAGGTAGGAGAATCTTCGGATTTCTCCAACCTTACATATTCCACGAGTTCTAGCCAACTGCCAAATTTTGAGATTAAGTGGCTAGTGGCGACTCCAAATCGACAATCAAGGCTACATACCCCACAACATACACACAAGAGAAAGGACTAAAAGCTAAGATCGCCTAAAGAGTGTGGGCGCCAATCTCCCAGCGTTCACAATCCCGAATGTTGGATTCAAGTCCTCCACCAATGTAACCTGTGGAACCATTGTTGTCATTCGACGTTCGACATGGGTTGAGAATGACAAGGTGAGAGTCAGAATTTCCTTGTAGGATTGTGTGTGGTGATGAAGAGACATCTTCACCTTAAATCTATCATTATTTAAAACCTTCCATTATGTTTGAGGAGTTATCTTTGTTTTATGAGTCAAGTACAACAACCTTGTACAACCCATTCTACAACCCTGACAGCCCATCCATATATAATTGTTTCTTAGAACAATGTAGATTCAAGTCCCCAGATCTATAGAACCCACCTCCATCATTGTCATCTTTCTCCATCTAGATCTGCAAGCATCACTGGAAAATGTGGCCATCTGATTTGCTATGGGCCATCTATTTTCTATCAGCCATTGATGAAAACCATCTCTACATCCAGTTGTTGTCAAACACAAGCTTTCTCTGATGTCTAGTGCCCACTATGACCAATTATAATTGACTCTGCCATTAACATATTTGTCCATCGTTTGAAACCCACAACCTTTGCATCGACAACTCCATCGTCTCCTCCAACATCGGCCCTAATCTAGGGCCCTTTGATTGATATGGTGAAAACCCTCTTTGTCGAACTCTTCTCCATCTCTCAGCCCAACTACAACCCATTATGTGCAATAATGCTCGATTCCTTTTTATTTTTTTTCTTCCTTTTTGGTGCTCTACAGGAGCACCTAATGTTGATGCACTTTAAGCCATATTTTGGGACCATTGATTTATGTTCATCATTTGTCCATTTGCTGCATATGTTGTCTAATTTTGGCTCTGTCATATACCTTCAATGTTATAGCTTCTCAAAATTAGGCATTTTGATCAGATGTGTCTTCTTTTCTTGTTTTTATATCAGACATGTTAGAGCAAACATGTGTTTATGCCAAGCATATGGACTAGACCTCGCTGCTTATCATCATTATAATGGGATCTATTTTCATTTGCTGACAGAACATGATCTAGAGCTATCAAAAGAGTAATGGTTGAATTCCTAGCTTTCGAAAGTGTGTATCCATCGAAAGAGCGAATTGGTAAAATCTTAGTCACTGAAATTGTTGTTAGATCATTCATCAGTCATTTGAAGTACTATTAGTTCACATTCTAGAAGTTGTCAGAAGTGCCTGCGCACTTAAAGCTATTTGTCGTTTCATCGCTATTCATTACTTCATTGCCCCATGCTACAGTTGTAGCTTTCTTTTATGATTAGATAAATGTTTACTGTACCTTTCAAACTCAAGTTCCTCATTTTCAAAGATCTTGAGCTTGATTGGTGATATTAGATATTTTTATAGTTGTTTAGATTGGTATATACGAGGATTTTCTCTAATCTCTATAGTTTCCTATCAAATCTCCCATCTCCTTTATATATTCATGTGATTCTCATAGAAATAAACACAAGTAATAGTTATCTATAATGTAGTTTTTGTGGTTCAACAAAATAGGCTTTTAGAAACTTGATTTGAATGGTTTTTGAATTCTACATAACACAGAGATGAGGAATTTATACTCTTCACTTTCCAAGCAGTGTGTGTGTTTGTCATGGTTAAAAGGAAGGTTGAACTAAGCTTATGAGTCTTTAAGGCATATAAGTGAGGTACTGAGATAAATTTTTTTTTGAAAGACTTGCTTATATGTAAGTACAAAAGTGGGGCTGCTTTTAATGAGAAAAAGGCTTTTCTCATGAGCACTCATGAAGCTAGGAACTGCACACAGGGCAAAGAATGTATGAGTTGTTAAGAATATATATTTGAATTTGATAAATGTGTATAGTATATCCATTTTTATCACATATAATTTTTACTTCAAGATTTATCCACTAGGCACTTTGATAGAGTTTTGATATGCTTGTACTAAATAAACCTTACAAAAGATATCTTTATCATCAGTAGTTCTCCTAATGTGCTAAAATGTACATTTATTTCAAATATTTTGAAAATGTGAGGGCAAGCGATGGATTGATTGAATTTTGAAAATATTATTTTTTCTTTAATTAAATAATTATTTATATTTTATTAACGGGGTCAAATATATTGGGCATGAATATATTATGAATGTACAATTGCTGCTATTAGAATTCGAAGACAATAATACATTCTGCTTTGATATCATGTCAATCAACCACTTTCTCTAAAAGCTCAAACCATCGTATCAAATGACTTTAACACTAAAACAGTAACTTTAATTCTAATACACATCATCATCTCATCATGCGACTTTGTGCTAACCTTTTCAAATTGTGGGGTAATTTCATTCTCTAACGACGATCCACTTTATGCAAAAAACAAAAACATGAAATTTTTTTAATTTTTTTTTATGAGAGAGAATATTATAATACACAAAATAACACTGCTATGGTTGTAATATGACTTTTGTCTAAAACCATTATTATTCTATAATATCATTGCCATTATTGGACTAGTTCGAATTATTTTTTTAGTGGTTTGGTAAAAAGTTTACTAGTTGAAGGCCAAATAAAATAATTTCATAACCTCTTGCATTACATGACTTAATAAAATAAGCCTTGTGGACGATATGATCTAGCCTAAACAACTGGAATTCAACAGAGCCATCTCTCCACACTAAATGCTGCAATAATCAATTAAGGCCGTCCATCCAGAGGAGTCTATCATGCATGACCATCTTCCTATCCATCTTTTTTTTCTTTTTTTTCTTTTTTTCTTTTTTTAAATTTTATTTTATTACAAGGATTTTTATCTGATAACATCACCTTGAAGGTAACCTATTGACAAGGACAATGTAATCCAATTTATGTGCATCAGAAATTATGTAAGGTTCAGATTGATCAATCACCCTAGTATTCAAGGTTGGATCTAAATAATGGGCCACATGATCGATGGAGAACAACCTGAAATTCAAACTCATCTAATGTTCTTATTGAATTTGGATTTCCAAACGATTTATTCTAAGCCATCTATTTGATAGCCATTAGTTGGATGGTTAGGATCTTTCGATCAGTCTATTTTAATGATGTTTCCCATCCACGCCGGGCTCGATAATTTGGACCATTGGGATTGACACATGTATTCCAAGTGTACCGCAGACATTATGCCACGTGAAGAGCTAGGACAAGCCGAATCCAATAAAGGGGATTTATATGTTACTCTGGCTGCGCGTGACACTTGATACGCAGGTACTTGGGAATTGTACCAAAGCACACGGTAACTGATATTGAACCGATTAAATTACGGGACTTCCCTTCGTTAAATCATAGATCCAAAATCAGATTGGTCGAATAATCCTAACATCCGATCCATCTGTCTAATTTTTATTAAAATAAGACCGTTGGATATTTTTATTTTTAACCGTCCAATAAACGTCAACCAATCGGATAGTCAGCTGATCAAATAAGCGTAATTTTTCATTTGTGATACATCTAAGCTGGGAGGCATGTTTTGAACAGCTTAATTTCAATTGCTTATATCTAAGCATGCCATCTCTAAGTAATTTAGAAGTGCTTGCGTATCATACATCACACTCTACCAGAGTATCAAAGTTGTATTGATTCTCTGAGGCAGGTTCCTCTGCAGCAATGGTAGAATAAGCTTAATACTACAATTTTTCTGTGGGCCCCACCTTGATGTATGTATGGCACCTACTGTATCCATAACGTGCGCCTCCTTATTTTTCAAAAAATAAAAAATAAAAAATAAAATTAGGGCGGATCCACAACTTCGCTGGGTCACACCACGTGAAATATTCATGCGTGAAACGGGGGGATTGGGTACTACCCCACCAGGACCGAGCTAGAGACGGACAGTCCTGTGAGGGGCTCTGTGGGGCCCACCGTAATGCGTATGTTTTATCCCCGCCGTCCATCTATTTTGACAAATCATCTTAGGACATGGACTCAAAAAGGAGGTAGATCGAATGCTCAAGTGGACCACACCACAGAAAGCAGTGGAGATTGAACTCCTGCCATTGAAAACTTGCTAGGGTCCACCGTGATGTTTATTTTCCATCCAACCTGTTCAGAAGGTCACATAGACCTGCATGAAAAGGGAAAATATAAATGTCAGCTTGATCCAAAACTTCTGCTGCCCCAAAGAAGTTTTCAACGGTAAGCTTTCAATCCCCACTGCTTCGTGTGATACGGTCCACTTGAGTCTTCAATCTGCCTCTGTTTTGGATTCATTTACTAAAATGATCTATCAAAATGGATGAACGGCGTGGATAAAAGATATCCATCACGATGGCCTCCACAGAGACCCTGACGGGACCGTCCGTCTCTAGCTAGGTCCTGATGGGGGTAGTACCCAATCCGCGTCCGCGTGAAACCGCTAAAATCTCGTGGTGTGGCCCACCGAGTTCGGGAATGGCCTGATTTTGGCGTGTCCATTCATCATGGTGGGGCCCATCTCATAAATTGATTGAACGGCGTATAGAAAACGCGGTTAGCACCACAGACAATCCAAATGGTTTTAGTGGTGGGCGTCCCCAACCCAACTGCTCCCTGTGGTGTGGCCCATCTGAGTTTTCAATGGGCCTGATTTTTGGGATCTAGAAAAAATTGAAGGAGCCACACCTTATGAACGGATTGGATGTGAGACCTATATCATGGTAGGGCCCACACACAAAATTGTAGAATGAGCTCATTCCAGAATTAGTCGCAGGGGATATAAGCTTTACTCTCGCTGACACTTTGCTGAAATTATTAGGTGGGCAGCACGGGTGCAAAATCACGTGACCACCAGCCCAAATTCTATGTTTGCATATGGCCCATTTGATGATCAGATCCGCATGACTTTTATGCATCGAATCACTAGAGTGGGGGTCACCCGATGAACGGCTCAGATCTCTTTCCAGAGAAATATCAACCGTCGCCATTCTTTCTCTTTCCACGTCCATTTGGAAGACACCAATTGGATGATGCCTACGACCGTTCAATTTGCGCGATTTTAAAACATGGGCCATCTACACTGGAACCACTATGTAGATGATCACAATAACCAACCGTATACCACCACGTGTACGGTGTGAAGGGGGCTCTATCATGACAGATAAGCCCTACTGAAATCTGGAGGCCTGTTCCTCCACAACGTTTGTAAAATAAGCTTATTCTTCAACGTTGCATGTAGAGGTGTCAATGGGCCGGGCTCGATCCTGAAAAATCAGAATTTTGAATACAGCCAGCCCGACAGCCTGGCCCAAAAAAGTTCAAAATCACAGCCCTTGCATGTGGCCCAACAGTGATGCTTCCATGGCATAAACTCCGTCCATCATGTGGGCCCCCAAGTTATCCTTGGAGCCCAAAACACCTCGATCCGAAATTCATGTGGGCCACGCCATGTAAAATCATGGCTAAAACCTCTAAACCACATGGTTTATCATCCTACCTGAGTATTCAAATCGCCTGATCCTTGCGGTGTCCATTTATCCTGGTTGGGTGCATCTTATGAATGCATTGGATGACATATAAAAACACAGTGGGCCCCACACTAAAACGGAAATGTTTTAACAGTGGGCATTCCCATCCTGACCGTTCCCTGTGGTACGACCTATCTGATCTTCAGGATACGGAAGTAAGGGGTGCACCCTATGGATGGAGTGGATGTGGGCCCTAAGTCAAGGTAGACCCCACACATTACCTTTTGGAATAAGACTATTCTACAATATGAGGAGAACGGTTGGGTACAATTGTTTCAGGGCCATTGACTCACTGAAACAAAGACCCAATCCCAGGTCAGGTCATGCCATGGGACAACTCTCAGCCCCTTTTTATCTCATTCAAATATTCTGATAAACTCATAAAAGTCACATATATGCGACCATTTCACCAAACACATTCCCTTCAAATTAAAAACCCCATTACCAGATCTACCGTTTTTCGCCCAAAATTCTGCATTTGCGACTAACAACATTGAAACTTAATTTTCAAAAGGCGTGAAATAAAATATGATACCTTGGATTTTTCCAGCTTAGCTTTTTTTCTCTTTTTCAAACCTCCAGTGCTGACCTACCTGCAAGAACTATGAAAGCATCAATTGTTCCCTTCACCACCCCAAAAAAGACCCAAGGCCAACCAACCAACAAAGCTAACCCTCCAAGCTCCCCTGTGCCATGCAAAGAACAAAGCCTCCCCAAAAGCTAGGCTTATGGGCAGGGATAATTCCCTTGCCCAAGGCCCCACCAAGCTTTAAACAGACCTTTAGGAAACCAAACGCTAGGATCTAACCTCTCCAATTATGGCCACAACCTAGATGACCTAGCATGTACACCAAAAACTTCCATTTCACGTGATTGTAGGCCTTTTCCAATTCCGGTTTGTAAATGAACCCTTATACAATCTCCCTTATGCTACAAGCTGAGACATTCATGAGTGATCAAGGCACCATCAATGATCTGCAACCAGCAGCAAAGGCACCTTTGGAATTGGAGATCCTTTGAATGAACAATACAAAACCTCAAAGCTAAAATCTTAGCCAAAGGGCCTCAAGTACTTCAAGCATTTGGCCCCTTATATTTTAGGAATGATGGTTATGAACGAGTTACCAATTTCAATGAGTCTCGAAGAAATCAGCAACAAAGACCCTCAACTGTCTCCCAGAAAACCTCAAAAAAAAAAAAAAAAAAAAAAAGCCAATGGAAAGTCCTTTGCCCTGGGGCCTTTCTCTTCCCAATGCAAACACCGCCTCTTTAATTTCTTCCACAAACACCAAGGACTTAAATGGCATCAAAACCAAAAAATGAAATAATGTGGGATGCATGCATGCAGGTGCCAGTGCAAATTCCATTGATGACTACCTAAATACAATGATAATTAATTGGGGATCAGAGTAAATTTGATGACATGGAATTGGACGGGCTGATTTTAGTTCAGGTTTTACACATGCATGGGGTGAGAGGATTCTCCCAAAGGTCGTAATGAGGAAACGTTTCCTCTGGCAAGCCGGTCCGTGTCTGGTGAGTGATAATCACATCCTCCACAAATGGCGCCCAACCCATGTATGGGTCTCCAAAGGACTTGGACATGAGCCCCTTGTCTGGCTTTATGGATTTCAACCGGTGCCCCAGGTACCTCCGGGCCCCGATTATCAGCTTGGCAAAGTTGCCGCCATGCGTCATCACAAAGACATCTGACTTCAAACACACCAAGAAATCGAGGGCCGCCAAGCTTGTCACGTGCTTCCTAAAACTATCCAGTTCTTCTTTGCTAGCCAGCTCCTCCTTGGTCACCTGTAATATCCCCAAAACAAGGCAAAAGCAGATCAATGATCAAGAATCACACGACAATCAAACTCATCTTTACTGAAAGGTGCACTTTACATATAAAATAAATAAAAAAAATCCACAAATTGGGTGCAGAAACAAACAAGGAATAGCTGGCAGCAGGGGCGAAGGGTTAAATAGTTGGAAAATACAAGATATCGGTGCAAACCGAATTTCCTTGCCTTCCAACTGAATCAATCCTAATTAATGTTAGGAATTCAGCAAAAAAGGGTTTTCTAACTGATAAATGACTACTTCCATCACATGAAACCAGACAACCTAGTGGCTGATTGCTTCGCCTTTGGAGGGAGGGAGGGGTACTTTTTATTTTTCAATTCATTGATGAGAGTAGCCACTCCCACTATTCCTCTTTGCGTGTAGCCCGCACGTCAGCATGGTATGAGGGGACTGTAAGAAAGGCTGTGGGGCCTAGCCTGGTGACTATATCACATCTGCACCCACCCTCCCTCACCAGGGTGGGCCACACAAAGCCTTTGTTGCATGGTCCCCTTGTAACATGCTGATGTGTGGGCTACACGCAAGGAGGAAGAGTGGGAGCAGGCTACTCTCATTAATGAATAGGAAAGACAAAAGTACCCCTCAGTTCAAGGGCGAAGAACTACCTGTTAGTGCCCCTCACTAAACTAACTGCAGGGGTGAAAATGCCTAAAAGTTACTCGCGTTACAGATAGTATTTGATAAGCTCAGGGCTTTTATTGGTTAAAGGAAAAAAAAAAAAAAACTGCTCAAGTCACTCGGAATTCTAATAAAATAAATTTCAAACAAGTAGGTTGTGGGACATGAACTGACCATTTTATTGTGCTTGAAGGAACGACAATCTAGAATAATATTAATTAGAGAGATGGGGAGTTTTACCAAGTTCGGGAACATGTTTCTAAGAGGAGCCATCCGATTCTGCCCACCATAGACCTGCCCAGACGCAACGTAAATTTGAGTTTCTTTAGGGTATCCCATTGCCCTAAGGATCACAGCCACTTCCCCAGGCTCGAGAGGGCACCGTCCTTCCTTCCGCTTTTGCAGGGCCAGCTGCCAAAGATGAGATCCATTCTGCATTCCAGGGTGCCACCAACCAAGATATATCAGTAACTCTTGCATTTTTGTCCCATTTATTGAAGCAGGAACCCACCAACCCCATGTTTCCCACAAGTCTTAAGACTTTCAGTTACCTTATACCGTCGAGGCCATTCCTTCTGTCTATATGCTGCCATCATTGCTTTCTCTTCTCTTGTTCCAACAAAATCACAGAACGAGAGACCCACCATCCCCTTCTCGAATCTTAAATGAAGTGCCCTGTTAGGAATGAAAGCCAAGATTGAGTGGTGATAACAGATCATTCTGTCTGAACTGATAAGCTAAATTGAAGGTAGGCAACCAAAGTCAATTACATGTAAGGATTTGAACTGTCAGTGCGGTTCCTCATCCTTGATGCCAACTGATCAGCCATTTCCTCTATCTCAGGCAGGAATTTCAAAGCATGGTAGTTCACTCTGCACCGTAGCCTATTAATTTCTGGGGGAACATTATCATACCTGAAAATTTTTAAAGCTACAAATTGTTAATATTTAGGAAAAAAGATATTGTGATAGAACCAAACAGTATTGATTGATTAAACAAATGTCAACACATGTTGATTGGAGCATTCAAAATATAATGCGGCACGCATTTATATGAACTCACCATCACGTTAAAAAAATGCAGAGAAAAAAGGTAAGAGAACAGTTGAAAAGATATACATTCACATATGTGACTTACCCCAACCTATCAACAAAGGGCTTTAGAGCCATTATCTTCTTCTCCTTGATGCGGGGCAGTACATTATCAATATAGAACTGTGCTGGAGCATACTTTGGGATGTTTTTTACTGTGCGCCTGCAACATATACATGCAACTTCTTTCAGAGGGAGGAAGAGAGTTTTTTTTTTTTTTTTTTTTTTTTTAATATAATATATTATCATAGAGTTTCAGGGAATTCAACGTTCAGTTTAAAAAACACAGAACATTGAAGATTAGGAATGTGAAAAGTAAAGTACACTGAAAGAATGACAACCGTCCTGCAAAGCATAGAACCATTCTAAAAGAGCCAGATAGGCTGTAATTGTCACCACAAGGGAAAAAAAAATAAATTTACTTTTGAATTTTTAGTGATAGGAAAGTCTTATTTGAAGAACATATAGCAACATTTATGACTTTCAAGAGTGGACTATACTCATTACGAATAATTAAATTTTCCTACTTGGAAGGATGAAGCAATCAACATACAAGGGCTCTCCCTCCCTCCCTCCCTCCCTCCCTCTCTCCTGTTATCTTTTTTCCTTCTCATATTTTTCTCTCAATTTGAGCGTCGTTACAGCCTACTTAGCAATTGAAAGTGATTAACAAGGAGGGATCTTGCGCAATTTCTGATTTTCTTTGAAAGGTTGTCAGACATCCAATTTTGATCTGGTTTTTGGGTCATTTTATTCCATTTTTTTATCTTAGAAACTAGTTTTTGACAGCAATGGCTTGCTGGATACTTCTGTTTGGACAGTTTTTTGTGTTCTTTTCTTTCCGATTTACAAGATTCTTTTATGGCCAGCAATTAGGTATTTGAGATTTGTTTGTCTTACTAAAGATTATCAAGACTGTTGATATCTGGTAAATTTAGTGATTTGATTTTGAGCTACAAGGATTGGTGCCTTTTTTTTTTTTTTTCTTTTCTTTTTTTCTTTTTGGATCTTCTTTTTTAAAACTGCCACAAGCTATAGTTGGTTACAGCTCTTTTTTTTTACGGATTGATGTGAAGTTTTGAGTACACTTAATTGTTTGAGATTAAATATTGCCTCATCATCAACATCTGAGAGGTTGATCACATCACCTCCAAGATAGAGAGGTTGATTGTCCATTCTGAGAATCCTGGATTGTAGATTACAACTCATAAACTTAAGTTGGAGGAAAACAAAAGTTTGGATATGTAGATAGTAGTACATCAGAAAATCCTATGACTAATCCTTCCTATGAAGAGTGGAAATCAAACAATGTGTTAGATATGTCATGGCTCATGAATTCTATGGAACCAGAGGTTAGTGAAGGACTTTTTCTATTATCCACTGCACATAGGAATCGTTGACTGCTTATGAAGTGTACATGATCAAAATAATGTGGCTTGAATTTATAATATTTATCAGGTGATTAGACGTTTAAGACGAGAAGAGATCAGTGTCTGATTAATATGTTAAGATGCGTGGTTTGTGGAAGGAATTGCCTTTCTTGGATGGTATTCAATTTGTTTGTTCTATAGATGCATAGGCATATAAAATAACTATTAAATGACATTTGAATTGTTGGCAGGTCTTAATTATGGGTTTGAACTTGTTCAAGTTCAGATTATTGATTTTTCTAATTTACTTTGACTTAACAGTGCATATGCTTTGCTTTTACGAAATGAGAAACGTCGTATAGCTATGAGATCAATAGTGGTTGACAAATCTGCTCTAGTGATAGGATTTAAATTTTTTGATAATGTTGGTATTGGCCAAGGTAGAGGTATAGGAGGAGATTGTGATAGTGGTTGAGGTTGTCGTCGTGGTATTGGTTGTGGTATGGATTGTTAGTGCACCTTATTGTGGTAGATATGAGCATACCGTTGATTAATGTTAGGTCCTTCATGGTCAAGTTCAAGACCGAGCCACTAATTCTGCAGCTACAGATGGTAAGGATTCTCATGATATTGTTCGGAATGTTATACCATTGGCAAATTCACGCGTAGTTCCATCAGCTGATGATGTGGTTTATCCCTCGAAAAGTGAGTATAATGACTTAGTAAGGAATGCTACTTAAAATAAGGTCTCTTCATCTACGTCTTTGACTCGGGCAAATAATACTATCATAACCTTTCATACTACTTCTGCGTCAAGTCCTTCGGTAATTTATTCGGGAGCTACTCATCATATGATAGGCAGCTCAGGCAAATAATACTTTCATAGCCTTTCACACTACTTGTGCATCAAGTCCTTGGGTAATTTATTCTGGGGCGACTGATCATATGACGGGTACATCTATTTCTTCCTCTGGTTCATTATGATGTATGGGGTTCAATTCCCATTCATTCTAATGGATTCAAGTATTTTGTTTCTTTTATGGATGATACTTCTCGTATGGTGTTGGATTTATTTGATGAAAAATAGAGATGAAGTTGGCTCCATTTTCAGAGTGTTTCATAGTTGGGTTAAAAATCAATTTAATGGACTATTAGTACTCTCAGTACATTTAATGCAAAGGAATATCTTTCCCATTGTATGATTTCTTATCTTCAAGAGCATGGTATTAATTCTGAAACCACTTGTGTTATAACCCGCAACAGAATCGAGTTGCTGAAATAAAGAATATGCCTCTCCTAGAAGTTACTCATGCTCTTCTTATTAGTATGTATGTTCCTAAATCTTTTTGGTTTAATGTTGTCCTTATTGCATGCTATTTGATTAATCGTTTGCCTATTAAGGTCCTTTTTGGCCAGTCTGTTATTCAATATTTTTCGATATTCAATTATATCCTTGAAATCTCATTACAGTTCTTTGGGTTTGTTTATTATGTCTATAATATTGAGCCTCATCGAAATAAATTATCAAATCGGGCTATTAAATGTATTTTCCTTAGGATATTCGTCTTCACCAAAGGGGTAAAAGAAGAAAAATAAATTTAGAGGGATGAAAAGCGGGGATCGGATTGTTGATACCATATAAATGTAAAAGAATGAAGAAGAGGAGAAAAAGAGAGGAAGGAGGAAACATATGGGAGTAGAATCAATTATAATTTATTAGTCTTAATCACGACATTATTAATAAAATCATGTTAAAGGTCATAAATGGCCTTAAGCACTAAAATACCACCGCAAAGTCACACTTACATATGCATATCCACAGACACGCATAACCCCTCAGAATAGTAATGACAATAACCTATTAGCAAATAAGGTTCTATTTCATGACAAATTTCCCTCATAATGATAAATATTAAAATTGGAAAGTGGGCCAATTAATTAAACAATGATAAAGGAAAAGTTGCCCTCCCAAATCACTTCACCATCCATTTCTATAACCAATGAATACACAATGAGGTGATCTAGTTCACAGAGTAAAAATAATAGAATGATCCATTTCCAGTAGGTAGTATGCTTTAATAATGTCTACGAAGTAAACTGTGTAACATATGCACCGAACCTTATACTAGTGAATAGCTCTGCTTTATCTGGAAACCAGTCAGGGATGTCACGTACGATACGTACATCATCCTTCAAATACTCAATGAAATGATCTACATCAAAGATGTCTTCAAATTTCCTGTCGACAAAATAAGAAACTTTAATGAATCGAAGAGTGACAAATCACAGCAATTGTGAAAATAAAATGAAAGCACAATATCCATCATGGTTGCAAATGACAAAAAAGATTGAAATTAAAAAAATGGAACATGAAAAATATGCTAAAAGGGCCTTGAGTAAGATTCTAGAGCACAAAAAATTTTGGCAAGTCCAGAAATAACTATTTCGTTGTTCAACAACAAATCCAACAAAAATTCTTATAGAACACTAATAGGATGAAGGAAAGGTAAAATGATGGATTCGGAAATCATCCACATACATCTCAATTAAAATAATAAAAACAAATGCTTAAAAATGTTTGAGATATGACAACAAAACATGCGAAAATGATAAATTATGTAATAAACTAAACAGCCGGCAGCTAGGGCGAGTAAATTGCCAATTTTAAGAGGGCGAGTAAAGTGTCAATTGTAATTCTTACATACTTAGAAGCCAGTTGAAACAAGAGCATGCATAAGATTTAGTAAGAGTAGATGAGTGGCAATGCCAAAAGCTGGGGATGCGAGGGACCGTGAGTGTATAACCAAAATATATAATTATCATTAAAAAAAGAAGAAGATACAATTATATAATTATTGTATTCAATATCAAGATAATTATCAATTCCACAACCATTTCTTGTGTGTGTGCACATGCGCGCGTCCACTAGCATAGGCAATGCACGTGGAGAGAGGAGATGATTTGTTGATTGTGGGAGAGGGGCAAAGGGAAGCATTTATAAAAATAAACCTTTTTTTGCCTCTGATGGGATGATGATTCACCACCATTTAAAAAATGGTGGCAACTCTACAAACATAAGAAATGGAACTGTTGCAGGGCAATCCAAACTATCAAAATCATTGATCCAATTGTGGATGGTGCATAGCCAAAAGCCCATACTGAGAACACAATAGCTACCATCTGATTTTGCGCTTGGAAATGGACCACTAGCAGTTTTACTTATGACCATCCATTTGATAGCCAAAATGGGATGGCTACAATTGCTTGATCAATGTGAATTTAGAGGTTTGCTCCATACAAAGTGCACCCCATTATTTAGGTGGTGTGGATGGCCATGCATGTATTTGGGTTAAGAAAATTCAGGTTGGGTTGGGAACAATCACATCTATTTGGGTTGGGTTGAATATTATTATTATTATTATTTGGAAGATTGAGAATATTATTAAGGGAGCCAAAGCAACCCAAAAGACAAGAACAAAACACCAAACCCAACACAATAGGGGGTCAAGCAGACCTTAAAAAGAAGAAAGGAAAGACAAAAAAAAAAAAAAAAAAAAAAGGTAATAAACAAGACTTGCCAAAGACAAACAAGACAACAAAAACAAAAACATATTTACAACTCGAAAGTAAGTCCTGAAGGGACTCAACCTCTGAAAAACCCCAACTGACTCAAGAATCATCCCAGAAGAGCAAAGACAAAGGAGTTGTTGTCGAGAGGAAGGGAGGTTGCTTGGTCCTTGAGATCTCTAAGAAGAAGGATGGACACCAGCGTAGCAGAAGAGGTCATATCATGAAAGCAGTGAGAATTGCGCTCTCTCCAGAGGACCTAAAGAGACAACATCGTAGCCAAACGTTAGATGGTGGCATGGTTTCCATGAGCTCCTCCCAAAAAAGGCAAAGAGCATACTGGAGATTGAGTTGGGGCATCACCCAGGCTTGACGAAGCTTGAGGAGGGCTATCGACCAGACTTCAGCAGCAAATGAACAATGTAAGAAGAGGTGATTGATGGTCTCCATACTCCGCATTGAAAGCAAACAAACATTTGGGAGCATTTGGGAGGATGAGACCTCGACGTTGCAGATTGTTAATTGTGAGGGTCCTCCCTCGAGCTAGCAACCAAACGAAAGCAACTACTTTTGGAGGAGCACCCATCTTCCAAATGAGGGTAGGGAAGGAATCGATTAGAAACTAAGGGGAGCTTCTGAAAGAGGCCATGAATGACTTGGAGGGGAAGATGCCTAACGGGGTAAGAGACCAACAAAAGGAATCAAACATCCCATCGACAGGACAGACACCTTGCAACAGATGCAGAAGGTTAAAAAATTCTTCATATTTGTTGTCGGAGAGACCTCTTTTGCACAGAGGACTCCAGACCCCTGAACCAATGGATAAAAAGCATTCGACAACGAAAATGGAAAGATTGGGGGAAACTCTAGCTAGAGCAAGAAACGTTGAAGCCAAAGAACTATTGCAGATCCATTGGTCAAGCTTAAAAGAAATACGAGGCCTATCACCAATCCTAAAGCATATTATTTTTTCTTGGAATTGAGGGATGATTCCAACTATGGCCCTTCCAGATGGGAGGCACCCTATATAGGGAGGAAGATTTAGTAAACCATCCACCCTCCTTAAGCCCATATTTGGAGGCAATGGTCTCCCTCCACCAATAGCCAATTTTCGTGCCAAAGCGTCACAACCACTTGCCTAGAAGAGAGGAATTGGCATCAGAGATACGCCTAATCCCCCTTCTCTATAGGGTTTGCAAACCTCCAATCAGCTTAATAGATGAAATTTGTTATTCTCTGAACTACCATTCTAGAGGGAATCTCTCCTGTGCTTGTCGATTCTATGGATCATGGATTTTGGAAAGATAGTAAGTAGGAAGATTAGAGGGCCATTTTGATTAAGGTGAGACGATCCACTAAAGAAAGATATCGATTTTTCCACAGGGTTAATTTCCTTTCCATACACCCCAAAATAGCATCCCAGAGATGCTTAGCAAGCTTGCCAATGCAACGGGGGTAGGCCCAAGTATGTGGAAGGTAAAGAGACAACTTTGCAGCCAAAGACTTTAGCAAATCTGGAAAGAGAAGGATCAGAGATATTAATACCTAAAAGTTCACTCTTGAAAAGATTAATTCTCAGACCTGAAATCGCTTCGAAATATTGAACCACTTTCCTCAAGTTGGAAACAACTTGGATTGAAGCTTCACAAAACAATAGTGTCGTTTGCAAATTGAATGTGAGAGATGGAGGCTGGAAGGGGCCACGCGATGAACCTAGAAAATAGGACATTGGAAGCTCCTTTCTTCGGCATTCTACTGAGACCATCCAAGGCTAAACCAAACGAGAAAGGAGAAAGAGGGTCTCCTTGTCTGAGGCCCCTAGATGACTTAAAAAAGCCTTTAGGGGAGCCACTTATAAGAATAAAGAACATAGTAGGCGCCAAACGAGAAGAGATCCACGATCGCCACTTGTTACCAAAGCCAAATCTTCCCAAAAGATACTCAAGATAGCCCCAATTAACATAGTTGAATGCCTTTTCGAAGTCTAGTTTGCAAACCAGACCTTTTAACCCCTATGAACCTAGAGTCTATACATTCAGGAGCTAGAAGAGCATAGTCAAGAATCTGGCGATTAGCCAAGAAGGCACATTAGGCTTTCAAAATAACCTTGGAAAGCACTGGCTGAAACCTAGTGGCTAAGATTTTTGATAGAACTTTGTATGAGGCACCAAGAAGACTCATAGGACGGAAGTCCTTTAGATGATTAGAGAAATAAAAGTAGGGGTGTACATTGAGTCGAACCGAGTCGAGCTGACCTCAACTCGACTCGGCTCAGCCACTAGTTGACCTCAACTCGAACTCGGCTCGGCTCGGTCCTCGAGCCTAATTGGCCAGCTCGGCTCAGTTCGATCCACAGCTCAGGCCAGTTCGAGCCGAGTTCGCCTGTGTAGCATTTTCACAAACACCTGGACTACACCTTCAAAATCCCACAGTATGTAAAACAACAGCAACGATTTTACAAGTATTTTATCAAACACCTTCCAAGCAACATAAAAATCAAGAAAAAAAAAAAAGGGTATTTGTTTCATATACATACCTTCCTTGCCACCAACCACGCTTCGTTGAGTCATTTCATCAAACACTTGGTGAGCAACATCAATATCAAAGTAACCGAGTCATCGAACTAGTTCGATCCGAGTTCGATTCGAGCTGGGTTCGATTCGAGTTGGGTTTGATCCAAGTCGAGTCGAGCTGGGGCCAGCTCAACTCTGCTCGAACTCATTTTCGAGCTCAAAAAATCAGCTCGACTCGGCTCGAACTCAGCTTTGAACCGAGTCGAATCAAGCTTTTTCAAGTCGAGTCGAGCGAGCTAACAGAGCTAGCTCAGTTCGTGTACACACCTAAATAAAAGAAGAACCTATAACTGTAGAGATATTACCTAACAAGCTAAATTATGAGACAAATTAGATGGCATCAATTTTAATCACCTCCTTGAATGATTGAAAAAATGCTAGATGAAATCCATCAGGCCTCGGAGATCTATCTCCACCAAGGGAGAAAATGGTTTATTTGATCTCCTCCTAGTGACGGGGTCTCGAGAGATAGAATCTTTTTCAGATATATAAGGGAAATTGAGATTGTCAAGCCTGGGATTGATCTAGTTTTACTCTTTTTTTAAAAAATAAAATAAAATTTATTGAAAGATCTGGTTTTAGTTAGAAAGTAAAGAGGAATAAAAGGAAAGAATGTGATCAATTACATGTTGACAATCCTCTATAACAGAGCCATTACTCGAAGCAAAACTAATCTTATTTGAGTGTGATCTAGCATTGGCAATGGCGTGAAAGAACCGGATATTTGTCTCCGACTTTCAACCACAGGGCTTGCGATCTGTCTCCATTTGATTTATAGCTGATCAACAAGACTGGAGTAATAAACACGAAGGATCTCCCTATGGGTTCTTTCTTTTTCTGTGAGGGGATTCAACTCTTCTTGCAAACACAAGGACTGAATGGAGGCAAGAGAGTTAGTTGAAGCCACATCAAGATAGTCCCAAGTCTCCTTTCTCCATTTGATCAGATTAATTTTCAAATGTTTTAACTTTTGACTCAGGATGAAGCTCGAGCTACTTCAGAATGAGAAAGAAGCCCACCAATATGAGACCATGGAATGGAAATTGTCCTTTTCAAGCCTCGAAAGCTCAACCCCCCACCCCCAAGCTTTCTTCCTCAGAGGACAACAAGATCGGACTATGATCAAAGACAGGTTGAGGGAGACCTTGTTAGGAGACTAGAGGGTAAAATTCCAACCACTCAGGAGAGACAATGAATCTATCAAGCCTGGAAAGAATGGGAGGGGATTGACCATTTGTCCAAGTAAATTTTGAATCTAGAAGGGGGAGATCAATAAGATTGTTCCTCCCCACCCATTTTGAAAAAGACTTCACAATATTTGTAACACAAGAGCCGTTGGATCTCTCATGGGAGAAGTGGATAACATTGAAGTCTCCACCCAAAAACCATGGATATGGCCATTTGCCTCTGATCATATTAAGATCATCCTAAACAAGGGGCCTCAGAGAGGAGTAGGGACCATAAACAGAAGAAAGAATCCATTTAAAATCAGAGGCGGCGTTCTTTAAGACAACTAAAGCTGAGAAGGATCCAACAAGGGAATCTTCCTTAACCTAGAATCTAGAATCTCAGGCCAGTAAGATTTCCCCCAGAGGAACATACCGCATCCAAGGTAACCCAATCCTTATATTGAGCATGTTTTCTTCCACACCCAAGGCCTTTAACATTCCAAGAAATTATCCTCATCAAGAAATAGACTTACATCTCCTACATTTCAAGGTTCCAAATTTAGAGCTTGATCTTGCCTCATAATTGATCGAGGATTCAAGATTGATCAACTCTCTCCAACCCCTGGGGGATTGGGACAACTTGAAATCACCAAGGTCGTGGGAGCACCACGTTCCTCAATGAACTAATAAAGGGCTATCTTCTTCTGTCTTTGAATGACTATCCCATGGATCTGCCAAAATCCATGAGCGACTCCTTGACACACTTGGGATCCATGCATCTAGATAAAATTGAATTTAGGGTCCCAACCTTGGATAGGCCCGAGGCGCTCACGAATTTCCATTGGGGGATTGAGATCCTAACGAACTTGAAGAGGGAGGACTTCCAGAATGGACGGAGGATGGGTATCTTGTGGCAACAGAGAAGAGGACGAGGAAAAGGGGATAGTCGTGGAGGCTGGGATAAGGGCCCAATCTTCAGGAGAGGGAATTTGGTTCTCATTCTGATTAAATGAGGCCATCAAACAACGAGCTATGAAGGGAAGGAGTGGCTGGAGGGGAAAGGGTATGAAAGGATTAGGAGGTTCGAGTGATGGAGGACAAAGCTAGAAAGGGGAAGAACATATTATTGGTATCTTGGGAGAGGGGATAGGCTAGGGAGGATCGAGCAAAGGGAGACCAAGTTGGAGAGGAGGCGAGGGGAGTGGGAAGTCAGAACAGTCATGTGTCGGCCTGCTATGGCAGTTGTCTATCCCAACATTAGGGGGAGAGGCTCGAGGAGAGAAGGAGATTTGAAAATAGCCATAAGTCTTCGCTTGGATGGTAGGGGTTCTCTCTCCCGAGATTGATTGACGTCATCTGACTCATATGACGTCTACGAAAAGGCAGTTAGAGAGTCGACGTCGTCCAAACTCACTTTCATTGGCACACGTATCGGTCTAGCAAAAAGACAACAAGACTGAAGGCTCTGGCGATGGCTACGAGTCAGCCCCCCTCTCATCGATAGTTGGTCGGTCATTAAGTGACCTCTCCTCATCGATCAAGGCTCCTACAGGCTTTAATGAGAGACCTGCCTCGAAGAACATGAGAGACTTGTCACCAGAACTGCGCTTGGCAGGACAGGTGTCCTCAGGAGGCAAACATGCCATCTCGAAAGATGGACGATGAGTGGCTCGAGATTCGAGCGGGTCAAGATCGAGAGACGGACGGTCAATAGGACTACCATGTGGCAAAATCTAGTGTTGCAGATGGGTAAATTTGCGCTGATGGAGCAATTAACGAAGGCGGTGGTTTCCTATGCGACATCCAATCGATCAACGGGCAAGATGAGTTTGTTCGTAAGTGGCCTCTAAGCATTCGCACACTCGCTATCCTTCTCACGAGTGGATGATCGTGCTCTACTGGAGCATAGACATGCATGTACTCTATCTCTTCTAGTCAAAGCCAAAGGGGATTCGCAATTCATTCCGGTGGTGGGATGAAAGTTTTTTTTATAGCTGAACTGAAATGAGCAAGCCATCCTTCCCTACCAAAACAGGGAGGCTTGATAATGGCCGGTTGGAATTTTTTATGCGAATTTGAATCCATGCCGAGCGGAGCTTCCAACCCAGCTCAGTTGCTTGATCGAATTGGAGAACCTCCCCAATTTAACAACTCAAAGCAAGAAGAAATTCCATTTTCCAGAGGGGTGCCTTTGAAGTGGAACCAAACGTCCGCCAAACAAAAGAGTGAAAAGGTCTCCCATTTATAGACAAAGATCATAGGGCCTTCACCGGATGCAACACCCATTGAGAGAACATAGTCCATACTGAGGTTCAGTTTTAGGTTGAGAGGAAGCTCCGATTCACCCAAGGGTTTCAAGTTGTATTCACTCTCTTGGAGTTTGCATGAGGTTTCCACCCATTTCTTGATGTCCGACAAGGTCGCTCCCTTCTGACACTACAAAACCAAGATTTGGGGATATAGACCTACTGCCTCCACTATTAGGAGCCCGTCCACCCTAATTTCAATCCGTTTTGATGGGAGAGGCAAGGAGGAGTTGGAGGTGGCAACGATGGGAGGATGCCCTAGACGACTGCCTCTTTGATGAGTGACCTGCCGTTCGAAATCTTGTCTTTTGAGATTGGATCGGGGGTTGAAGATGGGTCGAATGTGTAGCGTTAGGGATTAGATTAGAAGAAATTAGCCTAGGATCGTATCTTGCCAATTGGACGGAAATCGGTTGCCGTTATACCTGGATTGGTTCAATGCCCTTATCGCTGAGGTTGCATCCTCCTTGGAACTCATACGAACAAAATTGAACTCCCTAGGATGACCATTTTGTCAAGGAAGGGCAATCTCCTTAATTTCACCAATCTTGATGAAAATCCGATGAAGCATGTCTTCATCCCAGCCAATGTTCGAAATATCGGTATCACGCAATGTATCGCACCCTTGGGATACAGATACATATCGGTTATCGCATGGGATATATTGTTTGTATCGCGTAATTTATCGCACTTTTTGGGAAACATAAGGAAACATTAGGAAAATGTTTGAAATTTTCAATGAACTTTAGAGATTATTAAAAATGACCTTAATACACACTTTTAAATCATAAAATCTCAAAAAAAAAAAATTTCACATAATAGGCCTCCTTTGTATAGTGTCCTAAGTTATGCATTGTCCGATCGAACTAAAACAATTATATTAAAATATGTTTCATAACATTTACAAATGCATCAAGACGTGTATCCACACCGTCCATCTGTTTTGCCACCTTAATTTAAGGCACCATTCCAAAACTGAAGCATATCCAATTATCAAGTGGACCATGCCATCAGAAACGGTATTGATTGAAGGCCCTCCCATTAAAACCTTCTTAGGGCTTACCTTAATGTTTTCGTAGTGTTTATTTACCATCCAATCTATTAATAAGTTCACATAAGCCTGGATGAAAGGAAAAAAAAATAAATATTAGATTGATCTAGAACTTCTGCGGCCCATTAATAGTCAATCGCAACTTTTTTCCTTTGGTATGGTCCACCTGATAATTGGATGTGCTTCATTTTTTGGATAATACACTAAAATGATTTGGAAAAATGGATGAACGACATGGATACAGAATACATACATTAAGAAGGGCCCCCCATTAAGGGCCGCACTGTCTTGGGTGAGTATTAGCTCTCACCTAATCCACTCTCTAATTCCTAACGTTGATGTTTTACTTTTTGATAGTTCTTGGGTTAAAAAATGAAGCAGATTGTGTGGGCCCCATGCATTGTATCGATGCCGTCCATTCATTTTTTTGGATCATTTTAAAGCCTGAAAAAAAAAAAATGGGGCAAATGCAAAGATCAAGTGGACCACATCAAAGGATGTACCTAATATGGTGGGACCATGACTGTGGGGCCACCTCGACGTAATATTGTGTATATACACCATCAATTCATTTTGGCATATTATTTTAGAGAATGTGTCAAAAAATGAGGCAAATCCAAAAATGAGGTGGACCGCACCACACGAAAAAGTGGTCATTGAATGGCCACCATTAAAAAAAATTTAGGGGCTACGAAAGTTTTGGATCCAGCTAATATTTATGTTTTCCCTTCATCTAGGTCTGTCAGACCTTATGAACAGATTGGATGGCAAATAAAATTCACAATGGGCCCTAGGAAAGCTTCAACGGTGGATATCATTGCCACCACGACTTCCTGTCATGTGGTCCACTTGAACCTTATATTTAACTACATTATAGGCTTATACCCTAAAATGACCTATCAAAATGGATGGACGGTGTGGATAAAACACATATATCATGGTGGGCCCTACATAGCCTCTGACTAGATCGTCCGTCTCCGAGGCTTTCAATCCGCACTGGACGCGGATTTCCTACAAAAGGCCTTCGCAAGAAGTTCCTAAGCTTGGATGCTAGGTGGGGCCCACTATGATGTTTGTGAGAAATCCACCCTGTCCATCTATTTTACAAGCTCATTTTAGGAGACGCGACCGAAAATGAGGTGGATCCAAAACTCAAGTGGGCCATACGAGAGGGAAAATTGGGGAAAGAGTTTCCTACCGTTGAAACTTTCCTGGGATCCACCTTAATGTTTACATGCCATCCAAACCATTTATGAGGTCATTCACACTGGGATGAAGTGAAAACATAAAAAAACTTATCCCGATACGAAACTTCTGGGCCATAAAAATGTTTCAACGATGGTCACCGAATCCCTACTGTTTCCTCTCGTGCGGCCCACCTGAGTTTTGGATCTACCTCATTTTCGGTTGCATGGCCTAAAATGTGCTTGCGAAACAGGTGGACGTGGCGGATTTCTCACAAACATCACAGTGGGCCCCACCTAGCATCCCAACGCAAGTACTTCATGCGCGAAAGTCTTTCAAATGAAATTCGTGTCTGACTGCCTGATAAAAAAGGCTTGGAAGCCCTATTTCGAAGCAGAGAGGGTTTCGGCCCCTTAGAAACCCTAATTTCTCTCCCAAATCTCCGGATTTTTTTCACATTATCTTCCAAAATCAATTCCCTACGACTTCGATTTGAATGGCCCACTAAATGAGCTTCCGATTAGTGCAAATTCTTCTATAGGTACAGAAATCCATATTGTTGAAGGTTTCTCTTTTTTATTTTTTTTTTCCCGATTTTTTCGGATATTTTCATACAATAAAAAAATTTCTTTGTATCTTTTAACGGGTTTCGTATCGCTGGATTGCAATACCGATAATATCGGCCCATAGTATCGATATTGCAAACACTAATCCCCGCTATCAACCAGATTGGAGAAGAAGAGCATTGGGAAACCAGCAAACTTAGATGTAGGGGGTGGTTTTCCGAGGGGTGTCCATTTTCTATGAGTGACCACAATCCAATCTTCATTGTGCACAAACCTTCATCGAACATCCACTGGAGGTGCCTTCCCTAGGATACCCATGCGATCTTTGTTGAAATGGTGAAGACGGCTTCTCCCTTCCGCTCAGTGTGAAACATCTAAACAAAACTTGCCTTCTTGGACACCTCTGGAATGCAGACTAAAATTATTGTCCATCTCGAACTTTGGCTCCATGTTTTCCTTTTTCTCAATATACGACTATTTTCCGTCTATATGGATATGTTGATTACGAGTCTTAAACAACTTTTCCTCTGTAAGATCTCCTGCCCTTGATCACCAGTGCTTCTTTGTTGTTTTGTTGTGGGCTCCTCGAGAGGTTGATGAACGTTGACGAGAGCGAGAATGGATAGCTTCTCGATCATGCTACCCACAGCATTATTCCTCCCTCCGGCAAGTCCTTTTTCTCCCTCGCAGAGATTCTATAGGAGGCTCTTTGAGCAAGGATCTCTTAGATACATTTTTCTGTTTGAGTTGAGTTAGTTTGTGTGCCTTCGGTCGAATATTTTCATGGTACTGATTTCCTAAACATGTTGCATGGTGGTGGGAAATATGGAATTGTACCCCAAGTTGTGGTATAGTTGTCCATAAGTGATCGATTCTCTTCTACTAAATGAAATTTATGCCAATTCATCCTCTTTCAAAGAAAGTCCCTTTGGATTCTTCGCAGTCTATTAATCACTGAAATCAAAGACTTAGACATGAACATGCAATAGATTGGCATGTTAGCCAAAGTCGATTTATTTAAGGTGATTCGCTCACCAAGAGATAGAAAACTGCCTTTCCAAGATGACATCATGACAATTTCCTTTTAACGATCTCCAACACAATGTTCCCACAAATGATTAGCCAATTTCCCAATGCATAGAAGAAGACCAAGTCTACGAGAATTTGGCTACCTTTTCTCCACACAAAAAGGCTAACTTGTTCACCGAATCCCCATCCTCTTCACTCCCTACAGTTTGCTTTTGAGAGATTGAGTTTTCATTCAACGTTGTTTCGAAACATCTTAGCACTTTCTATAAATAGTTTATTCATCCATGTCGCAAGATGAGTGTCATATGCAAACTAAAGATGGAAATTTGAAGGTCTGCATTCTCCACCTTGAAGCCCCTTATTCAATGATTTAAATATTGATAGCATTAGCCAATATTATCGATATTGCATGTGGTCGATACAATATATAGAGGGAGTTATTACATTCCCCTATATCACACTAAACATCGCAATTATCATCAATATATTGCAATATATCAATACATTGCAATGTTTTGCCAAAAACTCGCCATAAAATGTTCTCGTATTGTCCATCATTGTTTGGAGTATCTTCAATATTATGGAAATATCCCTGACATTATATTTATCTCTGGCTCACCAATACTAGTAACACTGGTAGTGATATCGTTAACATTGATAGTCTCAGAAATTTCAAGTATCAGCAATGTATCACTAAGTATCGCCAATGTATCACCAATATTTTCGACTGCGTAAATTTCAAGTGTTGCTTTATTGCCAATGTATCGATATCGCCAATATTTTCCACTGTGTAAATTTCAAGTGTCACTTGTATCGCCAGTGTATCAACAATATTTTGATAATATCGCCAAAATTTTGTTTATTAAAAAAATCCATTTCAATTTTTTTTTATGGGCGCACGGTTGTATGTAGTGTTCAAATTATTGACAATAATATCAATCATATTGCGATATTATCATTATTGCAACCAATGTTTTAAATATCGACAATATCAGCTGATATATCCCACAATATATCTTGTATCCCACCTATGCAATACGAAACACACAAGTAGTGCTGATATATCCGACACGTTCGATCCGATGAGCATTTTCAATTTTCAATCCTTTTTTAAAAATTATATTTATGTTAAATCAGTGTCAAATGGTTACAAATTCATTGGTTTTTCATGTTTTGCATGAAAAATCATGGAGTTAGAGCTTTGATTTCGATGTCCATTAGTTCTTCATGTTCTCCACGTTTTTTTTTCGATATTTTCCTTCAACCAACTGTTAATTGATTTGAGACTAATTTCGAAGTATTTAGGAGTATTTGAAATGATCATCACATACATTCTAATTTTGAAATTTGAGCGGCGGTGGTCCAAGGGAAAATTCAAAATTTCCCTAATTTCTCCCAAATTGCTTGCAATGTTGTACTCCAAACATGAAATCAAGCACGTATGAGGGTTGATCTACTAATTTGTTAAGTCCTTGTCAATTTTCAAAAAATAAAAAATATTTTTTAATTAAAAATTAATAAAATATTTTTTTGTTCGAAATTTCCCTTCAACCAGTTGTCAATTGAGACTAATTTCAAAGTATTCAGGAGTGTTTGATGAAATGATCATCACATACATTCTAAATGTTATGCGACCAATTTGAATATAGTTGCATTAGTTCAGTCAGGCAGCACATAGCTTAGGACCCTATATGAAGGAAACCTATTATGTGCACTTCTTTTTTGAGATGTTATGATTTAAAAGTGTGTATTAGGGTCTTTTTTAATAATCCCTGAGTGTCATTGAAAAATTCAACTATTTTCTCAATGTTTCCCCATGTTTCCCAAAAAGTGCGATAAATTACCCGATAAAAACAATACATTTCGTGCGATAACCGATGCGTATTGTATCCCAATGATGTGATACGTAATGCGATACCGATATTTCGAACACTGATTGCAACATGAGTGATATTGAGACCACAATCTTTGTTTCCTTTCTAGATGTCAACGATTTCTTGGCGAAATGTTGTGTTGTCGATATTCATTCTGAAATATCAATGATGTTTGGATAGAAGGTTGGATAGATGGGATGCTTTGACTAGTTTCCTACGATAGCAAATGCTTTTAGGCCCCCCATTAAATGACAACTTGTTATGTATCCATTCTTTTTACAATTTTTAATTCCTAAATATGCAAATATGTGTATTTTAGCATCTCATGAAAGTTTACTAAAAAATTCCACCGTTTTTGTCATGTTTCCCCACATTTCCAGTTATCAGCAATATTGATATTATTTCGATATCCTTGGCTAGTGAAACTTGTAGCGATACCGATACTTCGAACATTGTCATCGATACATGTAATACACTACAAAATGCATCAGCGATACATTCCTCCACTGGATATTCAAAAAAAAAAAAAAGTTTTAAAAAAACCACAAAAATCATTTTCTCCCAACTTGGTTTTGGGGAATCTGTTTTCATATTTGTATTGTATGATTTATGAATTATATGAACTCATTTTGGATAATTGTATCACTTCTATCAGACTGTAGTTTAGGACCTTGTTGTGCATACTTGTTTTTTATCATCTTTTGAGCTCTAAGTGTATGATCATGTCTCTTTCAACATAATTTGAAGTTTTATTGAAAATTTCCATCATTTGATTTCCCAATGTTTCACTGAAACAATGCTACATTCCCTGGTACATGCAATACTTCCTATGTGATACCAATATGTTTCTATATCCCAACAGTGAGATACATGCATTGAAATTAATATTTAAATCATTGCCTTTACTAAACCCTCCTCTTTCGTTTTTACAAGTATCCAACTTAGAGCCTAGGGCTGAAAGTCGAGCGGGTTGGGTCGGGTTGGTGCCCAACCCTAACCCAACCCAAGGTTCCTATACCTCAACCCTAACCCTAACCCAACCCAACCACGGGTTGGGAATTCTCAACCCAAGCGGGCTCGGTCAGGTTGGTCGGGTAGATATCTGCTAATATTTTCATTATTACATTAGTCTATTATATTTTCAATGCGCATCTTATTTTTATACCTATAATTTTATTGATAATATATGTAGTTACTTATCGTAAAAAAGTTGATTTTTTCTAAACAAACAATCTAATATATAGGACAATTACTCCTTTAAAAGTCATATTGTGTATCAGCAATCTATTTGGGAGAGAGAAATCCGGTGTATCTTGTTAGCTTGGGTAATCGAAAATGATGTGGACCAATGAAACCCGACAGCATTAGAATTTCATATGCCTTCAACACAGATGATCCGCACTCAATTATATTTAATTTATAAGGAACTTATATATTGATCGGGTTCGAGTTGGGTCGGGCAACCCAAGACCTCAACCCGAGCCCAACCCAAGTTTTATTGGGTTGGTGTTTGTATGGCCCAAGCCCGAGACCAAACCCGATACATCCTGCCCAAGCCCAACCCAATGTCGGGTCAGTCACAGGTCAGTCGGGTTGAACCCGCCCAACTTTCAGCCGTATTAGAGCCTCCATGATTACCAAAAAGAGAATCAAAGATAAAGGATGCCCCTGACAAAGATCCCTTGATCCTTTAAAAAGACCTTTAGGTGACCTGTACACCAAAATGGAAATTTGTGTTAAATTCACACCCTCAATCCACCGCCATTTTTTTATGGAATTATATTAAAAGAAAAGAAATGTAAAAGAGAAAAACAACTACAACCACAATCTAGGAAAACCAACAATGGAGATAAATAACACCCCAATAGCCCCGAAACCCCCAAATGACAATAGCTTTATCTCCTACTAGAACTAAAATAGATCCCCTAAGAGCTCCCTCTTTAGCAAGACGGTCCGCTTTAGAATTGGCTCTATGTTGAACATGAGAGAAGGATGCCAAAATACCTTGGCATAGATCCATCACCACCTTGATCAAGTCAATAATCCTCCACAGACATCTACCATTTTAGTCCAATTGATGACATTGATCCTTTTTTATTAAACTTAATAGCCACCTTAAGCCCTTGAAGTAAGGTCGCGACTCTAGCAAAGCTAGTCCTTAATCACAATTGGACTTGCAAACTCAAACCCCTTGATGCCCGCCGGAATGGGATTCCCAAGGGAACGTCAATCAAAATTGAACTTTTTTATTTTTTACACACCCCCACACACTCACGCCGTAGTGGAAGTTCACCACCTATGGATACTCGAACCCTTGACCGGGGGTTGAAACTCCTGAGAGTCTACCACTCGGGTGTCAATCAAAATTGAACTTGAAGTAACCAGCAGCGGATAATCTCCACCTTTCTTTAGTCCTTGAATTCTTCCAACCACTCATAATAATTTCATCCAAATTTGACCAAAACATCTACCTTCGGATTCTTATAGCCTTATATCATTCTACCTTTCCAAAAAAAAAAAAAAAACTGATATCATCCCTACTCGAATCTAAAATGAGCCCAAAAATACTCACTCTTTTATTAATTGGACTGGACTTCCATTTTACAATCCTGCTATTTCCTTCAAGCCATAAACACCAAGGAGACACCTAAGAAGACTTCCATAAGAATCGACCACTAGAACCCAAAGAATCATTCCATTCACCTCAATGTATTAAAAAATGGTTACATAACAGATGTTATGTAACAGTAACTGTGGGAACCGTTACATGTTATGAGGCCATAATGCCCGTAACAGAAAATGGCCTGTAACATCCATTGCGGGGCCGATATAGTTTTTTTTTTTTTCCGAAGGCTTTTACATCCTCTGTATCATAACGGTAATGGTAGCGGCTATTACAGCCACCGTTGTTGTTATTAAGTACCTTAATCCACCTTCTCCATTTCACCCAAAGCCCATCCTCGACATGTAATCGAGGAATTTCCAGTCAACATAATCATAAGCTTTTTCCATGTCCAACTTCCAAATAATTCCAGGCCTTCATTCTCTATAGCTTGAGTCAATAAAACCCCATCCAGAATTCAAAAATGCATGCCCTTTTTAACACTAAGAATGAAAGCCCCTTCGTAGGAGTACCTCCCAAAAATGCAAGCCCTTTTTCCCGGTACTCATCCTTACCAAACTACACCAGTATGCTCATTGATGGATACTGAGTAAAGATTGCATCCGTCATCACCAGTGCAGTCACAGTTGAGCACCTGCATAGCTATAGGAGTACCTGGATTATTTATGTCCATGTTCATATCCTTGTCTACCTATAGTCGTACTCCAGAGTCCAGACCATATCCATAGTTTGATGACTGTGAGTTGTGCTGTTTGGGTCCTTTATTCTTACGTTAAATATCCATGTACGTATGTCTTACTAAGATGGTGAACAAATTTGTGTAAACTACAGTTATTAATTTGAATATTTTCATTTGCCGGGGAACTCTGCATCAGCCTAAAGGGCTTTGGTGGGCAAACTAATAATACTAGTAAAGCTAGATTCCTGACACCAAAAAGCCTGTATTGAATTACAATAGTTGTGGATAGCCGCTCTTTAGCCTTTTTGTCCATATGAAGTTATCTACTTTCAGTTGAATTATCACCTTTTCATGATGGTCACAACCTGGTATTCCTCAAACCCTCAATCATTTAGGGTGTGAAGCCGTTACGGAGACCATCTAAGCAAAGAAACTCTTTCATGCATTGAAATTCTGACTCTCTCAGAAACTTGATCATGTGATGGCTATGACTATAGAGCCTTTCTGACCTGTGATTATTTAGTTTATTATTTGTGAATTCTAGTGATATGTGATGTGACATTAATGACATGTTTTATGTGAGTTTTGTCGTATTGAAATGTAATGAATGTTTTATGTATGAGAAAGCAACTCTTAAATCTTAGATTCTTATACATACCATTCAAGAGTTATGATACATGTAGTAAACTGAAGGTGCTAGTTGACAAGGAACTAGTCCTTAGCTGTCTATCACATGGCTTAGCTTTCTTTCAACTGTGAAACAATGAGGAAAGCTCCTTGACTAGTTTGTTATTCAGAACAATTATGGGCTGCCCTCTACTGAAGAATAGAGGCACCAAGCAACACATCTATTTGACATAAAGATAGTAAAAAAATTGGTTGAGAATAGAAAGAAGCTTAGTCATGATATCTCACGTTTGATCTTTCCAGATTTGGTCTTGCTTCAGCAATGGCAAAATAAGGGTTGCATTCATTATTTTCGCCACAGCCACGGCATTACATATCTGCAAGAAAACACAGGCATTAGCATAGTAAGCTAGCCAGTCGCCTGCATTGTTTGAATGGAATATCCTGTCTTATCAGAATTTCACTTGGGTAGTTCAAATGAAAATTAAATTTATGAAGTGTGTACATCTGAATGACAACAAGAAACAGAAGAGACAATGCTAGCTTGAGGAAATTCGGAAAGGAGTTTGCTGGCAATCCCAAAAGGAATAACAAAAAAATTGCTCAAGAACCATTCATGAGTTCAATTAAAAAGAAAAATTTTTAAATAAAACTGAAAGTTCCTATGTTGCTGCACTAAACTTTTCAAGGTTTAATCAATTACTCATTCACATGTAACTAAGACATCCATCATATGGTCCCTTTGTGTTGATGACCTTGCCCAAAAGAGTAGGCCACTCCATTCATCGGAGTGGCATTTTAAGAAACAAACGGCTGGCATGTTGATATACGAATCCATAACCAACCCCAGGGAACCACAGTCACCACTTCTCTCCCTCCTTCCCAAATATCAATGAAAAATGATTTAACAGAAAAGCTTCCACTGGTGGTATGTTGATGGTCTGCCATATACACGTGTTTGGGCTTACCAAAACTCAAAAATATACAACATCCAAATGGAATGAGGCTAAAATGTGTGGGGCAAAAAAACAGCAATAAGAAAGACAGACATTAGATTTCTAATACTCCACATGTTGAGATGTAGCTCAATGCTCATTCCTTTGGCCATAATGCTGCCTATTCATCACTTTTCTCAGACTCATGGGTGACATCTTTGGATGGCACTTTGTTCTTGAAGGAAGAGATTGTTAATCTCAATGCGTGATGACATATAGTACACTGATATTGTCATAATAAATTTAAGCAGAGTCGATTGAAACATGAGGTGCATTCAATTATCATGAGGAACTTGGTGGAAATTAGTCTTGCAATAGTTTAGTGTATCCTATTGGACCGTTATGTTGGTTTCTCCGCCATGTACATAGAATCCTTAAGTAAATCTTGTATCCCAGCTCAACGTGCATCTTGGTAAATCCTTATGGTTATCCTTCTAATAGACTTCCATCACTACCAGTCCTCTAGTGGACTCCAATTAAGATGTTGATGGCAGATCCACAAATTAGAAGACTTTGCGTGAAACTTAATGATTGCCTATACATTCAGTTGAACCTTTTGGAAAGGTCCCATGCGGCAGCACTTATTCATTTGTTGCCTTCCACCCTACATCTTTCATGCATTTGATGAGTCGACTACAGCTCTTCTCTACTTGGCTTACCTCATAAGAAATACTTGAGGACATGAGAACTTTCATTTTAAACTTCTTTAGTCTCTCAAACTTTAGATAGTTCAATTTCAGTGGTCTATACTCTGGTTCACCTTGCAAGAAATGTTTGAAGACTTAATATAATAATATTATAGACTGATCAGTTGATCGGCAGTGTTTACAAAATCATTGCCAAGCTCTTGGTTGGGAGACTGTGCAAGGTGGTGAGTTGGGTTATATTGACATATCATTGCACCACAGTGCTTTTGTGCCAGGGAGATCTGTTCTCAATGGGCTAGTCCTAGCCAAGAGTTAGTGGGTGAGTATTCAAGAAAAGGGATGAAGGGTTTTCTACTGAAGGTTGATATTGAAAAACCATAGGATTGTGTGAATTGGGGGGTTTCTCATATATCTTTTGGGCTGGAAGGGTTTTGGCAGCAAATGACAAGGTTGGATAAGGGTGGGTATCTCCAATCCATGGTTTTCTATCCTAATAAACGGGACACCCAAAGGTTTCTTCAGAGGAAGCCACGGCACATCAAACAGGGGTATCTGCTCTTCCACTCCACTCTTCTGTTATTGCTAAATCCCTGTCAAAGTTGATCCAGGGCATGGTTAACACTGACCTCATCAAAGGGACGAGTGTTGGAGGTGCTGAGCGGCATTTTGCATGTCCAATTTGTGGATGACTTAATGTTTTTCGGGAATGGGACACCTGATGATGCATTGATGGTTTTCAATCTGCTTCATTGCTTTGAAATCATGGCTAGCCTGAAGGTGAACATTTCCAAGAGCAGCGTTTTGGGAATCAACATGGACAGCGGGTCCATGTGAGTTATCACAAGAAGCATCAGGTGCAGGGTGGCAAAGTTCCCAACCCAGCATCTTCCTATCCCAGTTTTTCCAGGTAGGCATAGTGATGGGGCGTGGAAGGCGTGATGTGATTGAGAAGTTTGCTGAGCAGCTGGCTGTGGAAAGGAGAGCTGTTGTCGATGGGAGGGAGAATTACATTGCTGAAGTCTGTTTTAGCAAGCCTCCCAGTGTATCTGCTTTCAGCTATTAGATGTCTGGTTAAGGTAGCAACAAAACAGAGTCAATTCAAAGAAAGTTTTTGTGGAATGACTAGATGGAGGCATGTAAATTCCACCTTGTAGCCTGGGATTCAATTTATAAACTGATGAAGTGTGGGGGATTGGGAGTCAGAGACATGCAGACAGCAAATCTGGCTCTTCTTGGTAAGTGATGGTGGTGGATGGATTGCAGAGAGTCATTGCTTCTTATGGCAGTTCCTTCAGAAAAATATGGGGACAATGCTAATGGTTAGGACATGGCTGTTACATCCAGTTATGCAGGATCATCTTTTTGGTGTGCAGTGCCATGGGCAAGGCTTTTTTGCAAAAAAAATGGCAACATTCAGGTCTTAGTTGCCAGAATTCGATTTTTGGGAAGATCCATGGTGTTTAGACATCCCCCTTCGTAATCTTCTTCCTTTTTTCTCTCCTCTTTTCTTCTTTTCCCTTCACTCTTTTCTTCTTCCCTTAGTTGCCAGAATTCGATTTTTGGGAAGATCCATGGGGAAATTTTTTAGGCTTCTTTTTGGATTTATTTGTCCAACCATAATGCCCTTCCTCTCTCTCCTCCTTGATTCTCTCATTATTTTTTGAGATTATATATGGCCTCTCGTTGACTTCTAAGGCAGTTGATCTTGTTAACTCTAAAGATGGAATGGTTCATTGTTCATTATGAAAATCCTAATTGACATATTACCACACATAAACTTAAGTCCATCAATACCTACAATGGTCGAAAGCTGTTAAGATGTTTATTAGAGGAAAACAAAAGTTGAAGTATATAGATGGTAGTATCATAGAACCTCAACTGTCTGATCCTTCATATGGAGACTGGAAATCAAATAAGTTGCTTGTCATGTCTTGGCTTTTGAATTTGATGGAACCAGAAGTTAGTGCAGCGTTTTTTTTTGTTATCTACTGCATGTGAGATCTGACAGGCTGCCCATGAACTATATGCATATTAGAATAATATGACTCAGATTTATAATATTTATTAGAAGAATGAAAATCTGAGACAAGGAGAGTGATCGGTGTCAGATTATGATGCCAAAATGCATGGTCCGTGGCAGGAATTATCCTTGCTGGATGATCTTCATTTTGTGTGTTCCATAGATGCAGAGGCATATAAGAAAAGCATTGAGAAGAAAAGAATTTTTGAGTAATTGTCAAGCCTTAATACAGATTTTGAACGATTCTTGGATCGCCCTCTTTACTATCACTTAATATCATCTATGTATTATTGTTGCATGATGAGAAGCATCCCACTGCTATGGGATCGACTATGTTTGAAAAATCTACTCTAGCGACAGGTTTTTGTAGTTTTGATAATGATAATGCTAATGTTAATCCTAGTAGATGGTTAGGAAGAGGAGAACACGATGGCAGTCGTGATCGTGGCATCAGTCAATTATGCTCACTATGGTAGACAGGGACATACCGTGGATTATTATTGGGTTCTTCATGGCAGACCTCCGAGTCGAGTTGCTAACTCAACAGCTTCAAATGGCAGAGATTCTTAGACTATTGTTGGGCTTATGGTTCCTTACTCAGCTTCACCTACAGTTCCATCAGTTGTTGATGTTGTTTATCACTCAATATCCGAAGTACGATGTTTAATTAAGAGATGCCACTCAGAATAAGGCCTCTTCATCAATTTCCTTGGCTCAGAAAATTAATATATCCAATGCTCTTCATACTACCTCTGCATCAAGCCCTTGGATCATTAATTCAGGGGCCACCAGTCATATAATAGGAACATTTGGCTCTTTTTCTTCATTTACTCCCAATTCAAGTTTAGGATGGGTGAAATTGGCAGATGGTACAACTCCTATTGGGGTAAGGGTACAATATCTGTTTCCCTGTCTTTTTCTTTTTCATCTATCTTGTTGGTGTCTATCATAATGTCTAATTTTTCGTCAGTTAGTAAGGTGACCAAGGACTTGAATTATAGTGTTGACCTTTAATCCTAATCATTGTGTTTTCCAGGATCCAAATACGAAGAAGTTATTTGGTGGTAGACACGAGAAGAATGATTTATACTTTTTCATTTGAATGCTTCAAGTGACTGCCTTAGCGTCCACAAGGAAGACCTTTATCTCTAGCATTGTAGGTTTGGTCATCCTTCGCGCCTAGAAGGAAGACCTTTATCTTTGGCATTGTAGGTCTAGTATTGCACTCTGTAGAGAAATGTTCTAATAGAATTTTTTCTTTGGTTCATTCAAATGTTTAGGGTCCAATTCTTATTGTTTCTAATGGATTTAAATACTTTATTTCATTCATTTATAATGTATCTCTACGACATGGATGTATTTGATGAAACCCAGAGATAAGGTTTAGCTATATTTTCAAAGTGTTTCATAATTGGATTAAAAAACAATTTAATGTGAGTTTATACTTTACATACAAATAATGCAAAAGAATACCTTTCTCATACCATGATATAATCTTCAAGAGCATGTTATTAACTCTTAGACCACATGTGCATGTATGGCGTGGTTGAGAGGAAGAATAGATATCTTTTGAAAGTCACTTGGGCTCTTCTTATTAAAATGTATATTTCTAAAACTTTTTTGGTCAGATGTTCTTCTTCAGCCTACTATATAATCATCTTCCCACTAAAGTTCTTGCTGTAAAGTCTCCCATTCGATATTTTTCAGACTTTTATCCAATCTCTAACATTCCCCTGTGTCTTTGGGTGTATATGTTATGTCTATAACATTGATTCTCTTAGGGGTATGCATTTTGGTCAATGTTCCAATAGACTTTTTGGTCAATGCATTTTTTTTATATTCGTCTTCACAAAAGGGGTATAAATGTCTTGATTCACTTACTCCAAAGCATTCTCTATGAATGTTAAATTTGTGGAAGATACTCCATACTTTTTTTGTAGAAAGGAGGAGGCATTAGATGGTTCTTCATGTTCCTGTTCTTGAGTCTGATCATATAGAGTATGTGTCTTCTGAACATGACAATGCTAGAAATAATGTTGTTATTGATTCCACTAAGTCAAACTTGAAAGTATATGAACGAAGGAATGTTCGTAAATCTATTATTTCTTAGGTCACCATGAAGCATGCTCCTTCACCTACAGGTACTAATAGTGTCCCAACTCAATTGCTTATTTATGATGATTCTTACTTAGAATTTACCTTAGATTTACCTCTTTTTTAAATACATCAACAATGAGCTTAATAGCACTGGTTTTAACTACAACCAAATGATGTGCAGTCCCAATTCCACATCCACGCGAATCTTATCATTGCTCATAAAAGCAAAAGAAGTGTATTATTCATCCTATTCGAAGGTTTGTTTCATATCACTCCTTGTCCCCTCAGCATCAGTCCTTTGTTTCGGTTATGAGTATTCTTCCATCACCATTCCTAAAAATCTCAAGGAGGCCCTTATTTTTCCTCTATAGCACCAAGCTATAGAGGAGGAGATGGTAGCTCTTGAAAAGAATCATACACAGTAGATGACTAGGTTACCAGTTGGGAAGAATCATAAAGGTTGTTGTTGGGTATATGTTCTCAAGTACAATCCCAATGGAAGTATAGCTCACCATAAATATCACTTTATAGCTAAAGGTTTTATATAAACCATTGATGAAGATTATTCTAAGACCTTTGCTCTTGTTGCTAAGATAAACTCTACACGGGTTATTATTTCTCTTGCTGCGAATTTGAATTGGCTCTTGCATTAGTTAGATGTTAAGAACGCTTTTCTGAATGGTGATTTGACCAAGGAGATCTATACGATTCCTCCTGGATTTGCTCAAAAGGGGGATATAAGGGAAGTATGTTGTGCTCCTAACGTCTGGTTTGAAAAGTTTAATGGGGCCTTGATTCATATTGGTTTCACCCATATCCATTCTAATCATTCTATGTTTGTTAAATGGCATGCGAAAGGAACTATTATAATGAGTGTGAATGTGAATGACATTCTTGTTAAAGGTGATGACATTAATGGCATATCAATTGACATCATATTTGAGCAAGGTATTTGATGTCAAGGATTTAGGACCATTAAAATATTTTCTTGGAATTGAAGTCTTTTGGTCTAATAAGGGTGTATTTCTGTCTTAACGAAAATATGGTCTTCATTTGTTGACTTCTACAGGAAATCTCAGTGTCAAACCTATTGATTCTTCATTGAAAGTTAATAAGAAACTCAATGCAGATGATGGAGAACTTCTTGATAATCCCCGTATGTATCAGCGCTTGGTTGGAAGGTTGATGTATTTAACGATTACTCAACCGGATTTGTCTTATGTGGTGAATTTGATTTAGTCCATTCATGCATGTTCCCCATTTCAGTCATCTTGAAGCCGTTCATCGCATATTATGATACATTAAATCATCCCTGGAGCATGGTATCCTCCTTAGTTGTCATCATAATCTTAATATTAAGGGGTATCGTGATGCAGATTTGGCAAGTTCCCTAGATGATCGTCGCTCTACGTCAGGCTATTGTATTTTCTTCTTTTTTCATTTTTTTTTCCAGCAATTTAGTCACTTGGAAGACTAAGAAGCAAACAGTGGTGGCACAATCTAATGCTGAGGCAAAGTATCGTGTTATAACAAATGCAATATGTGAAATTATGTGGTTGACAAGCTTTGTTTCTTAATTGAGATTTCCTTTGAATACTCTTGTGTGGATGTATTGTGATTTGTGAGTCTGTAACAATCAAGTTGTTATTCAAAGCTTTTAATCCAGTTTTTCATGAAAACGCAAAACATATTAAAGCTAATTGTCACTTTATTCATGAAGAGGTTATTACATGTGTTATTTCCACTCCATTTGTTCTGTCTTCCGAGCAGTTAGTAGATATCTTCATAAAGGCTACTATAGTGGAAGTTGGACGACATATTCTTGGCAAGCTGGGCATGATTGATATATATGTTCCACTTGTGAGGTTTTAGGTGTATGTGTGTCATGTGCCCATGACTAGGCCACAGGTCCAACATGTGCTCCTTGTATTATGGGCCTTAGTCTATGAGCCTTAGTCCTTTGCTCTTTCTGTTTTTTTTTTTTTCTTTCTTTCTTTATTTTATGTTTTTCCTTATTTGCCCCCTTAGTCTTTCTTTAATTTTTCTTCATATTAAGGGCTTATATGTCATTGTACCTTTTCTCCTCTTATTATAAATATGATAGGGTTGGGCATCCCAACCCTATGTGCTTTTCATCTTTCTCAAATTCTTTGCTCCTTTGACACCCTTCAAAGTTAGGGCTTTTGTTTGCACTGCCTTCCTTAACAAAATTTTAATTGTGGAACACTTGAAGAACAGTGGATTGGTGATCCTTAATCGTTGTCACATGTACTGTGAAAATGAAATGACAACAAACACTTCGCCAATTCATTGGCCATTGGCTTCAAAGGTTTGAAGTGCAGTGGTGGCAAAATTTCAAGTGTCATGGGATCAGTATTGGAGGTGGTCTCATGTTGGACATCAAGATTCTTGAACAACAAGAGACCACATTGTGTTTGGTTCGGGAGCGTTTAAGTGCCAAGAGTGTTAATACCAACATGGGAGAGAGAGAGAAGGAATACATAAGAGATAAAAGGAAGAAGGAAAAATTAATAATGAGGAGGAAAAGAAAATGAATATCACCCAATATTACTACCTGACAAAAAGCTGCAAATAAAATTATTATTCCAATTAAAAAGTGATTGCAAAGGAACTCAATATTGAAGGTAAGTAGACAGGATAGTTCCCTTTTAAAAATTTATAAATAAATAAATAAATAAAGAAGAAGAAGAAGACAGGATAGTTCTCCCAAAAGAAGATATCTTCAAAAATTAGAGGGCAAGTATATTAACAATTGCCAGCAACATGATGCATAGGTGAGTTGATGGCATATATAATAGACTCAAGGCATAATCCTTCTATTCCTTCCCCTGAAAAAAAGAAAAAAGAAAAAAAAGATATGACTACACTTTACCTAAATGCCTTGGCAAATGAAGGCTGGTACCTCGCTATAAGATTTAAAACAAAAAAGTAAAAGAAAAAAAAAAAAAAAAAACTCTCAGCTCTCACATGCAGGAACTAACAAAATCATAGTTCAAGAAAAAAAATTATGAAATGCAACATTTGTACCCGAACAACACACACACACATATAAATAGGTCGAAGGTAGACCCAAAACAATGGGAAATACAATTAGATACTAATTACTATGAATATTCATTTAAAATTGCCATGATAAGTAATTAGTATATTAAAGTATTTAGTATATTAATCAAAACAAACATAGTGCTACTTGCAAGTATCATTGCAAATACCAAACACAAGCACCCCAAATGTCAACATGGAACATGATTACCACATCAAGGCCATTCATCAAGAGATCACTGCGCTCGAGCTCAAACATTAGGACGATCTACTCTTCAGGGGGCCACACATGTCGTCGTCATCATCATCTAAGCCTTATCCCAAGTAACTAGTGTCGGCTACATGAGTCTTGTTCCGCCATTCCACTCAATCAAGGGCCATAAAGTCAGTTAGACCATAGGTCATCGAGTTTTTTCTTAATACCTCCACCCACATCCTTTTGGGCCTTCCCCTTGCCCTTTTAGAGCCTTCCACTTGTACCAACTAACTCCAAACTGGCACAGTTCTTGGTACCAACTCGATCCTATCATTCATTTCCCTTTCAGTTTGAGCGGTACACGCTGATCACATAAAACTCCAGAGGCACATCTACATTTCATCCACCCTGCTTGAATTCTATGGCAACATCCTCCTCAATCTCTCCACTCTCATGAATTATTTACCCAAGATATTTAAAGCGGTCATTTTGGGAAACTTCTTGGTCAGTAGTCTTAACTAATTCCTTACTACCACTACTAATGTCATGAAAATTGCACTCCATATACACTGTTTTAGTCCAACTAATTTTAAATCCTTTAGATTCTAAAGTACCCCACCACAAATCTAGCTTTGTGTTTACACCCTCCCCACGTCTGGTCAATCAAAACAACATCTGCAAAAGGTGGCCACATATTTAAAAAAGAAAAAAATATATACAGGTTAAAAAGGGATGACATACAGTTCACAATCAATGCACGTATGTCCCACATGGTGAGTGAACTAGCCTGATTTTTTAGCTAGGAAGCATTCACCTTGGGATTCACCTGATGAATGGCATGGATTTTGCACATGTGACACATTGATGCACACGGGGTTCTTGTGCTTGGTATTTGCAGATGGGCACTTGCCAAGTAGCATTCATCATCAAAACGAACAGACCTGAGCGAACCACGAGATAGGTAGTATATACAGACAATTTGTTTGAAGTGCACAACTATCATGCATAGTTAAAAGCTCAATAAACAGGAGATTTTGGACCAAAAGAAGAAGAAGCATACAGCTATGCGCTGCTGATTTAAACCACCCTCAGCCTGGATCAATACATAGCCAGTTGTTTCATTCTCTGGAGGAAGATCTGCCACAGGACCATGATGAATTATTGGATTAGTAAAGAAGCAAATACGAGGAGAAATGAATGATAAGCAGGTAGAGATATAACCGAACAATGGTATATGAATACTAGCAAAAGTTGCTGGGATGGAAGGAAAAAAAAAAACACTCAATTGACAAGACAGCACAAGGATGCCTTTCGATGTCCACCAAACCACAAGTGCTTTAAATACATCAACAGACTGGATGGTTACCCATTCCACTTGAGTTTTTGGGAGGTGTAAAAGTTGGAAACCATTAGGCTAGATGGTGCTGGAAAGGTGTAAAGAAAATTTAACCAACAACAGAATCTAGAAACAAAGGGGGCATTTGGATGTCCAAAAACAAAAGTGATATGCAAACATTAATAGAACGGACAGTCCAGTCCAAAGGGAGCTCTTTATGGCCCTACTATATAACTATCTAGACCATACAAATTGTGGATCAATATTGCGGATGGATAATCTCCCTAAAATCTCATTGATCAAGCGTTTCAACCATCCAATTGCTGGCTATCAAATGGATGGTTTAAAAGTAAAATAGTGAGCAGTCCAATTTTGAAGGGCAAAATCAGATGATTAATATTATCTTTCAGTGTAAACTTTTTGCTATGCTGCATCCACAATTTGTATGTAGGTTTGTGTGAAACGGCTACATGGTGCTAATCTTAAGGGCCTATGAGAAGCCACAATGAGAAGAAGAAAGTGAGAAGCCACAATGAGAAGAAGAAAGAAGGCGAAGAAAGATGGAAGAGAGAAACAATGAGAGAGAGAGAGAGAGAGAGAGAGAGAGAGAGTAAGAACATGAGATGCTCAGGGAGTATTGAAACCCTAACCCTCTACTCTTTTTTATAATAGTAAAAACACGAACGGACCCTATGGGCCTTATTACATGGACTTATGAATGGGCCCCATGGGCCTGATTACATTGACTTTGGCCCAATGGGTATCAACCCTTTAACACTACCCCTCAAGCTAGAGCATCCTAATGAGGCTCAACTTGGAACAACAACTACCATAATCAAACCTAAGAAATTAAGAAATTCTTCTCTAACATCCCTCTCAAACTCAAGGTGCTCTTAAAATAGGAACTTGAGTTTGGAGAGGCACATAAAAGATTTCTTAAAAATAAAATAAAATAAAAAAGTAGTGTGGTTGCAGAGATGAGTAGCAATGGCTATGACAAGGGGCGAGCAAGCGGATGAGAAGTGGGGGCGATGAGAAACCAATAACTTTAGGCAAACAGACACTTCGGCAACTTCAATGATGGGAGCCATTGAAACAACTATAACCATCCGACACAAACGAGTTTAGATCAACTATCCAACTCAACCAAGTCTAGGCCAACTGCCCAACATAATCACAAGTCTAGACAGCTATCCAGAACAAATAAGAATGGACCAACTAAAAAAAAAAAAGAACGAACCAACTACCCAATATAAACAAACAAGTCTAGATCAACTATCCAACTCAACCAAGGCTGGGCCACATGTCCAACACAATCATAAGTCCATACAACTATTGAAACCCTAGTCCTCTACTCTTATTTATAATAGTAAAAACGTGAATGGACCCAATGGGCCTTATTACATGGCCATGTAAATGGACCCCATGGGCCTTATTACATCGACTTGGGCCTAATGGGCTTTATTCAACTATCAACCTTTCAACACTCCCCCTCAAGCTAAAGCATCCTAATGAGGCCTGGCTTCGAACAAGGACTTACATAATCATACCTAAGAAAGAAAGAAGTTCTTCTCTAACTGTTTGGATGGATTAGATTTTAGTTCAACTAATTAGAATTGCAACCAAACCACCCTCATCAAAGGTATCCTGTCTATACCCACTTGTGTACAAGGCAACTCATGTAGGTGGGTGTAACAGTCCCCACCATTACGGATAAGTGTGACGGCTGTTACGCCCAAGGTGTACCATAGCGATAACGGTGAACGTAATGGTGCCCACCGTTGCCGATACGGTTACTAGACGTATCAGCCATTATGGCCCTATAACGGCTAATACGCCCCCTATAACGGTCAGAATATTTTTTGCTCTCAAAAAAATTCAAAAAAAAAAAAAAAAAAAAAAAAATCCGTTAAATCCAAAAAATTCTAAATATTTCAAATATACATTCATTTATAATTTTGAACGTGTTTATGGTGGTGTAATGATCCAGTCTTTGGTGGTGAGAAAGCTATACCGGGTGGTTTGATGAATTTATGAACCTGACAGCCTGGAATTGACTGAAAAACTCATAGATTTAATTTTCCAACAATCTAATACTAATGATAAATATATTAGAATGAATTTAATATCAAAATATCTCACATGTGCAGGTGTTTGTTAATTTTTAAAAATTGACCAAAAATTGTCCGAAATTTTAAAAAAAAAAAAAAAAAAATCAGTTGAATAATCTGTAAAATGCACATTCATATGTTCTAATTTGAATAATGCATCGTATTAAACCATAACAACAGAGATTCAAAATAAAAAGGTATAAAACTATAAATACCCATTTTTGAAGATTTTTCAAAAATTGGCCCATGAAATTTCGATTCAACAAAATCCTTGAAATGACTGGTTTTGATCCTCAAATTCAAGCTAAGAATGGTCGGAATTTGCAATAGAATAGTTTAGGAAAGAACTTGAAAGAGAAAAGTGCCAAAAATGAGAAAAATCGTAACTTAAAATAAAAAATAAAAACTAGCCGTTTATGATCGTTACGCCCAACCGTTACGGGACAGTAACGGCAGTTACGGCCCCCGTAACAATTGATCCGAGCAAAAAAAAAGTGGGGGGTCACCGTTTTGACCCCCGTATCGCATAACGAACTCGGCCGATATGTAACCAAATTGGTACACCTTGGTTACGCCACTGTAACAATATATTTTTTAAAGAAATTTTTTTAGAAAAAAGTCTAAAAAATCCAGAATATTGAGAAGATTGCAAATATGTTATTCTTTTATGGTTTTGAACATATTTATGATGGTATAAAAAGTCCAATCCTTAGTATGAATGTTGTCTCGGCTTGTTTGATTATTTTATCAACCTAATAGGCTTAGATTGGCCCTAAATTCATGCAAGCTTTGGCCCTCATCCCAATAATGTACATCCCCAAGGATTTAACATCATTCACCCTCCAAGCAATTTTAAGGAAAAATTAAATTAAATTCTAATGAATAATGCCATGGATTTGGGGGACCACTCAAATGCTCCCAAATTGACCACAAATTCATACATCCCACTGATGCATACTCCAGGCATTTGACATCATTCTTCCAAAAAAGAAAAAGAAAAAGAAAACAAATCAGAATTAAATTTTGATGAATAGTGTCACCGATTTGGGGGACCTCTCAAATGCCCTAAATCGACCCAAAATTCATTTAATCTATGGCACTCATCCCATTAATGCAATCGACCCCAAATTATGCTCATTTCATTATTTGACTATCATATCAGTGGACATTTGTCAGATGGTGAAGAAGAATTAAAAATATCCCGTGGTCTTATTTCAACAAACAAGCATCCACAAATTAGCAGTTAGGATCATTCAAATAATATGATTTTGGGATTGTCACTTACCAACGGCAGGCCCCTCATTTAACAGGTTTCGTTTGCTTTAATACATGCCACATGTACAAATTTCTGAGTGCAAGTGTATCGAGCTTCATATGCAAACAAAGCATTGAATAATTAAAAAACAGGTCTCAAGTCAAACCAATCGGACCACTGTCGTAGGCGTGCACCATGGGTTGGCATTAAGCATGTACCTTTTCACATTAGTTATGGATGAGGTGATGAGGACATCGTGCACACGCACGGCCGCACACCACCACCCCTACGCACGTATGTATGCAGAAGGAGGATCCCATCATCGATCTGGCTCGATGACGACGTCCAGGGAGGGCCTCCTAGCTAGAAGACAAGTTTTGGTTCAGAAAAGTGGGCCCGATAGTCAAGAAAAGCCCATCATGGGATCTCATGATCGTGGCCCACTCGTCGGATTGATTTCATTTTTTAGGTTTTGCTTATTGTTATTATTTAGAACATTGTAAACGCTTTAGATTTCTGTGTTTGGTTTTTATTTTAGTTTACTTCATCGCCAAGTAATAGGTGTCGCACATGGTGCGAGTTTTTGGGGATAGGGCTCTCCCTATAAATAGGCACCCCTTGTAGTTCTTTTGATTCATTCAAGTTTAATAATTATTCCTGCTTTATTTTTCTGCTCTCTTCGTGAGTTGTGGAAGAATTCAAAAGTGGGTGCGAAGCCCTCCCTTTTCGAAGGGCTAACTACCATGGTGCGAAGCCACATCGACCCCGATTCATCCTCATCCCCCATCATTTTTTTTCCATCTTCTCCCACCATCCATACTTAAAATTCGTCCTTCTGTTGCATCAGAGTTCGTCATTACAGAAGGTTTCCAGATTTCAGCCCGTAGGCAAGCTGATACTTCGGCGGAGCACCACGCACAAGCCGTAGCTCGGATCGACCCAAAACTTTGCGGTTTTGGAGCCTCCCCCTGGCCGACCAGGGCCAAGGAGAGCTTTTCTACAAACAACGCTAGCGCCCCAAGCCCGCTGCCCATACGCGGGATCGTCTTTTGGCTCAGGTTTTTATCCTCTCATAGCCTTTTTTCATGAAACCTAACCCTAGATTACATTTTCCCTAACTTATATGCCCCTTTTCTTTCCCTAGGGTTCCTTGATTTGAACCTGGTGAATCCCTTGGATTAGGGACTGATTACTATATATGTGTGAAGGATTATTTCTTATCTTTGAGTATCGTTTGCTTCATAATTTTTATTGATCCAAATTTCTATCATGTGTAGGCCTGGACCCGCATAAATTCCCCTTTAATTAAACGTTTGGATTTTCATGTGGGATGTGGAATTTGTGTAATTGTTTCTGAATTGGTATGATCTAAGCCTGAAATCTTGCATATCATATTTACATTTCATGTCCTGCATCATGAGGCATTTGCAAGAAGAGATCCCATGGCGTATCTTGTTTGCAGATAGAGGTGGGCATCGAGTTGAGTCGGACCGGATTGGGTCCAACTCAACTCGATTCAATTTTTCTAAGAACCTGACCTGAACTCGATCCGATCAGGGACTGAGTCCAGCAAGGCTGACTCAATCTGATCCAAATCCTTACTGGCCTGACCCGAACCGAGTCTGACTCGGTCAGAGAAACCGAACTGAGTCGGATCGAGTTGAATCTGTCTAGTCGATTCGGACTGGATTGAATCAAGCTGAGTCGGAGACTCTCATGCTAGGGAAATCGGAGAGGTGGGAAATCGAGAGAGAAAGAAGGAGAGAAAGGAGGAGAGAGAAGGAGAGGAGGGAAATCAGGAGAGAAAGAGGGAGAGAAAGGAGGAGAGCCAGGGCGGGACGCTGCAACCAAGCCAGCGAGGTCCCGACCTCGTGCGATCCACCAACGAGCCAGGGCGGGACACCACTCGAAAATACACAAAATAAACAAATAAATAAAATTAAAATGGAACCTACCTAATCAATGGAGGAAGATGAACGGTGAAGATGGGTGCCGGGCTGCTGAGTGGTTAGATCGAGATGGGTGGATGCGGCGCCGCTCGTTCGGGTAGAGAAGAGAAGGGATTAGGGCTTCATTCGGGTGATGGCAGTAAAAAAGTAAAAATATCTTATATAGGTACCGGACCAAATTGGATTGGATTGGATTGGATCGGATCGGATCCAATCAGATCGGATCCCAAATCGGATCGGTCCGGATTGGCCACCGATCAGAACGCGACTCGATGTACGATTGAATTTGAGTGGGCCTACTCAATCCGACCTAATCTTAGCCTTCGGTTCGGATTAGATCCGTCGGATCGGGTCGGATTCTGCCCGGCTCTATTTGCAGATGGCATGGTTTTGATTAACAAGACGAGGGAGGGCATAAACACAAAGCTAGATTTATGGAGGGTGATTTAAAATCTAAAGGATTTAAAATTAGTAGGACTAAAACATTGCAATTTTAGTAACAGTAAGAGTGGAAACAAGGAATTAGTTAAGATAGTTGACCAAGAAGTTTCCAAAATGACCACTTTCATTGTCTTAGATTGATAATTCACAAGAGTGGAGAGATTGAGGATGTTGCCCATAGAATTCATGCAAGGTGGAAGAAATGGAGATGTGCCAATGGAATTTTATGTGATCATCGTGTACCACTCAAACTAAATGGGAAATTTTATATGATAGCTATAAGATCAGCCATGCTTTTATGGGGCAAAATGTTGGACAATTAAGGAACAACATGCTCATATGATACATGTAGCTGAAATGAGGATGTTAAGATGGATGAGTTGTAAGACGAAAGAGGATAGAATTAGAAATGAATGTATTCAAGGGAATTTACGAGTAGCACCAATAGGTAATAAGATGAGGGGAGTATACTTTCATGGTTTGGTCATGTACAACGGAGACCAAGAACCACCTTGGTTAGGAGTGAGTTGGTACAAGTTGCAGGCCCTAAAAGGGCAAGGGGAAGGTCCAAAAGGATGTGGGTGGAGGTCGTAAGAAAACACATGATGAACTATGGTCAAACTGAAGCTTTGGCCCGTTGACAGAGTGGAATGACAAGACAAGAGTCATGTAGCTGGCCACAATTAATTAGGATAAGGATTAGATGATTATCGTGATTATGTAGTTATCATATGTATCAACCAATATTTAAACTATGATTTACCTCTGCAGTTGGAAATACTTGTAATTGAAAGAGCAGGGTTCGGGCTTAAATGGAGGAAGCATATGCAGCGTATCCACTGGTGGCGAATGGCTTTCAAGTGGAGCTAGCATGAGAAAGATAAATGGGTAATTGATAGGATTGGGACATCTGAATCCTTTTAGAAGGGAGGTGAGACAATGGTGGAACCCAAAATCAAGAGGAAGTTAGGGGGATATAGTTAGTTGGCAACGGGGTGGCAAATTAACCTCTAACTACTTGGAGAGTTTCCATGAAAAAGAAAAAGAAGCTGCTTTAAGAGAAGAAAACTCCTCAACTCACTCAGTAGTTAGTAACTAAAATATCCACACACACACACACACAACAACAACAACAAAATAAAGCTACTTATAAACCTTTGCAAGTTTCCATGAAAAAGAAGCTGCTTTAAGAGAAGAAAGCTCCTCAACTCACTCGGTAACTAAAATATCCACACACACACAACAACAACAACAACAACAACAACAAAAACATAAAGCAGCTTCACACACAACAACAACAACAAAAATAAAGCTACACACACAACAACAACAAAATAATAAAGCTACTTATAAACCTTTGCAAATTGGTGAGGAAGTTGCTTTAAGAGAAGAAAACTCCTCAACTCACTCAGTAACTAAAATATCCTTGCAACACACACACACACACAACAACAACAACAACAAAAAAGCATGGTGTGCCGTAACATTACGGGGTCGTAACGTCTGTAACAACCATTATAGAAAAAATTGACATGTAATTGTTGTTAACAACACGTTACATCCCCTATAAAGGCCATAATAGCCTCATAATGGTCTATTACGGGACATACACAGGTTTTTCATACTTTTTAATCAACATTATAGGGAAGATGCAGGTTTTTCAGGGGTTTTTTCAATAAATAAAAAATTAAAAAAAAAAAAGAGAGACCGTAACGGCCGTTACAGGGCCGTAACAGCCGTTATGCCCCATATTGTAAAGGTAACAGTGGTGGCCGTTACGGCCACCGTTACCGTTACGGAACACCTTGAAAAAAGCTACTTATAAACCTTTGCAAATTGGTGAGGGCAATACCAGGTGAATGCAATTCCGGCTTACCTGAAATTCCACCATTTCGGCGCTCAGCACATGGTTTCCATGAAGTGGTAGCAGAATATGGATTCTCCCAGAGAGAAGGAGGCTCTTTCACCTATGAAAACAATCAGACATATGCAAGTCCAAGGAAACGGCGAAAGTCAACACGACATAAGATGGAAGTGTAGGAATCAAGAGCATATACTTGTAACAAGCAAGAACATTACAATAATGAAACAATGCATTGTACAAGAAATCATAATCCTTCAAAAAGAAACTTTTATCGTGTCCTTCAAAAGGAACTTACATGTGGACAGTGAAGGACGATCCCATCTTTGGTACATAAGTATGGAGCGTTCTACAAGAAAGTGAATGAAGTTAACAATGTCAAATCTTAAGGACAGAAGACACAGGCATAAACCAGAGAAAATGACGGATACAAGTAATTTCATATGATCAAAATTAGCTTGAACAAATATAATGACAGCTTAAAGAGGCAAGAACTAACAAGAACAAGACCTTACTTGATAAAGACTTTACAATTGCTGAACTAATGACATGGGAAAAGAATGCTTTTTCCTACTAGAACAAACCATCTCACAGAAGAACGTTGCTGAAGATGTACAGAATTGTCCAAAAAGCAAATGTATACACCCAAAGTAACTAACTAGATCCTGTAGAAAACATAAAGCGCAAACGTTTCATCATACATCATCTTCTCCAAACAAGGACATCCTGACAACCTATGCATGAATGCTCTTTCAGAACACTCTTTTTTCTTTATCGGTAAGAAACTCGATACCATAACACTTATTATGGTATCAAGTTTCTTAAACAGGAATAGCTTTTCACAGCTAACCAATTCCTGCATTCAATGCATGAACTATGTCTCTCAAAAACACTACGAGGCTCAAGAAATGTTGGATCCTCAAGTTTACATTTGTCTCCTGTTAGCACTATGATATGGTCAAGACTCAAGAACAGATACAAGAAAGTAGAATTGGACAATTAGTGAGAAAGTAGAGTGCGGCAAATGAAGTTGAGGGCTTGAAATTGTCTTCCAAGACCTAATATGCATAAAGCAAAGGAAAAGAAAATTCACTCAATAATCAGAATATCTAATTACACGCTGTATACCCTTATTTATAAGAGAACCAACTACTAAATCTTAAAGAAACAAGATAGTTAACTAAAACAAACATAATAACTCTTATTCAAATTAGAAGTCAAGTCTAACTAAGGGCCTGTTTGGTTTGTGAATTACACCAGTAATTTGATGTAAAAGTGCAATTATTACAAATTACAATACCTATCTCCAGAATACAGATAATTTAACTGACAATTCACATGTTTGAATAGGCGTAGTAAGATCGTTATGACGATACTTTTAACATTATTTCAATGTCAAATCACAGAGAAAAATAAATTGATGTGCATGTTTGGATAGGAGATTGTCACTGCCATACAATGTAAAATTATAATCATTACAAATTCTTTTACCTGTCTCCTATTACATCTACATTTGACCGCTGAATTACGTTTGTAAACGAACGTTGTAAAATCGTAATGATGGCGCTTTTACATCAAATCGCTTTCCAAACAGGCCCTAAAGGAAACCCATTAGGAAATACCACATTGTTGCCCATAAGAAAAAAGAGTAATGCTATTGCTACTGTGATTCACCGCCTTATTCCGACATGTGTCCTCTCCTCCCCAAGGCATTCAATAATGGTAACGGTGGCTGTAATGGCCAGCCTTATGGCTGTTAACGATAAAAAAAAAATAATAATAATAAAAATAAAAATAAAAAAATTCATGGAAAAAAACGTATCAGCCCTATATCGGCCCAGTATCAGTTTGTTACAGCCCTGTATCAGCCCATTATGGGCCTTTTTTCTCAAAATTGGGCATTAAGTCCCCATATCGCGTAATGGTCACTACTTTTACCATCAAGTAACAGTCATTATAGCCATAAGTAACCATTTTTAACACCATGCTCCTCCCCGAATTTAATTGGATGAAGTGTGTGAAACAGATTCGATGATGGTGGGGATAGGACGCTGACCATTGAAACCTTCTTGGGGCCTACCTAAGTCTTGGATCAAGATGATATTTGTCTTTTCCCTTAATATTGACCTTATTTACCTTATGAACGGGTTCGATGTCATACAAACATCATGAATACTCAAAAAAATTCATATAAACATCATGGTGAGCCCCAGGAAGGTTTCAATGGTGGGCATTCCCTCTCCCACTCTTCCCTCTGATGTGGCCCACCTGATTTTTGTATTGGCCAGCAATTCAGGCTCATGTCTTAAAATGAGCTGGCACAAGTGATGCATGGAGTGGGTTTCACACACACATCAACGTGGGCCCACAAAGATTTATATTGTCTGCACTATCTCACAGTCCATTTAAATTCAATAGAGGGGTCACGTGTCCGAATGGTGAATCACTCCTACAAATCACCCTTGAGCAAATAGTTGTAGTTTACTCTAAGAAAAATAAGGAACTATCTTAAACTGTTAATTCCTACCTAAAGCTACTAAAACTAAGAAAATGAGATATGTGTGCGTGTGTGTATGTATATAATCCTAATCTTGAAACTAAAATTAATCACCTAAAAGTATTGTTAGAACAACATTGATGCACCCAATACTACAAACAAGTAATCAAAGGATGATCTAGGCCACATAAGCAGTTCAGTTAAAGATCTCTCCATCAAAACACATATCAAGCCTCAATTAAGCCCATCTAGTGGTCCTAATCACATATTGGAGTGATCCAACTATCCACAATAAAGTGGATCACTGAATTGTATGGATTACAAATCTTGACCATTTCAAGTGTCCAGATTGATCAAATTGAAGATTTGGACTATATCAAGGGTCAGATGATATATGGACCCGATTCAATTGTCCAATTGATTTGTATCTACGGATCTCTATCTTGTTTCTATTTTCGCTTATAAAAAATCCCTAGGCCCATATGTGAAAAAGCAGTTGATGAATATTTCAAATAGTGAATAGAGAGTGTTCCAACTTTTCCTACAACGGGAATTGTTAATCTTTTAGTGAGAATTGAGATGCCATTAGAACCATCGGTGAAATGCTATAGATGGTAGAGTTATTCTACCTAGTTATCTTTCACTTTCCATTACATCAAAAATTCCTCTCATGAAGTAACTTTACCAAAATATAGCTCTTGCTTAGAGGATATCGGAAGTGTAGATGCAGCAATATATTGAGGTGCACGTGTGGGGTGGAGTCTATTTCAAAATGTTAGCAAGTATAAACAACTAGGAAGGGGGAGCAGGAGCGTGGGTCCAAAAAGCAATCCAAGGTAGGAGCGGCACTTGGGTAGAACATTCATGCAACTAGGGGCCTGTTTGGATAGAATGCAAAGTGGGGAATGCAACCAGTTTGCATCGAAAAGACATTTGCACCTGTTTGGGAACCAACAAATGCTGCAAAAGTGTTTACGTTTGCTTTTCCCTCCTTGACAAGGGAGTATAGCCTCTAAAAAAACAAAGTCAAATGAAAGGTAAAGAGTTTGCCTCTAACGTGATGTTTTAAATGGCAATTTTGGAGGAAAAAAAATGTTTCCCTCTGTGGGATTGCAATCCAAACAGTTGCAAATGAAAGGAATGCATTTTCTAGGACTTCTCTTTAGCAAAACAAACAAGTGCAAAGGTTTTGCTTCCCCTAGCGCTAATGTCAGGTCACCTCCTGCTTATGTCATGTTTTTGTTTTCCCTTAAATCCGCTGGTTTACCTTCAATCCAAAAAAGGCCATAAGATCTGAAGACTACCGTGAAAATAAAAAAGTTAGTGGAATTTTTAGTTGATTATCTTAATCATTACGATTTGGTATAGGCCTAATGGTGGGGATTCCAAGAATGGCTTCTGTCATTTGAGAAAAGATGCAGCTGAATCCCTTTCAAGAACCACCAAATCATACCCAAATTCAAAATATTGCCAACATCCACAAGGAAAACAAGAAAACATGCATCCACAAATGCAGAACCACTGATTGTGTGCCAATTTAATCATCTATTCCACTCCCTGAATCTGGACAAGTAGGAATGACAGCAATGCATGATCTTCAGGTGGGCCCCACCATAGATAGGCAGACCTTCATAGTCTTGACTCTTGACTGGTGTCATTGCCAAAGGTCATAATTGAACAGGAAATGGCGCACCAATTGGATGTATAAGATCATATAATCAGTGCCACTTGCAGAGAGCGGTCCATAGGGACCACTCAATGTGACACGCAATATCCAATTTGGCGGAGCACACCAGACGAAGAAATTGATACACTGCGCCCAGGCCCCAGGCCAGATGCTACATTTAAAAGATCCACACTTGCCTGACTACCCGTAACCAGGCAGGGGCATGCCCACTATTGCCCGGGTGGCAATATGTGGGGGACAACCTGCATGAGATCCACCCCGTCCATGCGCTGTGTCGTGCTCTCACCTTATAGCCCGAAAATCATGCCAGTCAAAAACTTAGGTAGACCACACCATAGGAAAGAGTTGGGATGGGACACTAACCATTAGTTGAGTGTGGGACCCACCATGGTCTATATATGCCATCCAATCCATTCATACAACGACAATCATGTGGCCGAAGGGACTTTCCAAAATTACAATGTTCTGAAATTAGCTATTTTAGGCATGATTTTACACTGTTTCCTGCGGTGAGGCCCACATGAGTTTTGGATCGGTGTCGTCTTCAGGTTCAAGGACAAACATTAGGTGGCGCACCTTCTGAACAGTGTGGATCTCATGCACATGAATCCGTTCGCTCCACAGAAATAGTAGGCATGCTCCTGCCTGACTATGCATAGTCGGGCCAGCGTTTTCCATGTAAAAAACCCCAAAAAAAGAAAAAAAAAAAAAATCAAAAGCAGAATTCAACCAAATGAAATTGTGTTTCTAACAGAGATCGAAAACCCTAAATCAATTTGCAATGATCCAAAAGAAGCAAGAGAGAGAGAGAGAGAGAGAGAATGCACCAGACGATTCCAGATAGAGGGGAAAGAGACGAGAGCAGCGAGGAAGAGGATGGAGATGAAGGCGATGAAGATCTTGAAAGAGATGTCATTGCTGATGAGATGGGAAGAAACCCTAGAATCGTCCTTGAAGAAGAAAGGGCAGAGGGTATGGGCGAAGGAGGAAAGAACTCCCCTGTCTCTTCCTTTGGAAGAAAGGCGATCGTAGTCGTCGCCTGGTCTAACTTCTCCCACCAATGGCTTCGCCTCTTCGTCTCTGTTCCTGGGAGAAGACGATGCCCTGCTGCCTGTTGAAGCTGAGTGCCGCAACTCCGCCATTGTCTGTTGCATTCTCCTACTCTGCTCTCTGCTCAAATGGAACCAATATCAGTTGGAGCACCTACTTAGTTACTCCCGCGTCATACAGTCGCAGGTGCAATACAGAAATACTTTGCTACTCTAGCGGAGTGTCGAGTTGATACTCGGACACTAAGAAGGTTCTTAGAAATTGCAGACATGGAATTCAAGTAATTCAGGCTAAACAGTCCACGTGTCCTATCATGAACAAAACGATATGCTTACTTTATTATCTACACGTGGATTATCCCCATGGGATGCGGATTGCGTCCTACCCCGCCCGGACAGTAATCCGTCCGGGCAGGGCTCTGTGGGGCCCACCGTGATGTTAGTGTTTTATCCCCGACTTTCATCACTTTTTTCAGATAATTTTAAAGTATTATACAAAACTTCAGGTATTTAAAGGAATTAAGTAGACCACAAAGTGGGAATTGAACGTCCACCGTTAAAAACTTGAGAGAAGTTTTAGATGAAGCTGATATTTGTTTTTTCACTTCATCTAAGCCTACGTGACTTTATGAATGGGTTGGTTAGTAAAATAATAAATAAATAAATAATAATAATCGTGGTAGCCTTTAGAAAGTTTCAACGGTGTCAGTATCACTGTAGCTTACTTTAGTGTGGTCAACTGGAACTCTGAAACTGATTTATTTTAAGAGCATGACTTAAAATGACATGAAAAAAGCAATAAACAAAGTCGATGAAACACTTGCATCACGTTGGGCCTGACAAAGCCCTGCCGGATGGATTACCGTCGGGCGGGGCTAGGACACAATCGGTGTCCGTCTCCATGACGATTTAGCCCGCCAATGAAAGGCTCCAAGGATGCAGATTGTACGCTGACACGGGCAGTAGCTACCACTTGACGGTGCTATGTGGGCCGACCATGATGTATGTGTTTTATCACTCCGTCCATCCATTTTGGATCATTATTATTTTAAGCCATGAGCCAAAAAAAACCCTGATCTAGGTCTCAAGTGATCATAGGCAATGTTTATTTGCTATTGATATGGTGACACACACCCAGGTAAAGTGAAAATACAAATATAAGCGTGATCTATAACTTGTAGCCCCATAAAGTTTTTAATGGCGGGTGTTCAATCACCCCGTTTCCTAGGGTGTGGTCCACCTGATATTTGTATCTGCCTCATTTTTAGGCTTAGGCGTAAAATGATCCGTGAAATTAGATGGACGGCTTGGATAAGACACATATATTATGATTGGCCCCTAAGAGCACTGTCCAATTTCGCCTCCCTATGCAATCCGCGTCCGGAGTGCCTGCCACTGCAAGAAATTGAACACTTGTACTGTTAACCGTCCAAATCGTGGGCCGAGTTTAGATCAAACATAGACTTAAAAGAACACTAGTTTGTATGCGAACTTGTTGAACGGTGGATATCCAATAGATGGTTGAAATGAAAGCTGTCAACGGTCTGAATTCAACATTCTAATTCCCATCACCATAAGTTAGGATCGTTCAAACAATTGCGGTTGGACGGTTTAAACTGACTTAGCATACTCCTTGTGCATTATCAAATTCTGTGGGTAGACTACACTGTAAGAAATTATTATTAATTGAATGTCCACAGTTAAAAACTAACTAGAGTCTACTATAATGATAAGGTCACATGAACCTGAACTATGGAAAGCACAAATATCAAATTGATCTAAAACTTCCGTTTATCCCCATTATTTCACCTGCTGTAGTTCACCTAGGATTCATAATTTTGTCATTTTTTAGCTCATGTGCTTAAATGAACTGGCAAAATATATAAACAACTGATAAAACACATACGTATGGTGGGGTCATGAAGCTTTGACACCAGTTAGTTGGCTAGTGTCAGGGTCATTACCCAAACTGCATTTAATTTTAGAAATTTGAACCATGACCCATCTACAGCTATTCCTGATATTCGGACGGTTAATTTGAATCGATAAATGCTATGTGTACAGTATCAAAGCATCTGTCAAATAACTCCCCCAATCTTATAAATATATAAAAATGGGTCCCTCGTTTTTCAATGATGGGCCGATCATGTCCGTTAATGGAACCCATACGGACTGAATAATCATGGTCCAGGAATTAACTGCGGTCCCATGCTAGGATAGGGGAATTCTCTCGCACGTGTCAGCGAGGGCCACGTGTTTGAGAAAAATAAACAGTTGGGGAAAATCAGAAAACAACCAAGGTCTATGTTCAATTGCATGGCCTACCTTATGAGTGTGCCACCCTAATTTTTCAGCCAGGTTTGATCACCGTGGGCCTGCCAATTGAATGGTCTGGATCTCCTCATTTCAATCGGGGATTTCAGAGTATTTCCCAGTCTAGGATCTGTGATTCTTCAATGGGTTCAGATTCGGAGAAAAAAAATCAACCCGAATTCAAGAAATCAAGATACATTCACTCCTTTATCGACTGCCCAAGACAAGCAATTTCTGGAAATCGACGGTGCAGACCTGCGGGCGAGATCAATGTCCGTGGATCTTGAAGATGGAACCGAGAAAAATCATTGTAGTGGCGTATAATGAGGGAGAGAGAGCTGCTGGTTTTGGTCCTGTAGAAAGAAACGACCGTAAGGTGTTTTAGATCTGACGCGCTGAGATTCCGAGGAGCCTTTTGAAATGCGGGATAGTGGCGTACGCGGTTTTGAAGAATTTCGTCAATGGGCCGGGCTGAGCTCTGTAAAAGCCCGGCCTGTACTATTTACCGGATGTCAAAGCCCGCCTTGGCCTGTGATGGGATGAAATAGTTCAGCCCGTGTCTGTTTTTTTTTTTTTTTTTCACACGCACACACACCCCGCACACTCACGCTAGTGTAATTTCACCACCAATGGGTACTCGAACCCTTGACCGGGAGTTGAGACTCCCGAGAGTCTACCACCCGAGCAAGAGTAAGTAGAGGCCGTCATCCAAACCGTAAAGTCCTTCATGGGATTACAAGAGGAGTTGTTTGGATGCATGTATTAGCCCATTAAGGCTTTACATATTGTAAATATATTATAACTTTTTACTTATTTTGAAACCCAATAAAAGTCTTGTTCTGGGCTACCGATGAAGTCTTTAAAATAATAAATAAATAAATAAATAAAAACGTTACGCATGTCAGAACACACTAGTTAATATACACTCATGATATGTGGCACCTATCATAACATGTATGGTACATCCAATCCAACCATTATGTACTTCCCTTGATGCTCTCCTGTGGCCCTAAGAAAAACAGCTTGACCATTGTAAAATAGACTACATTCGGGAAGGATGGGGCGTCACCATTAAAACCTTCTATATTGCATTTGGGGCTTACTGTGATGGGTGGAAGACATCCAAACTGTTTAGTGTGTGTGCTTTAATGCTCTCTTAGGGTTTTTTTTTTTTTTTTTTTTTTTAAATCAAATCTTTCTTATGTGATTTACAGATTTTAGAAGGTTCACCACCCAAGCTCTGTATTATGAATATCTACTTTATTTATTGTAATCACTTTACAACTTAGCCAAACACAGAATCTGTTTGCCTTTTAACATATTACCACTTAAAAGTCAAATGGAAAAGCATGTCAACAGATTACACCTGAAACTCTTTTCAGGTATAACGTGTTTACAAAAAAAAAATTTACAATCATCCAAACGACCCCTAAAGGGATGCGGATTGCATGCGACAAGAAGATTGATGGGGCCTACTGTAATGTTTGTGAGAAATCTAATATGTCCATCCATTTTTCCAGATAATGTTAGGACATCGTCCAAAACACAAGTGGGCCGTATAATAGGAAATTTTGTGTAGGAAAATGCCCACCGTTGAAACCTCCTAAGGGTCCACTATGACGTTTACATGCCATTGACACCATTCATAAGGTCATTCCTATTTGAAAAAAAAAAAAAAAAAAAAAAAAAAAAAAAACAGATGGACGGGATAGATTTCTCACAAACATAGCAGTAGCTCATCTAGCTTGGCAATCTACATCCATAATAAAGACCATTTGACCAAGGCACCGCTTTCGAGCCAAAGTTAGTAGATCACCGAGTGTGAGATCACATTGATGTGTTGACTTACATCTATGTTATCCATATGTTTTTAAAGATGATTTTAGGGCACTATCCCTAAAATGAAGTATATCAAAAGTTTAGGTGGACCACACCATAAGAAACAGTGGTGATTGAATAGCCACCATTAGAAGCTTCTTGCGGGCCAACAGAATCTTTATTTCCCGTATAACTTGTTTATAAGGTAATAAATACATGGATGAGGTATTTATTTTATCTAAAACTTTTGTAGTCTACAAGAAGTTTTATAGTCAATCACCATTCTTTCTTGTAGTGTGGTCCACATAGGATTTATATATCATTTTTCTTACAATATCGTAAAATGATCAATCAAAACTTATGGGCGAGGTGAATTTAGGGTACATATATCACGATAGTTCCCACAATTAAACTTATAACAACATGGATTTAAGGCACGTACATATAAAATCTACCGAAGTTGTGTTGTTGTACGACTCATTTCCTCTCACGAAGTGTAAGTGGAAATCGTTGTTTTTTGGGAATTTTTATGACAATGGCTTTATGGTATGATGAAATAATGAAATAAAGGTTTTGCCTCCCCTCTTCAAACCTTTGTTTATATTTATATATATATATATATATATATATATATATAAGAGCACTTTTTTCATGATAGAAAATGCCCTTCTACTAGATGCTCTCTCGTACAACGTAATTTTTCTCGGAAGTTGAAAAGCCTTTTTGAAATAGATGGTTGTGGGTCCCACTAAACCATGAAAAGGCCTAATCCTTGGGAGATCTGATCCATTCATTTGTTTTGGAACTTTTATGGGACAACGGAATACATTGTTTTCATCTTCATTCAAAACCTTTATAACTCCCAAATGAAGATGACAGTGGCCTTTCTTTTTTAGCTTTTTCCACTAGTGTAGTCCACCCATGATGTCTTATTTCTTCATTGTTGGGGTCATGTCCTAAAATTATCTCCTCAAGCAAATGGTTATAGTGGATTTCAATAGGAAGTCATGGCGGGCCCCATATAAGCTGTCTGACGGGATTCTTATTGTGGAACATTGTAAGAAGGCCATTCAGCATTTTCCTTCATTTCTTCTTTGTTTTGTTTATTATAAGAGGGCACCACACAATAGGTGAAGGTTCCATGACAGTTGTAATTTGTATGGGGTTCCTGGACACTCTCCGAGGGATCACGACACTCTCAACGAAGCTCTGGCATAGCTCTGCACACTCTATCGGCAGAAAACGAGTTTTTTTTTTTTTTTTTTTTTTAAGATTTTCGACTACACTCTCCAACGTAGAAGTTATGGCAGCCAAAGTTAGGTTTATGTTAAGAAGTTGGATCTCATTTTCATAGTGGGTTGCCAAGCAATATAGATTGTCGATATTCATTGTGGGTCGTCAATACCTATAGTGGATCGTCAATATTCATTGTGGATCATCGATGTGCACTGTAGATTGTCGATATTCACTATGGATTGCCGATGTGCACCATGGATCACCGGTGGTAGATCATTGATGTGCACTGGAATCATATTGTGGATCATCGATATTCATTATACTCATTGTGGGTCATTGGTACTCATTGTGAATCATTGATACCATATTGTGGATCGTCGGTATTTACTTGCATTAAATGCATTGCAGACCGAAACCCTTCGACTTATGCATACGTCCGTTAAAGAATGAAAAAATTGACCTCGAGAACCAAACTGTCATCATGTAGTTGCCGTTTGCAGACACGCTGTAATTAATATGTAGCCTTGTTCAATGCTTTTTCTACTTATATATGTTTTTTAACCATCAAGCCTCCTTAATCCTATCCTTTTAGCTTTCCAATCTTATTGCAAAAATTAATCTCTTTTGCCATGGCTTCCAACGATGCTTGCAATGTCATTATTTTCATGATTTCTCTTTATGTTAAATTTGCTGACTCTGTATCTTACAGGAAGGGATGAAGAGATTGTTGCATAACTCTAAGAAGTTCAACCCTTTGAAACTACATACATTTTTACGCAGGAAATGGCCATCGTTTAACGATTGGTTCAAGCCATTTTTTAAGAATTTCGCGTGACTCGATACTTTTACAATCTGATGACATAACGACTCTATTCTCATCAAGCTTTTCAGAAACAACTTAGATAAATGCACGAAGACAATAATAGCCACCACGCCACCGTATATGCTCTCCGTAAAGATTAACTTAATGCCTGACACTCTATCCGACAACTGTATAGGTTAAAAAAAAAATAGAGACACCTAATCAAAAGAGAATGTTGTCTTACATAATTGGAAGATCGTCTTTATGAAGTTAGTATTCGGCTTCGATTGGCTCGACGTGTAGCGCTATTAATGCCCGAAACTTTGGAAGAAGTTGAAATATTATTAACTAGGGGACGAGAGCTCCTTACAACAATACTTACCTTATCACGCCCCAAACTCATTGAATGGGCTCACGGAATTCTCGGGCTCCGAATCTGGCAATGACGGCATCCATAGTATCCCATTCTTGGCTCCTAGCTCCCATACCCCATGTTTTAATTATGAGATCCCACAATAAGGATTTTCAGGGTTTTTTTTTTAAATGTTTTTTTACATGAGCATAACCACGAATGTACTCAAACCAAAAAACATCATCACATTTTCACTATAATATCAGTTCAAGTACAGTGTTGTAAGGGAAATACATGATATAACAAAAGTCCAAAAGATTAAGCACATGTTCCTGCCTTAGTGCTGCACATAAATAATGTGCGTAAGCTCACTATGAAGCTTAGAGAGTCGGTGCATGTGTGCGTAATGCATGTGCCAAGTATACAGATATTAAAGTAACTGAAAATGATAGAGAGCTAAACTGGTAAGTCTATAAATGCTATCAGTCATACCCCAGCTACACGATACAAAAGCTTACTATCACATCCTGAAATTTGGTGCCTGAGTTGGCCAGACCTGACTCTGAATCCCGGGTTTTAATTAAATTTTTAAACATTCTCAAGCACCAATTTAATAAAAACTATATCATAATAAATCAAAATTCATCCAATACAATGTTTAGACCCATTTTTGAGTTTTTCACTATACATTTTTTTATAACATAAATAGAAAAGATCACTATGACTAGACGGATGGTTAGATCGTCACTTTACTTCACCCATATTTAATTTATAAGCCCTGAAGCACTGTTAATGTGGGTGTGAGCATAACGGCTTGTGAGATCATATCTAACCTAAATTTGAAATTTTTTTAGAATTATGTAAAATGTAAAAATAATAAAATTATTTTGTTTAAAGTTTAAAACATGAATTAAATTATTAAATATTAAAAATGACATGAATGCAATACTGGAATCGTAAGGATGCTCTGAATGTCAAACTTTCCATGAATTCTATAACTAACAATATTAAATAATTGTCATCTTTTACAACATCGTACCCAAGTGGATGACCTTGTTAAATTAACTCTCATGTATGTGAGGAACCCATTTATATATTAGCTGGTTAGATTACTGCTCTAGTTGTACCTCCGATGTATGTCTATGCGCACAATTATACCCATACATCATACACAAAGGAGACTCAAAAAGGTTCCAGTGGGTTGTAGGGTCTTTCACCCAAGGGACATGATCACTTTACTTGATGGCTTTAGGGTCTTCTCTCCAATGGATGCAATCGCCCTACTTGCTAGTTTTATGGTCTTTCACCAAAGAAACATAATTGCCTTACTTGCTTATACCTTTTTACAAAAATCTCTAGGACGATGCATCCGCATTCAAAACTTCATTCTGAATTAAAAATAGATATGTACATGATATGAGTGACCACAATCTATTCAAATCATAATTATTATATATACAACCTACTGTAGGTTAGTTACAAACTACATAGCATTACATCACATATTCTTTATTATTCTCAAATTATGCATAGAAGTTGTTACAAAGTTCGATAATTATTAAATAAACAATTATTGTAATTAAATATTTAAAATTTCAATTTCTAAAAGTCGTCATACCACTTTTCTGGATATTTATCTTAACTTACAATTGTGCATAGAAAAAGTGGATTACAACAGAATCTCTTAAGAGACAACGTAAAAACCTCAAAATAAATTAAGAACATAAACTTTTCATATTTAAAATAATTAATTTACAATCAGGAAGATTTTCTAAATTTTTATAAAAATTATAGAAGAGACTATAAAATTTTAGAATTACATTACGGCGCAATTTTGATCACATAGGATTATCGGATGTAGTTTTAAGGATAGTTATCGATTTGAATCACCATATTTATTCACGATTTATTTTTTAATTAAATTTTTTTCAAGTATATTAAATCTAAGAATTTAGAAGATATTAATTTAATCAAAATTCCTCTGTTACTAATTAATGGTAATTTAATTTCTTAAATTTAAAGTCGATAAAAAAGTAATGAGAATTAATTATTAACTTTTCAATAGAGATAATCCTAGGTTTTAAGAAAAATTCATAATTTATTTATTTATCTTGATATACTCAAATTTTAATTTTTAATATAACTTAATGATTATTTAAAAAAATTTTAATTTAATTTTATTTAAATTTAAATTTATTTTTTTTATAAAATTATTAATAAGTAAAGCGTAGTAACTCCTAAAAGTAACCTATGTTAAATCCTGAATCCCTATAAATTAATGTATCATTTAGATTTAACAATTCTAATTTAATTAATTTAGTAATATATGAATAAAATCTTACTATTTTATAATAATAAAAATTTCTTCCCTCTAATAGATTATTTGAAAGATCTATTCTAAACATATTAATTGGATTCTCTTTCTCTCTTTTTTAAACCCTGAGAGTTGAATTTCTATTTTATTAAAGTTAAATCTAATGAGGTTAAGTAACTACATAGAAAATCTACATTAATAACTACTTTCTAATATCTAAAATCGAATTGATCAAATATCAAATTTTGAATTAATTACTATTTGTTTTGTTTATTTAAAATTAAATTCGGAATTTAAATTTACCTAATCAAAATTATTTATATAAATTCTAAAATTCACAACCTAATTAAATTACAAATGAACAACTAAGTTAAACAATGTTAAATTAAATCTAAATCTAGATTATTAATTATACATCAGTATTCCTAAACTAAAATTGTACCTAATTTATATTTAATTCCAATAAGTTATATTAAATTATTAAATTTGGACTTTAGTTATTATTAAAATTTACCTTATATTATAAATATCATTATTTTAATTAGTATGAATTATTTTAGTATATTATTTCTAATTAGTCTTAAATAAAAAATTTCTGAAATTAATAACTTGAGTCAACCTACATATTCACGTCAAATGAATTAATTTAAAATGTAACTTGGATTTAAAATAATTTTGAATTTAATTCCAAAATAATTCAAATACTTTAAATTTATTTTGTAGTAAATTAAGTAATTTAGAATTTTAATTTAGATTTTTACTTTAATCATATTAAACTTTTTTCTCTCTAAATATTTTAGCAATAAAAATATTAACAATAAATAATAATTTCCTACAAAATTCAATTTAAAATCAATTATCTATAATGATAGAAAATAATTGAATGCGATGTATATGCCAAACAACGGCTAATTGGCTAAGATTTCTGATGAGAAAGATCTAATTATATCGGTAAGACAGTATACATCCGCCAGTTAGATGTGTGAAAACGATGAAAATGCACTATGATGTTGATGTATATGAGGAGTATGGGGGTTGATAAGGGAATGAATGTTGCATGATGCTAATGTGATGATTTGATGAAACTGATAGATGTTTGAAGGTTGGATGAATGGTAGTGTCACAAAGTAGATTGAGTAGCTCAGATTTGAACTTGGGTGACTCGGAAGGCTTAGACTCTAGCCAGGCTAGGCTAGACCAGGGTTGCGCTCTCTCGTTCTCACTCTTACTCTCCTTGGTGGAAGGATGACTTCCTGGTCGTGCTCTCTGAAATGAGAAAGGATGCTCCCTGATGCTTGGTGTGTCTCTCTGATGAGAAGGGGTGCTCCCTAATGCTTGGTGTGTGCAAATGAGAAGGGGATATTGGCTATTTATAGTCTCCCAACCCGGTTTTTTGGTAATTCCTGGTGATCCTAAAGGTGAAAAGTAGTTAAATGATTAAGATTGGAGATTGCCACATGACATCAGCTTACGGGTTAGATGATGTGGTAAAAGGATAATTTTGGGTAAGAAGATGTGCATTGAAGTAAATGTACCTCAACCGCATACTGGAGGTTCGAACAAGGTGAGTTTCACATGCTTGAGGGATGCTGCCCAAAGAGGGGGAGGGCCACGTGGCCGGTGGCAGCCTGACTGTCGTCGGTTCTCACTTAGACTCACCGCTTTGGCAGGTAACATCCTCCAAGCATGCGAAGGCTCTGCTGTGAGGGTTACTGCTTTCAGGTTTCGACCATTTTTCATATTGGACTTGGTTTTGGGATTAGGTTCAGGCTTGGTTTTGAACTTAACTAGGTGAGATGACTAGATTGTGGCGTTGGGTATGTTGACAGGGTGAGTTGACTCAATGCTCTAGGGTTTTGGGTTCCTAGGGTTGAGAGTTAGGTTGACCGAGTTGGCTGGGTTAGATGGGTTAAATGGGCTGAGTTTAGGGGTTTAATATTGGGGTTTCTAGGGTTTAGGCTTATAAGGTTAATGTTTAGGATTGGGGTTCGGTTGTCCATCCATCCGTTCAAACTCAATCAACTTATTAGCTTGGTGTGGAATGTCTACACACAGTCACAATTACCGAGTTAGTTCATTTTCAATGGGTATCCATATGTTGAAATCGCAACTCAAAACGTAGGTGCATTTATCAGAATTCTAGCCTCTTCATTAGCTATATGGCATCTTAGATATGAAACCTTGTATCTGAGTTTTATTTTTAATACATATATGTACAAGTTGAGTTTTGAATCGAGTCGAATCAATTTCGAGTTGGATTTTGGGTCGAGTCAAGTGATTGGGTGACCCGAACTCGACTCAGTTTGAGTTCAGATTGGACGAAGTGTACTCACTTTGGATCGACTCACCCACTTAGTTAGGATCAAGTCGGAGGAGTCGAGTCATCCCGTGCCTAGCTCTAGGGACAACATGGCACATGTGTAGGAGATCAGAACCATTCCTCAGGCGGTAACCCCTTGACAAACTCTTGGCCAAAAATCATTCTGGCTACTGTTCATTCATATTGGCCATTCGTATACATTGAATAAAAACCGTTGGTCATTCTGTCCGACGATTCACTTTTCTTGTAGAAATGTAGCATGTGTCATACATTGACACAAGCTCCATATGATAAATGGACTAGATCTTGCACATTCCCCATCAAAATGGCCTCTCCAATCTTTCATCTTCACCTTCGCATGTCTATCTATTTTGTGGACATGACTATGGTGCTAGTTTACCACCACTTTCAAGATGGTGGAGTCTCATCCTCCTTACATGTGGCACCACGCCGCCATGTACCACCATCTGGACCATCCAAGTTGTGGAGCACACGATGGATGGAGAATAGATTGAAGACTCATTGATAGAGAAATCCTAACCATCCAATTGGTAGCTATAAAGTGAATCGCCAAAAGTAAAATACCGACTGGTCCAAAGTCAAATGCCCTTTTTGCTCTATTTTTTGCTTTATGCTCCATCCGCGGATGGGTAAGAAATTTTAACGGCCTGGATTGAGGTATAACTAAGCCTTGTATACGGTAGATCAATCATGTTAGCTTTCCACAAAGCCTTATTCTCATGGAATCGTATAGAAGAAGACTAGTAAGCCTTTTTCAGACAAGAACATAGTCCTCTGATTTGAGCTTCCTTTAGCATTTATATTCCAATCATGAAAGTGGTCCTACCTATCAAAATGTTATTTTGACCCAATCATTCCATTGAAATTACTATCAATGACTACAGAGAAAGTTGTATAGTGTGGGCCATCATGGAAGATGATATGTGGTCCATAACACTAACACGTGGACGTGGGGTGTATTGATCTCGACGTTTCATCTGATTGGCCGAATCGTGGATGGGTCACACCATAGAATGTGGACCATTACTCTTTTCTATTTTTATAATTTGCCATTTGTGGGCCATAAATTGGATAGCTCGAACAGTGTGGTCAATGCAGTACTAGGCCATGGCCCAGTCATGGTGGAGCCCATAGGGTTGGCTAGGTGGATGGCTAGCACCCTGCAAAAAGTTAATAGATAAAAGATTGAAATTTTTTACACATCCAATCTTTGACATTTTTTGAGTAGATTATTGTCATATTTTAAACAACTATTTATTTGCAGGCATGTGCCATTTTATTCTAATGAATTAGGCTCTCCTTTAAAAAAAAAAAAAATACTATTGATATGTGTGGAATGATATTATTGGGATAGATTTGGTTTGGAGACTTCGTCCAGGCATCCACATTATTAGAAAATGAAGTGGGACAAATTTAATGTGAAAAACATTGTAAGGCGTAACTTGTTTAATATTTTATAGACCTGATAATATTATCACGTCCAGCAAATAAGTAAGGATAGCTTAATTTATGGGCCACTATACATGGTGTAATTGTAATGTGTGTGGTGAGTATCTACTACGAGGCATTGTCACTAGGACTTCTTGTGGTATCACTATGTAGTTTTAGACAAGTTGCAATTTACTTTAGGTGTTAAGTTATACTTCTTATGCTGATTATACTTACACTTGAGTGGACTTAAGGTAATAACATGAATTGGATTGATTACTTTGATTTTCCAATATGCGAGCCTTTCAGGTGGATAATGGTAAGATAGGAGTTCAACCACTTAAACAAAGTATTGACGATCCTGTGGATGCTAGATTGTAGATGGATTGCGCTGGATGCTAGATTGCGGATGGATTGCGCTCATGGGTGGCTTTTTAGGATTTTCATTTGTGTGTTTGAGGTGTGGTGGTATTATACTTAACCTGGAGTTGTCATTAGCCAATTACTCAGATTTCCACGATCAGTTAGACATGTAGAAACCTTAAGAGTATGAATCGTTGAATTCTTTGTCTTAAAATGACTCTTGATCTACAATTGAAAATTATGGGTAAGGGACCACGATTATAAAGAGGGAAGATGTTAAGCACCCTCTTTGCCCCATATAATTGTAAGGTCTCTACTTTATGGGACATAACAAAATATCAGGGATTTGGTTAGTTCTTAGGCACCGATAATGTTGATGTGCATGTGTGTGTGAATACAGTGTGGCGATGCAGTGCTTGCAACAAGCGATGACTCAGGTTAAATAAATCTTCCCTAACTCACCTACTTGGAGAGGCTTTGACCTAGTCAATTTAAGTTTTTGATAGGAAAGTTCTGGTATACCGACAAGCTGCAGAGCATACACTTAGACCGACTAAACCTATTAGGGGGTTGGAGTTGAGAGAATGATGCACATGCCAATGCAAATATGAGTGAAATTGATCAAAGTTGAGCAAATGACGGGTGGACGAGCTTGTCGTAAGGATTAGATGGAGTGTGTTGATTGGCCTTTGGGGTGCTAGATGGCTGGGATCGGGCTTGGGCTTAGGCCATAAAGGTTTCCTCTCTTGCACTTTCCCTCACCTTGGTGAATGGATGGACTTATGGAATGGTATTTAAGGGTGTAGGGTGAAGGTGAAATTGCATGGATTGTCTACCACAACATGCGTAAAACTTAGCGGAGCTTAAAAATATGGCTAAGTCCTGGGGGGATTGAATATGACTTCTTAAGAATTATTGCCTAATTAAAATAATTTATTAATTTAAACTAAGAAGGCAATTAACATGGGGCTTCTAAGCCAAAGTGGGTCCAATCACATAGACTACAAATGATGCAACAATAAGCAATTAGTCTATAAACTAAAGATAATGATCTTGTGTGTGCTTTACAAGTTAAGTGCTTAACATACAATCCATTTAAGCATTTATACAATTCAACAAACTCTTAAGCATGAATAGAAATGAGCTTAAATCACAATCACAAAACAAGCATATATAGTGTTTCTGCTACTTGCATACTCCACTCTCGGTGAATGCACTCTCCTTGAGTGTACTAGTATTTCAATATCAGAGGTTTTAAATCAGGTTTACATCTAATCTTTACAATTGTTTATCCTAGGTTAATCACTAACCTACACGTAAACTCTCGTACTGGAGGAACACGTTTCTACCCGTGTCGTTAGCTCTTATGAAGATTTAGTTGGTTTTATATTGGCTAACTAACAGTCACCACTAGTCCTAATCCAAGGCTCTATGTACACACCCACCGGAGGCTCCCATAAATACTAACACGTACACACCCACCGGAGGCTCCCATAGATACTAATATGTACATACCCGTGTCTAGTGATTCGACTCTACACAAGAGCCTATTCGAGTTTGGGTCACAAACTTTACACTCAATCTTACAAAAGGAAGGAGTGTGATTGGATTCTACAATTGACAACTTATTTTTCGGATTGAGCCTCTTTGTAGTGCCTTACTTAAAATGCTTTTATAATGCTCTCATATACTTGAATCAACTTTTCAATTGCTCCGATAATCGTTGAAGTCAATAGTTCAGCTCCACGAGCAAATACCTTGCATGCAATACTCCAATGAGGCAACCAAGGTGATGAGAGTTGGGTTGAATCTCCTACAACTAAATATTATATTTGGTTCCTAATAGGGATTCGTCTAGATGAGTGTTCTAGATGATTTATATAAGAATATGCCTATAGGTTTGTATCTAATATCTATAATAAGGTGGAGATCAAGTTCAGCTTCCTAATGGAGGTTAGAATCCTCATTAGAGTAGTAAAGCTCAAGAAGATAAGTCGAATCTCATAGGTTTAGAGGCTTAGGATGAGAGATGTGAATATGGAATCACTTAAACTCTAATGGCACAAAAAATCCATCCAAATGCTCAAGGTCTGACTTCCCTTTATAAAGAAATAGATTTATAATGGTAAAAAATGACACATTCGATCGATTAAGCAATGCATTCAATCTGTCGAGTGACCCTTTGATTGATTGAACATGTCTTTGATATGATTGAGAAGTTCCAAAAAAATTCATTTTTCTTATTGGATATACCTGACTATTCTCGATCGAAACCTTCGATCGATCGAGACCAATCAAAGGTCTATCAATTTGAGCAAGCTTCGATCGACATAACCTATGAGTATGTTATTTTGGGCTATATATTTTATAGCAAATCTGAACATTTTTAAAGCCTAACTAAGCATGTTCTAATGAAGCTTCTAAGGCTAAATGATGATCAAATAAGAGTCTACTCATTTGGAAACGATCATTTAGATATTAGAGTATTTTGGGTTTAAGGTTAGGGTCACTAAGACACCTTAATTTCCTTGTTCCTTCAGTCCTTAATGCTTCATGTCTTCATGTATCTTCGGTCTTCAACTTCCAATGGCTTAACTGACTCACTGACACATGGCTCACATGATTGACAAATAGGTGCACAAATAAGTGTACTAAAAGAAGGATGTGATGTAAATGATGATTTGGAATGGTCAAATAAAGGGGTATTTATATGTGCTATGGGTGACATTTTTATGATTTTCTAGAAGTTCAGGGGCAAAAGGAGACTTTTAAGGTTGTAATTGGCCAAGGGCATGGGTCTGCCATGTGGTGCAACATGGTCGGTTGGATTTGATGGCAAATGGCGTAGTTTCGGGTAAAACTAGGGCAAAGGGATCTTTTTACTCCGAGCATGCTTCTCAAGGGGAAGGGGTACGCACTACACCCCCTCATCTGACCCGCGATAAAAAATTACAGAAATTCACGTGGTAGATGGTGCATGATGCATTGCCTGGCACAAGGGGAGGGGTACGCACTACACTCCCTCATTGAAATCCATGATAAAAAAATCATGGAAATCCATGTGGCAGACAGCACATCATGTGTCGCCTACCACGCGGATGGGTCCCATTTTCTGCAGGAAGCCTCTTGAGGTGGTTATTCCCCCTTGGTTCCCTCAGATTTGCTTTATCTTGGTCCTAAATTCTAATGAGCTTATGCTCGGGCTTGCATTAGGTTTGGATCTGGGCTTGAAGTTGAGCTGATTTTGACTGGGATGACTGGGATGAGTTTGACTGAGTTGACTAAGTTGACTCGATCAACCAATTTTAATTGGGTTTGACTAGGATGAGTGTGCTCTGATCAATTGGTCGACCTTAGGTGGGGTGTTTACAAGCCCTTATAGGTTTAGCATTATATCGAGAATAAGAATAATTGATTAATATGTTAGGTCAAACTCTTTTTTAAAAATCATTTTAATTAAACAATTGATGTTGAAATAATCCCAAGCAAATTTTTTTTTTTAAAATCAATGATTTAAATTTGTTTTCGAATGATCAATCATAATCCTGTGATATGGTGGGTTCTATGACAGTAGGCTTAAAGCAATAGATAAAAGGATATGTGTATAATAACATGCAATAAAGTGATGAAGTATTTTCATTATATCTATATGAAAAAATGTTCAAATTTTTATAGATTTGACAAAGTCATTATATAATTAGGTTAAGTATAATGTGGGTGTTGATTATAGTTGAAGTTAAGCGGATTACCTGCAAATGTCCATGGTATGGCAAGAAAAATTGGGTAGCATAGACTACACCCATATAAATATGATAGAATTTTTTAATTTTTTTTTTCAAATTCTTTTATTCATGTACGTTAGAAGTAGATCTAATTTTAGTTTGTTTGCTTCCACCATCCATAACTTCTCACTGAGTTAGGGCCCAGTGTCTTCCAATCTGAAAGGTTTTTGGGGCATTCATCCATCCACATTGGCGGTCACCAGATCAAAGGTCCAGATTAAGTGACCATGGACCTTAAAAGTCAAACATGTGCTAATGAGCTGCATTGGGGTGGTCTCTTTGGAGTCTGGTCCATTACATATGAATTCTACTCAAACCTGGCCTAGTTTTGCAGGTCAACAAAGGCCCATGAACGACATCCTCAGAGTCGAAGACGTCTTGTCAGGTCTCTAGCCAAAACAGTAGTGCACTTATTGGAATTGTCCAAGCCCAAATAGAAAGTGGGATGGTCCTGAGAAAGGCATTAATCCATCCAGGATCACATGAACCCTAACCACCGTCTATTCAAGATTGGGTGAGACACGATTTGAAAATCTCAGACCACACTACAAAAAAGGATAGAAAAAATGGAAATCCTCACTAGAAAAGAAGTAACAAGAAAAAATAATAATTCAAATCCATGGCATCATATGGTCCAACAATGGTACTGACCCTTTTGAGATGCTCACCAAACATACCAAAATAGATGTGGGAAATGATCACATGGTGCCTTACAACTTACGATAGTGTTGACCTTTGTGGGGCCCATGGTAATGTGTGCATTAGATCCGCTCCGTCTAAGAGGTGCGGCATTCGATGTTGGACTATAAAGGTTAAAAACAGCCTAATTGGAAACTCAGGTGAGCCACACTACTAGAAAAAGTTGGGAGGAGATATCTAACCAATAAAACCTTACTGTTTTGTGAGGACAGCCGTGTTGTTGTGGATATGCCATCCAATCCATTCATCAAAGACATACGGATTAAGAGATACACTAAAACCAGGTCATTCCAGAACTCAAGTGGGCTACACCAAGTGAATTTGGAAGTTTTAGGCATGATAGAGATTGTTCCCTAAAATAATACCCCCAGAGTGTCTGATCGGTTGATTTTTTGTCTTAAAGGAGGAATTTGAGGAAGCACACCTGATGGATGGAATGGATATCAGGCACACATCACGGTGGACCCAACAGAAGTGGACACTACACACTTCAAATGGTCAGACAAGCCAGTAACTCTATTAATATAGCAGCATCCAACCGTCAATTGACGGCCCCTGGGCAGCTGGCTCTTGTTATTTTTTCTCACCCTACATTGACTTCAGCACCCCATCACATTGTTCCTCTTCCCTCTTAAAAATGAACTTTGATACTCAGGCACAGTGTGATGGATGATACTCAGGAATTCAGAAACTTCTTCAAAATTGTGTGTGTCATACAGTTAACAAAAATTAAACCATTCAAATTTTGGTTCCCAGTTAAGATGTATTTAGAACAAAAAAATCACAGTTATTTGATTATCTTAATTGTTAGATTAGTTGACATTTATCGAACGGTTAAAAGTAATAACCGCCGAATGTTCCTGTATAAACAAACAAGTGTCCATGAACCAGAAGTTAGTAAAAGTGTTCTCTAACTTTAGCTAGTTTGTTCTGAGCTAATGTATGCCACGTGTGCAATTTCTAAGTGCCTTTGTATGAGTCGTATGCTGCATACTATCAAATAACTCCCAAATTCGGCCAGCAACCAATCCCAACTCGAACTTGGCTCAATCCTCAAGCATAATTGGCTAGCTTGGCTTAATTCAGACAATAGATCGAGCCTGAGTTTGGTTTGAGCTTTCGAGCTCATCTCTGCCATGGAGAACGACTGGTCAAGCTGCCATAGATAATGTGAGAGGAGAGCAAGTGTTATTGGGGTGGACAATCAGGCAGAAATGGTTCGACAGACGGGCACATAGGGTAGCGAGGGGCTTGAACGAAGGCAGGGATAGACTGACTGGCACCCAAAATAGTAACCTGCTCAAACAGAGTCAGGGACGGGCTTGGAGGTCGGGGCTCACTAGCTCAGACATAGAGAGAGAAGAGAAATGAGAAGGAAGAAAGGGGGCTAGGGCTCGGGGCACTCGGTCGTGTTATCAGATGTCTTAAATTTGTTTATTAGCAGATGTCGATCCCATCAGCAACTTACTCGATTCCATTGAGAATATATATATATATATATATATATATATATATTGCCTTTATTCATTGGACAGTTTTGGGTCCAAATTAATCTGATCGAATATGGCTTTGATCCCATCGATGGGTCTTTGATGGCATTCGAATTGATCAAAGCTCCCATCGACTGACTTACATAGTTTTGTTGTGTGTTTTGTTTCTTAATCCGGTTTTAATCACATTTAAAGGGTTTGTAATTGGGGGTTAGGGTATTGGAAGCGTGCTTAGGGTTTTTGGTGAGCAAAGGGAGATCAAAGCTAGGGTTTTTTGTATCATTTTCAGAGTGTATTCTCGAATTGGTAAGCTCTTCCATCTCTTGTAAGATTGATTATGATAGTGGATTCGCTGTTGTTTTTTCCCGCGAGGGTTTTTCCATATAACACTTTGTTTTTCCGTGTGCTTGGTTTATTTAATCTCTTCTTGTTTGATTCTAACCCGGGGTTGATTTTGTGCATCCCCCCAACAAGTGATATCAGAGATAACGTTAGGGTTTTGAATTCTTGAATATGAAAACATGTCTTCAAAGGGATATATTATTAAATATGAAACATAAAAGTTTATTGGGAGAAATAATTTTGAACTATAGAAGGTTAAGATGTGAGGCCTTCTATTTCAGCAAGGATTGCAACATGTTTTCCTTGGCAAGGCAAAGCGTCCTGCATCTATGACTGATTAAGAGTGGGATGAACTAAATGAGAGGGTTATAAGTTATAACTTCGATATAATTATGTTTAGCGGACAATGTCTTATATCATGTCCTTAATCAAAAGATTGTTGCAGGTTATGTACGAAACTGAATGGTTTGTACATGAAGAAATCCTTGGTTAGTCATATGTATTTGAAGAAATAATTATATAATCTTAAGATAATAAATAGATTTGGCATTAATGAACACATGAGCACTTTCAGCAAATTGTTATATAAACTAATGAATGCGGAGGTTACGATCGAAGAGGAAGATCAATCATTAATTCTCTTAAATTTTCTTTTACCATCTTTCAAAAATTTGGTAGACACATTAATCCACAATAGAGATACCATTGATGTAGAGACTGTCATCTCAACCCTTCATGAGAAGCAATTGAGAAAGAATGATAGTGGTGAATGTACCTCTACGGATGGGTTGGTTGCAAGGGGAAGGAATACTGAAATGGAGAATGGTAATTCTCGATCGTAATCCAAATCGAAAGAAAATGGCAAGATGAAGTGTTAGAATTGTGGGATGACATGGCATAAGGACCACAAGAACCCTAAAGCTCAAAAGGGAGAAAAATAAGATAATGTGCCAAAAGAGGTCAACACAACGCAATCGTGTGAGGATATGGATGATGTTAATGTCATGACTACATCCAAATCTGGTTACCTTAGTAATGAATGGATTTTGAATTCGGGGACCTCATACCACATGACTTCTCACAGGGATTACTTCACCACATACAACAAGTCCAACAGTGGACAATTTTTATGGACAATGACATTTCTTGTAAAGTTGTTGTAATCAGTTTAGTGCGCATCATAATGTTCGGTGGGATGGAGTGTATTCTGATATATGTTCAACACGTTATAGGCCTCAGGAAGAATTTGATATCTCTAAGGGCTCTTGAGGTACTTGGTTGTAAGTTCACCAGTTATAATATGGTCCTTAAAGTTTGAAAATGGGCACTTATTGTGATGAAAGTGCAACGAACTAGTAATTTATACAAGTTGATTGGGAACACTGAAATGGGTGGAGCTACAATGTTTGTAGTGGAATCTACATTGGCACGATTATGGCACGCTTAGGCCATATGAGCAACCATGGCATAAAGGTACTTTTTGATTGTTACTTGATACATGTTTTTAAAAGTATTGAACTTAGTATATGTAAGCATTGTATATATGATAAACAGTAAATGCTAACTTTTAAAATTGGAAAACATGTTTGTAAATGTGTGCTTGAGTATGTGCATTCAAATGTATGGGACCTATCGCCTATTGTTTTTATAGGGTTATCATATTTTGTCTCATTCATTGATGACTACTCTAGGAAAGTGTAGGTTTATTTTCTCAAAAATAAATCCAATATTTTCACAACAATTAAAGTGTGGAAGGCGATGGTTGAAAGTCAATCAGAGCAGAAACTGAAGATATTAAGGACGGATAACAATTGTGAATTCACTTCAAAAGAATTCAATTAGTTTTGAAAAAATAAGGGGATTGTGAGACATAATACAGTGAGGCATACTCCTGAGTATAATGGAGTGGGAGAACGGATGAATTAAACTCTCTTAGAGAGAGCCCAAAGTATATTGAGTAATGCTGGATTGAGCAATGAGTTATGAACTGTGGCTGTTAACACGACTTGTTACCTGGTAAATTGGTCTTCATCTACACTGATAGACCGCAAGATTCCTAAAGAAGTATGAAGTGGTCATGAGGCAAACTACTTATAGTTGCGTGTATTTGGTTGTGATGCTTACTCTACCATCAATTGAGAGAGACAAGGTAGACCAAAGAGCTAAGAAGTGTATTTTTGTGGGATATAGTCATGGTGTGAAAGGATATAGGTTTTACGACCGAGTCATGAAAGATCATAATTAATTGAGATATCAAGTTTGATGAAGATTCATTGTCTTATAAGGACAAAAGCAATAAACCGGAGAAATTAATGATCATTGATGTTGAGATTGAAAAAGAAGATACACATGCATAGCTTAAGCTGCAGGCAAAGGTACATGAGTAGGTGGAGCAACCACCTTTCAGAAGAAATCCACCAAAAAACCGCAGATTGTCAGTCAAATACATGGATGACTCAAATATTGCATTCGCCCTCATTACCATTGATGGGGATCCGTCTACCTTTTAGGAAGCATTAAATGGTTCTGATACTAAGAAGTGAATAATGGTCATGCATGACGAGATGGATTCCCTGCATAAAAATGAGACATGGGGGCTAGTGGAATTTCCAGTGGGGTGTAAAGTAATCGGCTATAAGTGTATTTACGAAAAGAAGCAGGATAGATGCAAGGCAAGCTTGGTCATGAAATGGTATGCACAAAGGGAGGGTATCGACTTCAACAATATTTTCGCACATGTAGTCAAGCAGGTGTTTATCGGATTTGTATTAACACTGGTTATCCAATACAACCTGGAATTGAAACAGATGGATGTGAAGACTACTTTCCTACATAGGGAGTTAAAGGAGTAGATTTATATGAAGTAATCAAAATGGTTTGAAGTGAAATGGGTTGATAATAAAGTTTGCAGGTTATGTAGATCATTATATGGCCTGAAACAGTTACATAGGTAGTAGTACAAAAAGTTTGATACTTTCATGATGGGTCAACGATTTATCAAAAGTAAATATGATCATTGTATCTATAACAAGATATTAAATAATGGACAGTTCATAGTACTGATATTGTACGTAGATGATATGTTTGTTGCCAACTATAGCATGTCTAAAATTAATACATTGAAGACTTAATCATCAGCAACATTTGAAATGAAAGATCTAGGGGTTGCAAATAAGATTTTCGACATAGATATTCACAAAGACAAACATAGGAGCAAACTACGATTATCGCGGGCATAATACCTTGAGAAGGTATTGGTCAAGTTGTGCATGGACAAGACGACACCGGTTAGTACACCCCATGCTGGTCACTTTAGGCTTTCTTCTGAACAATATCTGACATCAAGGGTTTCAACCTCTAAAAAAGGATAATTTGGACATAAGCATGACATTGCTTCAAGTTTATAACTGTACTCATTATGGCATTCAAGAAAAGAATATAGATATTCATACAAATGCATGACCTTTAAAAGACATGAAAACATGTCAAATTCTTAAAAACTTTGAATAACTCAATTTGTAAACCTTCCTGAAAAGTAAAAACATGATGTTATCAAGTTGTAATATCCACTTTTTTGTTGATTGATTAACGAAGGAATAATGAGAGTCATTTTCTAATGTTTCGAAAGGCTGGGCCATGCACTTGGTCTGACATAGTATCTACAGTAGGAATGCTTTAGGGATGTGGTGGATCTATATACGAATATACAAAAGAGTGACAAAAAAAGGTGATTTAATATTTATGCTCACATGCGATCACACTAGTCAGCTGTTTTATTTGCTTGACATGAAAGTCATTGCACAAGAGAGTACAATACAAGTATTTACAACTTCCATTGAAAATAAAGATTAATACCCATTACAAAGCCATGTAAACACTTTATAGGCTAGCCAAACACACACAATCCATTTACATGCTATTCAGTTTGGTTTTTAAGTGGTAATCTATTTATAGGTAAATAGATTGTGTATTTTTCTAGCTTATAAAGTGTTTACAATGAATAAAGTAGGTATTCATACCATAGAGCTTGGGCGGTAAACCTTTCAAAGTCTGCAAATCACACATGACAAAAACTTGATTTTTTTTTTTTTTGGTCCTAAGAGAGCATTAAAGCATGCACACACTAAATGGATTGGATGTGTGATCCACCCATCACAGTGGGCCCCAAATGCAAGCTAAAAGGTTTAATGGTGGACGTCCCATCCTCCCCTCGTGTGGTCCATTTGATAATGGACGAGCTTTTTTTTAGGGCCACAAGAGAGCATCAAAGAAAGAACATGATGGATAGATTGGATGTACCATGCATATTATGGTGGCCCCCACATATCATGAGTGTATATTAACTATTGTGTTCTAACATGTATAATGCCATTTTAGTTGTAAAGACTTTATCTATAATTTGAAACATGACTTTTTATCAGGTTTTATATTACAGCTAAAATCTGTTTACAGCCCCTAAAACCTTTACAGGCAAATACATACATCCAAACAGACCCTGTAATCAGATTACCTGTAATCCCTTTACAACTTAAAGACTTTCCAGGCATCCAAGCAACTCCTAAGGCTAGTGATCTGATGGGTTTTTTTTGACCCGTTGTCCTTTCGCAACTGGGATGTGCAAAGTCCTTTCGCAACTGGGATGCGCAAGTCCTTTTCGCAACTGGGATGCGCAAGTCCTTTCGCAACTGGGATGCGAAAATGAGTTTTCTAAAATTATAAAAAAAGGGTCCCTAGGATTTTTCTACGTATGTTGTGTTGATGAGAAAAATACGAGAGGGCTATCAAAGGTGAGAAAGAGGGAGAAAGAGAGAGAGGAAGCTTATAGAAGGGAGGTTCTGCTCGTGGAGGTTTTTCTACTTTGCAATTTATATCTCAGCGCTTCTATGTCTTCATAATCGGTTAGATCTCTTCGTTTTCTCTATTTTTCTTATTGTTTATCCACTCCTGCGTGAGTGAAGAAGATTGTAACGTTCTACTTCATAGTGGATTGTTGATCTGGACGAGGTCCTGTGGTTTTTGCCTCTTTGAGGGTTTTCCACGCAAAAATCTCTTGTGTGTTGTGTGATTGATGCTTTGATTTATTTCATTGCTTTATTATCCATAATTCTGGTTTGTTTCGGGAGGCTAGATCCTAAGGTTTGTGCAAGGCATCCCAACAAAGTGGTATCAAAGACAGGTTCATTGAACAGGTAGGATCGGTTTTGAATTATGGAAGGTGGCTCAAGGATGATCAGCCTCAATGGTTCTAACTGGACCATATGGAAGGTTAAGATGGAGGACTTGCTTTATTGCAAGGACCTATATTCCCCAATCTTAGGCATATCAGAAAAATCCAAGGATATGATGATGATGATTGGAAGAAGATGAACCGAAAGGCAGTGGAGTTTATTAGACAATGATTGGATGATTCCGTGTTTCACCATGTGTCTACAGAAACCTTAGCCGCAAGCCTATGGCTGAAATTACAAGGGCTGTATGAGAGGAAGACAGCCGGTAATAAGATATTTCTGATAAGGCGACTTGTGAATCTCAAGTTTAAGGATGGTGGTTCTGTGGCCGAGCACATGAATGAGGTCAGCAATATAGTGAACCAACTCACCTCTATGAAGATGGTCCTGGATGATGAATTGCAGGCTTTACTATTGCTTAGTTCATTGCCTGACAGTTGGGAGACATTGGTGGTGTCTCTTAGTAACTCCGCGCCAGACGAAAAGATATCCATGGAACAGGTAACCAGTTGTCTCTTCAATGAGGAGACAAGGAGGAAGTCTCAGGGGTCTACTCAGCAAGAGGCCCTTATGACACAGGAATGAGGGAGAAGAAAGAACAGGAAGGGCGGGAAGACCCGAGATAAATCAAGAGGCAAGTCGAGTAACAGAAAAGATGTTGAATACTGAAATTGTGGCAAGAAGGGCCACTACAAGCATGAATGTCGTGGTAAGAAAAACGACAAGAAAGGAAAATGAAAGGAAGATGAATTAGATTCCACTGCGGTCGCTTCAGATGGCGACATGGTAGTTATTCTTTCTACAGATCATGACGTATGTCTCACGGCTACGAGTCAGAACACCGACTGAGTGATAGACTCAAGAGCTTCTTTTCATGCGACTCCACACAGGGACTCCTTCACAAGCTACAAGTCAGGTGACTATGGGACTATGAAGATGGGAAATTCTGGCATATCAAAGATCATGGGAGTTGGTGATATTTGTGTGAAGACCGATGTGGGCTGCACATTGGTTCTCAGGGATGTGAGGCATATCCCAGACCTTCGCCTCAACTTAATGTCGACGGGAAGGCTGGATGATGATGGCTATGAAAGCCGGTTCATGGCTAGAGGAAAGAAGTGTTGCACCCTTTACAAGGCAAGTGTCAATATGTACAAGGTTGGATTGAACGCAGTGGAAGATTCAGCTATTGACATGTGGCACAGGCGTCTAGGCCACATGAGTGAAAAAGGGCTTCAGCTACTAGCAAGGAAGCGGCTCCTTCCAGACGTGATAGGTATACCTCTCAAAACCTGTCTTGATTGTTTATCAGGAAACAACATAGAGTTTCATTGATTAAAACTACTTCTCATGTTAATAAAGAGAATGCATTAGATTTGGTTTATTCTGATGTTTGTGGTCCTATGAGGACAAAAACCTTGGGTGGGGCATTGTATTTTGTTACTTTTATAGATGATGCATCTAGGAGGGTTTGGGTTTATGCTTTGAAATCCAAGGACGAGGTCTTTGGTGTGTTTAAATTGTTTCATGCTATGGTCAAGAGAGAGAGACAGGTAGATCATTGAAGTGCATCCGCACTGATAATGGTGGTGAATACATTGGCGACTTTAATGAGTACTGCGAGTCACTGGGTATACGGCATGAACAGACGGTTCCCAAGACCCCCCAGCATAATGGTGTAGCTGAGCGAATGAATCGCACCATTGTTGAGAAAATCAGATGCATGTTATCCTATGCGAAATTGCCTAAGACGTTCTGGGGAGAAGCAATGCACACAGCAGTGTATTTGATAAACAGGTCTCCATCAGCTCCGTTGAATGGAGAAGTACCTGAGAAGGTGTGGACTGGACATGATCCATCGTACAGTCATCTCAGGGTGTTTGGATGCAGGGCATCCGTTCACGTACCAAAGGATGAGAGGTCCAAGCTCGATATGAAGATCAGGCAGTGTGTGTTCTTAAGGTACAGTGATGAAAAGTTCGGTTATAAATTGTGGGATCCGACCGAGAGGAAGCTCGTCAGAAGTAGAGATGTGGTTTTCTTTGAAGATCAGTGTATAAAAGACATTGGTAAGCCAGAGAAGAACCAGCCTAGTTCAGGTGAGCTAGAGGACATGGATCTGGTTACTCCTCCCGTGGTGCCTAATGACGGGGGAGTACAACAAGGTGCAGAGGACGAGAGAGTTCCTTCAGAAGATGGATCAGGGGAGCAGCCCTCACTTAATTCACCTGTTGAGCCACAGGTGAAGAGGTCATCTAGGGACAGACAGCCGTCCAAGAGGTACTCGCCACATGAGTACATTATGCTAACTGATGGGGGAGAGCCAGAAGATTATTCTGAGGCCCTAGCCGACGAGCATAAAGGGGAGTGGTTGAAAGCTACGCAAGAGGAGATGGAATCCTTGCATAAGAACTACACCTATGATTTGGTGAAATTGCCTAAGGGCAAGAAAGCTTTGAGCAACAAGTGGGTGTTCAGAAAGAAGATTGAGCAGAAGAATTCACAGACGAGGTTCAAGGCCAGACTTGTGGTGAAAGGGTTTGGTCAGAGGAAAGGTATAGACTTCGAAGAGATATTCTCACCAGTGGTGAAGATGACATCCATACGGGTGTTGCTTGGGTTGGCGGCTAGCATGGATATGGAGATAGAGCAGTTAGATGGTAAAACTGCCTTTCTCTATGGTGGCCTGGAAGAAGAGATCTACATGCACCAACCAGAGGGGTTCGAAGTCAAGGGCAAGGAGCATATGGTGTGTAGGCTGAGGAAGAGCTTATATAGGCTGAAACAAGCTCCACGGCAATGGTACAGGAAGTTCAACTCGTTTATGTTGAAACATGAGTATGACAGAACGGAGTCGGACCACTGTGTGTTCACGCGCAAGTTCTCAGATGGTGATTTCTTAGTTCTGCTATTATACGTTGATGACATGCTCATCATGAGAAACGACATCAAGAAGATCGACAGGCTGAAACAGGAGTTGGGCAAGTCTTTTGCGATGAAAGACTTGGGCCGGGCTAGACAAATCCTAGGAATGGAGATAACCCGTGACAGAAGCAGCAGGAAGCTTTGGCTGTCACAAGAGCGGTATATTGAGAAAGTCGTTGAGCGGTTCAATATGAATGCAGCGAAGCCGGTCAGTACTCCACTAGATGGTCACTTCAGATTGAGCGACAGGCAGTGTCCCAAGACGAAGGTAGAAGTGGAAGAGATGCAGAAGATACCCTACGCGTCAGCTGTAGGAAGTTTGATGTATGCTATGGTGTGTACACGCCCAGACATAGCATATGCGGTTGGTGTTGTCAGCCGGTACCTTGCCAATCTTGGCAAAGAGCATTGGGCAACAGTGAAATGGATACTGCGGTATCTAAGAGGCTCATCCAGGTTGAGCCTATGTTATGGTGACGGTAAACCTGTGTTAGAGGGCTACACAGATGCAGATATGGTAGGTGACATAGACTTCAGGAAGTCTACATCGGGGTTCATGTTCACGTTTGCAGGGGGGAGCGGTTTCTTGGCAGAACAAACTACAGAAGGTCGTAGCATTGTCAACTACAGAAGCCGAGTACATTGCAGTCACAGAGGCCTGTAAAGAGATGCTTTGGATGAAGAGGTTCCTACAAGAACATAGCCTGAAGCAGGAGGAGCACGTGGTCTATTGCGATAGTCAGAGTGCTATACACTTGAGCAAGAATCCAAGTCAGTATTTCAAGTCAAAGCACATAGAGATTCGGTATCACTGGATCAGGGATACTTTGGAACAGAAGGTGTGACAGCTTGAGAAGGTCCACACGGATGATAATGGGTCAGATATGATGACCAAGGCCTTGCTTAAGGGCAAGTTTGAGGTTTGTAGAAACCTGGCTGACTTAAAGAAGGTGAACCCCTCCTGGGTCAAAAAGGGGGAGATTTGATGGATTTTTTTTGACCCGTTGTCCTTTCACAACTGGGATGTGCAAAGTCCTTTCACAACTGGGATGCGCAAGTCCTTTTCGCAACTGGGATGCGCAAATCCTTTCGCAACTAGGATGCGGAAAGGAGTTTCCTAAAACTATAAAAAAGAGTCCCTAAGATTTTTCTACGTATGTTGTGTTGATGAGAAAAAAACAAGAGGGCTATCAAAGGTGAGAGAGAGGGAGAAAGAGAGAGAGGAAGCTTATAGAAGGGAGGTTCTGCTCGTGGAGGTTTTTCTACTTTGCGATTTATATCTCAGCACTTCTATGTCCTCATAATCGGTTAGATCTCTTCGTTTTCTCTATTTCTCTTATTGTTTATCCACTCCTGCATGAGTGAAGAAGATTGTAATGTTCTACTTTATAGTGGATTGTTGATCTGGACGAGGTCCCGTGGTTTTTGCCTCTTTGAGGGTTTTCCACGCAAAAATCTCTTGTGTGTTGTGTGATTGATGCTTTGATTTATTTCATTGCTTTATTATCCATAATTCTGGTTTGTTTCGGGAGGCTAGATCCTAAGGTTTGTGCAAGGCATCCCAACATGATCATCTTCATTTTCTCTTACGATTTCCATAGCCGGTAACAATGGCAAAATCAGGTAAGCTATGTGCTCTTCCCATGCTCGATGCATGACTATCTTGGAACGTTAAGGTTTGCATTCATAGGATAAAAGCTAAATCTACATCATTCATCCATTGGGCCTCACTTAGATTAGCCATACAGGTCAAAAAACTATTAAAACAGGATGATTGAAGCCATCCAATCTGAAGACTTTCCCTTTTAATGTGCTTTTTAATTTTTATTTTCTTTTTAACATTTTGGATGCGGAGAATCCAAAACATGGAAATGGAAAAACCTTGTGGAATCTTCAAGAAATGGAGAAATGCAGAATGTGATGTTTACCCCGTCATTTGGTTTGGATTTGTTATTTTTCATAAAAATGTTAAAAGGTCAATAACAAACAACTATACTTGTCTCTCTCGTAACTGTAGAAATCTAGATTTAATAGTATTTGAAAAAAATATTTTACTCTTTTTTCTAGGAAAATTGTGGAAATGGAAATCGATTTCCACACCAAATTGTGTATTTGCAAATAGGAAAAAGTGTCACACGTGGAAATCAATTTCATTTCAACATTTTTCTAATTCAAATAACCCCAACTTTCCTTTGACTATCTGTTGTATCAAACCTATTCTCAAGCTATGGCCAATCCAATCTGTGGCACTGGATGAATGGTCTAGATCATATGCCAATGTCATGGTTGTGAACCCAACTAAGGGGTTATGAGGAAATTAACAGTATCACATCCCAAAACTCATCTCATATCTACTTGAGGAAGACACCATCTAACACAAATGCAAGTGTAATCCTATGCAAAAAAAATAAAAATAAAATCACAATGGGTGAATCTATTCACCATCGATCGAGGTTGGGCTGCGGTTATCTTGATCAGGCACTGATAAAAGCTTCACCTATAACGAATTTTTACTAGAGGTGTACAATGTCAGATCATTTCCAGATCCCAAACCAGCAATAAAATGATGTTATGGAAAGAAACACATTTTAGATCAAATCAGCTATAAACAAGATTTACTGAAACAAACCCAAATGTGAAATTACATCAGCACTGACTTATCATGATCGGGCCCACTTCCCATCATCACTGACCTTGATTAGGAACTGATAAAAGCTACACAGATGATGATTTTTCACCATGGATGTCCCACACTAGATCAGAATCTCCCAAGCCCAATCAGGGCCTACTTCCCATGACCACTGTTCTTGATCACATACTGATAAAAGCTCCACCTATAACCATTTTTTGCTATGGTTGTTTCATGCCAGATCATCAATAGAATGACGTTACAAACAAAATCAAACCAAAATAAATAAAATCAAATTAGATATAAACATGATTTACTTGAATAAAACTCAAATGTGAAATCAAATAACCAATCCTCACATAGAAAACACTACAAAACTCTGTAGATTACCACAAAACAAGGCAAGATAGCCTTGGGATTGAACACAAATAGCTCATCTAAATTAGAGTAAGTGCCCATGGGGCCCGCAACTGAATCGAACTCTTCAGCCACATCTTGAATCTTCTTCACCCTACCGGCGATCACCCGACATACCAACATGGCCCGGTTTTCCTCCTCCAATGGAATTCGAGCACTGTCATGTGCTCTTCCACTAGTAGCTGTAGTCCAAATCCCAACTGTCCCATTGGTTTTGAATCCATTTCTGATTATGCTGCAAACCTTACAACTTGGAATTGAGTTGCAGATGTTGGTCGATCCATTCAAGCCAACAGAACAGACAAAGGTTGTGCAATGGAACCGCAGAAGCTCGTTTCCGTCAGCTATGCATCTCGGGTGCTTGTTAGCTGTTGCTTTTATGGAATTTCTGTAATCTTCAAATCTGTTTATGGTTTTCTGATTGTTGTGGACTTTGAGGATTCTGTCTATCTTGTAGAAAGGAGGTTGTTTCTTCAACCAACTTGATTGGAATATGATTTGTACTACATTTCGGCTACTGTCTTCGGGACCCAGTTTGGACACTGTCGATTTCATGGAAATCAAGTAATTAGATAGAAACTGATCTGGCATTTTTCACTATCTATCGGTAGAATTTGTTATAAAATGCAGCAGGAAGTGTTGCAACACACACACATACACACACCCCTACGCATGCACGATTATGGAACATCTGAGCTGCGAATAAGGTGGGCCCCATCGTATAAATAACCTGGCCCAAGAGTGGTCCCCTCAGCTCATCAGGTGGGCTACATATGTGCTGAAACAATAGATGGTCTAGAAAAGGATTGCCAGCCAGATTAGCAGACGTGGCAGGCCCGATGAGTGGGCCAGACTGATCTTTTAGCAGGGGCATTTTCACTGTGGGACCCACCTGGTGAGTGAAAATTAGAGGACTGGACTGAATTGAGAACCGGCGAAATGGAATCGGGTTATGAACTCATCACTTTGTCGAAAAAAACGTCTCACAGCTTCACAATCCTCTGCTGGGTCCTTATTCTTGCCCGGGTGGTAGACTCTCAGGAATTTCAACTCCTGGTCAAGGGTTCGAGTACCCATAGGTGGTGAAATTCCACCAGTGTGAGTGTGTGGGGTGTGTGTGTGTGTAAAAAAAAAAAAAAGAAAAAAAAAAGCTTCACAATACTCTGCCAGTAAAGATCAGAGTTACATTTTGTTTTCAAATTTGGAATTGAGTTTCAAGAACTGAAATCTCATCCGAGAAATTCTCAATTACTCATCCGAGAAATTCTCAATTAGTTATTTCGAGCGAACAAACTTGAATTCAGATGTTTGAGCTTATCTGACTGTAATATGTGCTATGTATACTTGTAACACATGCTCAAATAAGCATCAGGATTGAGAAAAACATAAATTCCATTCCAACCTCTTCATTTGGTTTTAGATTTTTTTCCCACTTCTCTTGAATCTTTTGATCTTGGGTTGGCAATTTCATGGAAAACCCATCACCAAAATTCAGTATCCTATGCTATGGAACTGAATCAAAATCCAAACCTCAAGAATAATCAGGCATTCAATATATAAAAATCAGGACAAAAACAGAACATAAACAGAGAAAAGGAGAATCCCGAAAATCGAAATCTTCAGTTAACAATCTCAAACCAATAGCAATTAAATAACACCCAAATGCAAATTTAAAGTTTAAAAAAAAAAAAAAAAACAAACCAACATATCACAGATTATCTTCTCAACTGACTAAGAAAGCTAAAGCATATAGAACGTTTATGTACATATTATACATATGTATGCATGCGGATAGAGGGATTGAATTGAGTGTACCTGCATGTCTAACTGCCTGATGAAGCTCCAAACACTCACTGTTTGTGAAAATCTCCCCACATTTAGGACAAGTGTGTAGTGTAGCCCTCAGAGAGGAAACATCTCTTGAAACTGCACTGCTTGGTTCTACTACCATGTGGCATTCATAACAACCTGAAATCCTCCTCAAATTCATTCCTCTTGAAGAAGATCCAACCCCATTAATCTCATTGAGAGGAGCTTTCAAGCTTCTACTCAAAGAATTACAGCCACCCATTGAACCTGCTGCTTCCTGCGTGTGCATGGCTCTTGTTTGTTCCCTCAGACTGCAGAAAGACCCAGAACAGCCTATCTTTTTGCACTTCTTCCTGTTTTCTTGCATGCAATCTTCTGCTGCTGCTGCTGTTGTGTGGTGGTCTTTGCATGTGAAGATGCTTCTGACAGCAGCCCAAGAGGGTGGTTTCTGGGAGAGGTGGTTTTGGTCTCGGTGGTTTTGCTTGGTGGTTTTTCTTGGATTCCTGGTTTCTGCCATTGGAGGAGAGATTGGAAGGTTGTCTTTCCTTGAGGTGGGTGGGTGCTTTTCTGTCAGATGGAGGGCTGAAATGTCAAAAAAGGAGATGTTGGGTCTTTCTCTTTTTATAAGGTGGTATGCATTTATTTTTTTTTCTTTTTGGATTTTTTATGATAATTACACTGATTTTGCAGCTAATCACTGTGAAATCTCATTGTATTTAACATGCATGAGAGGAGTGATAGGGTCTAGAGCAAATGCACTTGGCGGGGCCCATGATTTGGTGATCATGACCGTTGATCTGAGGGGCTGAACTGGGGATGAGTGATGCATCCAAAAGTTTCACAGATCATCCTAATCCATCGATTGGTGGCCTACAAATAGACGGTGAATAGATGGTTAGGACCTTATGATCTGAGAATACTTCTTGTGGGTTGTTAGATCCTCAAATGATCCATCATTTCAACGGTCTAGATCACTAAACCATGGCCCCATATATTGTGGTTATGTTATATTCTAGCAGAGTAGGATGGATCATAACTATGCACATGCTCGTGTACTTGATCCGGATCGTCCAAATTTTGGGCCTCGTTGAGGATGGACATAGATCTAAACCACACTAATTAGATGGTCCCATGCTTCTGCACATACCTAGGCATGTATTCCATCGTTCAGGACCGTTCATTTTATTGGCGTCACTGAAGATTTGAACGGTCAGTACTGTTGATACCTAAGCATAGAAGGAACGCGATTCAAGATTTGGACGGTCCTGATTGAGCACACGTTTGCTACATGTGTCGTGAACGTTTGCGTTAGTACGATTCACTGTTCTATTTAATTATAAAATTCCTCATGCTCGAATTCTAACCTTTAAATCACATGTATTACGAGATTTTTTTGTTTTTTTGAAAGGTAAACAGGAGCAAAAGACAGGTGGATGCCTTTGACATAGATCCCTGCATGATATCAACGGGCCGGGCTGGCCCATCAAGCTTTTGGGTTGGGCTTGACTGGAATATCATGGTCGTTTATTAATTAAGCTTGGCTTGGACTATGTCTAAGAGACCGACAGACCGGCCTGTTTATAAAAATAATCCCACTTTTTATCAGATGCTCTTGCATGCAAGAGGGAACGAGGGCATCTTAATCTTTTCTTTTACAACGGTAACTAATTAGATTAAAGGTGTGGGTTACTGTGCAAATATGAGATGGGAGTGTAATTTTAATAGTTTAATAAGGGTATTTTGGTCATTTAAACTCTTTTTTAAAGCTCTTGAATGCGTTGTATATACATGACGGCCATACGTTTATCCAGTTCATTTTAGGACGTGATCCCCAAAAATAAACAGATCCAAAGAGTGGTGAATGACCATAAAAGCTTTTTGTGGGAGACAGAAATTTTGGATCAAGCCGATCTTTTTATTGTCTATCCATCCAGGTCTGGTTGACCTTATCAACGGCTTGGATGGAAAATTAACATTACAGTGAGTCCTGGAAAGTTTCTAATTGTGGGCATTCAATCACCACTGTTTCCTGTGATGTGGTCCACCTGAGCTTTGAACCTGCTTAATTTTTTGGACCCACCGAAAATCATCAAGGTGGGCCCACCGTAAGGGTACGGATAACACATCATCAACTGTGAGAGAGAGAGAGAGAGAGAGAGAGAGATGCCCTCCTTGTTTATGGACGTTACATGGGGGCCCTTAATGCATTTGTATTTTATACATGGCAACCTTCAAGGGGCTTTTCCTGAATTCATAAAATTTAGGAGTTAGGACTATAAAACGAGTATTTCTGTAATTAATAGGTTTTAATTGATTATTTGTATTAAATCTCTTACATTTGAATTTTGAAATTCTATATATTAATGTTATGAGTATGATGCGCCATGGGAGCACCGACGTAGGTGAACCCTTTAACTCGGGGAGGGATTGCCTAGGGACACTGGACGGTGATACTTAGGCCCCACCGTGGTTTATGTGTTTTATCCACGCCGTCCATCCATTTTTACAGACCATTTTAGGTCAATATGCCAAAAATGAGGCAGATCAAAATCTTATTTGGACCACATGACAGGAAAGAGTGGCAACTGAACGCTCACCATTAAGAACTTCTTGGGTGCACAAAAGTTTTGAACGAAGCTGATATTTTAGTTTTTCCTTCATCCAGTTCCGTGTGACCTAATCAACAGGTTGGATGGCAAATAACGTACAGCGGGCCCTAGGAAGTTTTTGACGGCGGGTGTTCAATCACCACTGTTTTCTTGTGATGTGGTTCCATGGAGATTTCGATCTGTCTCATTTTTGGGTTCATGCCTTAAAATTATCTGGAAAAATAGATGGACGGCGTGGATAAAACATATATATACCATGGGCCCACAGAATACCGTCCAATAGCCACCTTGCTATTGGCAGCTTGAGTAGGCAATCTGCGTACCTGAGGGAAACCACTCACGTGACTAACGCCCGTGTGGGGGACGCGGATTAGATACTGACAGTCTGAGAGTTGCTATTGAAGTGATGTCACCAACTTCTGTGGGCCCCACCATGATGTATGTTATGTATCCACACCGTCCATCCCTTTGGAGAGATCATATTAGGGCATTATACAAAGAATGAGTCAGATCCAAATCTCTAGTGGATCCCGCCACAGAAAACAGCGGGGAGATCGAAGCCTAGCATTAAAAAGTTCCAAGGGCCAAAAAAGTTTTCAATCAAGCTGATATTTGTGTTTTCCCTTATTTCATGTCTGATTTAACATATGAACAGGTTGGATCTCAAATAAACATCATGGTGGACCTTCTTAAGGTTTCAACAGTGGTTGTCACTCTCTACACTATTTTCTCTGGCTGGGTCCACTCCAGCCTTGGATCTGCCTCATTCTTTGTATCATGCCCTGGAATGATCTCTCAAAATGTATGGATGGTGTGGATACAAAACATATATCATGGTGAACCCACATAACTTGGTGATGTCACTAACTCTCTCTACTCAACTTGTCAGTAGCTAATCCGCAAAAAATTTAGGACTGTGGACCCCACCTTTTAGCCAACTGTTTTTATGAAAGAAGACAAACCTTCTTTTGCAACTTAGACCTCCACGCTCGGACTTCGAATTTTTGAATGAAAATACCCCTTCTTTTTGCTCTTTTCACTACTGTTGCTTAGCAGCGTTGCTTTCACCCCCCTTAATGGAAAAAAACCAGCAGTTGCTTCCCCTGCACTCTCTTCCAACGAAGAACTGAAGTACGAAGGGTTTTCATCTCATTTTCCTGTCTGAAATCTCTGTGAAGCATTTAGATATCCATCTAGATATCATTATTCTACATTTTCCATATTTCATCTTGGCGTGGGTTACGTGAAATCCAACGAACTGGTTGCATCTCCTTGAAAAAATTTAAAATACTCCCTCACTCCAAAGCACTTCTCTTCAACCTACATTTGACCGGTACTACCGCAGTCGGAGGTATAGATCTTGAAAAAAAAAAGCTACACTCATACAATGACATTGCATGCGAAGTTTGGTCAATTCCATGTGTTAGGCTTAGTCAGTTTCACACATTAGGCTTAGTTAATTTTATGTATTGATCGATTGAATCCATGTCAAACTCGCTCAATTCTATGTTAGGGCTCACTTAATCTGATGCTAGGCTCACTGAATTCCATGTTTATCCTGCTAAATTTCATGCTAGGATCGCTCAATTTAATGTTTGCTTAGTTTAATTTCATTGTAGATAAGGTCAATCCAATGTTTTCCTCGATAAATATCATACTAGGATCGGTCAATTTAATGTTTGCCCAGCTTAATTTCATGGTAGATAAGGTCAATCTAATGTTTAACGCGACAAATTTCATGCTAGGATCGCTCAATTTAATGTTTGTCCAGCTTAATTTTATGGTAGATAAGGTCAATTTAATGTTTGCCATGATAAATTTCACAATAGGATTGCTCAATTTAATGTTTATCTAGCTTAATTTCATGGTAGATAAGGACAAGTTAATGTTTACCGCGATGTTAAAAGTGATAAATTTCATGCTAGGATCGTTCAATTTAATGTTTGCCCAACTTATTTCCATGGTACATAAGGTCAATTTAATGTTTCACTCGGATAAATATCATACTAGGATCGGTCAACTTAATGTTTGCCTAGCTTAATTTCATGGTAGATAGCGTCGCAAAATTAAACAAACTGATAATGCTTCCCTCGCTCAATGGCATGATAGATAGTGTCACTAAATTAAACAAGCACCACTCATTTTTCATTCATTAACGACAAAGGTCCTTCATTATTTAATCGAGTTTTGTCATATGGCATGGTTCCATTGATTTACGATTCACTGATAATGTGTCATTGTATTGGTTTTCAGATAATGGCTGTAAGAATCATGTGCTCTTTTGGCGGGGAGTTAGAATTTGAAAACAAGCGATACTCGTACACGGGTGAAACATCAAAACAAATGACACTACGTTTCGAGACTACGTACGAAGAGCTTCGATTTAGAATTTACAAGATTATTAAGAGCAGACCAGAAGATTGTGATATTAGGATAAAAGTATTGAATCATTGCACCAACGAATCAATGCCTCCAATCGAAATCGAAGATGACGATGACATCAAAGAGTTCTTGTCTTATCAATTTGAGCATTCGGAAAAATTCATCCCGTTAGTCATCGAAACAATCCAACACATCAATACCACAACATATGTGGATAGTGTGGCTGAGGAGTATGGAGTGGAATTCAAACACAATCCTTCTCCATTACAAGTGGTAGCAAGCAATGATCAATTACTCGAGTCGCCGCAAACAGTAAACTTCGTGACTGGGCAAGTTAGTGGTGCAGTTGACATTAACAGTAATTATGAATACATGACACCACCGTTAGCATCAATAACAGATCTGCCATCATCATCCACCATCCCATCTGTGCTTGTAAGCGACATTCTGCTTCGAGACCTCCCCAAAATATCAAACCTCATGACTCGTCAAGTTCTCGCACCATTTGATGATGATGCACTCACCAATGCAAAAATGCTGGAATATACTGATTTGTTATGTGAACCGACCGATATAGCTGAAGGGCAAACGTTTAAGAACAAGGGTCGGTGCCAGTATGTTTTGACTCAATTTACAATTCAGAATAATTTCCAGTATAAAGTACTATACTCAAATTCAACCAGATTTACTGTGGTATGCTTTGAAGATGCATGTGAATGGAGGGTTCATGCATCTCCGGTGAATGATACGGGTATATTCAAAATACGGACGTATACATCAAAACACACGTGCAGCATGGCATGGATGAAGAGCGATCACTGGCAAGTTAGCAGTAAGCTAGCGTGTGATCTGGTTATTAGCCGCATTGAACAATGTCTAGGGTTGAGGCTACATGACATTATCTTCACCATACAAGAGAAATATAATATTCGTATCAGTTATTGGAAGGCATGGAAAGCTAGGGAGCTTACAATTAATCACGTGATGGGGTCTTACGAAGACTCCTACAATAAACTCCCTTTGTATTTACATGAGTTGAGGAGGGCGAACCCAGGGACAGTAACTGTCGTTTTTGTAAACCAATAGACTTGGAGGTTCGAGAGATGTTTTCTAGCTCTCGGCCAATGCATTCGAAGTTTTCAGAAATCATTGCGGAGGGTATTGGCTATTGACGGGACACACTTAAAGGGCAAATATAAGGGTGTGCTATTCATTGCCACGGCCTTAGATGGGGACAATCATATATTTCCACTTGCGTTTGGCATCGAGGAATCAGAGAACAGCAGTTGTTGGAATTGGTTCCTTACCCACCTTAACAATGTGTTAGGGTCTGTGAAGGGTCTTGTCATTATATCCGACCGGCATAAAGGTCTAATGAAAGAGAGTCCCCAAGTCTTCCCGTGTGCAATCCATGGGTATTGTGCATACCACATCTAAAGAAACTTGGTGGACACTTTTAAGGACAAGTTATTGGAGATGTATTACTAGATGGCTGTGAAGACTTGCAGGAGGGCCAAATTTGAAAAAGTAATGGATGATATCAAAATGGCTAATCCCCCAGTACATGCATGGCTCACAAAAATCAGGTACGAGAGATGAGTATCTTCGCACTTTCCAGGAAGAAGATTCAACTTGGTCACGACGAACATTTCTGAGTACGTTAATGCCCTTTTCAAAGAAGCACGCGAATACCCCGTTACGAAATTGATAGAGGCTGTAATATTGAAGATACAGGAATTGTTTTATAAGAGACGAGAATTTGTGGCATCAATTGTGGGTCCATTGACACCATGGGCGGAGAAACAGTTAAAGGATATCGTGCAGAAGGCGTGAGATGTTCGCTGCCATGCTATTTCTCGAGATGAGTACTATGTCGTTGGAGATTATAACGATACGGTGAAGCTCAGTGAGTTTTCATATATATGTCGTGAGTTTGGAGTGAAGGGGTACCCTTGCATGCATGTCCTGTCAGCCTGCATAAACTATAATCTGGATCACTACTTATACTACTCCCCATTCTACACGGCGCATAATTACCTGGCCACGTATAGTGAATCGGTGTATCCAGTACGCGACAATAGCGAGTGGGAAATTTCAGTGGGAATGAATGAGTATTGTGTGCAGATTAAACCCCCAAAATAGAGGAGGTTAGCCGGGAGACCCAAAAAGCTTAGAATTCCATCGCATCGCGTGGAGAGGAATCGAAAACAGTAAAGTGTGGGCGATGCAAACAAACCGGGCATAATCGCCGGTCATGCAAGTTTCCGATATCCGGTGTATAGCATATCGTGTAATTTATGTAATTTTTATACTTTGTATGATACATACTATTGAAAGTAATATATTGCTCCTAGTTGATCTTCATGTATAACATATCGTGTAAAAATGCACCAACTGTCAGCCCTATCTATACATGCATTCCAAAATGCCACCTTGTATTGTAAAAAAAAATTATTCACCATATTACGTGCATAATAAGGGTGACATCTAGATAATCAACACCGCGTGTGTAGATACATCAGAAGTCACAAGAATAAGACCTTTTGACTTGCAGAACTCATTTCCAACCCTGGTTCTATAGCTCTACAGCTTTTTAGAATGGATCTCCTGCACATTTAGGTTCAACTCGGAAAGAAGGTTAGCAACAAGTCCTGTGATCATTGTAGTAGAACAAAAGACAAGAACCTGCAATTAACTTCGACTGGTATAAACCAGAGGTTGCGAATCGAAGAACCATGGCAAGAGGAGTAAATTTGATTTCGGTAACTGTAACCAAGCAAAAACAGATCATTATTCCAATTAGAAGATTTCTTATGCTCTTATTAGCTAGGGATTCCATAAACCGATTGCATGTACTTAATTAAAATTTCAAATAAACTCTTTAGTTCTCATCGATGGCCAACCACACCTTTCCACCCATTTTTCGATGCCTATCTGTCCGAATGCGAAGATGCAGGCACTGTAACCATCAAAGGCAGATTTGATCACTGGCTCTACTTTGGGACTCAAAAAAAAAAAAAAAAACAATTCATCTAAAAGTTTTCAAGAACGAATCCAACTTCACAATTTCACTTTGAGAAGCAATTAGGAAATTGCATTTGTAACACAAGAGAAATGGAAACTATCTAGCATACTAACAGAATCTCCATCTTTTGCTTGTACTTTGACAGATTCTCCATCTTTTGCTTGTAAAACAATTTATTCATCAATATTTTTTTTTGGGTGATTTTGTTTTATAATTTATTCACTAATTTATGGAGGGTTATACAGTCCTCATATACTATCAAAAGGCCGCAGAAATCGAGAGTGCAGCTCCTTCCCTATGCCAAGAGACTTGTAATGGTTAAAAGAAGATCTTTCCCTCTTCCCCAAATATATATCATGGTATTTATTAGGACATGAAAGAGTATCAGATCACATAGATGACAATGTGAATGGTTTGTCTACTTGTCCAACTGTACAAGCAAAAATCAGTAGTGAAAACTTGTCTGTTAGCACTTCAGCTTTTTCTCACTTAGCTGGCTTTCCCACTCCTGTTTCATTGCCATTTATACCTGATAGCAGCAGATCATGTTCACTCTAGCCTCCATCAAAGGTATCAGGAGGCATTTCGCCCACATCATATGCAAAGAGGCTGACTGAGTTTGAACAAGAGGGCTAGTGAATTAACGGCGGCAGAACTGGAGAACCTCACGGTGATTGTTGTCAACCCCCGCCAGTTCAAAATTCCAGACTAGTTTTTAAACAGGAAGAAGGATTGCAAGGATGGGAGGTATTCTTAGGTTGTCTCAAATGCACTGGATAAGAAGTTGAGAGATGATTTGGAGCGACTGAAGAAGATCAGGAACCAGCGTGGTCTGATAAGTACAATTTAATGCGCAATTTCATGCTAGGATCGCTCAATTTAATGTTTGCCAAGCTTAATTTTGTGGTAGATAAGATAAGGCCAATTTAATGTTTGCCTCGATATATTTCATGCTAGGATCACTCAATTTAATAATTGCCCAGTTTAAATTCATGGTAGATAAGATAAAGTCAATTTAATATTTGCTTTAATAAATTTCATGCTAGGATCACTCAATTTAATTTTTGCCCTGCTCAATATCATGCTATGCCCTCTCAATTTAATGCTCGCTCGATTTAATGCTTGCCCCGCTGATATTCTAGTTTACCCCGGTGATTTTGTAGTTTGCCCTGCTGATTTTGTAGTTTCCCCGCTTATTTTTGTAGTTTGCCCCGTTGATTTTTCAGTTTCCCCCACTGATTTTCTAGTTTGCCTCGCCAATTTTCAAGTTTGCCCCACCGATTTTCCAGTTTGCCCCGCCGATTTTCCAGTTTACCCCACCGATTTTCTAGTTTACCCCGTTGATTTTTTAGTTTGCCCCACTGATTTTGTAGTTCGCCCCGCTGATTTTTCACTTTTCCCCCCTGATATTCTAGTTTGTCCCACTGATTTTCCAGTTTGCCCCACCGAGTTTCTAGTCTGCCCCGCTAATCTTCTAGTTTGCCCCACTCAATTTCATGTTTACCTCGTTCAATTTCTAGTTTGCTAGGTGTCTAATCTGAATGGAGTCAATGTGATGCGACATATTGAGAAATCCGAAGGACCAATTTTCCCCATGACCTAAAACTCCGATGGGCCATAACAAAGTGAATTTACAAGTCGAGGGAGGAAACTATTTTCTTTTTACATGGCCCATTAGATTTTTGAACCAAAGTAAAAGTTGGGCCTGGGATTTCATGGGGAGTTGCATCACGTGGATTGTTCAGATTTTGGACTCACATCCCATATGATGACTTCACAACTAAAGTTCGTACAGGTTCCATGCGAATTGGTGCGCAACTTTATATATATATATATATATATATATATATATATATATATATATATGGGAAAAGGTACTATGTGCTCGAGCGTAAATCGGTCGTCCGTGAGGTCGAGCTGGGTGGGCTCCACTGTGATGCCTTTCGAACATCAACACCATCCACTAGATGCACCATTCCATCATGGGCCTGGACAGACCAAAATCAGGTCAATCTGTGACTCAGGTGGGCCACACCATCTAAAACCATAAGTATACATGCCAAAAACATATAAAAGCACTGGTGGGACCCACCAGAGTTTTCCATGCACCGAAACTTGGTCTAAACCCTCATTCAAGTGGGACACACATAATGGATAAATTTGGATTTGCAAAACACATCTCGGTGGGTCCTCAAAAATGGTTATGAATGTTTTAATGGTGCACGGCCCCTCTGCACTTCTGTATGTGGTGTGGCCCACTAAAGTCACGGATTGACTTGATTTTGGGCCGTCCAGCCCACCATGGAATGGTACATCTGGTGGACGGTGTTGATGTTCGAAAGGTATCACGGTGGGGCCCACCCAGCTTGACCTCACAGACGACCGCTTTACGCTTGAGTGCATAGTACCTTTTCCCTATATATATATATATATATATATATATATATATATATATAGTAGAGTTCATCGAGCTGTGTGGGCCCCATCATGATGTGTATCGAGCTGTGTGGGCCCCAGCGTGATGTGTATATGAAGGCATAATCTATATAAGTTCTGGTTGTTTACGTGAACATTTAATGCGTTGCTTAATCTTTATTTCCTTAATATCAGTATTATTATCATCTATAAGGGAAGGCGAGTTATTGGTCTGCTATTATTTAATTGATTTTGTCTTATGGCAAGCTTCCGTTGTTTAACGATTTATTAATAATTTGTCATTGTATTGATTTCCAGATAATGGCTACGAGAATCATATGTCGCTATGGCGGGGAGTTAGAACGTGAAAACAAGTAATGAACGTACAATGGTGGAAGTACGAAAACAATGGTGGAACATCCATACATTACTACACGTCATAAACCAAAGTGGAAACAATTTCACTTATAATCTGAGTTAGTGCATCTATACATGCATTCCATAATGCCTCATTGTATTGTAAAAAGAAATTATCCACTATATTACCTGCATAACAGGGGTGACATCTGCATAATCAGCAAGGCATGCAAATACATCAAAAGTCACAAGAATAAGATATTTTGACTTCTGGAACTCATCTCCAACCCTGGTTCTATGGCGATGTGGCTTTCTAGAATGGATCTCCCGCACATTTAGGTTCAACTCGGAAAGAAAGTTAGCAACCAGTCTTGTAACCATATGACATGGCTTTAAAGATTAACATAAAGATGTATTTCATAATCAGTAAGGAACATATGACATGGCTTTAAATTAAACGCCTTTGGATGGGAGCGAGATTGCCGTGACGTAATGCACACCATTGAAATCCATCAACATCGGACATGTAAATGAAATTGAGAACATGCAACATAACATGAAGTACACAAATAAATTTCAGCATAACACCACATACTGTTGTCAAAATAAGATCCCCAAGTTTGGGCACTAAAATCAACATCCCTTCATTAGTTAAAGTAAAATTCACCCCATAATCTAAAGAAACAGTTTGAAAATATGGATTCCTATAGGCTTCGCATACCAAAAAGATACCTGATGTAAAGCCAACATACCTGAGTAAATCCAGTCTAGCTGGACGGACCGCCACCCGATGGAGCGACATTATCACGCCGGTAGGTGATTGTGGCAATATGGTTATCAATTTTACGCTCAACCCGGTTGATACTATTCTGGATGGCCTCAGAAAATTGCTCCAGTCGTGACATTCGTCTATCCTGCTCATCCATGTGCCTAACAATATATGCCCTGCGGTTGCGGTACGGCATCCTTTGACTAGTACGACCATATGCGAGTCCTGGCTCCTCACGCTGCTCTCCCTCTGTGGGATATTCAGTGTCGGCTGCCTCTGTTTCAGCCGCGTCCGTCTCCGCAGCATCTGTCTCCGCTGCCTTTTCTTCTGTCTCTCCCATCAAAACTTCACTGCGCCTCACTGATGCTGATGCCTCTTTCGTCCCCAATTTCATGCGCTTGATGTTGTTTTCTGTAAACATTCTCATGGGTCTGGGTTGGTCAGTGGTGGGCATCAGGCCTACATGACGGGAGAGTAAACATAGTAGGTGTGGGAATGGAATGGCATCCCTTCTTGTGGTCGCTATGTTGTCGGCGATTATTTGAGTAATGATTGTGGGCAGACACAGAGGAATACCATGACAGATGTTGTATAGAATGTCTAACATATACGCAGTAATATCGACTTTGTTCGACTCCCTCAGATAAACATTTAAGCAAAAGATATTGTGTAGCACCTTATACTTGTCTTCCAGGTGCGTTACTCTCAGTGCATTACCCTTATTCCACGGAACATCCTGACCGTTACAAAAATACTTCGTCATTGCTATCCGTACAGCTGGGTCATCGATGTCGTGATCAGTTAAGCCTCGAGCTGTGACAGGAATCCCTAAAAGCTATCCAATTACCCCTGTATCAATGGTGGCGGAGTTCTCTCCAATGGTCACCTGAAATGAAGGAGGGTGCAATACCGGAGAGTGACAATATGATAGAAATATGATAACTTGCTTATTTCGAACCGTCCCTCCAAAATCTAAGATCTTACTCCACCCAGCATTTTTCAAAATCTCTGGAATCCCAAACCGCTGGATGCACGCTCGGTCGACTTTTTTTTTCATCTACAATTTTGGAAGCGCGAAATTTGTCGCACTAGTTTGCAGGAGGAGGAGGAACCTGCTGAAACAGTTGTTCCAGTTGGATTGGTGGAGGGGGGTCCTAAGTTGGAGCACTCGTCTGAGTACGAGCTCGCCTAGCCGACGACTCGATTGGGGAGGTCCGCTCCTCTGACTATTCCAGTCTAGGTCTGGATCGAATTTTTTGACAACCTCCCCTGGATGACTCTCCAACTATAGGCTTTTTTCCTTTATCCTTCGCCATTATCTGTAGTGATGATATTGCCTGTTTCAAACAAAAAAATGATAAAGTAAACTCAAAATTGAGAATATATATACCTGTCCATTTCATGATTTATAATCGAATAGTGAATTAATGTATCTATATAAATCAGAGAAACGATTATCTAGAAGAACTCCGCATGGGCAATTGTCACACAACTTGTGGTACCATACCATACTTCATACGATCATGCCACTTATATATCAAATCAGCTCCATTCACATCTATTCACAGAAGCATACAATGATTCTTAATATCTAGTTTAAAATTTATTAATGATAGAGTTGTTCTGATTTCTAAATTTCTATTTCCTTTGTTATCTCATGTGATCGGATTTCTAATTCTAACAATTAATAGTAATGACCTGTAAGAATTACATCTATCTAAACAACTAAAAGAAACATAGAAATAAGTTCAAATGGAGATAAGTTCTAGTTTCTTTAGAAAGGGTCTAGCTTATAAGGTATCTCCTGTATCCGAATAACGAATATACACAGAAGTTGGCTTTGCCATATCTTTACAATCATTGCGCTATCGATATATCGATATGGTATCCAGCTTATGGACACCATATGCTGGACAAGTTAGAGATATGTAGCAGCATGCATGTAATTAACAAAAACAGCGGGAAAAGAAAATTAACGTATGGGTGTTATTTGTTGGCGTATTTTTTTTTCCTTTTAGGGTGTGTTTGGTTGCATCAAAATGGCCTGCTTAATCATGAAATATCATGGAATTTCGTGATTTTGGGTGCAACCAAAACGCACGCTTATATTTTTGCCTTCAGTCTATATACATTTAAAATAAAATAAAATTACATGCACGTGAAAAAAACTAAATAAAAATCTAAAAAGAAGAAGAAGGAGAAGAAGATAGTGTCTTGGTCACTATCTGCACTCCCACTCTTGCATACGCATTAAAATAAAAAATAAAAAGAAGAAGGAGAAGAATAAGACAAATAGAGAGGAATAACTATAGAATGCAATGACACAGACTTACCGAGATCGTATTAGGAGAAATCGCCCAAAGATTAAGGGTGTTAATATGGAGAAATCGGCTGGAAATGAAGTGGTGGGAAGGTTAGAGAAGAAGGAGTGCAAATAAATGGCCGTTTAGTGTAATAACTGCTGGTTGGTGAAAGCAGTTAAGACTGTTTTTTTTTTTTTTTTTGAAAACCGATATCCATCGATATATCGACACTTTGTCGATATATCAACAAGTTCCATTTCGATATATCGACAAGTTATTGATATATCGTCATCTTCCGTTTTACAATATTTCTGTTCTGGACACTTAAAGCCCTAGTTCGATATTATCGACATATTGTCGATATATCGACATGTTACGACCATCGATATATCGACAATATGTCGATAATATCGGTAAAATATAAAAATGCCTCCTATGTTGCTGGACATTTATCATCAACATTCGATATTATCAACAAATTGTCGATATTATCGATGACTTATGACAATGATATCGATTATATCTCGATTGAATCGATGACTTACATCGATGATATCAATGATATGTCGATGCAATCGATGAATCATTTTATCGATATTCTGTCGACAATATATCGATATGTTATACTATCGATATATCGAGATATTAGCGATATATCGATAAAATAGGAATATGAACCAACTCTCGCTGGACAATTGCAAACCAAATTCGATATTATCGACAGCTTTTTGATATATTGATAGGTATATACGGTCGATATATCGCCATTATGTCGATATATCGTTAAAATACAAAAATTCTGCAGCCTCTTGCTGGACAAATGACGACCAAATTCGATATTATCGACACGTTTTCAATATATCGATAAGTATATACGATCGATATATCGACATCATGTCGATATATCGATAAAATACGAAACTTCTACAGTTGCTTGCTGGAAAAATGGCGACCAAATTCGATATTATCGACACGTTTTCGATATATCGATATGTATATACAATCGATATATTGACATCATGTCGATATATCATTGAAATACGAAAATTCTATCGCTGCTTGCTGGACAAATTGTGACCAATTTCAATATTATCGACACGTTTGCGATATATCAATAGGTATATAGGATCGATATATCGACATGATGTCGATATATCGTTGAAATACGAAAATTCTACAGCTGCTTGCTGGACAAATGGCGTCCAAATTCGATATTATCGACACGTTTTCGATACAGCGATAGGTATATACGATATATATATCAATATATCGTTAAAATATGAAAATGCCTCAAATGTTGCTGGACATTTGTCATCCATATTCGATATTATCGACATATTGTCGATATTATCGACGACTTATGTCGATAAAATCGATAATATGTAGATGATATCAATGACTTGCATCGATTATATCGATGTTATGAAGATTAAATCGACTGTACATTTCTGATTGTGTGATACGTCGTTATCATCTACAAGTTGTCGATATATCGATGACTTTTGTCGATAATATCATCGATATGTAGATTATATCGACGATTGCATCTTTTGCTTTTATTTATTTTTAATGTTTTTTTTTAAATCTTTTCTTTTTTGCTTGGATTTGTTTGTTGTACACACCCATGTCAGTACACCCCCTCCATGTTAGCCATCTCCAGTAGGAAACGAAATGAACATGATTAAATTCCATCCTTATTGGGAGTATTTGAAATTTTCATTTGTATGAGAACATGGGATTGAATGACAACCCTACACCGTTGTCATGTGTCTATATCCTATAGCATGAGAACATGGGAGTATTTGAAATTTGCATTTGCATGTAGGAACCCAATGCCTCAAATTTTTTTTACCTCTTTCTTTTCATTTCTTTCTTTATTCAAACAACAAGGATACCTTCTAAACCAAAATTAGTTACTTGACGTATCATATATGATTTTAGGGATGAAGTAAAGTGAATTGACCATCAAATGCATGGAAATGAAGGGAATTGGCCGTGAAATGCGTGGAAATGACCATGAATCAACACGGAATCGCCGGGAATGACCGTGAAATGCATGGAAATGACCATGAAGTGAAGCGATTTGACCGTGAAATGCATGGAAATGTGGGTTAGCTTACTAGTAAACACCCATGTCAGTAGACACCCACCCTGCACCAGCCACCCCCACTACGGATCAAAACCAAGACCTCAGTTGTTGAAATGAGGTATCTCTACTCAGTCTGCCAGTTGGGCTATGGATTTGGGTGTAAACATCTTTTGTTTAGTGTATTGTAAGTAACTGATTCAGTCTTGATATTTAGTTATGGTTTAAAGTTTCTTTCTAGTCACCATGGAAGTATTTTGAGTAGTATCTGGTATGATTAGTGAGGGAGCTAGAGATGGATTTTGGTGTATGCTACTTCTGTTATTGCAAGAGCTAATTGTTTGAAGTATAAATGAGGGTTAGGACAGATGAATTATCTTTCCCATTGTACTAGTCCACCAAGTGTAAATGCATGTTGTTGCATTCATTATTCTTCTCTTAGTGGATTCTTCTCCTGTTTTGTCAGAACCTGTCTTGAATTCAAGTTCTGTTTGGATTAGATTGGATATTTAGGGTTGTTTGGATGTTCAATTGTCATGAATTGCAGGATGGTGCCATATTAATTTGTAATAGCAATCAAATTCACACTGTATTGTCCTTTTTTCTTTCTTTTTGTGCAGCAAGTGAAGAGCGAAGCTGCAACTGCATTTGGTAATGTCTACTTTAGCTCCTGAAGTTCTTATTCTGAAAGTGTATATATGCATTCATCATGCCATGACTGGTACCATTAAATCCAATAATTCAAACTGTATCTTCAAAGTAGTGTTCTTTCAGCTATTGGACTGATTTAGATGAGATCAACAGTGTAGACCATATTATGGTGTTGGAAGGATCTCTCAAGGAATCACTCAGTCGAATCCAGTCACTTAAAGTATGCCTTTACCATTGGGTTATATGTTTTACGCAATGTGTTATGCTTACAAGCTTGATGTGCATATTTAATTCCTATTTAAGAGTTTGATGAGATCAACAATGTAGACCATGTACATAGAGTTTAGGGCTTGCTATATTTACAAGATAAACTTTTGAGAATTAAGGCATATGCATTTTGGTTGCTTCCAGGTTGTAATATGCATGATAATCGGCGGGGCAGACTATCAAATCAGTGGGGGAAACTAGAAAATCGGCGGGAAAACTAGAAAATCGGCAGGGGAAACCAGAAAATCGGCAGGGCAAACTATCAAATCAGCGGGGGGAACTTTAAAATCGGTGGGGGAAACTGTCACGCCCCAAACTCGGAAACCGGGCTCACAAAATTCCCGATCGTCGAATCTGTCGCCGACAACCTCCATAGAACCCCATTCTCAGATCCCAGCGCCCATTCGCCAGGTTCCGATCCTGGGATGCTACAAGGAGGATTTCCAATATCAGTATGATTCGTAATGAGCATAACCACAAGCATAACCCACGAACAATAACCACAAGAACACCATCACAAAATCCACTATGATAAAAAACTTTGAGTACAGTGCGTATAAAGAGAAATACAAGATAGTACTAAAACTCCAAAAGCTCTACTGCATGCTCCAATTGCGATGAAGCTACGGCTGCGTCCTGGCGTCACCTGTACGCATCAATCGTGCATAAGCTTATAGAAAGCTTAGAGGGCGGTATAAGTGGGTGCGAACGTGCTCAGAATGTAAGGTTAGAGTAATGCGGAAACTTACTGATAAGTACATGAATGCAAACAGCATTACTAAGGCTATGCAGTGCAGGGTATGAATGCTATTGGTCATATCAAGACCATGCGATGCGAGATGCAACTCAAGCATACTAATCCAAATCTACATATCAGTATAGTTCATCAATATCAGTACAATTCTCATTATGGATAATTACCGGGGTCTACTACACTCTACGCCAGCTTGCCGTCCCTATCCGAACGCACAACTGGGAGAGTGGAAGAGACCTCACTATCCGGCTCGTGTATCCACTCGGTCTCGATGTTGGAGTCATCCTCTAGTACCATCGGGTTTAGGGATTCTCACCCAGGGACATCTATGATGCCTGTATGCTAGAACCAAACATTTTCGGTATCCAATCCAGCCACCCACGATGTGTCTGTGGAGGTTATGGCCCTGATGTCGCTAGGGCATACAATAATCACAACCACACAAATACAAAGTGCATGAATCATACTGCCAGACATGCAACAATCCTGCGCATACCGCACACTCATGCAGGGCAACTCTGCTTATTAGGGAGCCCATAAACGATCTGCCTGAAGGCATATGCTATGATCAGTCACTTTTCATATCAAGCATACATATGATGCGTATGATCATGAATCATGGATCTATACTAAACATGTCATAAGGTGATGGGCTTGTGCCTAACGAATATGGGCCTAGACGGCCTACTCACTACAAGTATGGGCCTATCAGTAGGCCTTAGGGAGAGTGACAATGCGGACATTTAACTAACATTGTCCCTCCAATGTGGACATCAAACCATCATTGCTCCCAAGGCATAGCCCACTATAATGATAATCATACATAAACCATGGTGGAATCACGTTATAATGGGCCTTATGTATGTCCTATTGGGCCTCGACCCATGGGCCTCCAATACATCAAACGGGCCTCAAAACATGGGTCTCTAATATGTCAAAGTGGGCCTCAACAACGGGTCACAAGTACATCAAGATAGGCCTACTTACATAGGTCTTTACATACATCATAATGGGCCTCATAGCATGGGCCTAACATCAATCAAGGTGGGCCTCAACGGATGGCCCACAAACCAAGATGGGCCTTATAGCCTTAAAATAACCTCCAAAATGGTTGGACGGTTTGGATGAAACTCATGCATCATGGTAGGTCCCATCGGGATGGAAGACAGAGATAAATCACATACTCCATGGTGGAGGTCCACACTGGTGAAAGGTGCGGACACCATACATACATAAGTGGGTCTTAAGTGGGACCCACCCTAATGTTTATTTTCCACCCAACCTAGGGCCCAACATAATGTTTGTTTTCCACTCAAATGGGGGCCCAACATGATGTTTATTTCCATCCAACGGGGGGCCCAACGTGATGTTTATTTCCCATCCAAACTATTCATAGGGTCACATGGGCCTAGGGCCCATTGTAATGTTTATTTACAATCCAACCTGTTCATAAGGTCACATGGACCTTGGGTAGGGCCCACTGCAATATTTATTTTCCATACAACCTGTTGATAGGGCAACACGGCCATGGGGGCCACTATACTGTTTACCTGCCATCCACACTATTCATGAGATCACGTGGACCTTGGGCTCACCACAAGGTCACACGGTCAAGAGGGCCCACCGTAATATTTATTTGTCACCCAACCTCTTCACAAGGTCACGTGGGCAGGGAGCCCACGGTGATGTTTAAATGCCACCCAAACTGTTCATATGGTCACGTGGCCATGGGGCCCACTGGAATGTAGTTCACCAATCCAGCCCACTCATTATGTGTGTCCCACTTGGTTGAGGGTTCAGATCAAGTTTCAGCCGCATCCAAATTCCAGGTAGGCCCCACCAAGTGAGTTTATATGTTTTAGGCATGTCTTCACATGATTTTAGATGGTATGGCCCACCTGAGTTCCGTATACGGCTGATTTTTGGAGTGGGTCCGCCTCAGGGAGTGGCCCACCCGATGAACGGTGTGGATATCAAACATACATCATGGTGGGGTTCACAACTAGGGCCAATGGGACCCACCCCTTTTCGTACGTCATGGCAACAATGTGCTTGCCACCTTTTTGTAACATGTATTTTTTTTATTACCCTAGGTGGGACCTACATCAACCAGATCTACCCCGTCCATTGAATGTGTCCCACAAAATTAGGGGTTCAAACCAAATTTCAGGTGGGTCCAAGCTTCATGTGAACCCTAACAATCATTTTCCAAACTTTTAACGGCAAACACCATTATTTCCTATGGTAAGGCCCGCTGGATTATTGGATTGAACTCATTTTCCGGCTCAACGCCTAAACTAAGCTGAGAAATGGGATGGACGGCGTGGATTAAGTGTGTGCATCAATGTGGGGCCTCCAAGGGTGGCTTATCCCAAAACCCCCTTCTTTTTTCTTTTTTTTTTTTCTTTTTTTGTTAGCTTGTAAGTACACCCCCATGTCAGTACAGGGACTCCATGTTAGCCAACCTCACGTCCAGCGCCTCTGGACGCTGGACGGTATACACACAGGCCTCATGGTGGGTCCCACATGCACGCGGCCCACCATGCATATATATATATACATATATAGTATAATATTAATATAAAATAAATATCATATGTTATATTGTCTGTGGATTTTCCACCGGACGGTGGATTTTGCCTAAAATATGGTGGGCCACACCATTTGATGAAGGGAGTGAATTTAACATGATTTGGTGGGGCCCACTTCATTCTAGGGAGAGAGAGAGAGAGAGAGAGAGAGAGAGAGAGAGAGAGAGAGAGAGAGAGAGAGAGAGAGAGACGGTGATAGAAGGACCCCGCCACTATGAGCCCCTTATGGATACATTATATACATCAAAATGGGTTCCACCAACAAGTGGGCTCTCAAATCATGAAATCAACAGTAGAACTCAAGATCACCCACCTCTAGGCCTTCTTCTTGCTTCCTTGCACTCCTATGCTCCTTTGTTTGACTTTTAATGGTGGATGATGAACTTTTAATGGTGTGGATGAGAGATGAGAGTGTAGGAAGGTGGGCTACACTTGGCTTACTCTCTTCTTACATGGAAGAGCTCCAATGTGGGATTTTTTTGTGCTTGGACGTGTGGGTTTGAGAAATGAGAGAGAGAGTGTAGTAAAGAGAGGGAGAGAGTAGCTTAAGTAGGAAATGATGGCTTGTAAGAGAGGGTGGCTAGCAATAAATGGTTGTAAGAGGGCTAGGGGTAGGGTGGCTAGCCATAAGTGCTTGTAAGAAGGGATAGGGGTAGGGTGGCTATAGCTAGGCTAGGGTGACTATAGCTAGGGTAGGGTGACCATAGCTAGGGTGATGTCATCTATCACCCTCATAATTACCTAGGGATTGGTGTCACATGGGATAGGTGGGTCCCGCAATACGTGGTCCATGGTCATTATAATGCATGGTCCACAACTTATGATCTAAGCGTCGGATTGAAGCACGAGACACGGTATTGGAACCGCAGCGACAGTGCGATCGCACTAGTACAAGTCTTGGATTAAGCCAACTCAAATCTACAGGATACGACGTAGGATCCTGCACAGACGTCAGTTATATGTCGCAGGTTGTCGAAATTCGTCGAGAAGGATCGTGAACGTCGACGGAACAGTACTGTTTAGGATACGAGTCTTACAGAAACATACAAAATCTGAAAATCAGCGAGGCAAGCATGAAAATCGATGGGGGAAACTACAAAAATAGCAGGGCAAACTAGAAAAACAATGGGGCAAACTGAAATATCAGCTGGGGGACCTGAGTAACAAAAGTGGGGCAAACTACATTACGAGCGGGGCAAACTAGAAAAATAGCGGGACAAATTAGGAAATCAGCGGGGCAAACTGAATTATTAGCAGGGCAGACTAGAAAAACAGCGGAGCACACTAGAAAAACAGCGAGGCAAACTAGAAAAATAGCGAGACAAACTAGAAAATCGGCAGGGGAAACATGAAAATGAACGGGGCAAGGATGAAAATGAGCGCCCTCGTATAGTGGAATAAAGTATAAAGTTCAGTTCATCATCCACTAAACATACAAAGTATGCTATACATCATAACTTACAATTCCTGCGAATATGTAAAAAAATTTCAATTGTCGTGAATTCCACCAAAATTACAAAGTATGTTATACATCAGCACTCCCCAAAGTATGCTATACATCATAACTTACAATGTATATTTAACGATGTATATAATACAATGTATACAACATCTTTCCAAATTCAATGGGGGGCACTGGACAAATATCATCTACAAACTAGAGACAAACAATCATATGCTATTGACTTCCTCCAATCGACGGTGAATTTTTACATGTCTATTCCCGCCAATGTGAGACCGCTACACAAAATATCGATGTATTTCATTACGAATATACCACAGTCATAACCATTGTCCTGCTTTGGCACAGATTCATCGACTCTGACGGTCCACTTCTACCCTTCAAGCGCAGTGTTGTCTCCGGTGGCATGGAAGAGAATGGGGAGTGCATCAGTCATCTTTTTCATCTTTTGCTTGTACTTTGACAATAAATTTGTACACAAGCTATCGATAACAACAACTTCTCTTGCTCTAGGGTAGATGACTAGTAGAAACCAATGTGAACTTTTGTGATTTATGGGTGCATAGACCTGTTCATGGTTCACAAAATAATATATTAGTCAAATGCATTGTCGTACCCGTTCATAACATGATAGAAGACATAACAGTAAGAGATGATGATCTATGACAAATGCATTACCCGTTCATAACACCAAATTGCCTTGGCGTATGGTTTATCTTGGTGCTTGGCAATTGCATAGGCCGTACCCAGCTAACTTAATAGCTCGGCCCATTCTGAGGTCGTTTTGGAGGCCCGGTATGCAATCAAAATAGGCAAACACCCCTTAAGGCTTTGCTGTTACAAACATGATGAAAGTTCAATACATGTAAGAAAATAAAATTTTTAAACAGATTACAGATTAATGCAATAAACGGTTACCATAAAAAACGTAAGACAGAACTTGCAATCTTGAGGATATGCTATTGAAAGGTCGTTATGCCTTTTCTCAAGGAACTCGATGTATGTGCTGATAGCCTAATCAATAGGATAGTAGAATGTTAATCATAGATTAATATAACATATAATTATTATGTCAATCAATGTATATAGAGAATAAATTAGTAATGCGGATCTCGCTATCAACCCACACATCCTTCAGCCATATTGTACTAAACCATTTTTCCGTTGCCATAACCTTGTTTGCTTCATACCAGTCCTCTGCCTGTTTCACCTCTTGTGTGGATAGTATCCTGAAAGGATCCATCTGTAGAGGAAATTGAACTGGAGAAGTTGTAAAAGCTGTTACTTGCTCCGTTTCGGGAACCAGCCCAGGGGTTGTATCGATTGCAGACAGGGTCAAGTACGGAGATATCTTGTAATATGACAGCTTCGGTATCCTTTTGGTTATCCTTTTATAAATGGGATGAGAAGTGGATGCATACAATACATTACCTTTGGTATTACTATACGATTGCCCATGCAGATCCCCATGTCTAAGTTCTGTATGTGGGCCATCATTTACTTTCCCTCTCTTCCTCAACTCCTCACCCTCCTCCTCCATCACAAAACATCCCCTCTGTGTACGACTACCTTCATTTTTCTTATTAAACTCCTCCCTCTCATTAGCTAACTTTTCCCTGTCCTCAAAAAATAATTCCTTCTCCATCCTCAGTTGCTCTTTCTCTTTCAGTAACATATTTTCCTTCTCATCAATCATTGCTTCTTTTCATCTCATCCCTTCCCTCTCTTTTCTCAATTCGTCCATCTCCTTCTTCAATTCCTCTCTCTCCTTCTTCAACTCCTCCCTCTCAATCCGAAATTCCTCCATAAAAATAACATTCTTCATAACACCCCCCATTGGTATACCCTCCCTCGGTCCCTCTCCCTCCACTCCTTTCTCATCATTATCGTTTGACTCGTCATTCTTCTTATGATCAATCTCATTACCCTCCTCATCATCTTCTTGTGTTTGAGTGAGCTACAAAATGTATAGATGGATATGTAAGAGTAAGGATAACTTTAGCTTCTATGAAAAAATATAATTCATTTTTCATAACATCTCACTTGGAAACTGTCACGCACCGAGCGAACGACATCTGTTTCCCATTCTCGTAGCGTTGGTTCTAATTTCATCACTACTGATATCTGCAAAAGAACAAGGAGTAATGTTAAAATAAAAATTGATAAGGTTGTCAAGTTACGCAAAGTAAATGCTGGATGTATATAAACTTACAGCTTTACTCTGGACAATAGCATGTATTCTTTTGTACCTCTAACACTTCCAGCCTCGATATTGAATGAAGTGTGAAATTTGATGGGGAACATACGAAACAACGCACTCTTGTAGGGTCGGTATTATCTCTACTGCCCATACCTATTAGAATGAAATTTCAACCATAAAAATTCAAAGATGACTATAGAGGGAAAACATATCGAAAATAAAAAGTGTTCTTACCTGTAGAGGAAGGACACAACCACATACAGTGTACCGAGGGGAACTTGATGCGGCAACAGCAGATTCGATTCCTTGCAACATTGTAATGTATCCCAAACTACCCCAAGGATACATATAGAAATCATCTAACGAGTCCAATAGGTGAATATAATCTATGTTGCACATGGTTTTCGATTCGGTTCCCCAAAGAAAGCATTCCACAACTAGAAGTAGGGCAATGTTCACTACGTCCTCATGCTTATTGGTGTCAACTAATCTCTCAAACACGCCCATTAGGTGCTTCTTTAATATTGGATATTCTTTAAAGTATTTGTCTCTTAGTATACTCGTAGTGCAACGATTCTTGGGTACAGTAAGATCTCCAGTCTTAAGACCAGTAATGAGGGCGAAATCCATCTCAAAAAACTGCAATCACTTCCCCTTGATCTCAAATACTGAATCACCTTTGTATCTTACTAAAAGTAGCTGAAATATAGCCCCTACAAAACTAAATGATGTAACATGTAATAAAAACCCGAAAGGGGATTGCCTGAACAGATTTAGGCAACTATCGTGCTTCTCCACTCCATCCTTCACCTTGTCAAACCACCATGTCAGTGTACACCTACATGTTGGCTTGGAGATGACGGCAGAATTTTCATTGCCTGCATCGATGGATTTAAAAACATATCAAACTTAAAATTCACAAGATAAAATATCGTCTATTAAAGCAGACGGGCATGCTACAAATTCAGCGGGGCAAACTAGAATATTAGTGGGGCATGCGAGAAAGTTAGTAGGGCAAACTAGAAAATTAGCGGGGCAAGCTAGAAAGTCAGCGGGGCAAACACGAAAATAAGCGAGGCAAACTTAACAATTAATTTCATGGCTTGAGCCGATTCCTATAAACGTATCCAATGTTCAAATGGAAGACACCAAATGAAATTGGGAATTGAACTTCTAATGTTGATCATTTCATCTAGGCCACAAAAGTTTTGGATCAAGCTTATAATTTGTTATTCTATTGATCCATGTCTAGATGATCTTATGTCTAGGTTTGATAACAAACAAACATACATCACTGTTGGGCCCACTGATTGCCCCGCTGATTTCATGTTTGCCCTGCTAATTCTCATCAAGATATGGTAATTTCTACATCACAACATAGACATACCTTGCCATATGCCCTTAATTACATTCAAAGAAAAAAAAAATCTTTGATTCTAAGGTACAGCTCAAGAAACTTGTAATATGGCTGATACACATCGCCAAAGATATTGAAGGATCAATTAGCTTCAATTGGCTATAATAGGCTCGCCGCTTAGGCAGCTAGCATTGAGCAATGTTTGCAAGGATTACTCAACGAGGTGTTCATGAGTCATATATGACTTTCCTCGTAATTACAAGGATGTGTAGCTTAGTCAACGTAGCGCATCACAAGGTTGCGTAGTTTTGGATCAAGCTTATAATTCTCTTTAAAGTATTGATCCATGTCTGTATAATCTTATGAATAGGTTTGATAACAAACAAACATCACTGTTAGGCCCACTATGGTTTCAACAGTGAAAATCATTATGCCCCGCTGTTTCCCATGGTATGATCCAATTGATCTTTTGATATGCTTCGATTTCGGGCTAAACCGCTAAAATAAGTTGGAAAAACGGATGGACGGCGTGGATATACTACATACATTCAATGTGGGCCCAACTGAGTTTACTAGAAACTCAACGGGGCTAACTGGAAAATCAGCAGGGCTAACTGGAAAAAAAGCGGGGCTAACTGAAAAATCAGCAAGGGAAACTAGAAACTCAGCGAGGCAAACTGGAAAATCAATGGGGCAAACTGAAAAATTAGCGGGGGAAACTAGAAAATCAGCGGGACAAACTGAAAAATCAGCGGGAGAAATTAGAAACTCAGCGGGGCAAACTGAAAAATCAGCGGGGGAAACTAGAAAATCAGCGGGGCAAACTGAAAAATCAGCGGGGGAAACTAGAAACTCAGCGGGCAAACTGGAAAATCAGCGAGGTAAACTGAAAAATCAGCAGGGGAAACTAGAAAATTAGCGGGGGAAATTAAAAAATCAGCGGGGCAAGCTTGAAAGTCAGCGGGGCAAACTAGAAAATCAGTGGGACAAGCATGAAATTGAGCGGGGCAAACTAGATAATCAGTGGGGCAAACTAGAAATTCAGTGGGGCAAACTGAAAAATCATTATGACCACTGTTTCCCGTGGTATGGTCCACTTGATCTTTTGATATGCTTCAATTTGGGGCTCAACGCCGTGTATATATATATATATATATATATATATATATATATATATATATATATATATATATATACACACACACACAAACGCGCGGGCATGCATGCATATGTGTTGTGTGTATATATACGTCTGTGTGGGAAAAGGTTCTATATGGTCGAGCTCATGTGAACTACCAATGAAGTCGAGCTATGTGGGCCTTATCATGAAGTATGCTAAACATCTACCCCATCAGTCAGATGCACGATTCCATGGTGGGCCTAGAGCTTAAAGATTAAGTTAATTCGTGACTTTTGTAGGCCACACCACGTACAAAACTTGAGAGGGGTTACCTTCCATTAAAACATTCATATTTATTTTTTGGGCCCACCGAGATGTGTTTCACAAATCCAGCCCATCCATAATGTGTGTCCCACTTGGATGAGGGGTAAGACCAAGTTTCAGACACATCCAAATTTCAGGTGGGCCCCACCAAGTAATTTTATATGTTTTAGGCATGTCTTCACATGATTGTAGATGGTATGGCCCACCTGAGTTCCGTATACGGTTGATTTTTCTGCTATCCCATAATTTAAAGGGGACCCATCAAGTTCACGGTGTTGATGTTCGACATACATCATGGTGGGGCAACCTTGAAAATCAGTAAGGCAAGCTAGAAATTCAACGGGGCAAATATGAAATCAGCAGGGCAAACTCGAAAATCATTATACCCGCTGTTTCCAGTGGTATGATCCACTTGATATTTTGGTATGCTTCAATTTGAGGCTCAACACCTTAAATTAGATGGAAAAACAGATGGACGGCGTAGATATACTATAGGAAACAGATTGGCTACTCCCCCACCACCAGCCAATGGCTGATGTTCGGTGCTCTGTGGACCCCTTCATGATGTATGTGTTTCATCTATGTCGTCCATCTATTTTTATAGATCATTTTATGGTATTATACAAAAAAATAAGGTATAGCCTGATCTCAATTGGACCACATTACAGGAAACAGTGTTTAATGAACATCAACCATTAAAAACTTTTTGGGGGCCATAAAAAGTATTGGATCAAGATGATCTTTGTTTTTAGCCTTCACCTGGGTCTTTATGACCTAATAAACAGATTGGATTTTAGATAAACACTACAGTGGGCCTCAGGAGGATTTAAACTATAGTGTGGTACATCTAAGATTTAGATCCCTCTTATTTTTAGGATAAAGCTCTAAAATGATTTGTAAAAATGGATGAACGAAAATGATGAAACACATCGTGATTGGTGGGGCTCACAGAGCACCGACCATCAGCCACAGGGCTGGTGTGGGCCCAACTAAGTGTAAAATATACTTGTGGTGCGTGATTTCTTTTCGGGACCGACCATTTTCAAAAGAAGACAAAATGCTAATAAGGGAGGCCCACAAAATGAGTTCTGCTGGTCTTTCTTGTGGAAATGGAGTGCGGTAAGGGGGTGAAACCAACGACAGTGAAAGCAGAGAGGGAGATGAAAAGTAAAGTGAGAAGTGAGAGAAGGTTTGTCCTGAAAATAGGTCTCCGGAAGTGGAGGTCTAAGTTACAAAAGAAGGTTTGTCTTCTTTCATGAAAACAACTGGCTAAAAGGTGGAATCCAGTGGATCTTGCAAATCAGCTTTGAGGTGGGAATGCAAAAAGAGGCTCTTTTGAAGGACTTTGATTCCTCTGAAATCCAAACCCCTCAAAATCCTTACCATAAACCAACCTAAAAAAGTTAAAATTCCCACAAATCCCTCTAAATCCATGCTGCTAAATGAACACTTATTTTGACTGGGGAGAGAAATACAAAGTGTTCAGATCTTTTAGGATGCATTTGGATGCACAACGATATTGAATTGTGAACACTCAGTTTAATCAATATAAGGAAATGACAAAAACTAATGACATTGCCTAGTATTTCTAGTGAGGAAGCAACCCTTAAGTTTCAGTTATGTTTCTTTTGAGTGTGAGTATAAAGTAACCTAATTGTAAGGAAGGTAAGTATGATTTGGTCAGTTCCATTCTATCAATGTACTTATTTCAATACAATTCAATAATGCATGCAAATGCAGCCTTCAAGAACAACGCAAGAAATTGCATCTACGAACATATGAGAAACACTCAGACAAACCTCAACTAGGCGAAGCTAAATATTGTCGTTGGCGAGGTAAACTGAAATATCAGCGGGGCAAACTAAAAAAACAGCGAGGCAAACTGAAATATCAGCGGGGCAAATATGAAAAACAGGAGGCAAACTGAAGTATCAGCGGGGTAAACTAGAAAAACAGCGAGCCAAACTGAAATATCAGCGGGGCAAACTAGAAAAATAGTGAGGCAAACTGAAGTATCAGCGGGACAAACTAGAAAAACAGCGAGGCAAACTGAAATATCAGTGGGGCAAACTAGAAAAACAGCGAGGTAAACTGAAGTATCAGTGGGGCAAACATGAAAAACAACGAGCGGGCAAACTAGAAAAACAGTGAGGCAAACTAAAATATCAGCGGGGCAAACTAAAAAAACAGCGAGGCAAACTGGAATATCAGCGGGGCAAACTAGAAAAACAGCGAGGTAAACTGAAATATCAGTGGGGCAAACTAAAAAAGCAGTGAGGCAAACTGAAATATCAACGGGGCAAACTAGAAAAACAGCGAGACAAACTGAAATATCAGCGGGGCAAATTTGAAAAATAGCGGGGCAAACTAGTCAAATAGCGAGGAAAACTGAAATATCAGCGGGGCAAACTAGAAAAACAGTGGGCCAAACTAAATTATGAGCGGGCCAAACTAGAAAAACAGAGAGGCAAACATGAAATTGAGCGGGGCAAGCTTGAAAGTCAACGGGGCAAATTAGAAAATTAGCGGGACAAGCATGAAATTGAGCGGGGCAAACTAGATAATCAGCGGGGCAAACTATAAATTCAGTGGGGCAAACTGAAAAATCATTATGACCACTGTTTTCCGTGGTATGGTCCACTTGATCTTTTGATATGCTTCAATTTGGGGCTCAACGTCGTGTATGTGTGTATATATACACATACACACACGCGCGGGCATGCATGCACATGTGTCGTGTGTATATATACGTTTGTATGGGAAAAGGTTCTATATGGTCGAGCTCATGTGAACTACCAATGAAGTCGAGTTGTGTGGGCCCTATCATGAAGTATGTCAAACATTTACCCCATCAGTCAGATGCACGATTCCATGGTAGGCCTAGAGCTTAAAGATCAAGTTAATTCGTGACTTTTGTAGGCCACACCACGTACAAAACTTGAGAGGGGTTACCTTCCATTAAAACATTCATATTTATTTTTTAGGCCCATCGAGATGTGTTTCACAAATCCAGCCCATCCATAATGTGTCCCACTTGGATGAGGGAAAGACCAAGTTTCAGACACATCCAAATTTCAGGTGGGCCCCACCAAGTAATTTTATATGTTTTAGGCATGTCTTCACATGATTATAGATGGTATGACCCACCTGAGTTCTGTATACGGCTGATTTTTCTGCTATCCCATAATTTTAAGGGGGCCCATCAAGTTCACGGTGTTGATGTTCGAGATACATCATGGTGGGGCAACCTTGAAAATCAGCAAGGCAAGCTAGAAATTCAACGGGACAAACATGAAATCAGTGGGGCAAACATGAAATTAGCAGGGCAAACTCGAAAATCATTATGCCCGCTGTTTCCAGTGGTATGATCCACTTGATATTTTGGTATGCTTCAATTTGAGGCTCAACACCTTAAATTAGATGGAAAAACAGATGGACGGCGTAGATATACTATAGGAAACAGATTGGCTACTCCCCCTACCACCAGCCAATGGCTGGTGTTCGGTGCTCTGTGGGCCCCATCATGATGTATGTGTTTCATCCATGCCGTCCATCTATTTTTATAGATCATTTTATGGTATTATACAAAAAAAAGAGGTATAGCTTGATCTCAATTGGACCACATTACAGGAAACAGTGTTTAATGAACATTGACCATTAAAAACTTTTTGGGGGCCATAAAAAGTATTGGATCAAGATGATCTTTGCTTTTAGCCTTCATCTGGGTCTTTATGACCTAATAAACAGATTGGATTTCAGATAAACACTACAGTGGGCCTCAGGAGGATTTAAATGATGGATATCCAATCACTACTGTTTTCCTATAGTGTGGTACATCTAAGATTTAGATCCCTCTTATTTTTAGGATAAAGCTTTAAAATGATCTGTAAAAATGGATGAACGGAAACGATGAAACACATTGTGATTGATGGGGCCCACAGAGCATCGACCACTAGCCACAGGGCCGGTGTGGGCCTAACTGAGTGTAAAATATACTTGTGGTGCGTGATTTCTTCCCTGGACCAACCATTTTCAGAAGAAGACAAAATGCTGATAAGGAGGGCCCACAAAATGAGTTCTGCTGGTCTTTGTCGTGGAAACGGAGTTAGGAAAGGGGGTAAAAGCAACGGCAATGAAAGCAGAGAGGGAGATGAAAAGGTGGGGTCCTGAAATGCAGCGCAGTGAAAAGGAGGGGTATTTTCGTCCTGAAAATGGGTCTCCGCACATGGAGGTCTAAGTTGCAAAAGAAGGTTTGTCTTCTTTCATAAAAACAGCTGGCTAAAAGGTGGGGTCCACAGGTCCTAAATTTCTCCTAATCCGCGTCCCTGTGTGGGAAGCGGATTGTGTCGTGTGCCGCACACCACCGGTGGTGTGTTGACATCACCAAGTTCCTTGGGACCTACTATGATGTATGCATTGTATCGACACCGTCCATCCATTTTGCGAGATTATTTAGGGCATGGTCCCAAAAATGAGGCAGATCCAAAGCACTAATGGACTTCACCATAGAAGCAGTGAGGTTTGAACACCTACCATTGAAAATTTCTTGGACTTGTTGGCAGGCTAATTCAATAAACTTTCAATTTCACTACCCAATTTTATCTACTGGCCGTTGGGGAGAATGTGGCCATTTTCTCCACCATCTTACAATTGCTGTCGCAACTTGTAACTTCCACCCCGATCATTATAAAAGGAGGACAAGAATCAATTAGGATCGTTTGGATGCTACTATATGATTTAAGTCCAGTAAATGGAGAGCTAATTTTTTTCATTTACAGCTGTTGGACAGAAAATAAAGAGCCTGTAAATGAAATTCGGATAATTTTGCACATAAATGAGATAGGGTTAAATGATGTAAATCATTTATAGCCTGTAAATCCCTTTAAGCTGTAAATGGAAAGCCTATAACTGAAATCCGAACTTCTTCCCTGTAAATAAAATGAGGGAACATGTTGTAAATCATTTACAGGCCAAAAAGGTCGTACAAACATAGAGTTTACAACTTGGCCCATTTACAGACATTCAAACAACCCCTTAGGAGGGAAAGATACAAATAGAGAGATCTTGCAGAGGCAGCGAGTTCAAAAGAATCCCCAAATTACTATTGAGTTTACAACCATGTCCGTCAAGGAGGACTCTCTCTTTCTTGAGGGTTCTCTCTTTCTTATTGCATTTTGTTATTCTCTCTTTCTTATTACATTTTGTTAAAGTCCCTTGACATACATTGATATGCCATCCTCTATCAGCTACTAGCTTTTAGAGAAAGTGGTGATTTGACATAATATCATATAAGGTCCTGTATTCAAATCCTCAGCATTGATAGCTTATAGAAAATCCTCAGGGCGGGGAAAGTTTCTAAGGAATCAAACATGGAAATTGAGGCTATGAATTTAGTATGCTTTCAGAGTAAATCTGGGTTGAAAGCTAACAGTTGTTTGGTTTTGTTTTTTAATCTTCTAACTGTTTAATTGCTGACTATCAATTGAAGGGCTAGTATTATTTCAATCTTGGAGATTTTTATTGAGCAATCCAGAGTGGGACCCGAAATATTTAACTGTTCGGATTACTGCCCCATGGAGATCCACTTGGCCCCTCCTGTAGAAACTTGGAACCTGAGTGGTTTTGCCCACATTTAAGTTCACAGCAAAGAAACTAGCCTTTTGATTCTATAATTTTCAGACAAGCATGATAAGAAGCGCTAACAAGATTGTTCAAGTTGGCCCATGGTTCAATGATGCAAACAAAACCATTGGCATGATGGGCGATCCTCAGGATGGCCCATGCACAAACAAAAAAAAATAAAATAAATAAAATCCCCAACACTGAAAGATCCTATCCATGGGAGAGTTTGGCCATCCCTTGGCCATCTCTTGATTCTCAATTTTCTCCTTCAACTGTCTATTTCATGGCCACCATCTGCATTAGGACTTCTCCAGTCTTGGAGTTCTTTGCCACAGGCCATCCAAAGTTTGGCCCCATAACAAAATTTAAAAAAAAAAAAAAAAAAACCATTCTCCAAAACTAATAATAATGATAGATAAATCTTTTCCTCATTACAAGCCCCACACCCCAGGCCGTGTTTGATCTGCTGGTCAAGCAAATCCATCGCCAGCCCTACTGTGAATTGGAGATGACAAAGTAGTGCCTGAAGAACCGGAGTATGGTGGAGCCATCTCTCTCAGTTACATGTGGCTGCGTTAACCATCAATCTGAACTGTCCAACTAATAGGCCTCATTTATGGATGGACAATGTTTTGGAAACTATATTGTTTTTCTTTCGCACCATCGATCAGAAGGCCCTTGTAGATGGCTTGAACCAATTTCCGTCCAATCCTGATGGAAAGGTAACCCTGCCTCGTGTAATGTAGCCATATGGCTCTACCATATTCCGGTTCTTCTGGCTCTATGGTATCATCACCCCTCAAGAATCGTCTATGAGTGCAGAACTTCCAGGTGGTTCATGAGTCCATTTGCAAAGACATGGGTTGCACCATTTTCTAAGAACTTTCAAGGGTCCAAATGCAGAAGTATTAGAAAAAGACAATAAAACTGAACCGAAAACAGATTCTGTCAAGTTATACAGTGCTCATGACTCATTAGTTTGGCGTTGAACCTCTATGCATGTCCCCGTGTGGCCCGTTGGGCGAAGTAAACATCTCCATCACCGATCTCAGTGTTCCTGATAGCTCTTCAGGCACCTCTTCTCCGAAATTCAAGCTTATGTTCCCATCGATCCTTATTTCAGGTTCAGGGGGCCCATCTGGGTTGCTATTCTGTGGTCTGTCACGAGTGTGCTGGCCCGGGTGTGCATTTGCTGCCATGTTCATGATGATGTTCGCGAAATCAGAAGGTAACCCAGCATTGAATGGCATGGATGCAAAAGGCTGTGGTCCACGGTTTCTTGAAGAACCTTGAGATTGGTTATTTGGTTCTTGTGTGTGACTGGGCCCCGCATTCTGCGTGAATGAGATAAAGTCAGGCATTGAAAACAAACAAACAACTGAAGAAATGGCGGAAATCACAGAAATGCTTTGTTTCAGTTTTAAGAAAATCATGCATGCATGAGCATGCTGAAAATACAGGCACCTAATCTCAAGCTATTTAGAAGCTATGCTACACTTACACAGGTATAAAAAAGACATGCATATGTGGCTACCACATCTACACGTTATACTAAAGGTCCATATATGCAGCGTACTAAAGTCGACAGTCTGTACAAGCAGCCCATGTTCAGCGATCCAGACTGCTGATCTGGTGGGGCCCACTGTGAATGAGGTACGCCTCAGAAAGCTTCCGGATTCAACGATCCTGGCCATCCCACTTTTGAGTTCTCTTCCTAAATTGTTGTCGTATTTTTTCCTAAACGTCTACTTTTAGGCTGGATCACATGGTTAGGATACAAAGTCTTCTTCTTTTTTTCTTTTTTCTTTTTTTTTCTGTGTGGATATCGCCATCCAGTGGGGCCCATCAGATCAGTTGTCTGGAATGGACCACCAAATCACGGGGCCCACTCAAATGGAATGGGCCCAACAGGAAACTATACACATACTGATGCATCAGACCCATATAGTTTCCACAAAATCAAATCTCCAAGGAACTTATTGACGTGTAATCAATACCAGAATAACAATGGTTTTCAATGAGTTGAGAGAACCCGTACACATCAAGAAAAGTGGCAAAAGCTAGTTGGGCATCATCATCATCATTGTTGTCATTGTCAACGCCATTGACATCCACACCTTTCTCCCAACATTTTGGGGCTGGCTTTTAAATGATAGATTGGAAAAAGTTCTATGACTGGCTGCCTGCCAAACATTAGCCATTTTAGATTTGCAGAATCCTTGGAATTACTAAGAGAATTCTCAGCTCCAAATGAAAGAAAATCTCTATAACAAGTGCAGATATATGCCTTCTAACCACCTTTTCTCGTAGAAAAACTACTAGCTTCAAATGCATGATCATTTTCATGATAATCCAATAAATAAAGGACATAATCAAATGAATGAAACACAAAAGTCGAACTACTACGGAGTGGTGATTGCACTCTAATTATTAAACAGGAGTTCCCATGGGGATGTATGAGGGATATAAGATCCAACAACCTCTCATCAATCAGGCCCCACCATAAATGGCCATGGCCCAAAAGTCTGTCGGACCAGACAGTCCTATCTCCTAATTGCATAATCAGGATAGGGCCTAAAGTTGTGGTGTCCATTTTTTTTTCCTTGAAAACAGTACTTACAATAGTTTAACCAGGCTTATTGTGGGCCATGATCCACATTTGGTGGGGCTCGCCTGTTGTCTGGACTCTGGTCTATTCGGGGACAGTGCAGCAGCAGATCAAAAAATCTGAGAGCGCAGATGCAACCTTCACAAGGGCTAAAGGGGGATGCCTATCTTATCGGGCTTTTGAGAACTTCCTTTTTTAAGGTTTTAATTGGGATTGAAGTGTTCCTCAACAATTTCAGGTGAAGTGGGACAATTCCTAATCATCTTTCTTTGTCTCTTCTTGTATTCCCCTTTTTAATTACTATGTTGCCATTCAAAAAGAAAAAAGCGAAAGGAAAAAAAAAAAAAAAAGGAAGAAAGAAAAAAGAGGTGGGTTTGCAGACGAAATTTTTAGCTCTTGTACATCAGTACATGTCTTTGATGTCTCCCTAGGAGAACTCAAGCACAATATGTACAATAAGTTGTGTGCAATTAGCATTCCACCAAAGTCCAAATTCTGATTTAGTAATATGACAAGAACAGATTATCATACAAGTGCATAGTATTGGTAGAAAGAATTGACAGGGAGATGTACATGCTGCCCCAAGGAGCGTGCTCCAGTGGTACCGGTGCCACTGTAGCATCATGGTTGTACTTTCCAACCCATCCACTAGATGCAGCAACTCTAAAAATGCCAAAGGCCCAGTACTCATCCTAATTCAAAACCAAAGTGGACCCTTGAATTCCACACACGGACACACCAGAGTTGTAAAACAGCCTGATTTTCGGCCTGACCTTTAATCTGGCATAGATGAAGGGTTTGAATGGACTGGATTCTATATATAATATAATACAAGGTAGGTCCTCCACTCTAAGCAATGGTGAGCATTCCCTCTCAACATGTTTCATGTGCTATGGCCCACCTGAGTTTTGGATTGGCCCAATGTTTGGGAGAGGGAAATTCAGAGGTGACACATCTGACAGGTTGGATTCTGAGAAAACATCACTGGGCTCCACATCTAGCCAGTATGACTGCAGCACCCAACCCCTCCTCCCCCCAAGCACAATGCCCAACAAGTTACGGAAGTGCCCTTTCAAAATAATGAAGTAGCCATGCTAAAAAGAAAGAAAAAAGAAAATGGCTACCTGATCTCTTTCCTGCCATTGCAACTCTTCTCTCAACTTTTGCTCAGCCACCTAATAAACAAACTGCAGAGGTTACAAAAACTGAAAGCAGATTGCCATGTTTGCGTCCCCACTGTTGTCTTCCCCCATTACACAGACATGTGCCCACATGTAGGCACACGCACATATGACTGCATAGTGCATACACAGATGTGCACACAGGCCTTCATGTGTGGCATGCAGGTGAATGCACACGGCACATGCTTAAAATCAATCGAAAGTGTAAGAAGTACTGTGATATGATAGGGCTTAATAAGAATTTAACGAACCCGAATGTTTTCCTGGATGGAAGTACTGTTTGGATCCAACTGCAAAGCTGCAAAAATGACATCAAGTGAGAAGTTTGGTTCATTCTTAGAGGACGTTTGGATTGTAAGTTACTTTAGATAAGCTACTTATGCCTCATGTAGCTTATCTTGGTTTCTACTTAATTAGTAGATAAGCATGTTTGGTAAACAATGTGTGTTTTCACTATGAGGTCATGGGTTCAAGAACGCATGTGTGCGCGCACGTGGGGGGGGGGGGGGGGGTTGGCTGTCAAAGCATTGTTTCGTTTCCAACATCACTTCAAGTATTTATTCCTCAAGTTTGTTTGGTACACCCTCATATTCACCATCCATCATGTGGGGCTAACCTTTGATGTGGACCATTCATTGTGTGGACCCTGCCTTTGATATGGGCCGCCCATCATGTGGGGCCCACCTTGGATGTGGGCCATTCATCATTAGGGGCCGGCCTTTAATGTGCATTGTCCATTATGTAAGGCCCACCTTTGATGTTGGTCATCCATCATGTGGGGCTCACCTTCAATATCTACCTCCCATCCTGTGAGCCCACCTTTGATGTGGACCATCCATTATGTGGGGCCCACCTTTGATGTGGACCATCCATCATGTGGGCCCCACCTTCGATGTGGATAGTCCATCATGTGGGGCCTCCTTTGATATGGACCGTGAGAGAGCCTATGGACTGTGAGAGAGAGAGAGAGAGAGAGAGAGAGAGAGAGAGAAGGAGAAAAGTAATAGGTTAAAAGGCTTAAAAAATGAGAGAGGGAGAGAAGTAGAAAAGTAATACGTTTTAAAAAAGAAAAAGAAACTTATTAAGGTAAGTAGCTTTCAGCAGATAAGTTACTTTTACAATGATGCTTACCAAACTAACTTAAGTGGAAAAAGTAACTTGATGACTTAACATAAGTTAAAAAGTAACTTATTTGATGGTATCCAAACAGGCCCTTAGCTTAACATAAGATAAAGATAGTATAGCACTGTCTATTATTGAAGTTGCATCCCACTTTGCAGCCTACTAAGATATGCTAGAATGAAAAGGCTTTAACGTTGATGGGCAACCAGCTGGGAATAAGGCTCAGGGTTCAAAGACTCAGCCTCTCAAACAAGGGGGGCAAAAGAGTTATCTCCTCTATAATGGAGGCAACAAAGAAAAGAGATTGGTGGCAGTTGCAGCTTGGCCTCCTCAGAACAATACGCAAGGATCTGCAAAGAGATTGGTGGCAACTGCACTCACTCATCATCCCTGAACATTTTAGTCAATGATCAAAAGTTCAAGGGTGAGACCATTGGTGCACTAGTAAGTTATGCAAAAAAAAAAAAAAAAAAAAAAAAAAAAAAAAAAACACACACACACACAGAAAGTACAAGTGTACAACGGAGTGGTAGTTCTGACATATCCACACTTAATGGATTGTGGGTTGCTCCAGTATGTGGTTGGGGAACAGCTACACTACTTCCACCAACATGTGGTATGTATGGGGAAGGATCATGTTGAGGTACACTCAAGGGTCAGAACATGTGGGTCACTCCAGCACATACACTAGGCATATACAATACTGTTTATATGCAAATTGATAATTTAATTTACATATTATAGGTCCACCGTGCATAGTGTTACATTACATATTATGATTATAGGTGAAAGGTCCCTCATGCAGTGTCACGTGCACGTGCACACATTCACATAGACACACGCATGCGCGTGTGATAGATTGACATTACAAAATTGAGCGACACCGGAGTACAGAACATAGTCTTAGATCAGTAAAAATAGAGATCTGGATCGCAAACAACCATAGTTCAGATTGTAGGATCCAAAACAGAAATTGTAGGGGGTTGGTGATTTAGTTAACATCAATATGTAGAGCTTTGAGTCCTATTGAGTTAGTTACAGATTTTCTTTGATCCTGTTTCTATAGGTATTCTGGAGTGATCTTTGTAGTTATAGATAAAATGATGAAGAAGCAATTGAGATGCTTTTGCCATGCACTAATCAGAGAAGACCCTGATATGAAAAGGAACTTGATTAGAGTTGAAGGGCTTAAAAGGAGGACAATAGGAAGTCCTAAAAGGACTTGGATAGAGCTTGTGAGAAAGAGATGCGAAGTATTTTTCACTTAGGGGCCGTTTGGTAAATTGAAAATAAGGTCTGAAAATTAATTTAAGTACTAAAAACTTAAGTGCTGAATTTTAGTACTTGTAAATACTGAAAAATCTGTTTGAAAAAAGTTCAGATATCTGAAATTAAGTGCTTTTTTTTTCACAGAAGTCTTTTTGGTAAGCACAAACCATAAATGTCTGAAAATTGACAATTTGTCATATTTGCCCTTATTATCTCAATTTCCATATTTTGTAGAGCATAAGACAAAACATGTTATTGCCATGCCACCAAATTTCACACACCTATACCCAAGTGACACACATCTCTCAAAAATCTTTTGATTTATAGACCATGTACTATATTCTTCTTAATAGAATAATCATAATCCTCTGATTAGTGTCCTTGAACTGGACAACTAAACATCTCATATTTAACTGATAAAGTCTATTTCAAAGGTTAGGACCATCTAATATTTATTAATTTATTATTATTATTATTATTTGCATGATCCATCAATAGTGGGCCCTATGTTGACAGTATTGTTGATCATGAAACCAGTGGGTACAGGTTCAATGGGCCCACCTTACGAACAAAACCCAAAATATAAACCATACTCAGGTGGAGCATCTTATAACTCCCTTCGTGGAGAGAAAACATATACATCATGGTGGGCCCCACAGATCCTCTGATAGGATCGTCCGTCTCTAGGGCATGGTGGGGGCAGTACCCAATCAACGCCCATCAATCTGCATCTGCGAGGGAGCGGATATGGGACAGCCTCACTCAAGACGGTGCAACCCTTTCTGTGAGGCCCACCTTGATGTGTGTATTCTATATCCATGCCGTCCATCCATTTTTACATGCCATTTTAGTGCATTAGCCCAAAAATGAAGAAGATCCAAATCTAATGTGGACCATACTATCGGAAACGGTGGTGACTGAACGCCTTACCATTAAAAACTTCCCAGAGCACATCGTAATGTTTCCATAATAGTTATTATCCATCCAACCTGCTGATGAGGTCAAAAAAGCTGGATGAAAGGAGAAAAAAAAAAAAAACAAATATCAGCTTCATCCAAAACTTTTGTGGCCATTAATGGGCAATCGCCATTATTTCCTATGGTATGATCCACCTAAGAATTACATGTGATTTGAAAAAACAGATGGACGGTATGGACGTAGAGTACACACATCAAAGTGGGCCGCACCGTGTTTGGTGAGGACCGGGCTGCACCTAATCTGCTCCCTGTCCGCAATGACGCGGACTTCCTGCCAAAAGGCTTTTGTAGGAAGTTCGAGGGAAGCTAGGTGGGGTCCACCATGATGTTTGTGTGAAATCCACTCCGTCCATCCCCTTTTAAAGCTCATTTTAGGACATGCGAATAAAACTGAGGCAGATTAAAAACTCAAGTGGACTACACGAGAGGGAAAACTGGGGAAAGAAATGCCTACCGTTGAAATTTTCCTAGGCCCCACCTTGATGTTTCATGCCATCCAAACCGTTTATAGGGTCATTACCACTGGGATGAATTGGAAACACAAAAGAATTATCTTGATATAAAACATCTGTGACCATACAAATGTTGAACAGTGGTTGTTCAATCCTCACCATTTATTCTCATGTGGCCCACTTGAGTTTTGGATCTACCTCATTTTTTGTCGTATGTCCTAAAATGAGCTTGCAAAATGTATGGACGGGGTGGATTTCTCACAAACATTACAGTGGGACCCACCTAGCTTCCCACTGTTGGAACTTTGGTTTTGGCGACCATCTGCAATCCTCTCCAATAGGCGTCAATAGCAACCTTCTATGGCAAAGTTCTATCAGCCCCACCATAATGTATGTGTTATTTCCACAACATCTATCCAATTTTTCAGATCATTTCAGTTCATGAGCCAGTAAATGCAAAACTCAAGTGGACCACACTACAGAAAACAGTGGGAATTGAATGCCTAACATTGAAAACCTCTTGGGGCCACTTAAGTTTTGGATCAGGTTGATATTGTTGGTTTCCTTTCATTCAGGTATGCGTGACCTTATGAATAGATTTGATGGTAAATAAACATCATGGTCGGCCCTAGGAAGGTTCCAATGGTGCGCGTCATTATCCCCACAATTTTCTGTTGTGCAATCCACTTGAGCTTCGGGTCTGCCCCATTTTTTGGCTCATGCCCTAAAATGATATGGAAAAATGGATGGATGATGTGGATATAACATGTACATCATGATGGGGGCCAACAATCTTTGCTGCGTCAACGCCGCTTCAACCTTGCACAATTTGCCTTGCTTTCTAGCGAGGGGCAAAGTTGTCATTTATGTATTAAAAAAAAAAACTCAAAACCGCTTACTGCATTCCACGTTAAGCATTGAGCTAAAGGAGGGAAGCTTTTAAAAAAAAAAAATCTATTTTTTCGGTGAAAATTCGAACTAAGCACACTTACGCTTTTGGATTTACCAAATGATCTGGATTAGGAAAAATCATTGAAAACAACCCATTTCAGTGGTAAGTGCTGAAAATAAGTTTTACCAAACAGGCCCTTACTGAAAATAGTGCCATAGAGAGGAATTTTTGGAGAAACAGGTAGGTGTGCAAAGCAGGTAGGTTGGGTTCAGTGTTTTAAATAGCGGTAGCGTGTTGCGTAGCGTTCAACCCTCCGTAGCGTGTAGCGAAATACTGTAGCGTGTAGCGTAAGCTACACAATACTTCGATTTTTTTAATTTTAAACATATATATATATATATGATAAATATTAAATAGTAAGAAAAAAGCAAAATATATAAACGTCACATTCTTCAAAATAAAAATCCCAAAGTTAAGAGCATTAAGTACAATACAAGTATAAAGAACATAAAACCGACAGTAACCGGCATTTTAAAAGGGAAAAAAATGAAAATACCAAGTTATTTTGTCTCCACTTCGAAAAAAATTCAAAAAAAAAAAAAGGAACAATGGGCCTTAAAAAAAACTTAATGGCAAACGTTCAATCACATTGTTTCTCGTGGTGTGGTCCACCTGAAATGTGGATCTAACTCATTTTTTTAGCTCATTCCATAAAATGAGTGTCCAAAATAGATGGACGGAGCAGATAAAATACGTTACATCATAATGGGGCCCATGACGCTGCGACTCACGACTGTAACATGAGCAGCGTCCCCAAAATAAAGGACGCTGATTAGATACTAAGAGGTTGAGTAGCGAGGGGGCTACTGAAGTGACGTCATCAAGTTCCGTAGGCCCCATTATGATGTATGTGTTGTATCCACACCGTCCATCCATTTTGAGATATCATTTTAGGGCATGAACGAAAGAATGAGGCAGATAAAAAGCTGTAGTGGACCCCACCACTGAAAACAGTAGGGAAAGTGATTCCCACCGTTGAAACTATCCTAAGGCCCACCATAATGTTTACTTGAAATCCAACCTGTTCAAATGTTCTAAAAAACACGAAATAAGGGAAAATACAAATATCAGTTGATCTAAAACTTTTGTGGCCTCCAGAAGTTTTTAATGGTGGGCGTCACTGTCCCCACTGTTTTCTGTGCTGGGGTCCACTGTAGCTTTGGATTTAACTCATTCTTTGGATATTGTCCTAAAATGATATCTACAAATGGATGGAAGGTGTGGATACAAAACATACATCATGGTGGGGCCCACGGAACTTGGTGACGTCACTTCAGTAGCGAGTCTAGCTACTAAACCTGTCAGTAGCTAATCCGCGCCTGAAAAAAAGGGTCCGATGCCATTTTCGAAAGGGGAATAGGGTTTCCGCTTCTATCTGGAACCCAAATCCTAATATGAGGGTTTCCATTTCGAACCCAAATCTCCGAATCGAACCAAAATTCCCGAGAGATCGCAGATTATTCGCCGGAATTCTTGTTGATTTCGAAAATTTTCATCCATTCGAAGAAAAAAAGAAAAGGGGGAGGTTTTTTCGTACCTGCCGAAGACCGAAACTCAACTGTTGTCGATCAAGGCCCACTGAATTCTTCTTCTGATCAAGCGTACCTCTTCTACAGGTACCGAAATCACCTTCTTACAATTTTTTTATGTTTTATATTTTATTTTTTTGGCATTTACGATGCTCTCCCCAAAATTACAGGTAGCGCACGCTACCTGCGCTACACGCTACGAAGCCGTAGCATACGCTACAACCCCTGTAGCGCACGCTACAGGGGATATGCGCTACCTGCTACGCTACGCACGCTACTGAAAACACTGGTTGGGTTGGGTTGAGGCTCAACTTGAGACAAACCCAACCTCAATAGGACCCAAACCGCAATCTGAACCAACCTAAATTCCAACTAGTGTTTTAAATTGCTTGTAATGTGCAGCAAAGCGTTCAACTCCTTACAATGTGTAGCGTAAGCTACATGATACTTCTATTTTTAAATTTAGGGAAAAATATGATAAAATATATTTTTTTTAAATGCCTAACAAGACCACCGCCATTATCATGTGGACACTACACCACAAGGTAACTACTAAAAAACGGAGTGGTGGCCCACATGGTGGAATGGACATGTTAAATCCATACCATACACCACAATGGGTCCCACGTGGACCACGCCATAGAAAACAATACACAACCACCCAAACACATCCGAAGAAGCATAGGTTGCATGCATGCCATATTACTATACACACACCACAGTAGGCCCCCAAAATCTTGGAAAAAAATGCACAACCCCTATCCTACAACATTGCATAGTAACATTGCCATACACACACCACAACAAGGTTTGGGTGAGTAGCCATCACCGTGGGTTTGCTCCCTACAGGTGTGGGTTCGACTCCCTTGGCATCAGTGTTCGAAATATCAGTATCACACAATGTATCGCACCCTTGGGATACAGATACATATCGGTTATCGCACGGGATATATCGTTTGTATCGCATAATTTATCGCACTTTTTGGGAAACATGGGGTAACAATGGGAAAATGATTGAATTTTTCAATGAAACTTCAGGTATTGTTAAAAAAGATCTTAATACACACTTTTAAATCATAACATTAAAAATAATAATAATAATAAAAAGTGCACGCAATAGGTTTACGTTGTATAGGGTCCTAAGTTATGTGTTGTCTGATTGAACTATATTAAAATATAATGCACAACATTTATAAATGTATTAAGACGTGTATATCCACACCGTCCATCTGTTTTGCCACCTTAATTTACAGTACCATCCCAAAAATGAAGTAGATCCAATTATCTAGTGGACCATGCCATAGGAAACAATAAGAAACTGTTGATTGAAGACCCTACCATTAAAACCTTCTTAGGGCTCACCTTAATGTTTTTGTAGTGTTTATTTACCAGCCAATCTGTTGATAAGTTCACATAAGCTTGGATGAAAGGTAAAAAACAAATATATGATTGATCCAGAACTTTTGTGGCCCATTAATAGTCAATCACCACTTTTTCCTTTGGTATGGTCCACTTAATAATTGGATGTACTTCATTTTTTGGATAATATGCTAAAATGATTTGGTTATCTACACCTTTAATTCATTTTGACGAATCATTGTAGGGTATGGGCCAAAAAATGAAACAAATCCAAATCTTAGGTGGACCACACCACAAGAAAAAGTGATCATTGAATGGCAACCATTAAAAAAATTTTGTGGGCTACATAAGTTTTGGATCAAGTTAATATTTATGTTTTCCCTTCATCCAGGTCTATTAGACCTTATGAACAAATTGGATGGCTAATAAACATCATGATGGGCCATAGGAAAGCTTCAACGGTGGATATCATTCCCACCACAGCTTCCTATGGTGTGGACCACTTGAGCCTTATATCTGGCTACATTTTGGGCTCATCCCTGGAATGACCTATCAAAATGGATGGACGGTTTAGATAAAACAAATATATCATGGTGGGCCCTACAAAGCCCCGACAGACCATCATCTTTGGGCTCCCATTCCGTGCGAATGGGTATTTTCCCTGAAGCCAAGTTATCGTGAGAACCCATCATATGTGATGTGAGTCCAAAATCTGAACGGTCCAAGTGATGCAGCACTCCATGAAACCTTTACGGTTCAACTTTTGCTTTGATCTAAGACTTTGGTGGGCCATTAAAAAAGAAAACATTTTTCTCCCTTAATTTGCATCTTTCCTTGCTATGGCCCACCAGAGTTTTAGATTAGGGTAAAATTTGGTCCCTGGGAGTTTCATGGGATGCCACATCACGTGAACCGTTCAGATTGGAGGCACATGACACGTGTGCAAAGATGCACATGTGCCTAGGTGCGCAGATGAGATGCCTCTTCCTGCTAAAGGCTTTTGCAAGAGTATCTGCGCTGGGATACTAGGTGGGGCCCACTTTAATGTTTGTCAGAAATCCACCCCGTCCATCCATTTTGTGTGATCATTTTAGGACATGCGACCGAAAATGAGGTAGATCCAAAACTCAAGTGGGCCATATGAGAGGGAAATTGGGTACCATTGAAACTTTCCTAGGCTCACCTTGATGTTTATATGCCATCCAAACCGTTCATGAGTTGACTCCAATTGCAATGCAGCGAATACACGAAAAAAATTATCATGATATGAAGCTTTTGTGGCCATAAAAATGTTTCAACGGTGGTCACTGAATCCCTAGTGTTTCCTCTCGTGCAGCCCATCTGAGTTTTGGATCCACCTCATTTTCGGTCACGTCCTAAAATGAGCTCGTAAAACAGATGGACATGGCGGATTTCTCACAAAAATCATGGTGGGCCCCACCTAGCATCCCATTGCATGACCTTCATGCGCGAAGGCTTCCGCGTGTAGCCATGCCCGATAAAAAAGGACGCGGATTAGCTATGACAGGTTGAGTAGCCAGACTCGCTATTGAAGTGACGTCACCAAGTTATGTGGGTCCTATCATGATGCTTGTGTTGTATCCACACCGTCCATCCATTTGGAGAGATCATTTTAGGGCATGATCCAAAGAATTAGGCAGATCCAAAACTTTAATGGACCCCACCACAGAAAACGCAGATACCCCAGAGATGTCACACATAGGGAAGGATGGGGAGGGGTTGGTTGAGGGCTCCAGGTCAGCATCCGGATGAGCCGAAGGAAAGAGACTCTGTTTTAAGAGGTAGTTGGGGAGGGTGAAGCAGTTAGGGGCAGGCATAGAGCGGGACGGCACTGGAAGGCAGATATGACGAGAGGGGAAGGAAAAAGGGGCCAAGTTTAGGTTTTGGTTCGGACCCGACTCATAAACTATGCTCGATCCAGGGCCTGGACGTGGGACGGGTTTGGACCTAAAATTGAAGGAAGAATCCAATGAATGAGTGGTTGAAGTGAGATCTGTTACGCTCGAGCTGCGTGTCCCGACACATGTATAGGTTTCGCCAGGGGACGAAGGGCAGAGAACCTGAGCCGAGGATGGGGCCGGCCTGAGGATACTTGGCGAGAGAGGGATCGTCCGCGTGGCTGTATCGGAGGGCGTGGATTTGTCTCGATAGAGGGAAACGTTGGCCGGGGATTATGCCACGTGTCTCCTCAACAGATGACAATCTAATAGAGGGTGGGAGAGAGGACTTATCGGCCATGCAAGGTATGCGTGTCAAAGGGGAAACTAAACCACGTCCTGAGCGAGGTGACCGCGGACAGACACCACCATCATGACTAGGAGCTGTCATGAATATGGTATTTGGTGCTCCATGGGAGCACTTGTTTGGTAGGACACCTGCCTCAAAGACGACGCCGGTGGCGGAGGGAGCGGGAGGGATTTCTCTCTGTCTCCACAAGTCTCCCCATCTAGGCACCGGGGTGTTCGAGGCTTCAATTTGAACAGGCGAGAGAATCTTCCTGTTATCAACAATCACTTCGATGTGAAATGGGGGTTGGTCTCCTTTTCTTCTCCGGACTCGAGCTCTGAGGACTGCCATCTCTTCTCTGCACTTAGATTTAGTGTCGAGATCGATGAAGGAGCCCACCATGGAAGCTGCGGCAACGAGAAACTCTTCGTACCATAATTCTAGGGGGATCGTCCAGATTAAGATCCAAACCTCCTCCGATCCAAAGGAGTACTCGTCCCACCTCAAAACTTTTAGAACTGGGCCATCTTTGTGAAGAGCCCCTGCCATGAGAAGTAAATCAGAATTAACTCCTGGTCCTAGGTTGATCCAGAGCTCGTTGTAGCCCGATGGGTTTCATGATGTAGGCGGACGGCTCGATTCTGCAACATTCATCGATCCAGGAATGGATCTGGGATATCAAGGCCCCCACTCTGGAGATGACGACTACCATGTCTTCTAGGCCCTTTCTAGCACGATTGAAGGAGGCTTGGTTGATGCGCAGAGTATTCTCTGACATCGATACGGGAGGGTCGTGTGCTGAGGAGTGGTTGGGCCTTGAATTTGCACCATTAATCTAACGACAAAGGGGATCGGGTTCTGGGAGGTAGATGGTCCAAGGAGCGCATCTTTAAATGATGCTCCTCCGGTAGACTTGCTGGAATTGGCATGGAGGTTCATGATTATCTTAACGTTGGGGGCGTTTAACTTGCCGAGAGAGGATTTGTTGGGATTTCGGTGAGGCCCAAATCTTGCCCTTTGAACCAGTAATGGAGATCCACCGAATCTTTCTCCATGTAACATCTGCACCGCTTGTGCCAGTTCCTCCTCAAAACCCATTCTAATCAGGGCAAATCCCTTGAAATGGCCAGTAGTCTTGTCCCTGGGCATAACTATATCCATGACTACACCAGCCTGACCGAAGACCCTCGAGAGGTTTATAGGATACCATCCTTTAGGGAATCCTCTGACGAAGAGGGTTGGGTAGCTCTCAGAGGCTCTGCTGATGTGAACACGCTTCTTACCTGAGCGCTTCCTCCCCCCAACGTGTTGCCAAGTTTCCGTGGATACCCCGTTTGAGCGAGAGGTGGAGCTACCGTTAGCCTTACCGAATGAGGTCTGGGAGTTGGATGTCGGATCGAGCCTCGGGATCCTCGTCGGAGCGACCATCGAATATCTTACTAAAGAAGTCCCATATCACTAATTCACCATTGATTGGAAGCTTTGAGGAAATCAAACCATCAATGGAGGGCAGGGATCTTGTATCTCAGACACATGTAACAGGAGTATCTTATTGTTTACGGGCCTAGCTGATATTCCCCTATCGATATGCAAAACCTTGATGTGATCTGTCTCCAACGTTGACTTGATGTTTTGAAAGAGGGTTTTTCGAAAACCCTTTTGTTTTAACTTTTAATTTATTGTTAAGTGTGAGTTCTGTATCATTTATGATATGGCATGAGTCCACAGTCCAGTCGTACATGTGGAGGCCCATTTATAGATGGTTAAGATTGTCCAATGAGGGTAAAAGTACAAATATTCTCCATCTACAATATGACCCCACTATTTGGATGGTTTGGATAGACCATCATTGCCATATGTGAGAAGAATGGGTCACCATTTTACATCAAAACTAGAACTAACAACATAAAAAAATGTGCTTTAAAAAAAGGAACAGTGAAGCGAACACTACATACACTACACGAACTGTAGCTTGTAGTGTATGCTACGACCCTTGTAGGCTACAACCCCTATAGTGTACGTTGAATGGGAAATACATCATTTATGCACACTACATAGCATACGCTATACACTATGTAGCGACGCTATTTAAAATATTGATTCCAACCCAAGGTGCCAGCCCAAACCCAACTTTCCAACTTTAACTCCTCCATACTCGACCCTAACCTGACCCAAATTTGCTCAACTCGAACCCAACCTGATATCAAAGCAGGTTGAAGTTTTCCAACCTATCCGACTCAGACCCTGACAACCCAACCTCACCCAACCCAAAATCAGGTTGGGTCAGTCAGGTTTGGTTGACCCAAACACAAGTTGCAGCTCCAAAAATAGGATTTGTAAAGATGGTGTTGGCATAGTTGCAACAAGGATATCATGATGTCGACAACAACTTTCGGAATATATAATTTTTTTGGAACAAAGAAGTTATTGAGCAATGTTTTTCGAGAAACAAGTCTCCATTGTTTCCAAAAGCTCTCCAGGTTTGGAAATTGAGGAAATTTAAAATTTTAGGGTTATGTGGAGTAGTGGAATATTTTAGTAGATGCAAGTTTTTTGAAGTGGTGCCTAACTATCACGTTTTAAAATATGTAATAATTTTACATTGAATTTAATTAGTTTTAAAATTACTATTAGTGTATGTGTGTGTGTGTGTGTGCAAGGTAACAGAAACTTTTATCAAGAGGAAAAAAGAAGCAATGGTCCGAGATGGTGCTAGCTACAACCCAAACAAAAACAGACACGAACCACAAAAAGAACAATAAAATTAAAACTTATCAAAGCAACCCAGGCCCACAGCCTGTTCATTTACAAGAAACGTTGCTCTACTAGCAACCCGCTCCTGATTGCTTTCACTTCAGAAGCATCTTCCATTTCTTTCTCCCCAAATCATCTCTCTCTCTCTCTCTCTCTCTCTCTCTCTCTCTCTCTCTCTCTCTCTCTCTCTCTCTCTCTCTCTTTTAAAGGTTCCCCAAATCATCTATGAGCCAACCAATAAGCAAAGTCTACATAAAAATTTTACTTATTTGCAAAAAGCCATGCCAGGTCAAGCCAATAAAAGATCTCCAATATTAAAAGGCATAGACCAAGCTAAATTGAATCTACTAAGGATATTGGACCACATTCGGCTTGCGAAAGGACAATGGATGATTGATTGACTCCGCGTTAGACATGCGCATAAGGCAGATATTAGGGATGATCATTGATCGGTTTTGAAGATTGTAGATGGCCAATACTCTTTTTCTACCCACAAGCCAACCAAAGGCCACTCTATCTTTAGAGGAGCACCATAATGTCACACATAAGTAACCAGTTTGCCCAATCATGGCTCCCTCCTTTTGAAGCATGGAATAGAAAGACTGTACTGAGAATCAACTTGTCTTGTCTTTTACCCACACCATTCTATCGCAATCTTTGCTCGACAAACAACAAAGATGCAGCTAGTGTTCAAAGTATCGATATCACTACAAGCGGCGCTGGCAAGGGATATGGAAACAATATCGATATCACTGATAATATCGCTGATAACCAGAATATGTAGAGAAACATGGGGAAAACGTTGGAAATTTTCAATGAAACTTCAAGAGATGCTAAAATTCACATATTTGCATATTTAGGAATTAATAATTAAAAAACAAAAAGAATCCATACATAACAAGTTTCCATTTAATGGGGGGCTAAAAAAGGCATGTGTTGTCATAAGAAATCAATCCAACCATCCCATCTATTCATCCAACGATCCAACCTTCCATCCAAACATCGGTCAATATTTCAAAATATCGATAACACGATATTTCGTCAAGAAACTGTCGACAATTGGAAAGGAAACGAAAGATTGTGATCTTGATATTGCACATGTTACAATAACAATAATATCACGATATTATTGTCGACAAATTAAACGCTGGATACAACCATACGCCCATAAAAATTTTGAAATGATTTTTTTTTTAATAAATAGATTTTTGGCGATATTGATACATTGACAATATTATCGAAATATTGCCGATACATTGGCGATACAAGTAACACCTAGAATTTACATAGTCGAAAATATTGGCGATACATTGGCGATATTGATACATTAGCAATACAAGCAACATTTGGAATTTACACAATCGAAAATATTGGCGATACATTGTTGATACATCGCCAACACCTAGAATTTATGAAGGGGGTAGTGGCTCCATACTTTATGGGAAATTTGAAAAGGGTTGGACTAGCACTTAGCTTAAACAGTGCAAGGCGAGCACGGCCAAGAGTTGTTGAATACAGTCTTACTACCAGTGTTATCGATATTGTCGAGCTATGGATAATATCGGGGATACTTTGAAAAATGGGTGCAACCAATCCAGAAGAGACTAATTCAGCCACCTCATTGTTCCTAGATTTCAGCGACACGATGGAGACCATGAGACAAACTCTTCACGTAAAGAATAACATCTAGTGACCATAATATTGTGATCTAGTGCAATGCAGGCCATCTTAAAGATATGATATATAAAGGTAAGTCACCCCTCCAAACATCCTCCCAAAAGCTAATCTCCTCCCCATTCCCTAACGAGAACCCCTTGTTGTCCTTTAATTAGTCATTACACTAGATTTCCCTTTTCAAACCGTTGAAGCTCTATAAAGCAAGGAGTCCCTCATTCATCACCCACCCACAAGGCGCCCATATTTTCTTACAACAATCTCCCGCCAAAGAGCCCCCTTCTCCAAGCCAAAACGCCACCACCATTTTCCCAAAAGAGCCAAGTTCATCAATTCCAAATCTCTTATGCCGGCTCCACCCTCATCGTAGGATTTGCACACCTCACCCCACTCCAGAAGATGGAAAATTTTCTTCTCTTTTGAGTCCCTCCATAGAAAATAGCATTTCCAACCGAACTAAAACCAATTTTGGGCACTTGAAAAGCGACATGAAATAAAGTGGCAAATTACGACTATATATATATATATATATATATATATATATATATATATATATATATATATATATATATATATATATAATCAATATTGACTTATAACATGTATGAAGCTAATATAAATTTCTGGAAAAAATACAATAAAATTGCACCTCGAAACTCCATGAGTGCACTAGGCATTTCAGGTTTTCCAGGGGCAACTGTGCCTAGGGTGTGCCTAGTACCTTTAACTACACTGGTTTTAAGGCATGTAATGAAAGAAGGCCATGCCAGGGGAGGGGTTCTTTTTGGCTCCTAAAAGATTCCTTTACAAGCCCTGTTATCATTATAAGTGTGTTTGGATGCATTATTAATTCAGTTGCAGTAGTTAGCCTGATAAAGTGCAAATAACCGAACCATAATTACCTTAGCATTCGTATTCAGGAATTGGACTCCAAATTGCAATTACGATACTTTCAAGTTGGGACTTCACAGATGTAATGGCTAGATCCTTCTTAGGAATATGAGAAAACATCAATAACTTATGTCATTTCTTCTCAATTGAACTGAATATTGGCAATTCAATTCACTTATGCATCCAAATGTAGTATCTAGCATGTGTCTTTCTTTTTCTTTTTCTTTTTTATTAAAAAAAAAAAAAAAAAAAAACCTTTGCCTCTCCTTTCCTTTTCCAGTATGCACTTTCATGACATTACTTAACCATGATGAACATAAATGGTGAGATTTACCGACAAATGATAGCTATGGTCATCTGGATGAGCCAAGGTCATGAAATGACAGAAGAAAAACCTACTATAATATCAGATTTTGCTAAGTTAGTGCAATAAAATAAAATTAAGATGGCTTTTTATGAATTACTATAGATTTCAGGCAAACCTTTGAGAAAGCCTTTGTGTATCGCATCATTGTAGTTCCCTTGTGCATAATAAGCCAGGCCCAGACGGCTGTATGCCTTGCTGTAATTTGGATCAATTTCAATCGATTTATTACAATCTGCAATCGCTTCACTGTATTGATGGACCTGGGTGTAAGCTGCTGCCCTGAAACCATGCATTAAATTCAATTTCATTATCTGTGATTCATTTCAACAAAATAAATCGTAAAGGTTGCGTATTTAATATCAGAGGATGACTAAGGAATATATATATATATATATATATATATATATATATATATATATATATATATATAAAGGCTCTGCAAGTCATCAACATCCATATACAATTGATGAAGAACCGAATACAGCAGTTCTTGAATCTTAAACAACGCATAATATTAAAAATAAAAGATCGGAATGCGTAAAACAATTGAATACTGAGAGACATACATGTCTGCATGAAATCTCCAAACTGTTGCACTATCAAAAAACCAACCTGAAGGTATATTTGGTGAATATAGAATTTGCAAAAATGCATATGACCTACGTTTGCCACAATACGATGCCGTATACTTTGGTGTGGAAATAAAAAGCAAACAGTACCATCATGATCGAATCAAATATGCACCTAAGTTGATAAAACAATTGGGACTGAAGTTGAGAATAATAGAGAAGTCCATAAAGTAGAGAAAGGAGAAACAAGATCATCAGAACAATAAATATTTTTAATGAATTAAAAGACACCTGAATTACAATAGATTGTTAAATTAGAAAGCAAGCAACTAATGTCGTTCTCTTCACATTGGAGGTATTCATGTTAGTTTATCATCATCAACATGAAAGGCCTTACCCCAGATATTAGGTCAGATTTATGGATACTGTTTCACCAACAAATATCCGAAACAGATATAGGTGTGTGTGTGTGTGTCCCAAACAAAATATAACTATTCATTCTTTTCATGTGGGTGGCCAACCTGACAAGTGGACCATCCTGATTTTTTCATCTGGACATTCATGGTGGGGACTACCTTATGCATCACTTAGATGCTTGTGCATTTGCAAGCTGGCATGCATGCTGGCTAAAGGTGCATCTGGTGCATGACGGTGCGTGTGAGGCTAACCCCTCGAATTTGAAAGATATTGATGGACCCGACATGAGATAAATATTCAAAAGCATGTTAATTCCATCCATGCATATGGCTATATATAGCACCAATAGTTAACAAGGGAAAGTGAACTTGGATGGTTTGACCATGTGCAACAGAGACCGAGAACTGCACTGCTGAGTGGTTGCTTCAAGTTGAAGGCTCTAAATGGGTGGAGGTAGTAAGAAAAGATCTGATCACCAGTGGTTTAACTGAGGATATGGACCTTGATAGAGTGAAATGTCGGAGCAGGATACGTGCAGCCAACATTGTGGTAAGGCTTAGATGATGATGGTGCAGCTGATTCCATCCATGCACATGGTTACATATGGCCTTGTGAATGAAATCCTTAATTGTAAAAGAACAAGGCTACAATCCTGTAGGTCCACATTTAGGCCGTTTTAAATCATCTCAAACTGCTAATAACAAAGAAGACAGAGAACTAAAGAGTTATTCGAACTTCCCAATATACACAACTGTATGAGGGGTATATATGCTTTGTGCAGTTGTACAAAACCCAAAATAAACCCTAGGTTTGTAGATAGAGCCCCAGAATTCAGTCAATTGGATGTGGGCTTGACTCTCCAGCTAATCAATAATCTAAGCCATCTGGTTGGATCTGTGGGCCCCACAATCCAATCGTATCTGATCTTCCATTGACCAGCCGTCGACCTACTTATGATCACTGTATATCTGATTGGATGGTCCTGCATCAGTTTCCCACAAAAGTACCATGTCCAGAGTTACAGATACGTGTTGAGAATATTGTTGAGTTTTAGTCCAAATGTTATCAGTCAACTGGTGAAGTCGTTATTTACCTGTTACAGTAGTATACTGCATTATTCTCGCAGAGTGATATAGCACAAGTATACAACTCAATGGCATCAGAGTATAACTTTGACTGCATCGCATGATTACCTGAAGAACCAATTTCAAGGCTTAAGAGTAGTTGCAATTAACTAAAAGCTAATAGCACCAACATTCATACACCTAAGAATGTGTACATTTTTAAATATCACACAGAAATCTAAAAGCATGCGAATCACAATATCAAAAGGGAACATATAGGTGCAAATAGACTGGGCTGAGGTTAGTCCAGGCCTGGCCCAGCTGATTAGCCAACTAAAAGCCCATGAGCGTTATAGAAATCAGGGCAAGCCGGACTGTCCTGTTGGCCCTTTAGGCAAACTCGGGTCTAGGCTAACCATGATTAGCTAAACCAAGGCCTGGGCTCAACCTTCTCCCACCACAAGCAGGTTGGGCCTGGTCTGGCCCAGCCTATCTGCATATAAACATCATTCCGACATGCCACCTCAACTCTCCACAAGAAGAACAAAGAAGAAACTGGCTATATTATATTAAACAAAGATTCAAAACCTTCAAATGACCTCATTAATTGGGCAGGTACATGTAGGAGTACCTTGTGATTTTAATGCATCCGCCAGATTGTTCAGATTAGCTGTTTGGCATCCAGACTTCTCCATTTCCTGTCAAAGTCAGCTGATTCTTGTCAAGTAATGACCATGACGGTGCTAGAGCATAGCAAGAACTTCAAGAACTTACGGAAGAATACTCACCATATAATTTGTTGGAGTTATTCTGAAAAAAAAATATTAACTTGCATACAACTTAAAATGAAACATGAATATTGTAATAACCAGGGAAGAATGCTGTGCATAGCAGCTAGATTTGGATTCTTAAGACAAATCTTTCTAAAAAGAAAAGGGAAAGCAACTTTGTAAAACAAGCTTGTAGTAATTGCTCTGAGTATCCCTGACACTATTGGTATCTCCAGCTCAGTAATAACGGCAACACTGGTAGTATTAGAAATTCTAGGTATTGGTGATATATTGCTAAGTATTGCCAATGTATCGCCAATATCTTCAACTATGTAAATTCCAGGTGTCGCTTGTAAGCAATGTTGTCACAATCGTAAGATTTACGATACAAATCGTACGATTTGAATCGTATCGTACAATCGTATGTGTGAATCACAATCTGGGAAGAATCGTATGATTCGATGATGCCTTAAAAAAACTGGCAGTTTGCAATAAAAAAAATCGGATTTTTTTAAGGGGCTTTTGTTTTAAAAGGTATTTAGGCTCCATACTCATCAGAATCAGTGTTCGAATTATCTCCGATATTATCTTTATCTCCAGCTCAGCGATACCGATAACACTAGTAGTATCAGAAATTTCAGGTATTAGCAATGTATCACTAAGTATCGCCAATGTATCAATATCACTAATGTAATTGTCAATATTTTCAACTATGTAAAGTCTAGGTGTTGCTTGTATTGCCAATGCATCAATATCACCAATGTATTACCAATATTTTTTATTATGTAAATTCTAGGTAATGCTTGTATCATAAGTGTATCGATGATATTTCAATAATGTCGTCAATGTATTGATATCATCAAAAGTTTGTTTATTAAAAAAATATATATATTTCATATCTTTTTTCATGGGCACATGGTTGTATGTAGTGTTCAATTTCTCATTGATAATGTCTCGATATTATCGATATTGCAACATGCACGATATTAAGACCACAATCTTTCGTTTGCTTTCCAATTGTTGATGATTTCTTGATGAAATATCTCGTGTTGTTGATATTTTGCAATATTGATGGATGTTTGGATGGAAGGTTGGATGGTTAAATAGGCCGGATGGGATCGTTGGACTGATTTCTTACAATAACACATGCTTTTAAGGTCCCATTAAATAGAAACTTGTTATGTATGCATTCTTTTTGCAATTTTTTTTTTAAAAAAAAAAAATTCTAAATATGCAAATATGTACATTTTAACATCTCCTAAAATTTCGCTGAAAATTCCACCGTTTTCCCATGTTTCCCCGTATTGCTAGCTATCAGCGATATTATCGGCAATATCGATATTGTTTCCGTATCCCTGGCCAGCGAAACTTGTAGCGATACCGATAATCCAAACACTGATTAGAATAACACTCATTTTGCTAGTTTTGAGATATTTTGGGGACTTCTGGAGCTTGTGGGCCATAGGAAACCTAATGAAAAAAATCGACCCATTTTTTTCGTCACTCAACGAAATCGAACACCGCTTATTGCATTTGAGTTCTATGCTAAAATAGGTAAGAATATATATATAATATACATTTATTCTTTTCTACTTCATTTCTTTCATATTTGGGTGAAAATATGCATTTTTTCGGGGAAAAAAAATAGTATATTCCGATTTCTCTCTCTCTCTCTCTCTTTTTTCTTTTTTTTTTTCCATTTTTTTGCAATTTTGTTTAGGACTTTTGTGTTTAAAAGTTATTTAGGCCCCAAATACATTAAAATATCACTTCTTTTCTTTCTTTTGAGAGAGTAGTGAGATGTTTATCTGGGGCCTAAATAGTCTTTTTTTTCAAGAGTTTTCTCATTTATTTCAATTTTTCAATAGTTTTCTCAATTTTTAATAATTTATTATCTTCTATGTTTGTGTGGGGCCTAAATAGTTTTTTCCTTTATATGTAGGCTTGTCACTTGCGTGTTGGTTCTTGTTGATCATTGGAGATGGGAAAGAAATCGAAGACCAAGGACAATGATCTTACATGGGAATATTGTTCAAAGACGGATGAGAGCAATAATCTCCACCTGAGAAGTAATTTTTGTGATTAGGCATATTGGAGAGGTGTGTTTCGAATGAAACATCACCTAGCCTGAACAAAGAAATATGTAGCGACATGTCCCGAAGTCGGTGATGATATAAATTTGTTGGATGGTAATATTAGTGAGAAGAAGCAATAAGAAAAAATGATGTATGATGTTGCAAGTGTTCCTATTATTAATGATGTAGATGAAATGGGTGGAGGAAAAGAAAAGGAACAATGGATGATTTTATGGGAAGAAAGAGTGGGGCAAACGAAAAATAACAAGCCACTCTAAACCAAATATGGAATAAAGGAGATACAGATAGTGTGTGCATATCTATTTCTCGTTTTCAATATGTGAATGCTCTACTTTAACCTTGCGAAGAGTTCATTCTTCGCACATTTGATGGAAGCGGTTGTTGCATTTGGGCTGGGATTGAAACTTCTATCGTATCACGAAGGAATAAAATTTTGAAGATGGAGGTTGAGTCAATACAGAAATCTATTGATGTTTATAAGAAGGAATGGGGGAAGACTGGATGCATGATTAAATTAGATGGGTGGACCGATGGAGTGAATTGTCGATTACAAAAATTTTGATTGATAGTCCAAGCAGTACTGTATTTTTGAGATCTGTTGATACGTTCGATTATTTCAAAAAATGCAGATAATTTGTTGGGCTTGAGTCAATTATTGATGAAAAGGGCGAACAGAATGTCGTACATGTAGTTACATATAGCACATCCACCCTGTTTTTAAAATATCGATGATATTGGCCAATATATCCCACGATATTTCTTGTATCCCACCTGTGCGATACGAAACCCACAAGTAGTGGGATATATCCCACATGTTCGATCCGGTGAGCATTTTTAATTTTCGATCATTTTTTTTTTCCGTAAGTCATGTTAAATCACTGTCAAATTGTTATAAATCCCTGATTTTTCATGTTTTGCACGAAAAATCATGGATTGGGAGCTTTGATTTTGAGACTTGGAGGACAAGGACCGAGTTGTGGAAATTTGAAAAACAATTAAAAATTTTCAATTTCTCGCAAACCGGTTGCAATCTGTGTCCAAACATAAAATCAAACATGTATGTAACCTGATTTAGTGATCCTTCTTTTGCTTTTGAATGTATTGCTTGTGCTTCCACACGTCTTCTTACATTTATAAATTATATGAATAAACTTTGAATATACTTGCATCAATTCAGTTAGACAACACATAGATTAGGACCCCATACAAAGAAAACCTATTATGTGCGCTTGTTTTTGTAATGTTTTGATTTGTAAGTGTGTATTGATGTCTTTTTTAACAATCACTAAAATTTCATTGAAAAAATTGACCAATTTCCAATGTTTCCCTATGTTTCCAACATCAACGATACATTACGCGATACAACCGATATGTCCCATGCGATAACCGATACGTATCCATATCTCAAGGTTCCGATATGTAACGCGATATCGATATTTCGAACACTGCATCCGCCAATGTGAAGGTCGGTCAGATGTTAATGGAAAAGAGGAAGACATTGTTTTGGTCTCCATGTGCAGCTCATTGCATAGACTTAATGCTTGCAGACATTAGAAAGTTGCAAGTTCATTCAGAGATCGTGGCGAAAGCAATGGATATAACAATCTATATTTACAAACATTGTTGGGTCTTGAATTTACTGAGGAAGCACACAAAGGGGGAGTTGACTTCACCGGCAGTAACATGGTTTGCTACGTGTTACTTGACTTTGAAAAGCATCCATGAAAATAGGAAGGTAGCAGCTTCTCCAATACCGCAAAGGGGAAGCATGTTCAAGACATAGTTTTGACCGATGTACATTTTTGACCATCTATCAAGTTTTGCTTGAAGACCACTCTCCCATTGGTGAAGTTGCTACGACTAGCTGATTCAGATGAGAGGCCGGCCATGTGATATATTTATAAAGCGATAATGTGATATATTTATAAAGCGATAGATCAGATGGAAGAGGCTTATAGCAAAAAACTTGGGAGAGGTGAAAAAGTGATATTCAACCATATGGAAAATCATAGACCAACGGTGGAATCTTCATTTGCCTAGGCCCTTACATGCGGTGACTTATTTCTTAAATCCTATATTTTAGTATAATGAAAATTTTCATCCGGATTTAGAAATTAAAACCGACCTGTATGACTGTATTGAAAGAATGGTCCCGGATTCAAGGTAAAGGGTCATCATTGATGAGCAGATGGATAAGTTTAAAAGGGCCCATGGTTTATTTGGAAGAGAGACAACAAAATTAACTAGAGTGGCAAAGCAATCAGGTAATTTTACTCACAATTATTTGGCTTCTTTGAGTTTGATGGTGTGCCTACAGTTTATGAATTAGTTTATTTATATAATTAATTAATTATATATGATTGTGCTTTAGGTTTATGGTGGGAGAGTAATGGAGATGAGTGTCCAGAATTGCAAAAAACTAGCTATTTGTATTTTAAGTTTGACATGTAGTGCTACTGGTTGAGAGCGCAACTGGAGCACTTTTGAACAGGTGAGACATTATTAAATTCATTAAAACCTATAAATTCACTATGTAGTGACCAATAGCCTTATGTTATTACATTCATTGGCTTGCAGATACATTTGAAGAAGAGGAATAAACTCAAGCAGCAGAGATTGATTGCGCTCGTCTTCGTAAAATATAACCTCTAACTTGAAGTCCGTCATGCAAAGAGAGGACCAAGGGCTTGATCCTATATGATTATCATATATGGAATTTGATGACGAGTGGATCATGAAGAAAGATGATTTTGCACTTCCTACAGATAACACCTACATGGACATAGGTGAATGATTGGAGGATATGCAAGGTGTAGGCGGATCCACATCAAGACCAGATGGGCGACTTGGTATGATTGCATGCCATATGACTCATATTCTTATTGTTTAGTTTTGTAGTCTCATAATTATTAATTAATAGTCTTATATTAATGCATTATGCAAAAACTATTTTGTAGGTCCTAAAAAACTTGCTATTCGAAGTAAAGCAAATGGAAAAGCGAAAGTGGTAGAAGAAGAGGAATAGTTTATTTCGACGTCAAATTCTGAAGATGAAGATGATGTTGATAATGTTGACCTCATCGGTGATCAGGAGGAGGATGGCGCCGTCGCAGTCGACGAAGAATATATTCATTTGGACTTTTTATTTCCTTTTTGACTTATAAAAACAAGTGAATAGAGAATACATTATACATGTAAAAGGGGATGGGGAAAATGTTATTTTTTGAATCATATAGAAAGCTTACATGTACATGGGATGGGAAAATGGTTTTTTTTTTTTACAAAAAAAAAAAAAAAAAAAAAAAAAAAAAACTTGATTATGACATGATACAAAACATTGACAATGAATCAATGATACATTTAGCATACAGTTTATCACAATTTTAGATTTTATTTATTTATTTATTTATTTATTGGCATATTCATGACAAAATGGATGATTGATGTGTTTTTTAATTTTTTATTTACAATTTTTTTTTTAAAATGAAAATCTTAAAAAATCTTACGATTTATGATATGATTCACGATACGATACGATACGATTCAGACCCCTTTACGATTTACGATACGATAACGATTATGACAACAATGCTTGTAAGTTGTATCACTAATGTATCAATATCGCCAAAAAATCTATTTATTATTTTTTAAAAAAAAAATTCAATTTTTTATGTGCATGGTTATATGATTAAATGCATGTTTGTATGTGTGTATATGTATGCATGCATGGATGGATGAATGGATGGATCGTGGATGTATGTATGTATGCATGGATGGATGGATGGATCATGCATGTGTGTATATGTATTAGTCATTGTATGTATGCATCCATGGATGATTGGACAGATGGATGGATGAATCATGCATGTATGTACATGCATGCATAGATGGATGGTTTGATGGATCAACCATTTTCCCCATGTTTCCCCAATGTTTCCAGGAGTCAAAGATGCATGCTTGTAGGGCCCCATTAAAGGGAAACTTATTATTTGATTCCTAAAAATGCAAATATGCTTCTTTTTTGCTATTATTTGATTCTTAAATATGTAGATATGTGTACTTTAGCATCTCCTGAAGTATCATTGAAATATTCCACCATTTCCCCCATGTTTCTCCAATGTTTCCCAAGTCAGCGTTACATGCTTTCGACTCCCATTAAGGAGAAACTTATTTTCTATGCGTCTTGTTTGCAATTGTTTGATTCTTAAATATGCAAATGTGTATTTTAGCATCTCTTGAAATTTCATTGAGATATTCCACGATTTTCCCCTTGTTCCGCAATGTTTCCCTCAGTCAGCAATCCATTTTCAGGTATTGGCGATATCGATACATGTTTCCGTATCCCTAGCCAACAATACATGTAATGATACAGATACTATGAACATTGCTTGTAGTTAAGTCAGAAATAGGCCTGCAATGGGTGCAGTCTAAGTTATCAGTTTTTGGGTCGGTCTCTAATAAAAAATGTGGACCATTTAAGTAAACAAGTCGTGTTTGAGTTAACCCTGACCCAACTTGACCACCCATATACCATATTTATATAATCATTGTTCGAAGTACCCCTATATTATTTGTATCTCCAGCTCGGCGATACCGATAACACTCGTAGTATTAAAAATTCCAAGTATCGACGAGTATCGTTGAGTATCACTAAGTATTACTAATATATCGATGTCACCATTATATTTAACTGTGGAAATTCCAGATGTTGCCTGTATCAGTGATACTTCGATAATATCACCAATGTATAAATATCGCCAAAAATTTGTTTGTTAAAAAAATCCACTAAAATTTTTTTATGGGCGCATGGTTGTATGTAGTGTTCAATTTGTCAATGATAATATCGATAATATCGTGATTTATTGTTATTGAAACATGGGCAACATCGAGACCACAATCTTTCGTTTCCATTCCAATTATCGATGATTTCTCGGCAAAATATCGTATGTTGTCAATATTCTGAAATATTGATGGATGTTTGGATTGAAGGTTGGATTGATTTCTTACGACAGCACATGCTTATAAGCCCCCATTAAATGATAACTTATTATATATGCATTCTTTTTACAATTTTTTATTCCTAAATATGCAAATATGTGTATTTTACCCTCTTGAAGTTTCACTGAAACAGTCCACCGTTTTCCCTATGTTTTCCAAATCTTTCCCATCATTTCTGGTTTTCGATAATATTATTGGCGATATTGATATTGTTTCCGTACCTCGGCCAGTGAAACTTGTAGCGATACTAATAATTTTAACATTGTATATAAATGAATAAGTTTTGTACAACAATTCTAGTGCTTGCTTTAGTGGTAGAGAATGAGCCAAAAGGTCTCTGCCTTGAGCCTCCTAGTACTTTGTTTTTAAGTGGGTCGAGTCGGTCAGGCTTGAAAACTCTTTACATTTTCAACGGTAGAGAGCACCACAAAAAACCATCTTAGCTAGAGTTCGTCTCCAAGAAATCCTTTTACAGGCTTTTCTAATGTCTAGCACATAGATGAACCATCTTAAAGTTCACCAAGATGACATTTTCATCCATCTTGACCATCAAACACAAAATTCGCCTCTTGGATTAGAGCCTATCCAAAATTCACACTAATTAGGTGCCGCTAAAATTTTCAACAATGGACCTATTATGGACCCTAGTTGAGTGTCCAAAAGTTTGCCGATTGTTGAAACAATTAGGATGACCCAATATGTGTTATTTGGGCTATAATCTAATAGAGAGGTAGCCTATCAAATGGATGGACCCCATATGATATTCGTTCACTCTTTAGAAATAATAGCATATTACTAGAGTGATTATGTGCTCCCTATCTACCCTGTAATCCAGCCATATGCTTGTCAATCTAGAACATTCAACAGATTTCCTCCTTGCATGGATCACTTCTAAAACTGACATTAATAAGATGACTCTAAGTGCCTTTTTGATAATTAAGAAATCATGGGAAAGGTAGGAATTTGTAAACATTATTTACAATTTCCCAAGGTACTATTAAGAAATGGATTCCAATGGATTCCATCAAATTCGTATTACAAATGTCACATTGAATTTTGTGCTTGAGAATTATGGAAGTAGAAAAGTGTAATGATTATACCATGGAATCTATGGTTTTCTTTTCAAATCAATCATGGGAAAACATCATGTCAGTGGAAAACTTCTTCCTTTCTTTTCCCATGGATTTTCACTTCTCAAAAGGCCCCTAATTGAAATCAAACGGAAACTTGTGGATTACCAATAATGATCAAGAGGCAAAAGATAAAGTGGCAAGGATCAGCCACTCAGTGAGATTTTTTGCTTACAAACAATCCAAGAGGTGTCCTGTTTACGGAACAGTCTAGATGGACAAGCATGCTCACCAATTCACTCCAGTGAACTTTGGACACAGTTCACCAACATGGTAAATGTTAGAAAAAAAAAATCCCTAATGCAACATTGAAACAGGTAATTCCTGTCAAGGTTACCACTAAATTGCAGGAAGAATCCTTCCAACCTCCATATGCTGTAATGTTTTTCCAATTTAATCCTGAAATGTTTATATTGTATGCCCATTCCATATAAAGACGCTTTCATCTTTACCTTTACTTTTCACCTACATATATCATGTGCTTTGTCATGAAAATGTAAATAATAGACTGAAATTCCCCTTCGCTAGTTCACCACTTATGAATCTTCATCTCATCATTTGTCATAATGACACAAAAAGCTAGCACCTGTTTTTCCTTTCTATAATGCAGAACTGCAGTATGTCAACACAGCAGTCTTGATTGTTGTACCAAAAACAAGTTCAGATTGCAGATATTTTTGGCTTGTGTTGAATGAAAGGAACCACACATGCATTTCTGTTACATACTTGGCACTTATGACTAAAGAATAACAGAAGAAGCATGTTTTCACAGAAACAGATGCTAGTGCCAGGGAGTTCTGGAAGAATAAATGCACGCCATACATATTGTCAAAACGATGAGAGCAGAGTACAAAGCAAGATATGCAGATTAGGCTAGCAAAGTAGTGTTGCCTCAGCATGGGGGCAAGACAAGCCACAAGAACAACAACCATACCACTAAAGCTTCATCGAACAGGCGTTTTGCCTTAGCCAGTTGTTCATGGTCATCATCTCCAGAAGATGTTGTCTTGAAAAAATGTATCCTCTCAAGCGCACCACAGAATTTCCCAAACAGTTCATCTTTTGAAACCCCTACAATCACATGAATTATCAGAAAGAAAAAAATATATGATGAACTATTAGATAAGCCAGCAGATATATTGAAGTACGGAAGTTAAGGCCACAAATACACGACTCTCCTCCTATGAATCAAACTGAAAACCAAAACGTGGGAGGCATGCCTAATATTTAGAACTTCCTATATGAAGAAAATGCTAATTTCGGACATTGAATGTGGGAAGAGCAGGTCTCCCACTCCTGGTTATTAGATCAGCACTCCCTCCTCCATTTCCTTCTCCTTTTTCAAGGACTCCTGTTTCCAGATGTTCACTTCTCATTTTAATCTTCTTCTTTTTTTAAAAAAACTTTTTGAGAAAAGCTTCTATTACCGATAATGTACACGTGAGATTGGTTGAAGACTCAATCCAAATGAATTCCCCAGTATTTTTCACTTAGTTTGGACTTGAAAACATAAATAAAAAATGCTTGGAGGATTTGGAGAAAGATATGGCACATGTCACAATCACAAGAAGAACTCCATTGGCTGGTGTTTGCTGAAGTTAGAAAATTCATGAGTATCATGAGATGGTGATGTATCAAGACTTCTGAGCAGCAAAATGATTAGTTTTGAACCTGTAAGATTCAGATCTGATCTAAGCGCTGCAGGATATTTTTTTTATGGTAAAAGGTAAATTTATTGAAGGAAGAATGAAGAAGCACAGGAGAAGAGGATAGTGAGGGGCCTACCCACTGCTCCCCCACCGGCCCACGCCAGTTAAATCAAATCAGTCCAATCACCCACGAATTCATTCTACAGTTTACAAAATACTTGTGGCCCATCGCAAGAAATGACTGCCTTTATCCTTGAAGAAAGAGAGCAAAGCGGTAGCTGATCTATTGTTAGAAGTGTGGTTTGTTGCCCTCTTTCCATATCAAGCATATCACGTTAGGAAAGAAAGTTGTCACAAAATTTTCATTCTTTTATTGGGAACCCCCCAGTCATCCACCACCACCATCATCATCATCATCTAAGTCTTAACCCAACTATTGGGGTCAGCTATACGAATCCTGTTCTCCATCAGACTCGAAATGTCAGATTGTCAGGACTCATGACAAATGTTGAGGTGGAAGTCTGAAGCCAGTTGCCAACCTGACGCAACCCTACTTTATCCGGCTTGGGGCCAGCAATGAGAGCCCTGGTGGAGTTACTAGTGTGTTGGAGTGTCTGTGTGCAGGATTATGTTGTGTGCGCAAGCGCCATCCACCCAGTGGATAACTTCCAACATGTCATAGACTCATGTGTGTGTTGGGAACCCTCCAATACCAAGTTAAATCACCAATTGAACCACGCATATAACCCACCTCATGCGGAGGAGAACCAAATAAATTTATCCACCTTAAATGCTACCTAAAAATGGATGAGAAGGTGATCAAAAGACTACGCTCCTCTCAACATATGATGCAACCATTCATTATCATCATATTCCAATTCGATCCATTTGTTTTTCCTTTCTTTTCTTTTATTGTCTTTTTTTTTCTTAACCATGGCCATCCAAATGCAGTGACCCCAGGAGACCCATTAAATTCCCATATCATGCTCATCAGGGTGGCAATATCCCACCCAGCATTCCCAGAGAGGTAAAAGAACTGAAACTTCCTACAGATTCCAGTTTCCTCCTCCATCTATCTTCGCAATCAGAAGAGGGGCAAAACCTCCCAACTTGAGCCACCAAAGTATATAATTCCTAGATTTCTTCTTCTTCTTCTTTATTGGAAAGAAACCGGGGAAACCAGACCAGCCCACTTTCTCAAGTGCCAAAACATAGGGATCTCATGCTGATTACATGCAACTCCAAATAATTTAGGGAAACCATGGCATAGCCTGGAGTGGTCACACCATATGCCAATCTGAAACACCTTGTTCTCGAAGGAAATTGCAAGGCCACCTACCACAGCCTTCCAGATAGTTGACACACTATACAGTGATGACAATTAAGTAGTCCATTCTCCTGAATCGACCCCAGGTAATCTTATCTATTTCCCAAGAAGTGCCCTTTTAATCAACTTAAGGTTTAATTCCAGCTTATCCATGCGTCAAAGGCTAGCAAACCTTGTTCCACCCCACTGGATCATCATCATCAAAGCATTATCCCAATTAATTGGGGTCAGCTACATGAATCCTGTTCCACATTGGATTCATGATGAAAGTCATGGCATAAGTTTGATGCCAGTTGCCAACATAACGCAATCTTCCTCCTTTATCCGAACTGGGGACTGGCAACGAGAGCACAAAACTCCCAAAGGGCAACTTCAATTGAAGTTAGCTAAATACCCATGGACAAGCATCTACTTTTCCAGACAGAATTTGGGTTCTTCCTTCCGACGACAATCTCCCATAATTGCTTAGCCAGTTTTCCAATGCATAAAGGTAGCCCCAAGTAAGATGCTTAAAGTTTGTCAACCTTACATCCAAGCTGCAGGGCCATGGCCCTCGTACCATCCTCCCCCAATAAGAGCGTATTAGAGGTGGCCACCAGCAAGAAATCCAATAGCAAGTATAAAAAAATGAAAATAAAAAATAACGAAAATACAACATCCACCAGCCAAGGTGCTACTGCTCACAAACAAACACCCTCTTCTTCTACCGAAGAGCCGCATCTGCTAGGAAAACCCTTTTTCTTTCTTCAAATTATGACAACTTCTGAAAGTTTACATGTAGGGATGAGGCTTTTTATAGACCTCATATATAGAGTCACCTAGACATTGAGTTTTGCAATTTTTAGCTTCTAGATGTCTCTTTAATCAAATATAACATAGACACCTAGGCTTCTATTCTATAAAGAAAACATACTACTAAAGACAGTAACAAAAGATCTTCTCCCAAAGTACACTGAAGAAAATCTGGAAATTAAATTGTATACCTCTAAGCCAATCCATTGGCTAATCTTGCTATCTAATTGACATGTGGACCATCCAATTGTATATGGTTCAGCCAGACCATCAGATTGATTCTATGAACCACACAGTCTTTCCAGACCAATGATCTTGGTTGTAAAAAGAATGAGGACCATTGATGGACCTTCAATCAGAGCACTCTGGACCCATGATGTGGTCCAGACCCTTAATCTAGACAGCTGGATTTTCCAATCTTCAATCTGGATAGTGAGACTTGCCAGATATTAGATAAAGACCATTGAATGGGCTTGATTGATGGTATGATGGTCTATTCACTCATCGTCCAGCCTCTATGACCTAGAAGCATCATCAATTCTTTGTGTTGGGTCCCAGGTGCATCAATTTTCCTTGGTTGAAAAGGAACTTCCCGTCGAGCAAAACCAGTAGTAATCCATCACCACAATCCACCTTTGTAATGTGACTGTCGCTTCTTTACAGCTCTCCATGTCCTTTGTAGTGTGCCCCTTTTGCAACAGCAAATTCAATACCCTTGGATGTTATATTGTCAATCTTGGAGTCATCCTTCAGTCTCAGACTCTCAATAGGCTTCTTCACTATGGTATTGCCCTCGTTGTTGCTAGCCTTCTATTTGTCGTGCTCCAATCACTGTTAGTAGGGGACCAAGCATGGTTTAAAAAATCATCCTATACCACTAATTTCAGCTGAGTTGTATCGGTTTCAGTTGGAAACCAGTCAGTGTCACAACCCACTACATGATATACCCCCAGCTTGGTGCCAATTCAGTCTGCATCATCCTGTAACTTCATGGCTAGTCACACCGAGTCACTCACAACCAAGAAATAATAAAGAGCGGCTTTTGCCTAAAAAGATGTGCAACTTTGATCTTATGGGAAGGGGAATATTCATAGGATAATGGGTTGGATTTAAAGAGGAGCAGGAGGTAATTTGACCCCCAAAAAAGGTGCAATTTATGAGTTGACGGGGATGGGGCTATCTATGAGTTGATGGGTGGGTGTGAAAAGAGCTCTCTCCCGCCTCCAAATAGCCATGTACTGTGACGTGGTCGTGACATGAGCCTGTACTTTCCAAACATTAGTTTTTCTAGCCCTGAAACCACTTTTTCATTTTTTTGGAGGATGAAAATGCCCAACCGCCATAACTGCCTCTCGTACGTTAGGCTCTTGTCTCAAAAGGAGAAATATTTTTAAAAAAAGGAACGTGGCCCCCACCAAAAAAAGGATTCAGCCCACCCCTCGGTCAGTTTGATCTGTTCATTTTAATCAGACAGTTGTGAACCCAAATGAGGGTTTTTTCAGTTTTCTTTTTGAAGTTCTCTGTGGCCGACAACTACACTAACATTGTGCGTTAATTTTGAACTATTTTCTTCTATGTGGTCTATCTGTGATGAGTTTTGAACTCGAACTTGGGTGAATGACATGAAATTAAAACCCCTTACATTTGGACAAGATAGATTTTCTTTGCAACCCAATGGGCCCCACATAAGATATGGATGGGTTTAAAATGTGGGGCCATTGCCGCACATGGGTCATTTGGTCGTTTCCTTCTTCCTTCCTTGGTTTTTTTCATGGGAGGGGAGGAGGGTGTGAAAGGGAGGATGGTGTTTTTTGGTTTCCTTCCTTCTTCCTTCCTTATTTCTTCCTTCCTTCTTCATTCCTTGGTTTCCTTTATAGTTAGTTGTTTTTCGGTTTTTTTGTTGGGCATGAATGGTGGGAGTTTGTGAAATGGAGGAGGGGAGGTGTGGTGGTTCTCTTTTTTTCATGGGAGGGGAGGAGGGTGTGGTGGTTCTCTTTTTGCTTTGTATTTTTTTTTTTTTGTATGAATGGTGGGAGTTTGTGAAATGGAGGAGGGTGTGGATGAATTTTGTAATGGATGAACAGTGGACTGTTGATATTCACTGTGGAGCACTGATATTAACGGTGGACAGCCGAGATTCACTGTGGACCGCTGATATTAACAGAGGACCGCTTATATTCACTGTGGATCACCGATATTAACAGAGGACCGCCGATATTAATAGTGGACCGTTGATATTCACTATGGACTGACAATATTAACAGTAGACCGTTAATATTCACTATGGTTCACTGATCTCACAAAAACGGCCATGACTCCCTCATTACACGTCCGATTTAGGTGATCTTGTGCTTGTTGGAAAGATAATTTAATGAAGTTTCAAATGGCTTTAGAATCATCACATTTAGACACCATTTGATTGCCTAAAAGTGGGCCCAAAGTTCATCATTCACTGTGGATCCCTGATATTCATTGTGGACCACCGATCTGACGAAAAAGGCCATAACACCCTCGTTACATATCCGATTTGTGTGATCTTGTGCTCATTGGAAAGGTAATTTGATGAACTTTTAAATGGCTTTGGAATCATCTCATTTGGACATCATTTGATTACCGAAAAGTGGGCCCAAAGTTCATTATTCACTGTGGGCTACCGATCCAACGAAATCGGACATGTAACGAGGGAATTATGGCCATTTTCGTCAGATCGGTGGCCCAGAGTGAATATTAGCAATCCATAGTGAATAATGAACTTTGGGCCCACTTTCAGGCAATCAAGTGGTATCCAAATGAGATGATTCCAAAGCCTTTTAAAAGTTCATCAAATTATATATCCAACGAGCATAAGATCACCCAAATCGAACATGTAACGAGGGAGTATGGCCATTTTCGTGGGATCGGTGATCCATAGTGAATATCAGTGGTCCACTCTTAATATCAGCGGTCCACAGTGAATATCGACGATCTACAATGAATATTGACGATCCACAAGGAAAATATCAACGATCCACAGTAAATATCGATGATCCACCATACAATATTCATCCATTACAACATACTTCCATCTCAACATTCTTCCATTACAAAAATTCATCCATTACAACATTCATCCATTACAAAAATTCATCCATTACAACATTCATCCATTCCAACGTTCATCACATTCATCCATTACAACATCTTTCCATTATAAAAATTCATCCATTACAGTATTCTTCCACACCCTCTTCCCTTTCACAAACTCCCACCATTCATACCCAATTAACAAAAAAAAACCCAAAAAATAACTATAAAGAAGACTAAGGAAGAAAGAAGGAAGAAGGAAGCAGGAAGGAAACCAAAAAACGCCATCCTACAATGAATATCGACGATCCACAGTAAATATCGATGATCCACCATACGATACTCATCCATTACAACATACTTTCATCTCAACATTCTTCCGTTACAAAAATTCATCCATTACAACATTCATCCATTCCAACGTTCATCACATTCATCCATTACAACATCTTTCCATTATAAAAATTCATCCATTATAGTATTCTTCCACACCCTCTTCCCTTTCACAAACTCCCACCATTCATACCCAATTTTTAAAAAAAAACTCAAAAAACAACTATAAAGGAGACCAAGGAAGAAAGAAGCAGGAAGGGAACCAAAAAACATCATCCTCCCCTCCCATGAAAAAAACAAAGGAAGAAGGAAACAAACAAATGGCACTCGTGCAGAAGAGCCCCATGTTTTGAACCCATTCACATATTATGTATGGCCCACTAGGTTGTCGTGAAACAAACCCAACCAGTCCACATGTAAGGGATTTTAATTTCATGTCATCAGTCCAAGTTTGAGGGCAAAACTCATCATAGATGGACCACACCGAAAGAAACAGTTTAGAATTAATGCACAATGTTAGTGTAGTTGTGGGCCACATAGAACTTCAAACAAAAAACCGAAAAAACTCTCCTTTGAGTTCACGATTGTCCGATTAAAATGAACAGATCAGATCGGCCAAGGAGTGCCAAGGAGTGAGGCGAATCCTTGTTTTTTGTGGTCCAAAGTCCGTTAAAAAAAAAAAAAACTTTCACCTTTTGAGACAAGAGCCTACCATACGAGAGGCAGCTGTAACAGATGGTCATTTTCATTCACAAAAAAATGAAAAAATGGTTTCAGGGCTAGAAAAACTAAGTTTGGAATGGACAGGCTCCTATCGCAACCACGTCACAGTACGAGGTTATTTGGACTAAAAACCTTGGGTGGGAGTGAAAAGAGCTCTCTCATGCCTCAATATCCCTTCTCCTTCTCTTGCTTCTTCTTTTTCTTTGGAACTTGGGGATCTACTACCATGTATGTGATCATTCCTTCAAAAAAAGAGTCCCTTCCCATTTTTCCTACATTTCCTAAGTTTTTTATTTTTTATTTTTTTTGTAATCAATTCTCGATTGTAATCAACTATCTAATATAATCAATTCTCGATTGTAATCAATTATGTAATATACTAATTTTTTTATAACGTCTGGGTGTCCCCGCCCCATTTTGAGGTGAGACTATTCCTTGCGAATGCACGCAATCACCCGCAAACCACGTGCATCGGGTAATCCCGAGGAGGGGAATTGAACTCGCGTCTGTGGGGAGCACACCCACGACGCTTTCTGTTGGCCCAAACCCCATGCAGGTAATATACTATTAGAGAGTATTTGATTGTAATCAACCTATGCAATAATTTATTATATGGTGCCTGTGGGAGTTTTGTCTTTCATTGCCAGTCCCTAGCCCGGATAAATGAGGGTTGCATTGGGTTGACAATCGGTGACATTCCAAAACGCTTTGCATTGGAACCCGAGTGCAATGAAAAATGGGCAAGGGTTGGCTAGGGCATCCACCAAAAGCGACACGCCAACAACGCCCAATTGTTATGAGAAGCAGGCAAAGGTTCCCACACTATTCCGGATGTGCATGGGTAAAGAAGCTAATCTAGGAGAATAGGATTTGTCTCGCCACATGAAATATATGAAAATTGAAAGGTAAGAGAGTTAATAAATATGCATTGCAAGTAGGTAAGAGGAGATAATCAATGTGATTAGTGCATATGCGCTCAAATAAGTTGGAGGACGGAATCAAGAGATAATTTTGGGAGGCTATGGATGTTCTAATGCAAGGAATTCCAAACGGAACGATGATATTTATAGGAGGAAACTTAAATGGTCATGTAGGAAAAGAGAGTCGAGGATATGAGAGGGTGCAGGGAGGATATGATTTTGGGAGAAGGAATGAGACAAGGGATGCCATCCTTGATTTTCGCAATGGCATACAATCTACCTCTAGCAAACAAATACTTTAAAAAGAAAAATAAACATTTAATAACTTTCAAAGTGGATCATATACAAGCCAAATAGATTTCTTTTGACTTGGAAAGACAAAACAATCAATATATAAGGACTGAAAGGTTATACCAAGAGAAATTTGATTGAGCAACATAGGTTAATAGTTATGCATCTTTACACACTGAGATGGAAGAAAGGCAATAAACTTAATAGATGTCCAAAAACGAGGTGGTGCAATTTAAAAGGAGAAAAAATAATGTTATTCAGTAACAAAACGATGGAAGAAGGAAAGTGCAATGTCGAAGAAGAAGTTAATGATATGTGGAACTAGACAACTAAGTGCATTAGGAAAGTGGCAAAACATATTTTAGGAGTATTTTGCAAGAAAAGTCGCTAAGGAAATTTGGTGGTGGAATGACGATGTACAAAAAACTTGTAACGAGAAACGTTCATGTTTCAAAGCCTGGCAAAGGATTAAAAACAATGAAAATTTAGAACAATATAGAAATACTAAAAAGATTGCTACGAAAGTAGCAAGTGAGGCTAAACTTAAGGCTTATAATGATCTTTACAATAGATTGGGGAGGAGAATGAGAAATATGTCTTCAAACTTGAAAAAATAGGGACCTAGATCATGTTGGAGCGACGACCAAAGGGTACTAGTTGGGGAAAATGAGATCAATGAAAGGTGGAGATGCTATTTTCAAAACTTGTTAAATGAAAATCACTCTGAATGCATAGGGATAGAAGGAACTGTAAACTCAAATGACATCGGACACCATAGATTCTTTTGTAAGATTAGGATATCTAAAATGAAAGAAGCTTTGAGAAGGATGAAAATAGGAAAAGCCCTCAAACCAAATGGTATAGCTATAGAGATTTATAAGTGCATGGGAGATACAGGGTTATTTTAGTTTTTTTTTGTAGTTGATAGAATTGCTCTACAATATTGTAAGATCGAAGAAAATACTAAAATGTGGAAAAAGTGGCATCGTACCTATTTATATGAATAAAGGAGACATACGGAGCTGCACTAACTATCATGGATTAAATTATGAGCCATACTATGAAACTTTGAAGAGTGTGATTGAGCAAAGACTAAGGCATAAGACATATTAGAAATTTCATGCCAGGGAGGTCTACCACTAAAGTTACTTTCCTACTTAGACAATTGATGGAGAAATATAGGGAGGGAGGGAGGATCTCAACATGGTCTTTATTGACTTAGAGAAAGAATAAGATGGGGTCCGTGAAGATTTCATCTGGTGGGTGTCGGGAATAAAGGAGTTTCAAGATTATATAATGACATGATTGAAGATAAGTGGAAGGTAGCGGTAACAAATATAGGGACCGCTATTGAAGAGACAAGTGAGTTCCCAATTGCTATAGGTTTGCACTAGGGATCAGCATTGAGCCTAGCTTTAGAATCTAAAGGTTTTAAGATTAGTAGGCAGATGGAGTGTAATTTTACTAACAATAGGAGTGGAAACAAGAAATTAGTTAAGATTGCTAACAAAGAAGTTTCCCAAAATAACCACTTTCGATATCTTGGATCGATAATTCCTGAGAGTGGAGAGATTGAGAAAGGATGTTGCCCATAGAATTCAAGCTAGGTAGAAGAAATGGAGATGTGTAATGCAGGGGCATTTTCACACCGGGCTCGAGTGGGGTTGCCTGTGGGATGCAAGGGCACACTCGGGGTGGGCGGCCCATGTGAGGCGAGCCCCACCCGTATGAGGCGGGTGGCTCATGTGAGGTGGTACCCATGTGATTTGAGGCCCACGAGGGGGGTTTGGCTGAGGTTCTAACCCGTGAGATGTGGGGCCTGGGCTATGAGATAAAGGGGTTGATTCGCCATGCTCTAACAGTTCGAGCTTTTAGAGCAAGTGGTTAATTGTCCTATATCAATGTGCCTTTAGAACAGTTGTGTACCAATCAAACTAATGGGAAAATTATATAGGTTAGCTATAAGACCAGCCATGCTTTATGGGACTAGAACGTTGAGCAGTTGAACAGGTTCATAGGATAAGTGTAGCTGAAATGAGGATGTTGAGATGGATCAGTGCAAAAATGAGAAAGGATAGAATTAGAATGAATGCATTTGAGAACACTTATGAGCAACAGCAATTGGTAATGAGATGAGGGAAAGTAGACTTGGTTTGGTCAAATGCCACGAAGACCAAGAACTGTGCAAGTTAGGAGTAAGTTGGTTCAAACTAAAGACTCTAAAAGGGAGGAGGAAGGCCCATGGGTGGAGGTACTAATAAAAGACTTGATTGATGACCTATGGTCTAACTGAAGTCATGGCCCTTGATAGAGTGGAATGGTGGAAAAGGATTCAAGTACCCGACCACAATTAGTTGGGATAAGGCTTAGATGATGATGATGATGATGATGATGGATGATTTATTGATTTTGGTTCCACGACTCACCTGATGACGAACGATTTGTATTTTTTCAGCAATACAACTTAGTTTTGGACCCAGGTTAGTCGAGGACCAAAACCAAGATTTTAAACCATGGACCCAAGTATCAATCTCAGTTTTGACATATCATGAAGAGTTTGCCAGTCTGATCATTGAATAGTTCATCCCCTTCCATGCCAATTTAACCACTGAGTTTTCCATCACTTCATCATTTGTTCCAGTTGTCCATGCATTGTAAGTGTGTTGGCTGATCTGTCCTTTTTTTCCAATTATCCGTCAACTTTCCTTCTAGTTCAGTTGACTTTTCATCTGATCCGACAGTGATCCGTCAGCAGATCCACCTGGTCAGTTAATCAAGCAGTGGATTTCATGTGATCATCACCTTGCATTGTGAAATTTTCATCATGAACCTCTTCCCAAGGAGTTTCAGACGCTGCTTCCTTTTGTTCGGTAGTCAGTTCTTGCCCTTCTGCTTTTGAAGAATTGGAGGATGACTAGAACTCTTTGGACATCAGCTTAAAGGTGAATCTTCATCCATCCCTCACAAACTTTTAGGTATCCCTTTATTCATTATGGATGACTTTTCTTTGTTGGTCCATGGCCTTCCCAGGATTACATGCAATAGTCAGAAGCAATGGACTGGTATCCGTTTCTGGATAAAAACTTGCTTTGATTTCTTGACTTTCTATTGCATCATATGGGCTTTGTTTTAAGGAAGACACACCTCTATGGTGGTCAAGCATAAATGACTGGAATAAACAAAAGGATGAGGCAACAAGATACTATGGATACAAAGATTAGGTCTTGACCTGTGGAATGCAATTTCCCAGATTTCCAGACACTGTCACATACAAGACAAAGGTCTCACTAGAGAGAAATTTAAGACAAGTGGAGGTTAACTGAGATCCAAAGAAGGGGTGGTCTAGCCTCCTGCATGAAAACAACGCTTCGGGTCCACAGTGATTAGAAGTGTGGACCATAGATTAAGATCCAGGTAAAGTTTATTTGCATTTCCCTAATATTTTTTCCTTCTAGTAATCTACTTGTATTTTCATTTTTCTTACAAGTGCCCAATATTTTGCTTGATAAAGGAAATCAAAAGAACAGTCTGTTCTTGGCCCTCCACTGCATATCAGAATCAACAATGTGCACTCTAATATTGATAAAGCCACCATTAAGAAGCAATTCAACAAGCTTAATATCAAGCATTTTCGCTAAATAAACAAACAGAAAATGACATAAGCTATTAGATTTATGCTTAGCATCCATGTATAATTTCCAGTGATACACCTATGAGACAAAGGTCCAACACCATACCTAAAATATGGGGATCTCCAGTCCACTCATCATTCTGGTTAAGAAAGAAAATGATTAAAAAAAAAAAAAAAAAAGTAAAATCAAAAGTTACATCTCAACAAAGCAGAGCAAAATCATCCCAATCTATCATAAATCTTAATTTCATATGGTGACATACCATATTAATGAAACAACTAAAAAATCTCGAATGTCTAGATAAAAAAGATCACCATTTTTAATAAGTAATTAAGTACAGAGATCATGTGAATAGTCAAAAAAACATAATTACCATCTGAAACATGTTGTGCACCGTTAGCTATTAAAAAGACATGATAACATCATTAAACTTGATACTTGTGATAATTCTGCATATTATTAGGGTTGAAGGACCTGAAAGGAAGATTAGGGTAGGGGAAGACAGAAGACCGAAAAGGACAAGGGGGACTGCTTTCAACCGGTTATAGGCAAAGGATAAAATGCTTACTGGATCATTTCAGTAATACGCAAATGATTATCACCAACGTTTGCATTTTGTGCCTCCGAAACACAGAACTGGTGGACCACTTACTGTTACTTTGCTGGATTGTATAGTGGAGGTTTCCCGACCTCTTCAAGATTAATTATGTGATTCCAGTGACCAATTTCTTCTCTATAAAGAAAACTAAAAAGAAGAAAAAGTAAACCTGTAAAAGGGTTTGAAGTCTCACACAAAGGAGTACTGGTCCTCTCACAAAGGAGGAAAACAGAGTTGGTGAAGTCGCAGGGACAACTCTGGGGTCGTACAACTCCAATGCTCCCCACAATGTGAACTTTGTGTTTAACAGAATTCTCAAAACTCACTCCAATGCCCCCATAATGTGAATTCTGTGTTTCATGGAATTCTCAAAACTCACAAAGAAAATAGATAAGATGTCGAGGTCATTAATCTCAAATCATTTGGGCATTCCAATGTATGGGAGGTTATTGGAGTTCTGCAAATCCAAAAGAACCTGCAATAAAAGTTGAGAATGGAAGGGAATGTTGGGGGGCAAAAAAGAAAAAGAATAATGAGGCAATCATTACTTCTCGACCTTAGTTGCAAAATTCTTCCATTTACCTGAACTCCCTCGATTTTTTTAAAAAGATACCTAAACCTCCTTAATTTATATATATATATATATATATATGAAAGATAACTGAAATTTTTATTAGAAATGCACAAAAAACGCAAGAATACAACCCAACTCTACAACTCAAAAATAGAGGAGAGATTGGAAGGATTAACTGCCACATAAGACGCCCAACCCAAAACATTACATCTGATCTCCCGAATAACCTCTTGAAACGAAAATTTTCTATTCTAGAAGCATCACCTATTACACTCCCCCCAAATGGACCACAACGCTGGTAGAATTAGCATTCTCAAATAGCTTTCCCTTCTTTACCAACCCTCCACCATGCCACACCCAAAGCAGGTCCACCATTGACTTTGGCATCACCCAATCTGAATCAAAGATGTCAAGAAAGGACTCCCACACCTTTCTAGAAAAAGTACAATGAATGAAAGGTGATCAATTGGATCCGCATCATCCATACACATCAAACAAATGTTAGGAAGAATGAGAGCTCTTCTTTGCAGATTATCAATGGTTAGAATTCTCTTTCTACCCACAAGCCACATGAATTCCACCACCCTAGGAGAAGCACCATAAGACCATAGATGAAATGGGAAATGATGAGAACAAGGCTCTTCGCATATCAACTTGTAGAAGGAGCAAACGGAGAAACGACCCAAGTTGCTAGCTTGCCAAAACATTGCATCATCATCTTGGGACGAAGGGACTATGTTGTTCAATCTAGCCAACAAATCCAAGATTTCCGAGATTTCCTCTTCTGTCATCTCCCTACGATAAGGAGTAGACCACACAATCGAATCGCTGAGAATTCCAAGATTTCTTCATCTACCATCTCCCCACAACAAGGCGAGGACCACACAATCAAGTTGCTAGCCACTGAATAGCAATCATGGATAGAGATAAACCAATCTGTGGCGAGCCGAGCCACACTAGGAAAATCTTCTTGAAGCGCCTTATCTCTAACCCAAATGTCCACCCAAAAGTGGATGCGACTACCAAATCCCAAGGAGAAGGAAATCCCACTCTAAAATAAATAATCCACTGAAGCAATCGATTTCCGCAACTCAAACATCCAATACAGAAGATCTTTTGACTTCCCAACCCCTCTCCAACACGCCATACTTCAAAGCAAGGATTTCCCTTCCTGGTCTTCCTTGCTCAGTACTGAAATGCCAAAGCCATTTTCTGAGAAGAGACCAATTTAAAAACTCCAAAACCTTGAGCCTTGCTCCACCTTCAGGAAACAAATTACGAACCTCATCCCATTTGAGGAGATGAAACTTCTTTTCAATCTCTATCCCTTGCCACAACACAAAAAAAAAAAAAAAAAAAAAAAAAAAAAAAAAAAAAAAAAAAAAAAAAATCACTTCTCAACTTTTCAAGCCTAAGCAAAACAGATGAAGAGGGACGTAAAATACACAAGCATATTGGAAAACACCGCTTTTATCATAGTTAACCAATCACCCAACGATAGATACCGACGCTTCCAAACAAAAAACTTCCTTTCAAATCTTTCTATAACCTTATCCCACAAGTGCTTGGCCGATTTTCCACAAATAAAAAAAATAAAAATAAAAAAGAGGCAATCCCAAGTGCAAAGATGGAAACATCCTTTTTTGCATCCAAAATCCACCACCAGGTTTGACAACTCCTCGTTGTCCACATGAACTCCAAGCAATTCACTCTTGGTAACCTTAATGCTAAGCCCCGAAACCCTTTCAAAGCAAAGAAAAAAAGAAAAGAAAAAAAGAGAGAGAGAGAGAGAGATTTTTGGCAAATTGTCAACTTAGACCACATCCATGTCACAAAATAGAAGGGTGTCATCGGCATACTGAAGGTGACTAATATGCACCCCTCCATTCGAGAGACTAACGCCATTGATTAAACTGGCAACTTCTCCTCTATGCAGCATCTGACTCAAAGCTTCCCAGGCCACAACATATAAATACAGAGACAACAGATCGTCTTGTCTAATGCCCCTAGAAGACATGAAGAAGCCTTTAGGCGAACCATTGACCAGAATAGAAAAGGCAACGAAGTGAACACATGACTGCATCCAATCCCTCCATTTTTGCCCGCGAAGCATATAGTCGAGGAACCCCCAAACTACCTGATCATATGCTTTTTCTAAGTCGACCTTGCAAACTACCCCACTCTTCTTGTCTTTGTGACACAAATCAATACATTCATGAGCGATTAACGCACTATCATAAATCTACCTACCCATCACAAAAGCCACTTGGTTCTTAAAAATAATTTGCGCAAGAACCCTCCAAAAGTGAAGCGCCAAGACTTTATTTAACCAAGATTTTGTGTGGGCCTCCAATAAGACTAATAAGCTGAACATCTGTAATCAAATCCACCCCTTCGACTTTAGGCAAGAGGGCAATGAAAGACACCCCCAATTCATTAGAAAGGCAGCCTCGATCATAAATTCCGAAACAAAGTCCATCACATCTCTTTTAATCACTTGCTAGAAATGTTGAAAAAACAACATAAGGAAACCATCAGGGCCAGAAGCCTTCTCCCCACACATAGAATCTAGAGCAGCCTTAACCTCAACAAATGGAAATTCAAGAGACAATGCCGCCTCCCTCGGCAACTATGGGAAGACTAAATTGTCTGACCGCAGTCTCGACCACTATTTACGGGATAGAAGATTTTTATAGAAGGAGACTGTAGTCACATATCTTCCCTTTCTCAGAAGTTCTGCTATAGTTAACAACGAAGATACTAATTTTGTTGCTCCAAGCCCTTGCACTAATGAAGTTATGAAAGAAATGAGTATTCCTATCACCTTTTTTAAGTCATAGCGCACTTAATCTCTACCTCCATTTGACACCCTCTTCTTTAATGTGATTGGCATAAATAGTAGCATGTCTTCATCTCTCTTCACGCTCTTCATCCGATAGCTGATCAACCTCTTCCTTAAAATCCAACTCATGCATCACCCTTAGAGAAGCCTCGAACTCTGCTTCCCTAGCGCCCCAAACATCTTTTTTCCAAACCTTTTTTTTTCCTTTCAATTACCGCAACTTACAAGCGAGACAATAATTGGCATAACCTTGAACCACAAAAGACTCCCACCAGTCTTTTATCAAAAGATTAAAGTCCTCTTATCTCCATCCAAGCTCTCCCGAATATGAAAGGTTTCAGCCCCAAATCCTCTTTGAGCACTTCCAAAACAATAGGACAATGATTTGAAATTGGTTTCAGCAAACACCTTTGACCAACCAAAGAAAATTTCTCTAACCATTTAACAAAAACTAAGAATCTATCCAACTTGGATAAAATAGGGTCAACCTGACCATTTGACCATATACTTGCCACCTTCAAGAGGTAAATCAATTAGTTCATGCTTCTCAACCCATTCTGTAAATCCTTTCACGATGCTAGTAATGTGTCCATCATTAGAGTTTTCATAGGAAAATCTTACTATGTTAAAATCTCCGCGTACGCACCAAGGAAGCTCCCATTTCTACCACACACTATTCAGCTCATCCCAAAATTGCCCATGTTGACTCGGGACGCAAGGCCCATAAACAAAAAAAAAAAAAAAAAAAAAAAAAAAAAAAAAAAAAACACACCACCGCCAACCAGAGATCATATCATGCAGAACTACCGACAGGGAAAAGGACCCAACATAGCTATCTACCACTTTCCAAACCTCAAAATTCCACACAACTAAGATGCCCCCTGCAACTCCACCTGCATCAACCGAGAGACAATCTGTTCCTCTCACCCCACACAGAGTCCACCAGACCTCTGTTCATAACCTGAATCTTGGTGTCTTGCAACGTATTGACATCAACTCTGACATTTTTACACATCTTCCTCAATTGCGCCCTTTTGACCTTGCAACCCAATCCCCTGACATTCCAAGAAAGAATAATTATTTATTAACAATCTTATCCACTCTAACCCTCTTTCTTCCACTAGACTTGCCTGCTTGATCAGTCTTGCCACATGGAGAAACATAAGTCGTATCCTCCATCCATGTGTCAACATCTTGTTCAGCGATGTTGTCATCTAAAGACGAAATTGAAAAAGAGGCCTCGTTGGCAATTCGGAAAACTGAAGCAACATCGGGCATCACCGCCAACTGCCACGTGTTCCGAGCTGACTCCTGAACCTCATTAAGACTGCCAAGCAAAGGAGCAAGTGCCCCCAACTTCGAAGGTTCAGGCTCCAAACTTCGAAGGTTCAGGCTCCAAACCAATGTCTGGATCAAGTGTATGCTCTCTAATCGTCCACAATTTCCTCTTCCAGAGTTGACAAAATCTCCTTCGCTCTCCCTTCACCAACCTCTAAGCAGCAAATGGGAGACATCTGTGTGTCCCCTACCAAGACCGAAGTCCCGCCAGAGCATAGAAATTATACTCCATCTCCCCTTCCACCACTGCAACTAAGCTTTCCAGTTGAATCGCCACTGTTGCGTCGGACCTATATCTCACCCCCCATCATTCCAAAACACCCCGTCGATTCTCTCTCTCGAAATTTAGGGATCGTCCCCAACCACCCTGTAACCGTTTTTTAATCCAATGGTCATTTTCTTCTTCACACATACCCCGGCCACCCCCAACTCCTCACCATCTTCCGTCGCAAGGTCGATTGCCACCACCTTTCCTAAGCATCCCCCATTTCAACAAAAACATCCCAAATCCAGAGTTCCAAAGGAATCCCCCAAACAAGGAACCATACCTCTTCCTACCCAATATATGAATAATCCATCCACCTTCTCACCTGTTTCCCCATTTTCGAACCTAAGTGACAATGGCCTCATTAGAAGTTTTCACGACAAACTACCACTGTAGGAACTCCCAAGTGTTCTCTACCACATCTCATTGAATTATCACTACATTCTCTTCACCCACCATTTCTCTCCTTCCATTTGTTTCTCCTCCTAGTTCCTTTACCTGGAGTTGTCATCCGCAGCAACAACGTTTTGGTGCTTTTGTTGTCTAGAGTCGTTGTCTGCCAAATCAACAATTGGATGCTTCTACTGTTGCTTTTTCCCCAGCCGCAACATCTCGAAAAGACATCGACCAATCTCCCTTTTCACAGTACTTCACCCATGTTTTGGTGTTAGGAAGAAACTGGCTGTGGGCCTTCTACCCCTCTATACTACTACTACTGCCTATTCATCTTCTTGGTTCCTTCCCTATTTTTATTCAGGACAGAACCAAGCATTATGTACCCTTAGCTTCTTCCCATTGATCCCCATTAAGCATCTTCACGGCCGTCGCCACCTCCAATGATGACGACATCCACACAAAGGCAAAACCACAATGGGCCACAGTATACTACTCCTATGGTATTTTCACCTCCAACACCTTACTTGCCCTTCCAAAAACCCATGAAAATTTCACCGGAAGCCAATCCTCAAGGAACCCTCCCACAAGTAGGGTCGGAAGTTCCGACAACTTCTCCACTCCTGTTTTCTCCATCCCTTATTTCTTCCTCCATACCTTTGTCCAGTCTCCTCCTTCTGCCTCTGTTACCTGGAGGTCGTACCCTATGTAAGTAACGATTGCCTCTCCTTCCTGCCAAATCTCACCCGAGGATATCTCCCCTTTTTCCTTTGCTCCACTCCCATCCTGATCACCTGCATATCCCGATACTGAAAACCCTTTCAAACTACCTACCCCTTTACTTTGTGGATCTTTTTTTCTCCATTCCCGAGCCCATTTTCCCATTTTCTCTTCATCCTCGGTCCGGCCAAAGCTAGGTAAACTCGAACCTCGCACTCTCACCTAAACTCCCTCATTAGAACCGCGAATTCACCCTATCAATTTGGATTCCTTTTCACACCGTGATTTCCCCCCAAAGATTCGTGCTTCAAACTCCTAGGAACTGTCTTTCCTTTTTTTTTTTCTTTTTTCTTTTGTGTGGTTTATATTGCTATTTATTTCAATATACATGCAATGGTCCATTCTCACCAAAAAGAGATAATCATTGAACCTTTATTTGAAAAATCTTAAGATCAACCATTCTTAACAAAGATTTTAAGAAAATCTTTCTCCAAAAGTGCATCTTTTAATAATTAGATACACAATGTATTCAAAATTTACAGTATATATTTTCATGATATATTATAATAACACATTCAAAAATTATATATTTTTCCATAATCTACTTAACTATAATCATGTGTACGCACGCACCAGAATATACAGACGATCCTAGATGCTTCAAACTTCTTGACTTTTCAAAAATTGGTGATCCTCACTCCCGCTCTCAATTCATGCAACTAAGTTTTGGACATTCCATAAATGTACATTTGATAAGGGTTAGTTGAAGAAGGTTTACCCATTGAGTAGGAATTATCGGACTGCTCTATCGCCGGAGAGGATCTGTTGGACCCTCCCACAGTTGTGTTTAGACCGGATTGGAACCATTATGAAATTTCTGAGAATATGTCATATGTTCTGGTGTTAGTCGACCAATGTGGAAGGCATTCCATAGGCATGTTTTTTTTTAATTAATAAACTTTAAATGGTTGAGCTCTACTTTCAGTTTCTTAGCTCTAACTACAAGTAATCATGGCATACATCTCCACTTGTTTAGTTTCCTCATGTAGATACTAGGTGTGTCCTTACCACATAATGTGTTTTAGTGGTCATAAATTTTAATAAACATGTGACGGTTTTTTTTTTTTAAGACACAGGGTGTCCCCAGCTCTTTTTTGAAGTGAGACTAATCCCTGCGAATACATGCAATCACCCACAACCACGTGGATCGGGTAAAGCCAAGGAGGGGAATCGAACCCTAGTAAACATGTGACAGTAGAGGATGGAATTTCCAACAAGTGGAATCACAGCATAGAAACTTTCTGACAGATCACCATCATCTAAGCTTTATCCTAATTGGGGTCGACTACATGAATCCCCTTCCACCATTCACTCTACGAAGCGTCATACCTTCGATTAGACCATCGGTCATCAAGTCTTTTCTTACTACCCCCATCCACATCCTTTTAGGCCTTCCCCTTAACCATTTAGAGCCTTCAAGTTGTACCAACTCACTCCTAACCGCATGGTTCTTGGTCTCCGTTGCAAATGACTTACCATCTACGTCTATTTTCCCTCATCTTATTGCCTATTGGTGCTACTCCTAAGTTATGTTGAATACATTCATTTCCAGTATTATCCTTCCTCGTCTTGCCACTCACCCATCTCAACATCCTGATTTCAGCTACAAGCGTCATACCTTCAATTGGGGTCGGCTACATGAATCCCCTTCCACCATTCACTCTACGAAGCGTCTTACCTTCAATTAGACCATAGGTCATCAAGTCTTTTCTTACTACCCCCATCCACGTCCTTTTAGGCCTTCCCCTTAACCGTTTAGAGCCTTCAAGTTGTACCAACTCACTCCTAACCGCATGGTTCTTGGTCTCCGTTGCAAATGACTTACCATCTACGTCTATTTTCCCTCATCTTATTGCCTATTGGTGCTACTCCTAAGTTATGTTGAATACATTCATTTCCAGTATTATCCTTCCTCGTCTTACCACTCACCCATCTCAACATCCTGATTTCAGCTACACTCATCCTATGAAGACGTTGTTCATTAACTGCTCAACATTTTGTCTCGTAAAGCATGGCTGGTCTTATAGCCATCGTAGAAAATTTTCCCTTCAAGTTTGATTGGTACACGATGATCACATAAAACTAAAGAGGCACATCTCCATTTATTCCACCCAGCTTGAATTCTATGGCAAACATACTTCTCAATCTCTCCATACACATGAATTATTGACCCAAGGTATCAAAGTGGTCATTTTGGGAAATTTCTTGGTCAATAATTTTAACGACTTCCTCATTTTCACTCCTATTGTTACTAAAATTGCACTCCATATATTCTGTTTTAGTCCAACTAATTTTAAATCCTTTAGATTCTAAGGCACCCCTCCATAAATAAAGTTGTATCTTGTCAATCAAAACTATGTCATCTACAAACAACATACACCATGGATTGGGAGAAAATCTTTATGTCATCCCAAGGTATTACAAGTTCTAATCGGGATTCCATTGGAAGGTACAACTTCTAACATAAACCTGAAAGGATTTTAAGCCTGAGCAAATAGCAAGTACCTTAGAAGAAGAAAAAAAAAAAAGTACCTTAAAAAGGTATATCATAAAGATATACTATCAAATCACAACAGAATCTCAAATCCTTGGTGCCAAATAAAAGCAGTTAGCGTATGTTCATTGTTAAATTGTATATAGCTCAAATTATTACATCACCAAGATTCCTAGGTAATTGTAGTTATGATAAGAGAGCTCCTAGCCCTTGGGGTCAGGTTTGTTGTTTTGTTTGCTTCTTCTTTTGTTTTTCTTGTTGTCTTCTACCTTTTGGCTTTCAATAAATTGATTAATTCTCCCAAAAAAAAAAAGGGAACTCCTAAGCAACACTAACAATATGACTTATCAGAGTTTTTTTCCCCCGTGTGCAAGCAGAAGCATATTCGGAAGCCAATAGACTGCTGAGTGTTACAAGATATCTTTAGTTGTCATGAATCTTTCCCATGGCCATTAAAGGGGGGCTTCATGTACATCTTATATTTTTCTTCTTTCTCGTTCTAATAAATTTCATCATTTATAAGGGAGGGAAAAAAAAAAAAGAACCAACAAGATTGCAAAGATAGATCATCAGTGGATGATTACAAGTAGCCAAATCAAGTAAAAATACAGAACTACATGGAAAAAAGATGATGAAAAGCCAGATACTTTAAGAATGTGCTGTAAATTTATAATCTTTCAGTAACAGCCCATACATGTGGCACAAATAGAACAAGCATAAGAACATCTTGGGGAGGAGGGAAGAAAAAACCAGTGATTTTGATGCCTCTGAAAGATTTCCATTCACAGTTTTTTGGGCTGTTGTTGTACTGGGCGTGTCCACTGACACTGCCGCATGACCCAAATCCATTTGGGTATCATGCTGTTTATTAGCATCTGCTGAATTGAACATGTCAACCAATAAACCGGGTCGTGTTCGATCATCAACAGAAGATGAATTGAGCTTAAAAACCTCTTCCAAGCATTCCTTAACAACCTCAAGACCCTCAATATCAACACCAGGAGCAGGTTCAACTGTCCTAGAGAAAGCAAACAGAATCAAAAGAGGAATTAAATAAAAAAATGTTGCCATCCTTCAAAAGAAATTTAAAAGAGGCTTCAGAAGGATACTGTCACAAATTCCAAGGCTCACATACCACAGTGATGTATCAAAGATAAATGTCACTACAATAATATGGATACAACTAATCTATAAAATGTGAAGAACTAACTTCAATAGCTGTTACTGTTTTTGTATTTGCAGCATCAGAAGGAACATGTATATTTCTAAGTATGAATATGGCAAGTACGTGATTCACTTCATCCAGTCTGATAACATCTTTTAAGAACCATCATTATCATTATTATCATTTTAGCCTTTCTCCTAACAACTTGGCATTGACTTTTGAATGGTACATGAGCAATTTTTATCATCATCTGACCACCAGACTTCAACCTTCCTTTTTTACATGGACTTGAAATTGCAACAACAAACGTTCACGTTGATGATCCATTCCCACCCACCATTTACGCCCAGCCAGGCAGCCACAACCATTACAAGCACACCCCCAAAGGGCGAGAAAGTAAAGTAGCATCATGGTGGGGTATTGGCCGCGAAAGCTGATGAGCACAAAGCACCAAGGCACATGAAAGGTCATGGTCAAGTAGTTGCTTGCATAAAATAGTAAGAACCCACCAATTCATGATTACCAACACAAATCACATGCAAACATGGTCAAGCCCCACACTGCACCTGAACACAACTAGCCACACAAGCCACAAAGGGTTGGCAGCAGTTAATGTCTAGAACATGCATTGCCAAACTTATTTGGATATACTGATATAGTTACAAACCAAGTAGTCCATTTTGGATATAGTACCTTGGGCAAGCCACTTAGTGGTTAGGTGCAAGTGAAGCTTAACCTCCAAGCGCCTAACCTTAGGATGGGGGCAGTTTCAGATGACATGGGATGGAATGGATAAAGGTTCACCAATCTTATGAGTTGTAGGGGTGGTACCATTTAATAAATGGTACTCAATGTACATTGGATTTGGCTTCATACAAAGGTGATCGATTCAGTATGAATCTCATACAATAAAATAGGCATATCTACAACCAAACCACTTGTAAGAACATCACATGAGAAATTTAGCATGTGAGCCTTCAATAGCTAGAGGGGAAGTATTACAGCAATTTGGGCAAGGAAAGATTGAAGAGAATCCATGGCACCAAGTGTGAAATCCTGGTGACTCATCAATTTGATCCCGCCATAAACAAGACATGACAAAAAAATTACGCCGGACCACTCACCAAGTGGACCATAATATAGAAATGGAAATTAGGGGGAAAAAAGACTAACGGTCTATGTTCAACATACACATGTGGTTAGAGGTGCAAATTGATCAGGTCGCTCTGACCATAAGCAGGTCAGGGTCTGAAATTTGGAGTAATGCAACGGCTCTAGGTCCAGAAGTTCATCGCAATGACCAAATGGGTCAAGTCTGGTACCTCTCCCAATCAACCCGACCCAATTGGACCCAATTTTCAAATGGGACCAATTTGGATCCCAAAATGGACCAAATTCACACCCAAATCCGACCCAAGCCAAGGAAACAATTAAGTAACAAGTCTAGTTAAGTCTAAATGTCAAATTGAGTAATTAATATTACCTAGGGAAAGTGAGAATTGGGAAACATTAGATAAGATCCAATGGCCATTTTTCTTTTTCAATCTGTAGTGTCACATTAGTTTATTGCAAACAATTTATGCTTGGATATACTCTTAAATTCTTCTCAACTTTATCTAGGATAGGATACGACTATGTTCTCTTAGAGCTCATTTGACTTGAACTTTGATACAACTAGGGGGAATTATTTGTGTAAAGGCACTTTTTATGTTTTATACCCAACCCATACTCGATCCAAACCAAACCCGCCAAATAGATAGATTGGGTCTAGATCCTCCTATAACCAAACCCAAACCAGTAAATAAATGGTTTAGCTTATTTTGACTTGGAACCAACCCAAACCCAACCCATATTTAATGGGTTGAAATTTGGATACAGGACCAAATTTCTGATCCGGTTATTGAATAAGTCAAGTTTGGGACTCCCCTCAAATGGAACCAACCCATTCATACCCCTACATGTGGCCATGGTTCTAAATTTCCTCCTAGAGACACCTCGGCATCGTTGGAGATCGAAACGAGTGACTGGTGACTGACTCCTTGAAACCAAACCGAGTCCAGGCAAGTCGTACTGCTTTCATTCTCTGAGCAATTCACACTAAAATTGATATTAAAACCATGCATGCCTACGATTTTCAGCCAAATGCATTGGGTGGCCCGGATCTTGCACACATGTGCCACAGTACAACACTTCATTCTCTCCATTTGAGAGCCAGAATAACATTACTTAGTGGGACCCACAACCATCTATACACCAATATCCGAAGTATCGGTGTTGCACTATGTATCGCACCAATGGGATCCGAAGAAGTCGTAGGAAATATCAGGAAAGCCCGATATCACGTGTATCACGTAATCTATTGTAGTTTGAGGGAAACATTGATGAAACTTTGGGGAAATGATGCAATTTTTCAGTAGGATTTCAGGTTATGTTGAAAGGCAGCAGATTACACACTTAGAACACAAACAGTACAAAAATAATAGTTTTCATTTGGTTAGAGCAGAAACACCATGCGTTATCAGTAATAAGTGATGCAACTGTTTCCAAAATGAGTTCATATCGTTCAGATATAATACAATACAAAACAAATAAATAAACAAGCAATCAACATATATTTTTTCGATAGTTATATAGCAATTTTAAAGGGATGGAATTTGAAAAAAAAAAAAAATATCAATTTCCCCAATTTTTTGCCTTTTCAACTTCAAAATAGAAATTTCTTACTTAAAATCCATGTCACCGCATGAAACTTGTGCACAGATATTTATGGATTTCTACTTGTTTTCTTGCTAATCTGTTAAAAAATGAATTTAAACAATTTTTTCTCACCTATAAGGCTCAGCTTAAATCCGCTCCAAGATAGCAATTTCTCCACCAAATTCATGCTTTGATGAAGAAAACTCAAGCGAGTTGTTAAAACACATCAAGAAACACAATCCCCAAAAAAATGGGCGATGTCTTCGTTTTTTAAAATTTATGCATTTTTGTCGAATATCGCAGAATATTGTTGCTCTATTGATCAATACTTGTATCAATAGATACTATGAATTTGAAGCACATGCTGCTCATTGATATTTTGAAATAATATTAATATCATGATATATCATGCAAGTATCGACGATATTACAACTTAAACTTTGTGTTACCTCCCGGTTTCGCACTTTTGACCTGCGATACTGATAGTATCTGTAGATTCTATACATTGACGTGATTCAAAATCAAGCAAGTTCAACCTAAGCTCTAAGATGGCCCATTGCTACCAACTCAGTGATGATAGAAAAGCATCCATCGAAATCAACAAACGTGAACCAACATATAAGCCCGACCCTTTTGATAATTACACCCATCTTTTCTAATTAGTCTATGTTTGGATACATGGAATCCAACAGCAAAAGGCAAGAGAAGAAAAGAAAAAAAGTAAAAAAAAAAAAAAAAAAACCTACCCAATGATGATTTTGACGAGAACTATCGAAACATGGATTCCAATTTTGAGTTCTTGTTTGAGTAGTAAGTGGAAACCTCATGTTCCTCTCACAATACTCACCTAATCGCTTGTGCCAAGAATCCAAAATTTGGAAAAGTGTAATGATTGCTCAGTGTAAACCACCCTTTTCTTTGCTGTTAAAACAATGTGAATCGTCACATCAAAGGAAAACCATTTTCCTTTTCCACTGTTTGGAATGGAATCCATGGTTTCCAAACATGGCCCTTAAAGTATTACGATTAGTAGACTTTTAGTACTACTCCAACTCAAAAAAAGTAAAGAATAGGGTCTAGCTATAAATAAATCCACTGCAAGTGATAAACAAATAATAGAATTATAACCCTAACTAATCTAATTACTACAATTTCAGCACTCTCATAAAAAATCATTTTGTAGGAACCATTTGGAAATCACTCGATTCTTCTTCTCCTTTTCTTCCTCCGAATCGATTAAGAACGAGAAGGGCAAAAAGGTAAAGATGATGATAGTAGAGGGCGAACCTGAATTGAGGAAATCGAGGAAAGCGAGGACAATTCGACGAGAGATTGGAGAATCTGTTTTCAAGCTCGACATTTCTCTTCTCCGCTGGTTGGAATTGGGTGCGCAGGATAGGATAGACTGCGCCTCTTTCTTGTGAAAGGGCAGAAGATCTTGAAGACCGTTTTGATCTTCTACGGTCCGTGACGGTGGGTCGAGTAGAAAAAGAGAAATGATCGAGTGCGCATTCGCAGTGGACCCAACACCAGCTGGCTAGCTAGTGTCAAATCTCTGTGGGCCCCGTCATGATTTATGTGTTTTATCCATTCCGTCCATCCAATTTTTCAGATAATTTCATGGCATGGAACCAAAAATAGGCAGATCCAAATCTCAGGTGGACCATACTACAGGAAATTGTAGGAATTGAATTCTTACCGTTGAAAACTTACTAGGGACCACAGAAGTTTTGGATGAAGCTGATATTTGTGTTTTTCCTTTATTCAGGTCTGTGTGACCTTATCAACAGGTTGGATGGAAAATAAAAATAACAGTGGGCCCTGGGAATTTTGTGAGGTGGATTTCAGTCAAAACTGTTTTCCTGTGGTGTGGTCCACTTGAGATTTTTATTTTCGTCATTTTATGATATATAAGTAAAATGATCTGGAAAAAATGGATGGACGGAGTGGATGAAACACCTACATCATGTTGGGGGCGCACAGAGGTTTGACATCAGCTCTCTGGTTGGTGTTGGGGGTCATCAGCAAAACCGCGTCCAGTTACAGGGACTGGTTGGTATTGGGGTCACCAGCAAAACCGCGTCCAGTTACGGGGACTCGGAATCGGTAGTGACACCTTCAGTACCGAGGTCACGGTATTGGTCGGTGATGTGGCCCCACCATGATGTATGTTTTTCATCCATTCCATCTATTTATTTTTCAGGATCATTTTAGATCATGAGCTCAAAAATGAGTCAGATCCAAATCTTACGTGGACCGCATTGCAGGAAACAGTGGTGATTAAACGCTCACCATTAAAATTTTCCTGGGGCTGTAATGTTTATTTACCATCCAACATATTGATTAGGTCATATACAGATTTGGATAAAGGAAAAACACAAAAATCAGCTTGATCCAAAACTTTCGTGGCCTTTGGAAGTTTTTAATCGGTGGGTGTTCAATCGCCACCGTTTCCTATGGTGTAGTCTACATCTCTATCGGTTTTAATATCATGTTATGTCCTAAGATGGAAAAATGATATGGATAAAACATATGTATCACGATGCGGCGACACCACTGACTAATACCTACTCCCTGTGGAAGTGGTGACTACAAAAGGACTAGATTCGGTTGTGACCCCTCCACGCAAGGAATGTCCCCGGTTGGTGATATGGGCTCCACCAAAATGTATGTGTTTTATCTATGCCATCTATCCATTTTTCTAGTTCATTATAGGACATCAGCCCAAAAATGATGTAGATCCAAATCTCAGGCTAACCACATCATGGGAAAACAGTGGTAATTGAACACCTATCATTAAAAAACTTTTTAGGGCCCACTGTAATATTTATTTGCCATGTAACATATTCATAGAGTCATGTAGACTTAGATGAAGGGAAAACACAAATATCAACTCGATCCTAAACCGTTGTGGCCTAAGAAGTTTTTAATGGCAGGCGTTCAATTACCACTATTTTGTGTGGTGTGGTCCACCTAAGATTTGGATGTACCTCATTTTTAAAATAATGTCGTAAACATGAGATGGAAAAATGGGTGGAGAACATCAATAAATCACATCATTGTTAGGCCCACAGCACGGACCATTCAAACCTCCATATTGGAGGGTCGCAAGCCATAGAATCCAAGTCCCTATGGGGGCATTTTGCGCTTAGATGGGATTAGGTGGGATAGAATTTCATTTGGTGCCATGAAAATTCATCCAACATCTGGGGACGATGAGAAAGGTTGGGATTAGTTGGGATGGAATTGTATTTGGTCCCATGCGAGTCTACGTGGATTTCGAAACCCACTACACATGTGGGTCCCACATTGATGCATATGTCTATCTATGTTGTCCATCCATATACACCATCTACACGTGACATTCTGCTTATATATGTGTACGAGTGAACCACATCCATTGTGAATTTAAATCGTTGATTACAATTACGTGGTCCACCAAACAATATTTTGCTTAATCCGGTATTTTCTCATAGCAAGAATTTTATCTCAAACATGAGATTGGATGACTTAAATACCATGGTATTTCCAGACATGTAATCATTGTGCAATAACGATGTTAATCCATCTAATACAATTCAGTACTGTTTTATTCCAAGGACTAAACACTCCCTAAAGTGTTCCCAGTTACATCAGGACGCTTGGACAGTAAAATCCATTGATCTTGGCTGTTCAATAGGTTTAGAATATATTGAATGGGATGCCATGGAAAAGGTCCTTTGATCGGTTAATTATAACCATTAAATCAATTGCTTATAAAATGGATAGTCATGATCACTTATTGAAGAACTGGTAAAATAATCAATCAAAAACCATAAAATATGAAGTAGGTATTCAAAATCCTTTTGATGTTTTGAAAATATCCACCAAAACATACCCATGTCATTTATGTGTTATAGGACATACAAGATGGACTCACCTGATTGATGTCCTATACTCAGGTCTAATATTATCTTGAAGAAAAATTAAAGTATTTCAATTTTTAATCCAAATGTAGGCTTTAAAATCTACCAACAAACCCTCATCCTAATAAATTGTATGATTGGGGTATTTTGTTTGAATTTAAAATTGAAAAAAAAAAAAAAAAAAAAAAAAAAGTAGATGGTTTATTATTTTTAATTTGTTTGCCTATCAAATGTAAGTAAATATTTGTATAATTATATAGTTTAATTATATATGTCAAATTTTTATGAGGTGCAGGCCTGTTGTCTAGAAATTAGGATTCGTATTTGATTGGTGTTGTAATTATTTCAAATGCTTTGATAGATTGGAGAGATAGCGACTGTGTTGTAGTTTCTTCATCAGAGGTTTTTCATTTTTGAATTAATCAATGAAGTATCATAATTTTCTTCAATTATGTCTTTGGATAATATTAAGAAAATCAAGTAAAGAAAATATATTCTTGTCTTGATTTTGCATTTCTTGAAACCATAAGAATTTTAGATTACGTGTTCTTTTTTATTAAATTTATTAAATAACTAATTTTTTTAAAAAGATGAGCCTTAATATTTTCTATAAAGGATTTTTTTTTATTAATTCAAAATTAATAGATTAAGAGTCCAAAATAATTATATTTGTCTGATAATTTTGATTTAAGTCTCTTTTTATAGGATTATAAAACTAAGGGGAATTCGAAGTGAGCTCGAGGGTATTGGTTGGGTAAGTAATATTAGATGGTAAAGGATTTCTAGAAGATTTTGAAGTAGAAAACGTTAAAATATTTGGAGGTCTATTTGAGGGTGCATGGGTGTTGAGGTTATAGATTTAAATATAATGTCAACATATCCATCTTCATACGGAATTATATTTTTAACTTCCTCATTTTCTTATTGAATAAGTTTTTGTACATTAAGGATATTCCATTTGCCTATTAGATGAATATCCTCACGGGCAATGGGTTTTGGGTTATGACTCGATTTGATATATTAGTGAAAAAATTGATGGTTAACCATTTGATTTTATATACATATATGACACTGGGCGTATGATTTTATTAATTTGTAGTAAACTCGATAAATAACCGTTATATTTTCTGATCCTAAAAGCATATTAAACCCTTTTGTATGTACTCATAACACAAAGAATTTGAGGAGATTTTTGTTCATTAGGGAGACAAGTTTTAGATGCAATTAAAGACAATTGGTTCTTTGATTAGGCTAGCTTCAACTAAGCTGACTCAAGAATCTTTAAAATTTGAAAATCTTTTATCTCTTACATAGGCTAGTGTAGAAACATTAAGGCCTAATCTAGTGATGGGTTTTATTGTGACTTATATGAGTCCTACATGTGCATGATTATATTTACCATAATATTGTTGGAGTTCAATTTGAGTCAATAATAAGATATCATTATCATGGTCAACTACTGGTCGAGAATGTTCGATCATTTTAATTATATAGTATGTTTCTTTATTATTGAATATTCATTGTTGATTAATTTCACTAAGGGAAGTTGTAGGAATATTCCGGTCTTGAATTGATTGTTCAATATCTTCATATTTAATTTCTTCTTAATTTTTAAGTGAAATTGTTTCGAAATTAGACGCAAATGAAACACTTGTTGAAAAAAACGAAGAAGTGTCTAAAAAAGATTTACAAGTGGAAAAAAGATTAGAGAATAGTTGTTTAATACTACTAGTAAATTTATGTGAAAAAGATCTTCGACTTGACACACAAAGATTTAAAATACTGTTATAATGACCTATACCTCAAACAACTAATATATTGAATAACTAACTAAATTCCAACCATAATGATGATATTTCATTATTGATTTGAAACGAAGTCCGATAATATTCCAGCAAATATAATTATGTACATGTAGGACCTCAAACAATATTCTGACAAATATAATTATGTACATGTAGGACTCATATAAGTCACGATAAAACCCCTCACCAAATTAGGCCTTAATGTTTCTACATATATAAGAGATAAGAGATTTAAGATTTTTGAAAATTCTTTAGTCAGCTTAGTTGAAGCAAGCTTAAGCCAAGGGCCAGTCTTCTTTAATTGCGTCTCAAATTTATTTGTCTTCCTAACGGACAGAAATCTCCTTAAATTCTTAAGGTTGGGAGTATATACAAAAGGTTAAATATGCCTCCAAAAATATATATATATATATAGCAATTATTTATCGAGTTTACTACAAACTAATGAAAATAATAACCGCCAGTGTCACATATGTAAATGAAACCAAATGGCTAACTACATTTCTTCTAACTAATATATCAAATCAAGTCATAACCCGTAAACTCATTGCCTGGGAGGATATTGATATAACAAGTGAATGAAAGATCCCTAATGTAGAAGAACTTGTTCAACAAGAAAATGAGGAAGTTGAAAATCTAATCCCGCACAAAGATAGATCTATTGACATTATATTTAAATCATGTAACGTCAACACTCATACACGTCAAAACATACCTCCAAACCCTTCAACGCCTTCTACTTTAAAATCTTTTTGAAATCATTTATCATCTAATAAAGACAAAGGCCATCAAATTAATATTATTAAAGAAGATCCTATAATAGAACTAGATCCTAACGAACCTATTATATAATCTGAATCATAAATAAAAGAAGATATACCTGTAACAAATAGGTTATTTAAACCTCAAGCTTTTATAAAAACAAAAAAATTACTATAAACGACACACTCCCTTTGATCTTCAATTCGAAGAAAATAATGATTTTCCTTGAACCCATTTTGAGAGAAATCATGTGTATGAATGGAACCTCGATGGTCTCACAGAGTATCAAATTCTTCAACTATGTAACCACATCTTTGTTTTTCAAAGAGCCTGTATTGTATACCATACTCAAGAAAATATAGCTCACACAATTGTTGTTGGTTTCACATGATAACTATATGAATGGTGGCATGATTAGCTCATGTCTCTTCAAAAAGAAAGCATTCTAGCCACTCTGAAACTTAATGAGCATGGAGAACCATTCTTAAATGAAAAAGGACAACTCATAGGAAATCAAGTTGTAGTTTTAATAGTCAACAAACTTCAACATTTTGTAGAAAAATTTGATGACATCTCTAAAAAAAATAAAGAGCAATTAATGAAGCTACTATGTCGCACATTGATTGATTTTCGATGGTATAAAGACGTATTCTTCTAAAAATGCATAGAGTTAATTCATACAATGACTTATTTTGAAAAGAAAATTTTATATAAGGATGACCTCATTTATTTTCAGAAAAAAAATATCTTAAAGAGCAAAAAAATGTAACATTGAATTATAATCGTTATACGTATGGAAAATTAATTCAAGTTATTAACAGAACGAGCTTCAATATTTGTACTGATTTAAAACTTAAATCCAAATTGCAAAAAGAACACTCTAAAAATAAAAAAGAATTAAGAGATTTTTGTTATCAATTTGACTATGACCCATTATAAGCCCTGTCACCAAAATGGTACTCTAAATTTGCAAAACATTTTGCCAAAAATTCTAAAAAATGAATTCATTATAAATCTTTTTTTTTTTGGTCTAAAAGTCGTTCATATAAATCAACGCATTCTAACAATACTCATAAATATTCTAAAAATACTCAAAGATGCTTCAAGTGTAATAAATCTGAACATTTTGACAACAAATATTTTAAATCTATGTCCTAAGAGAAAAATTAATGAACTTCAAAGAGAAGACATTTAAGAGAAATCAGCCTCGGAATTGTCTCCTCGAGAGGGAACCCATGAAATCTGTAATTGTTCTTGCCATAACTCTATACATGAAACGATTTATATTCTTCTTCTCCCTCTTTAATGATGATGACTGCAAATAAACAAATGATTGTAGAAATGATTAATCAAATTCAAAACCCTAAAAAATAAAATAAATTTTATTCCAAGCCCAACCCTCTGAACCCCAAAAACTTCTTAGGACTATCATAACGGTCTATTCAATGAAAGATATTTAAACGGATTATATGAACAATATGAACAAAGTCCTTCATCCAACTTGTTACTATTCCTAACCTTCAAACAGAAATTAATGAATTAAAGCATGAAGTTGAATCCTTCAAACATCAAGTAACTCTTCTTCAAGACCAATATAAAACTCCAAATAAAGTAGTTGAACAATTTATAGAAATTATTACTAAATAGAAATTTTAAAAAATGGTTTACTACACATACAACTAGTTGGATGGTAGGGCCCATTGTGGTGTTTGCATAACATTCAACCCATCTAATAAAGTCTTTCTACAGTGAGAGTGAGATACGTTAAAGATCAAGTAATCATTTGGAGTACTTGAGTTAAAAGACATTTTGGGTATCCCTTAACATTCAACCCATCAAGTAAGGTCTCTCCATGGTGAAAGTGAGAGACCCCAAAAATAAAATCACCATTTGGAATACTTCAATTCAAAGGCATTTTCGGTATCACTCGCTGACTATTAAACTCATTGTATAGATTGTTTTGGTCATTGTATAGATCATACGATTGATGTCCCTATGTACTGATAATAGTGTCGTGTTTTATTAGAGTATTAAATAGCTCTTCTTTACAATCACAACTCCACCCTTCTATCTGCATTTATCAAATGGCTCCCTATGTGCGTCATAAGTGCCATGGTCACAACTACAGAATAAAAGAGAACAAATCTTGATTAAAATTTTTACACAAAAAAAATACCCATAAAAAAATCCACATTCATGTGAGATACATCTTGTTATAGGGAAAAACGGACCAACCAATGGAAACATGTCAAGTCGGAACCTTATGCACTCAGCCGAGCCGCGCAATAATAGAAACTCCAAACCCAAGCTCGACGTCTCGCCAGTAAGAGGGATCACAAACCTCAATGAAGAGAATCCGCAGACTCGACTAAGGAGATAGCTCGTCATGACCCAACTCGGTGTACCCCAGCTCGGCAAGATCCAAGTCGGTAGGTCCCAGGTTAGCACGTCCCAAGCCGATACACTTCAGGTCAGCACGAACTGCCTCCTATCGAAATTCGACCTCCTTCGCCAGGATCCTAGCAGCAGATCCAAGAAGCCCATCGCAATATGGATTCTCCCGAGATCTCAGTCGAGAATCTAGGGCGATCATCGCGGTTCCCAGTAGGATTCTAATCCTACTACGGGATATCCTACTAAATGAGGAAACTCCTCATACGCCACTGCCTCTCCTAATCTTTAAATAAAGACGCCTCTAGTGGTGAAAGGTATGCACAATCTCTAGCCTAAAACCCCTTACTCGACCAGACTCATATTCCTCAGCCTGACTTTGGCATCGGAGGTTCCCCTGCTTTAGCTAGGGTCTCCTTTGTCTCTTTCTTGTGTAGGCACACGAAGGTCCAGGGAAGGCTAACCAGTTTTCTGCATCAACACATCTAATGGTTGGAATAACCAGATTTTAGCGTCCCATTCCATAGTGAAATGATAATGTTGGACGGGTGAGATGCTATGCAAGCACTACAGTTCCCCACACGAAAACTAGTTGGACACACAACTAGTGTGTGAGCATCTCTCTTTTAATATAAACCATCTATGTTAAAATCATTCATATAAGCAGTTTGAACCATTATAAAACAATCCTATATCCAAATGTCGAAGTTCATACTTATCCTATAACAATATACTAGATGTCTTCGACAAGTTTATTTTCTCTGTAGATGCTAGCTACATTCAAGTAAAGGTTGTGGACTACTTGCATTAGCATTTTAAAACACAAAAAATGCCCTTTAGAGATGGATAAAACGTACACCATTGATGGTATGATTGGGTAAAATCTTATTAACTGATTATTAAGCAATAAATATCTAAATATCTTTACCTTTGTTTAAATCCATTCCCATGCACTATAAGAATCCCAAGTTTCACTCTCTTTAAAAAGTAAAAGTCGAAAAAATTACCTTTGATTACTTACAATACATACAATGAAGATATTAAGGTTTCATCTAGATGATTGGTTAAAATGATTTAATCTTATTTCAAGTGGGTGTCTTAAACCATGTCTGGTAGACACTTAAAAATTAGTTGCTCTCATTTTAGCTACCCATAAAGTGTATTAGAGATCTTAATATCCGAGATGATTGTGAAGTGGGTGGGAGGTAAGGCTTGTTGTAAAAACAGAAGCCTTAAATCTTCTGTCCCACTGCTCGACTGGTCGAGGGTCCACTTGATCGGTCGAGGCCCACTCGACTCGAAGTCCAACGAGCATAGTTTTTTGGATATCCAGGACGCTCGACCAGTCGAGGGTTAGGCTCGACCGGTCAAAGGGGTCCTTCAACTAGTTGAGACCCTAGCTCGACTAGTCAAGGGTTATGCAACCCACGCATGAACTGCATATATTTGATGCGGTTTCTGGAATTTTCCAAGCTCGGTGTGCAAGTGGAGTTTTCTAAACTATAAATAGGGGTCCCTAGGGCTATTTTAGGGCATTCTAAGGCTTCCTAGAGGTTTTTTAAGAGTTTCTAAAAGGGATCTAGGGTTATCAAATGGTATAGCAAGGGTGAGATTCGAGATTGTTTGAATCGGGTAAGTCTTTTTCTCTTTGTGATGTCTATTTCATAGATGATTTCTGTCGCTTTATGTCGTGGTTTTTTCCCGAAAAGGTTTTCCACGTTAAATCTTTGTGTTTTCTTGTGATTGCTTGTTGCTCTTGGATTGCTATCCTAGATCTAAATCTGTGTGATTTCGCAGCACAAATCCCCAACAAGGTTGTCAATGGGCTAGGCTCGATATAGGCAAAATCAAAATTTCGAATAAACTCTGCCCGAACAATGCAAAATTTGGGTTGAAGCCAACCCTAGGCTGGCCCATTGACACTTCTAGCATGTAGTAGTAGCTTTTTGGTCAGTTAGCTTTGTTACATGAATTCATTATGTACTAAAGCTTTGTTACATGAATTCATTATGTACTAGAGATGATGTGACTTTTACAACTTCGCCAAAAATTTGAGCAATGATTCAATCTTACTATATATATGATTTTAATGGATGCGCTTGATCTACATGTCATGGGCATTGATGTGTATGACTTATAAATTCACCAAAAGGGAGAAAAATAACATAAGAGAATAAAAATACATGTGAGGAAAATATTTTCTCCTATTTTCTGTGTATTTTCATTCATGCCTTGAGTTACATTTATATACTATGATAGAACTATGTTAGGTAAATTACAGCAAGACATCTAATTATGTACATCTAGGAAATCTAAGAAGTCAATGATACCTATTGGCCATTCATTGGATAAACAATCTTAATCGAATTAGATCAATCAATGCTTCACTACTCCCCTTTAAGTTGGTTCCGAAATGTCAATGATGCCCAATTAGTATAATGAATTATGAAACCCGAGCCTTCATATTGCTCCTGTGAAGCAATTAACTATTTAATCTTTAGTTCTTCAACTTCAGTAGAAATCACCCTAGCTTGAACTTTCTCCTTAAGGAAGTAGCAGTGCTTTGTTTTTTTTCACGAAACACAAATTAAATGCAATATGAATAGCTGTCTAATAGTCACAAAATAATTCAATTAGACTTTCCATAGGAAACCCCAAGTTTTTAAGCAGTGATTTAATCTATATTAGCTCACAAGTGGTTGAAGCCATTGCTCTGCATTTTACCTCAGCATTGGATAATGCAATGATGCTTTGTTTTTATTTATTCATGTGACTAGGTCACCACTGACGAAAGTTCACATGTCAGTTGTGGACCTTCTATTAAGTGAACAACCTACCCAATTAATATTGAAGTATCCCATAATCTTCAATTTTCCATAGCATTTCACTAAGGGCATGCATGATTTGCCAAATTTACCTATAATTTGACCAAATCTTGCACTCATTACTTACCTTGGTAAAATCAGTAGTTTTAAATGTAAGATGTTGACATCTTTATTAGGCTTGCCTAGTTTTAGGTGATAAAACTCTATGGGCCCCACCAAGATGTATATGTTTTATCCACGTCATCCATTCATTTGGCCATATCATTTTAGGGCATGAGCCCAAAATTGAGGTAGATCAAAAGCCCATGTGGACCACACCACAGGAAGAAGTGGTAATAATGATGGCCACTGTTGAAATGTACATAGGGTCCACATTGATGTTTATTTGAAATCCAAGCTATTCATAAGGTTACACAGGTATTGACTAAGGGAACACACAAATATCAGCTTGATCCAAAACTTCTGTTGCCCCAAAGAGGTTTTCAATGGTCGACATTCAATCTCCACTATGTTCTGTGGTGTGGTCCACTTGAGATTTTGATCTACTTCATTTTTGGGCTCATGCTCTAAAATAATCTTTAAAAAATGAATGGACAACATGGATATAACACATAAATCATGGTGGGGCCCACGGAGTTGTGGCTTAGAAAGATTGAGTTTCACCCGAATTTTGAGGTGAAATTCTACCTCCCTTCTAAACACGTGTAAAAAAGCACAACCTCTAATTCAAATAAATTATAATAAAACAAATAAGCCTTAATACTATTTTTTAAAAGGAAAACCTTAGGTGCCGGGAGGATTTTATTCACAGCTTCCATGTAAATGGTGCATGGGTTATGCATGAATTGGCAAACCAGAGCAATAGATGGAGTGATGTTTGGACAACTAATAGTGAGATATATCGAATGTCAACCAACCATTGATATCATTTAATATCATCAATAGGCTTTCCCATATTTTTCACAAGACGAATGTTATAATCAATTAGTGTAGCAACAGGCTTTACAACTAACTTCTTTGTTTCTTTAAGCATATCTATGATATCTTTCTCGTGTGAGAGAAAAATACCCTTCTTTAAATAGGATACTTCTATACCTAGGAATTATTTTAGAAACCTTTGAGGTACATGAGGATCCTATTTATAGCTTCCAGGTGAATAGCACATGGGTTATGCATGAATTAACTAATTAGAACAACAACTTGAGTGATGTCTGGATGAATAATAGTAAGATATATGAGTTGTCCAATCAATTGTTGACATTGTCCAATGTTATCAATAAGTTTTTCCATATTTTTCGCAAGATGAATGTTGCGGTCCAGTGATGTATCAACAAACTTTACAGCTAACTTTCTTGTATTCATAAGCAAATCTAAGATATCTTAATTTTGTTAAAGGAAAATACCCTTCATTGAAGTGGTTACTTCTATATTTAGAAATTATTTCAACTTACCAAGATCTTTTTGTGGAATTAGGCCTCAAGATCATTCTTCAAATTTGATTACTGATCATTGTATAGTTGGTTTCACTAGGTTTATATCCAACTTCGCACTGTCTATATCCAACTCCAATTAGAGATAAACACAACTTTTTAGACAAGGTTCTTGGTGATTATTTAAGCCAGCAAATTGCCTCCTTAATTTATATATTCTAGTCCCCTCTGGAGGATGCTTAGGTGGCAACTTTGTGTACACCTCCTCATGTAGATTCCCATCTAAGAAGGCAATTTTCACATATAATTGAAATAATAGTCATGTTGAGACATGGAGCCACATTCGGGGGCTGCTCGACCAGTCGAGTGGCCCACTCGACCAGTCGAGGACTGACTCGACTCAAAGTCCAGCGAGTATCAGGTTTTTGGGTTTTGAGATGCTCGACCGGTCGTGGCCCATGCTGGACCGGTCGAGCAGTCTGCTCGACCAGTCGAGGTTACGCAGATTCGTTTCCGGAATTGATGCGGACTCGGATTTTTGAGTTGGTTTTCACAAGGGTACGAAAGGGAAGTTGCCTAAACTATAAATAGGTGTCCCTAGGGCTTTTCTAGGGTATAGAAAATAATTCTAAGGTGTGGGCAAAGGGTTTTCTATGTACTTTTTAGGGAGAGGTTAGTATATTGCCTTGTAATCTTCATTTTTCTTCATACTAGAAGTTTGTATCCGTGGTTTTTTTTACCCTCGTTGGGGTTTTTTCACGTATATCTTATCTTGTGATTTTTTTTGGAATGCTTTGATTCATTTTCTAGTATATATTTTTTCTTGTTTATCGTTTGTGGGTGAGACCTGAGATTGGATCTCGGTTCGCTGCGTAGTTGGCATGTTGCGCAACAACTGGTATCAGAGCTATTGGTTTAGTTTTATTGAGAGCGATGATGGAAGAAGGGAAGACTAGAATTGAGAAGTTTGATGGTTCAAACTTTGCCTTCTGGAAGATGCAGATGGAGGATTATCTGTATCAGAAGGACCTCTATATTCCTCTAGGAGAAAAAAAAGTGTAACGTCCTGGATTTTTTTCAACTTGGCGATAGACATCTTTAGGCATTGGGTCGATCATAACACCTTATTAACTTCTCAGAACTCAATCTCAAAGTCTAAAATCCCTTTTTAACTCATTTCCTTCAAAATCTCACCTTTCACCACCTTATTCTTCAAATTTATCTAAGTACTTTCATATTAGACGCGAATTCTAAAGTTTAAGTGATGAAAAATAATACTCAAACTAAAATTTACTATAAATAGTAAATTAAAAAATAAAATGGGTTTAACCATTAACCTTTTGGAATCTCACGAAATAAATATGTTATTTGGATAGAGCAGCTTCTCCTACCCAAAATCATATCTTGCACCTCAAATAACTCATTCCTGTTTACAAAATACACTTGTTTTAAATATCGGGTGGCGAAACCACCACCAGATAGGACAACGAGCAGTGTCGCGGTCTAACGGGTCGGGCGGGCCACAGCGGGCCGGGCGGCCTGTTTTCTACAGTTTTTCGTCCGACTTCGAAAAGTCATATCTCACTCGATATAACTCCAATATAGTGATTCAAAAGCCATATTGAAGCTTGATAAGTCTAGTTTCATATAAAAATAAGTAAAAAATATAATAAAAATTTTAATGTAGTTAAATATAGATCCTTGTGACAACTGTTTGGAATTCATTAATTTGGACAACTGCTGCTTTTAGAATTTTTAGAATTTTTTTACAATACAAAACCTAATAAAATTTGATGGAGATGAAGTAGACTTGATGACGAACTATTAGAAAAATAATTAAAATAATATACTAACAAAAAAATGCCAAAAATGGACATAGAACTATCCTAGGACCTTATTCTATCGTAATTAGGGCGAAATTTAGTTAAGTACTAAACTAAGTAATTGATGGATTTAGTTTGAACTACTTTCTATACAAACTACAAGACTCAAACCCATTAAAATCACTAACCCAACATTACTTAAAAACCTAGGGGCAATCTCAAAACCCAATTGCTCTCGGGAGCACATTGAAACTCCGTATCGGACCCAGACTGCGTGTCGAAAGTCCGATGACGGTGAAACTATACGGTTATGACCATCTTATTGGATTTGACAACCATTGTGGGAATCGAGTCTAACTAGTGTCCAGAAACGTACAACTTGGGCCCCAAGTGAATGTGTGAGAAACACGAATATCTTTAGAAAATGAACTCAAATTTAAGTGATTTTGGCCGTTCGCTTGTGGGCCAAATTTAAGGTTTCAGAACGTCAAATTCTGACCCAACTACACCCTTGAATTAGGAAAATTTTCCTACACAGGTTAGTGTACTTGTGGCCCTGATCGGGTGACGATAGCCGTTGTATAACGCCCCAGATTTTTGCCAACCTAGAGTTAGATGTCCTTAGGCAAGGGGTCGATCCTAACCCCTTATGAACCTCTCAAACCTTAAATCCTTTAGAAATTAGACACGTTTAACTAAGTGTTAAACTAGATTAGCCGTGAAATCCGCTTGAATCACTTTAAATACGATCTGTAAGACCCAAAACTTGTAGAATCATCGACGCTAGGTTACCCTGAAATCTAGGATCAATCTCATTACCCAGTTGCTCTCGGGAGCACATTGAAACTCCGTATCAGATCTGAACTGCACGTCGAAAGTCCGAATAATACGAAGTTATATAATTAGGATCGCCTTGCTAGGCTTGACAACCATCTCGGATATCAACTCCAGATAATGTCTCGAGGCTATTCGTTTGAGCCCGGAGCGAAGTGTGTGAGAAAATATAGATTTCTTTAGAAATTAAAACTAATATAAGTAATCTGAGACCTGTCGCTTGCGGGCCTGATATAAGCAATCAGACCGTCAGAATCTGACCCAAATACACCCTCAGATCAGGAGAAGTTTCATACACAGGTCAGTATACTTGTAATCCTGATCGAGTTCCGGTGACCGTTGAATTGAAACTGGTCCGCCACGTGTGATCTGGGAACCCGATTGGAACGAAAACTTAACTCGACCTAGATCCGTGGTCAGAGAGCTTAAGTTCGACCTTTGGCTCAAGGGGGGGCTCTGGAAGTACTCCGTTGAGCTGAAATAAACTCCCGTTGGCTATAACCTAAGTATACCTTGGCCCTGGGGCCATTTCCATCAGTTTTAGGCCTATATAAGGACCTTAAGCTCTCACTCTCTCATCCCATACGAATTTGGGAAACCCTAGGAGAGAGAAGAGAGGAAAGAGAGAGAGAGAGAGAGAGTTGGAGTTCATCCCTGGGATTCAATCCCATCATTCCACGGACTGAATCAGCACTTCCGTACCACTCTACCGGCGATACCGATCCCGTTCTTAGGTAAGAAAACCTAACCCTAATCTATTTTCGGGTTTCGAGTAGTGTAGGTTATGAAATAACTAACCCAACTCATGCTATAGGTTGATATACCCTCGTTGACGAAGCCTTAGAGTCTGTCAAATTCGTTACGCTTCTACAGCGTAAGGTGCGGACTTTAAACGTATAGGTTATAGTTTTCAAGGCTTTCAATGTCAGTCAATGATATATTATTGACGTGAATGCTATTGCACATGTATAAAGTGCTGTCCGTTTCATTTTTTAGACATACGTTAATTATGTCGAATATACTGTATTCCTCGTATTTGTAGAAAATACCGTATACGTATAAAATACGGATTTGTGCTTGCCACGATTAATTACTGTTTAGGTATACTAGATGCATGTGTATCAACTTCTGAGTGAACGGATTAGCTTAATACCTGTTATATTAACATACGTCGTGTATGTACAAGTTATAGCCTAAGTGTTTGTGAAAATGTCCAAGTGAGTATAACTTATGCATTAGTGTACGCCACGACTAACCGTCGTGGATATTTATATAGGCGGCAATCCTTTGGCGAAAGGACTTGCCCTAATACGTATTCTAACTACTACATACCATGTATGATGTTATACGCAGACTAAGTGTATGTAAAAATAAAATGTTTGTATGAGTAAGTGCTTATAAATTCTTCTCTGATTGGGTGTTGAGATATGATTCTCAACTCCTTTAACTATGTGTATGTTTTCCTCCATGTACCGTATATTATAGTGTCTGTTTATCTATGTAATGCATATATTTAAATCTATGTTTATGTTGTATTCCATAAACTGCAAAGATAAGGTCGTGAAGGGTGATGGGGGAGTGGTGTAACGATTCCGTGCAATAGCCTTGGCAGCCCTAAAGCGGACATGATTGTATGATTTGAAATCTTGATCCATTACTACTTTAACTATCTTCTAGAATATTTTATTGTAATTGAATGTGATTGGGGCTATGTTATAGTCTAGGCAATCGGTAACAGGCTTTGAGTTCGTGGCTGAGATTCATTCGCCACATGGGACGTATTTGATGAACCCGAGTCGTACTAGAGTTATCGGCAGTGGTTAGGCAACACAGAGTGCTTATGCACTTCATGTCGATTCACTTGATGTGCGCTCGTGCTAGTCGAGCTCGTCAAGTAACCCGATTGGCCCTATGTATGTTCACCATGTTTGGACGTTACTGCTTGAACCTAAGGTATCAAACTCACCAGTGAAAACCCCGTTAACCGTGGTACCTCGATCCGCTAAGACTCATGAGCCGGACATGGTGGTATGGGACACCGTGGTCGAGCTGTCGGCCTACGCTGGGGCGACGAGCCTCCCCGTAGTAACCAGTGAGCAACCCAGACTCGTGAGCCGAATACGGTGGTATGGGATACTATATTCGAGCTGTCGGCCTACAATGTTTTGATGACGAAGCCGTGATGGGTGATGGGAGAGTGGTGTAACGATTCCGTACAATAGCCCTGACAGCCCTAGACGTGCCCTTTGTAGTGACCTCGAGCATACTCTGAGACTACGTTGGGGTGATGAGCCTTCCGTAGCAAAGAGAGTATAAGCTAGGCCTACCCTATTGCAGCCTGGCTATGGTCCCCAGTCGGGTCGGTGACGTGCCTTCGAAAATAGACTGCTAGTTGGTAATGTGTTGGTGGTAGTGACCTAGAACCGCAACGTCGTACAAGATTTACAAAGATTGATGACCCTAGAATGGATCATTGTTTGGGTATTGATATAAGGGAGGTACCTTAGTTTTCCAACCCTGTTGTATGAAAAGGACTAATAAGAACTTGGTAATCATATGCATGCACTGCATTATGCATGCGTTCAGGCGTAGTAGGTCAAAGCACTGAGGCAGTGTTGTCATGCACGAAGGTGAGATGAAGTCGTTGAGGGAGCGTAGGCGAGGGCATGCATCATACATTCATACCATTCTTGCATTAACAAGAGTACTTAGGGATGTGTGATTTACTGCTTTATCATTACTGCTTGATTGAATTGATAACATGCTAACCTTTACTTTATTGTTCCACTGAGTTGATCACTCACTCCCACATTACGGGACGGTGTTGTGCACACCAACCAGATCCTGTTTGAGTTTCAGATGATGGCGATGCTTGCAAAGCGGAGCCGATTTTTTATGATGATGAGGAGGATTTCTCCTGCATGCAGCTATTAGGCGGGTCTATGTAGACCATCTTCTGATCGATGGAATTACAGGGTTGCTGATTAAACGCCATTACACTTTAGTTTATACTTTTGGGACACCCATGTATATTCCTTTTGTTCATTTTTAGTGTATACATGTATATATGTAACTTGGTAACATGTTCACACTCTAGAGACTTACAACAATTTATATATTTTATATACCTATCACAGTCTTCCGCATGCGTAATTTAACTATCTCTGGAGTATGATATGCTGTTTTGGTATAATCTCACTCATGTTTAATGCACTAATATGAACAATATTCAATCATCATTATCTATGTTGCATAAGTGATGCGTTGAAACTCGGGAGTGGAGTTTATCCTCGACCCTCGATTTTCAGGGCGTTACACGTTGAATTGAAACTAGTCATCCAAGGTCGATTCATAAAACCAATCGGACTGAAATCTTAACCTGACTTAGATCCATTGTCAGGGAACTTGCCCCTGACCGTGTGCAGGTAATGGACCCCTAGATGGGCTCCGTTGGCCCGAAACAGATGCCCTTTGGCTATAACCTAAGTATACTATAGCCTTGGGCCATTTGCGTCAGCTCTGGGCCTATATAAGGACCTTAAACCCATACCTCTCTCTTTCATACGAATTTCTCTAACCCTAGGAGAGAGAAAAGAGGAGAAAAGAGTGAGGAGAAGAGAGGGATTCCTGCAGATCGTTGTTGGGATTCGCTCCCACAACTCCATGCCTCGATTCACCTCCCCACCATCGCTACACGAACTATTCCAACTACGATTTGGGTAAGAAATACTAACCCTAATTTTGTTTTAGTAATCCGAATAGAAGATTCGACGAAATAGCTAACCTATGTCGTAATTTAGGTAGCCGTTGTTCTGTAGACGGAAGTGTAGGGTTCGAATCGAGTTCAAAACAAATTTTTTGACAAAAGGTGCAGACTATAAACATTTAGGTTATAGTTTTCAAGGCTTTCAATGTTAGCAATGATTTATGTCTGACTTGATTGCTATCACATGTACTTAGATATGATGTTTTTCGTATATTACACATATATGTAAACTATGTTAATTTTAATACATTCCATGTGTTTGTTGAAATGTCTGAATGAGTATGAAATTATGATTTGTGTATGCCACGATTATTGATTGAGAATATATGATTGTTGTACGTGTGGCAACTCCCTTGTGAAAGGATTTGCTCTAATATACGTTATAACCAATTTATTACATGGATGTTGATATGTGTAGCCTAAGCGTTTGATAAAATGCTTGAATGAGAAAATGCTTGTTTAGATGTATTTAATGAGGGTGTTGAGATAGAATTCTTAATCACCTTATCTATAACTACAATTTCCTCTATGTAACCTATCTTACTATTTCGTGCTTTATGGATGAAATATTTATGTATGATAACATGTGCATTATGTGTTTGTTAAAATGCCCAAACGAGATTTATATTTGAATTGATTGTCACATGCTGTTTGACTATCACACATGATTTTTTATTATGTTTGAATATAATTGGGACTACTGCGTAGTCCAGGCAATCGGTAATGATTCCCAAATTAGTGGTCGAGGTTGTTTTGCCACATTAGACGCGTTCGATGAATCCGAGTCGTACACTGATCGTCGACAGTGGTTAGGCCACGTGGGGTGTTTACGCGCTCCATGTCGATCGATTTAACGTGCGCTCGTACCAGTCGAGCTTGTCAAGTAACCCGATTGACTTAATGTATGTTTACCATGTATGGACGCCATTGCTTGAATCTAAGGTACCACTTACCAATGAAAAACCCGTTTAACCTTGGTACCATGATCCACTAAGACTCATGAACCAGGCATGGTGGTATGGGACATCGTGGTCGAGCTATCGGCCTAGCTGGGGTGACGAGCCTCCTCGTAGTGTCCAGTGAGCAAACCAAACTCGTGAGTCAAATACAGTAGTATGGGACATTGTATTCGAGCTATCGGCCTACGCTAAGGTGATGAGCCTTTCCTGTAGTGAGCTCGAGTATAAACTAAGGCCTACGCTGAGGTGACGAGCCTCTTCGTAGTGACATGAACTTACCTATATATTGCTTTTAAATCAGGGGTGACGTTGCCCTATAACTTGCCTATCTGTGATTAACTAGGATTGATGGCTCTAAATGAATCATTGTTTGGGTAAATAATATAAAGGGAGATACCTTAGCTTCCCGAACCTGCTATATGAATGGGTCTAATAAAGGACTGGACTAACACGATCATGCACTGCATTGCATGTGCCTTTGTCGTAGGAGTTGAGCACAGTGGAAGGGATACATGCCACAATCGTGAGATGATGTCGCAGAGGGAGTGTAGGCGAGGGCATGCATCATTAACACATATCATCCCTGCATTAATAAGAGTAGCTAGGATTGTTTGATGTATTGCTTTATCATTACTGCCTGACTGAATTGATAACATGTTAACCTTTGCTTTATAGTTCTACTGAATTAGCTACTCATTCCCACCTGGGACAGTGTTTTAAACACCACCTAGACTTTGGTTTAGATGCAGATGATGGCGAGATCTATACAACAGAGTTGGACTTCGTAGGTGAGGAAGAAGAGTTCTCCTATGTTCAACTATCGGGCGGATCTATGTAGATCTCATACCGATGCGTAGGGACTACTGGGATACTTGTTTAGTTAAACACATTTACTTCTCGTATTTATATGGTTAGAAATAACACATGTATATATATATACATATATATATATATATATATATATATATATATATATATATATATAAAAGCCCGGTTTCTTACTCATACTCTGAAATTTGTGAAATATTTTCATAATTAAATGCATATATTTCAGTCTTCCGTTTAGCAAATTACATTAATTTTGGAGTATGATATATTGATTTAGTATAATCCCACTCATATTTAAGTGCACTAATATGGACAACATTTAATCATTATTATCTATGTTACATAAGTGATGCGTAGGAACTCGGGAGTTGAACTTTGCTCGACCCCCGATCTCCGGGGTGTTACAAAAAGAGAAGAAACCATAAAAGATGACAGATGATGAATGGTTTTTATTGGGTCGGAAGGCTTTAGGAACGATCTGACTCTCTTTGTCTAAAAGCGCCGCTTTCAATATATCTAAGGTGAAAACTACAAAAGAATTAATGAAAGCCCTAGCCACCATGTATGAAAAACCCTTAGCGTCCAATATGGTTCATCTTATGAAACATCTATTCAACACAAAGATGTCAGATGGTGGGAGCGTGACTGAACATCTAAACGAGTTCAATACAGTCACAAGCCAATTGGAATCCGCTGACATTGTTTTTGAGGATGAGGTCAGGGCGTTATTGATCTTATCTAATTTGTCAGATAGTTGGGATGGTCTGGTGATCGCTGTGAGCAATTCTTCAGGGTTGACAAAGCTGATATTTGATGATGTAGCTGGTCTAATTCTCAGTGAAGAATCTAGAAGAAAGGCATCAGGAGTTTCAGAGGATTCAGGGAATGCTTTAAATGTTGAAGGAAGATGAAGATCGCTAAACAAAAGATGCAATAAATACAGACGTTCTAAGTCAAGGAAGAATTCCAAGGTACCGAAAGACAAAAACTGATGTTGGCATTGTGGCAAGAAGGAGCACATGAAACGTGATTGCAGGTCACTCAAGAAACAAGAAGGAAGCTCTCAAGGTGGGAAGGATTCATTGAATCTATTTGAGGAGAGTGACACAGAGGCATTGATCTTGTCTCTTGATGTAAGGAATGAGTCTTGGGTCATAGACTCGGGTGCTTCATTTCATGCCACTTCGTGTAAGGAAGTTCTACGTGATTATGTGTCAGGTGACTTCGGGAGAGTCTACTTGGGTGATGATGAACTGTGCAGTATCGTTGGAAAGGGAGACGTTCATATAAATCAGAAAGATGGAACGACTTTAAAATTGAAGGATGTCAGACATGTACCGAGTTTGAAACGAAACTTGATTTTAGTAGGGCAGTTGACCGATACCGATTATGTGACGACATTCACCAGTGATTCCTGGAAGATCACAAAAGGTGCCTTGGTGATATCTCGAGGCAAAAAGGAAGGTACTTTGTACATGACTTCAGGATCATATAGTTCACTCGCAGTCGCATCAACTGGAGTGAATGGGCAGTTATGGTATCAGAGGTTGGGACATATGAGTGAGAAGGGGATGAAAGTGATATTGTCAAAAGGGAAGCTACCAGGGCTGAAGTCTATTAACTTGGAATTTTGCGATGACTGCGTGTATGGCAAGCAAAAGAGGGTAAGTTTCAAGAAAACAGGACGCATTCCAAAGACGCATCTGTTGGAGCTTGTACACACTGATGTATGGGGATCGACACAGGTATCATCTCTTGGTGGCTTACGTTATTTTGTTTCTTTTATTGATGATGCTAGTAGAAAACTGTGAGTTTATTTCTTAAAGCACAAATCTGATGTATTTGATATATTTAAGAAGTGGAAAGTTATGGTAGAAAACGAGATAGGTAAAACAGTAAAATGTCTCAGATCTGGTAATAAGGGAGAATACTGTGATAAGATGTTTGAGGAGTATTGTGCAGCAAATGGAATCAAACATCAAAAAATGATTTCAGGGACACCTCAGCAGAATGGTGTGGCTGAGCGCATTAACAAGACCATCCTTAAGTGCGCCAGGAGCATGAGATTACATGCAGGGTTGCCCAAGACCTTTTGGGCGGATGTAGTAAATACTGCCGCATATCTCATCAATAGAAATCCCTCAGTGGTGGACTACCGGAAGAAATGTGGACTGGGAAAGAAATGAACCTTACACATCTCAGAGTGTTCGGTTGCACTTCATATCTTCACATTGATGCAGAGCACAGAAATAAGCTGGAAGTGAAGTCCAAGAGGTACACGTTTATAGGCTACAGGCAGCATGATTTTGGCTACAGGTTTTGGGATGCAGAAAATAGGAAAATCATCAGAAGTAAGGACGTAGTCTTCAATGAAAAAGTGATGCATCCGGACAGTGTGCAAGAAAATAAGGCCGAGAAGAAAGAATTTGTAGAGTTGGAAGAGTTACCGGACACGGGTGTTACAGCGCCACAGGATGATCATGCACAGGAGCATTATGAGGCAGAGCCACAGACACCAGTTGTGAGGAAGTCTATTCGGGAGAGGAGACCCACGGTCCGATACTCACCCTCCTTACATTATCTACTGCTGACAGATAATGGTGAACAATAGTGTTTTAAAGAGGCGTTACAGTCAGATACACGGATTAAGTGGGAGCAGGCCATGGATGATGAGATGGACTCTCTTGAGTCTAATCGTACATGGGAGCTAGTCACTCTACCTAAGGGTAAGAAAGTTCTTCATAACAAGTAAGTTTACAGATTGAAGGAGGAGCACGAGGGTTCGAAACGGTACAAGGCTAGATTGGTTGTGAAAGAGTTTCAACAAAAGGCAGGTATCAACTTCATTGAAATATTTTCATCAGTGGTGAAAATGTTTACGATTCGCATGGTCTTAAGTATAGTGGCTACAAAGGACTTACATCTAGAGCAGTTAGATGTTAAGACAGCCTTTCTTGGTGGGGATCTTGAAGAAGAAATATATATGCATTAGCATACAGGATACGTGGCACCAAGAAAGGAGAACAAGGTTTGCAGATTGAAGAAGAGTCTATATGGCCTGAAGCAGGCCCTGAGGCAGTGGTACAAGAAGTTCGACAGTTTCATGTCGGGAAACGGTTACAGGAGATGTTATGCAGACCACTCTTGCTATTTGAAGAAGTTTGATACGTCATACATCATCCTTCTTCTGTACGTTGATGATGCGTGTGGCCGGTTCAAGCATGAAGGACATCTCAGATCTCAAAAGACAACTGTTTAGAGAATTTGCCATGAAGGATTTAGGAGCTGCAAAACAAATCCCTGGAATGAGAATAAAGCGTGTGTAACATCCTGAAAATCAGGAGTCGAGTAGTAACTCAACTCCCGAGTTCCAGAACATCACTTATGCAACAAAATGAATGATGATTGAATGTTGACTGTATTCGTGCATTGAACATGAGTGAGATTAAACCAAAACAACATATCATACTCCAAAGACAGTTAAATTGCAAGCGAAAGACTGTGATAGACATATAGAATATAAAACTGTGGTGAGTCTCCAAAGTGTGATAATGTTACCAGGTTAAATAATTACAAGTACAATTCTAAAATTTACCAAATGTGAGGAAGTGTAATGTCTTCTATCCCGAGTACCATAGCCCTGTCAATACAATACCAGGTCTTCATAGACCTGTCAGAGAGTTATATGTAGGAGAACTCCTCCTCAACATCATAGTAGTAGTCCGGCTCTGCTTCATAAGCATCGCCATCATCTGAAACTCAACAAATCTGGTTGGTGTTGCAAACACCGTCTCGTAACGTGGGAGTAAGTGATCAACTCAGTGGAACAATAAAGTATAGGTTAACATGTTATCAATGCAGTCAAGTAGTAATGATAAAGCAGTAAAATTAAACACTCCTAACTACTCTTATTAATGCAAGTATGAATGCAGTCATGATGTATGCCCTCACCACACCCTCCCTCGTGCGATACCATCTTACGTTCGTGGCATGCTTTCATCCCTCAGTGCTCCACATCTTCCAGGCACATGCAATGTATGATGAGCATGATTACCAAGTTTTTATTAGTCCATTTCAAACAAAAGGATTGGGAAACTAAGGTACCTCCCTTGTATCATTCCCAAACATGATCCATTCTAGGGTCGTCAGTCCTAGTTAATCTCAGACGATGGTGTATTTTCTAGGTCACTGCAAAGGCTGCCAGGGCTGTTATGCACAAAGGTTACGCCACTCCCCCATCACCTCTTTAACGATTCATCACTATACAGAAACAGGCCTAGTCCATGCTCTCTACACTGTAACAAAACTCATCGCCTCACCGCAAATTCATAGTATGCTCGAGGTCACTACAAAAGGCTGCCAGGGCTGTTGCTCGCATTCGTTGCACCACTCCCCCATCACCTTATCAACGTAGGCCGACAACACGAATATAGTGTCCCATACCACCATAATCGACTCACGAGTCTAGTTGCTCACTGGTCACTATGGGGAGGCACATGGCCCCAGCGTAGGCTGACAGCTCGACCACGGTGTCCCATACCACCATGCCCGGCTCATGAGTCTTAGCGGATTGAGGTACCATGGTTAAAAGGGATTTCACTGGTAAGTTTGGTACCCTAGGTTCAAGCAATAGTGACCAAACATGGTGAACATACATTAGACACATCGGGTTACATGACGAGCCTGACTAGCTTGAGCGCACAATCAATTGGACGACATGAAGTGCATAAGCACTTTGCGTGGCCTAACCACTGTCGCCAACTGACGTACGACTCGGGTTCGTCAAACACATCTTACGTGGCGACATGAAACTCAACAACGATCTCAAGTCTAGTACCGACTGTCTGGACTATAGACATAGTCCTAAACTCAATCAAACCTTATTCGTAGCATGTGGAGTAAAGCATGATAAATAAAGTAATTCAAGCATGTTAGTAAGCATGTCATAAAGCATGTTATAAAACATGTTATAAAGCACTACATAAATAGGAACACAAACACATATATTGCAAAAGTAAGCGGTTTAAGTAAACAACCTCATGGAGGAAATCATACATGTCTCTAAGGTAGTTGAGAATCCCATCTCAACACCCTCCTAAGGCATCAACATCCAAACACTTACTCACACAAGCATTCTCACAAACACTTAACATACACTATTTCAACATTCTTAGTATATGTTAGCAAACGTGTATTAGGGCGAGTCCTTTCGCCAAGCAAGTATTTGATGCATATATAATATATTTATACAACAAATAATCATGGCAAACACATCTTTAAAATATATATGTATACGGTACTTTCTACAATACAGTATTCCTACATACATAATGTATATTAGTAAAACATGTATTTGGGCGAATCCTTTTGCCAAATAAGTATTTTATCCATATATCGTATATTTATACAACAAATAATCATGTCAAACACATTTTCAAAATTTATACGTATACGATATTTTCTACGAATACCTAGAATATGTAAAATTCCATAATCTACATCTTTAATCGAAACAGAAAACAGAAAGCACTTTGTACATATGCAATTGCATGCAGATCATGAATCTATCATTATCTGACATTGAAAGCATTGAAAACCATAACCTATACACCTAAAGTCTGCACCTTATTTCATAGAATCGTAACGGAGTCGATAGATTTGCTAAGGCTTTGTATACGGCGATTTGACAACCTATATGATGAAATAGGTTAGCTATTTCATAACCTACAACTCTTAAAACCCCAAATTAGTTTAGGGTTAGGGTTTCTTACCTAGAAACGTCGCTGAAATCGCCGGGAAAGCGATAAGAATGAGGTGGTTAAGCACTCAAGGCAGCAAGGAAGAAAGGCAGGAAGGATCTCCCACAACTCTCTCACTTTCTCTCTCTCTCTCTCTCTCTCTCTCTCCTAGGTTTTCTCTCAAATTCGTATGGCTGTGAGAGAGAGGTTTCTAAGGTCTTTATATAGCCTAAAATCTCACTAAAATAGGCTTAAAGTCAAGGTATACTTGGGTTTTTGTCCAAAGGGCATCTGTTTCAGCTCAACGGAGCATTTTCAGAGCTCCCTCTTGAGCCCAAGGTCGGACTTAAGCTCACTGACTGTGGATCTAGGTGGAGTTACATTTTCGTTTCGGTCGGATTCTCAGATCGCAAATGGCGGACCAGTTTCAGTTCAACGGTCAGTGGAACTTGATCGGAGATTCCGAGTACATGGATATGTTTATGAAATTTTTCCTGATCTGAGGGTGTAATTTGGTTTAATTCTGACGGTCAGGTTGCTTAATACTGACCTGCAAGCGACAAGTCTCAGATTACTATTCAAGATATTTATTTTATAAAGAGACATGTGTTTTCACACTCCCTCGCTCCGGACTCAAGCGAATAGCCGTGGGACACTATCTGGATTTGATTTTCGAGATGGTTGTTAAGCTGAGCGAGGCGGTCCTAATTCCTTAACTTCGTGTTATTCGGACTTCTGACGTGCGGTCCAGATCTGATACGGAGTTTCGGGATGCTCCCGAGAGCAGCCGGATAATGAGATTGATCCTAGATTTTAGGGTAACCTAGCGTCAATGATTCTACAAGTTTTGGGTCTTGCAGATCGTATTTAAAGCGATTCTAGCGGATTTCGTAGCTAATCTAGTTTTGCACTTAGTTACTTTGTCTCATTTCTAAAGGATTTAGTCCTATAAGATTTCTGTCTGAGGTGGTACTTAGTCCTTTGTAGTTTGTATATAAAGTGATCCAAGTTATACTACTTAGCTAGTTTAAGATAGTGTCTAGGGTGAAAGTACTTAGAAAAATTGAAAGAACAAGGTGGTGAAGGGCTGGATTTGTGAAGGAAATAAGTTCAGAAGCGATTTTAGACTGTGAGATTCAGTTCTGACAAGTTAATAAGGTGTTAGGAGCGGCCCATTGCTTAAGGACGTCTAATTCCAGGTTGGCAAAAATCCAGGCTGTTACAGCGTGACAGGAAAAATAAGAAACTGATTTTGTCACAGGTAGAGTACATAGCCAAGGTACTTGATCGATTTAATATGGGAGGTGCTAAGCCGGTTAGCACTCCATTAGCCAACCACTTCAAGCTATCTAAGGAGTAAGGTGTAAAGACGCAGGAGGAATGGGATTACATGGCTAAAGTCCCATACGCATCAGCTATTGGGAGTCTCATGTATGTTATGGTGAGCACGAGGCCAGACATTGCTCAAGCAGTGAGAGTTGTTAGTAGGTTCATGAACAACCTCGGGAAGGAATATTGGGAAGCTGTAAAGTGAATCCTCAGATACCTGGTGGGTACTGTGGATATAGGGCTGAGTTATGGTGGATCAAAAATCAAGTTACAAGGCTATGTAAATTCAGATTTGATAGGAGATATCGACAGCAGAAGAAGCACTATAGGTTATGTCTTTACTCTGGGTAATGCTGCAGTCAGTTGGGTCTCTCAGTTACAGAAGATAATATTTATTAGTATGACAGAAGCAGAATATGTCGCGGCTATAGAAGCGTGCATGGAGATGGTGTGGATGTAAGGTTTCATAGAAGAGTTGGGTAAGAAGTAAGTAGATTGCAAGTTGTACGGTGACAGTCAGACTACAATACACTTGGCTAAGAATTTAGCCTTTCATTCAAGGACCAAGCATATTAACATCATATATCACTTCATACGTTCATTACTAGAAAATAGATCGATTGCTCTGGAAAAGATTCATACAAGTAAGAATCCTGCGGATATGCTGACCAAGGCGGTCAGTCACACGGGATAAGCTGAAGCTCTGTTCAGTTTTCATTGGTCTTTAGATTTGAAGATAGGGAGGTGGTGCACTCCAGATATAGAAGACAAAGGTTTATGGTGATGTGTTTCTAAGTGGGAGATTGTTGAGATATGGAGTCACATTTGGGGGCCGCTCGACCAGTCGAGTGCCCTGCTCAGTCGAGGACTGGCTCGACTCAAAGTCCAGCGAGCATAAGGTTTTTGGGTTCCGAGGTGCTCGACCGGTCGTGGCCCATGCTCGACCAGTCGATGTTACGTAGATTCATTTTCGGATTTGATGTGGATTGCATATTTTTGAGTCGGTTTTAGCAAGGGTGTGAAAGGAAAGTTGCCTAAACTATAAATAGGTGTCCCTAGTGCTTTTCTAGGGTATGAGAAATAATTCTAAGGTGTGGACAAAGGATTTTCTATATATTTTCAAAGGAGAAGTTAGTATATTGCCTTGTAATCTTCGTTTTTCTTCATAGTGGAAGTTTGCATTCGTGTTTTTTTTTAAAAAAACCCTTGTTGGGGTTTTTCCACGTATATCTTGTCTTATGGTTTGTTTGGAATGCTTTGATTCCTTTTCTAGTTTATATTTCTTCTTGTTTATCGTTTTTGGGTGAGACTTGAGATTGGATCCGGTTCACTGCATTGTTGGCGTGCTGCGCAACAACTCATTCATGGTTAGTAGCAACAGATAATAAGGTCCATCTTAGCGACAGGTACAAAGGTTTCTTGTCATAAGTATGAGCAAAACCTTTTGCTACCAATTTGGCCTTATACCTTTCAATGATGCTATCACTTTTGTATTTTATTTTTCATTTAGGCAAGTGCGCTATTTCTCAGGTGTTGTTTTTGGCAAAAGCAGATAATTCCTCATTCATTGCCTTCCTCCATACAACTTACAATTGAGCCTCCGCAAAACTAGCAGGTTCAACATGGGTGGAGATAGAGCTTAAGAAAGCTATATATTACTTGGAGAACTTTTCAAGGGAAACACATTATTGGATAGGATAGGCAACTAGACATGAAAAATTAGATAATGAAATAAGAGGATGTATAACTCTTTTTTATTTGATGTAAGGTAGTGAGAATATAAATATAAAGAATATAAATGTGGACGTATAACTCTGTTTTACTTGTCATCAGGCAGTGAGAATATAAATATTAAGAATATAAATGTGGACGTATAACTCTTTTTACTTGTCATAAGGCAGTGAAAATATAAATATTTAGAATATGAGAAGAATGTATATCTGACATGGGAGAACTTGTCATGGAGAAGTTTATTTGATGAGGAGCTTGAGGACACAAGGCTCATCTTGTAGATTCAACTTCATCAAATACCCAATTCCCAGTCTGTTGGAAGTTTTGATTAGATAAGTTTAATCTCATCTTTTGTTTGGTTCTCATCTTTTGCTTGTTTGTTCATTGTTGATTTTAACACAAGGTAGGTTGCATATCTATGAAATAACTTGACGACCACCTGCTACTTCTCTTCCCCTCAATTAAGATTTTTATTTTATTTTAAAATAAGCATATCTATGAAATGACTTGACGACCACATGCTATTCTCTTCCCCTCAATTAAGATTTTTATTTTATTTTATTTTATTTTAATATATATATATATATATATATATATATATATATATATATATATATAGAGTCATGCTCCCCTGCGCACCTACGCACCTTTGCACACGTGTCATGGGTGTCTAATCTGAACGGTCCATGTGATGCGGAATCCCATGAAACCTCAAGTGACAAATTTTCACTCCGATCTAAAATTCTGGTGGGCCATAACAAAGAGAAATGAAAATTAAGGGAGGAAACTGTTTTCAATTTTTCATGGCCCATAAAAGTTTTAGATCAAAGTAAACTTGGGCCTGGGAGGGTTTAACGAGGTGCTGCTTCACATGAACGGTTCAGATTTTAGATCCACATCACGTATGATGGGTTATCAAAAAAGTTCGTACGTACTACCTACGAACTGGTTCGCAGGTGAGCGTTTCCGTGTGTGTGTGTGTGTGTGTATATATATATATATATATATATATATATATATATATATATATATATATATAGCCTGGGATATGTGGATCTTGAGTAGTATGGAACATTTTCAGCGAACTACACATTTATGATAACATGCACTTTTCTTTTTACTGGATCAAAACATTTTATCCCATATAGTTGGGTGAATGACCAACAAAAATACATTTTACAAACCTTTTATCTAATTTATTTATTCTAGATGCAGGTATGCGAATATAACATACACATAAAAGAACACGCAAGTATGAAATGTTTAGAGGGTTTCCTTTCAAAACTTTGAATGGACTTTTCTGAATCTAAAATCACATATGATAGATTATTAATAACATAACAAGCAACTAAAAGAGCATCTGGCCATAAGAATTTTGAAACATTCATTTGTCATTTGAAACATAAGTGATCTAGCAATTTCTAGTAAGTGACAATTCTTGCGGTCAACTACTTTTTACATAATGTCACTCTGGATTAAGTAATTTGATGAATCATTTCATTGTTTTCAAGATATTTATCAAATAATTTACTCGTGTTTTTCTCCATTGTCGGATCTTAAAATCTCAATATGGATATCATGGTGAGTGGCAACCACCTTATGAAAATCCTTTAAAGGCATTAAATGCCTCTCCTTTTGATTTTAATAGGTAAAAAAATAATGATTTTGAGAAACTATCAATGAATCTCACAATATATTTAAAACAAAATAATGAATCTATTGGAGTAGAACCCCAAACATATAAATGAATTAACTGAAGAGCTTATTATATATGTTTTTGTTGCGCTTAAAAGGTACCTTGATCTGTGTAATATAATAACATGTCTTACACTTATTAAATGAATAACAACAAAAGAAAATAGATGATGAATGTCCCAATCTCCAATGCCAAATCCCTTCCACTAAAGTGCCGGTGACAAATTGATGGTTGTCTACGCAGAAGGATGGTGGCATACCTGATCCTTATTAAGTTGGTTCAGGCCTCCTATTGGTGGTAACCGTAGGGCCCACTCTACCGCATGGTGGCCCAAGGAAATATAATCCGGTTTTTAATGCCCCAGTGGAATCATAGCATTCTCGGCTTTAAAAAGCATGAAGTTTGAGCATGTTTCCGTCTTGAACGGTTCCACCATTCCATATTCAACAAGCAACAACCAACTGATCAAAATGGATTCGACATCCAAGGCAGTGGCTGATTACAATGGAGCCCATTGAAAATGAACCGTCCTTATCAATGTGCATGTGGTTTCATGGAGATGTTCACCTAGATGAAATGATTCTTGAATTAAGAATGATGGCTAAACTGGAGTGGGTCTCAAGTGATACTTATAGGTCAGTTTTGACCCTAATCTCTCAAGGGGATAAGGTTGACAATGGCCAGACCGGGCGAGACCATCCCGCCTTGGACTGGGCATGGACCCATTAGCTTGGTCCGTGGGCTTGGCATGCATGACCCAAATAATATCCAGGTTGGGCTGGGCTCAGGTCCAAGGTTTAAAGTATCATCCCGCTCAGCTCAACCTAATATGTACATGATTTGTATCTTACAAATATCCATTCCTATCAATGGTTAGGCAAAACATGCATCTTGCATGTTGTTATCTAAATATCTATTTCTTTATACATGTGTGGCCCACCTGATCGATGGATGGCTTACGAACATTCACCATAGGAAATATGGATTTGATCAACCTAAATTTTTTGGCTTGGACTCTAGCATGATGTGCTAGGTCCGTGCTGGTCCTTAGACCTTGTAGTGTTGGTGCCAGTCCGAACCCAGCCCATTGCTACCTGTACTTGAAGAGAAATTACATGACGATGAGCTCATAGGTCTGCACAGTGAGGCGGTGAGCATGGAAGATCTGAATGGTTTACAAGATGGCCCCACCATGAACATGACCACACAAATTAGGCTGGTCGACTGTTCCAGTATACCGCTCCAATATAAAAAGAATGGATGGTTTAAATAAATTTGCCAATGGTCCATATTCAATTTATGTGGCCTAACCAATGAGAGGAGACTTCCATACATGATCATCTATTACAGAGGCGCCTACTTATGCACGACTTGCCAGGAGTGCTTGTGGCAGCTAACAAATGTTATTTTTGAGGCGGAAAATTAGAAAATAAATCACTTAAAGATAGGCTTAAGGCGCGTTACGATGTCGCTATCTTTAAGGCGATATTCGCACCCTACTGGTGATTAAACCAATTTGCAAGAGGGTTACAGCAAATCCGCCTCCAGGATACAATAAGCCTCTTCTCCAAGACCGAAGAAATGTGGGTTTCGGCCTGCAAAACCGAAAAACCGCACCCCGAACACACTTTTACAGCGTACAACCCTGACTTCTGTGCTGTTACAATTTACCCCCTGAAAACTGTTTGTAATTTACTGCCTGAAAAACTATTTGCAGTTTAGCGCCTGAAAACTGTATTTTTCCAAAGAACATCCAAAAACGAAATTGGAGAAGAAGAAGAAGATGGAGAAGAGATTGTTGGAAATTGTGAATTCGGATTGACCCAGAGATGGGTTTATATAGAATCATAAGAGATGCTTAAGGCCCTTTTCATGAAAAGACATCTTCTTCCATGGTGTCTTTTCATCAATGGTGGTGTCTTTCCAACAATGGCATCCCTCCATTTCAAATTCAAAAAATGCTCCCTTTACCAAGAGGCATCACCATTCACACCAACAATCACCAAAGTCACAACCCTTCTTATTCAATTTTCTTTTCTTCTTATTTTGAAAAAACCCAACAATCCCCCACTATTTTTCAAAATATAGAGGTCAGGGTATGTAAGGAAAATATGTGCATAGGAGAAGGTGTCTTATGTACTTGAACCTTCACTTAGTGTAAACAAATCAAAATTGAATCAGAATCCTTAGTGATTATGGTCTTGAACTAAGTATTTTATATGACACAACCGGACATGTTACATACACATATATTTCGATTGTCATGTGTTCTAAAATTATAGTACATTAATGGCCTTGTGGTCTTTCCTGGATTCATGAGTTCATGAGAGTAGCCAAAAACTCTCGAACATCAGGAAGCGGCCCCACTTCCAATACTCATATAGGTGAGTCCTTATGAATGCCCCTGTAACAATAGCACCCTTGAAAGAACTCATTAAGAGCAGCAGCTCATCCTTCTTTTTATCATTATAGGTACCCAACACTATACATATATCCAGGAATGAGACAGATAGAAAACGTACAATGCTGCTTCAGCCACTTCCTGTGAGGTACTTTGCCCATTGAACCTATTAACTTAGGTCGGGTTTTCCTCATCCGGTGTCTGTGAAATTGGCTTAAGTCTCATTCCTCTTGATGTTCTACTGACAACATCCCTTGCCAGTCCCTTGGTGAACGGGTCTGCTAGATTCTGGATAGATCGTACATATTGTATTGTTATAACACCGTCACTAAGTAGTTGCCGCACAAAACTGTGCCTTACACTAATATGTCTGGATTTTCCATTATAAGTCTTGTTATATGCCTTTGATAGTGTCGCTTCACTATCACAGTAGATAGAGACCGGTGGTAAAGGCCTTACCAATAATGGTATTTCTAATAACAGATTTCTTAACCATTCTGCCTCTTTACTACTAGCTGCCAAAACTATGAATTCAGATTCCATGGTAGAGTGAGATATGCAAGTTTGCTTCTTAGATCCCCAAGAAACGGCAGCTCCTCCAAGTGTAAAAATCCATCCACTAGTAGACTTGGATTCATTAGAATCAGTGACCCAACTTGCATCACTATACCCTTCAAGTACACTAGGGTAACCAGAAAAATGTAAACCATAGTTAATAGTTTTTCTCAAGTATCTGAGTACTCTAGAAACAACATTCCAATGATCTAAACTTGGATTACTTGTAAACCTACTCAATTTACCTACTGCAAAAGCAATATCAGGTCGAGTAGAAATCATGACATACATAAGACTGCCAATTACCTTGGAATACTCTAACTGAGATACACTATGACCTTCATTTTTAATTAACTTGATATTAGAATCAAAAGGAGTAGAAACTGGGTTCTTATCATAGTGATCAAACTTTTTGAGTATCTTTTCAATATAATGTGATTGAGATAGAGTTATACCATTATTGTTTCTTAATAGCTTGATACCTAAAATTACATTAGCTTCACCCATATCTTTCATGTCAAAACTAGATGATAAGAATCTTTTAGTATTATTTATAACTTCTAAACAAGTACCAAAGATTAGCATATCATCTACATAGAGACATATAATTACTCCTTTATTATCAGAGAATTTTGAATATACACACTTATCTGATTCATTAATTTTAAAGTCATATGAGGTGACTACGTTATCGAATTTTTCATGCCACTGCTTAGGTGCCTGTTTAAGTCCATATAGTGACTTGATCAATTTACACACTTTAATTTTCTGTCCTGGAATTATAAAACCTTCTGGTTGCTCCATGTAAACCTCTTCATCGAGGTCACCATTTAAAAAGGCTGTCTTTATATCCATCTGATGAATTTCTAACTTATGAATGGATGCTAGGGCAACTAAAACTCGGATAGTTGATATCCTTGCTACTGGAGTATAAGTATCGAAAAAATCAATACCTTCTTTTTGTGTAAATCCTCTAGCTACTAATCTGGCCTTAAACCTTTCTGTAGTTCCATCCGATCTTAATTTTCTTTTGAAAATCCATTTACAGCTTATTGGTTTTGATCCTGGGGACAGATCCACAAGTTTCCATGTTCCATTTTGTAATATAGAATCCATCTCATCGTTTATAGCTTCCTTCTAAAAAGAAGCATCTTGAGATCTAAGGGCATCATCTATTGTTACTGGATTATTTTCTATGTTATATATCAACATGGTTTCCTCTGTTATGTTATCTTTATCTCCTTCTATTAGCAGAAGGTAGAAATCGGGTCCAAAAGATGTACCTGTTCTGATCATATTGATCCTTCTAGGTTTTATGTCCTCTTTATCGAGACCGCTGATACCTTGATTAGGTATTTGAGAACTACTGCTTGTACTAGGATCTTGAGGTTTTGTCTCTTTTCTAGTTATGGAAGAGAATGAGTTTTCATAAAACTCGGCACTCTAGATTCTATTATAGTGTTTATTTGAATAGCATGATTAGATTCTACAACTAGAAACCTATAAGCCTTACTATTTTGTGCATATCCTATGAAAATACACTCAAAAGATCTCAACCCTATCTTGGGCCTTTTAGGATCAGTAAGCCTAACTAAGGCTCTAAAACCCCATATATAGTTCCTGATTTTTCCCACTAATTCGTAGGAATTGAACATATTGTAATTTCTACAAACATGTCTGGTAGCGCCAGAATCTACCCACCATTCAACATCCTCGTTCAACATATTAACTTCAGAAACGACAGCTGCCAGATTCATGTCTTCCGTCATATTGACTTGTCGTTTCTTTTCTTGCATTTTCTTTTTGTATTTTCAACAGTCTTTCTTAAAGTGACCAGGGATTTTGCAAAAGAAGCATGGACCCTTCTTTGATGTGTTCTTTTTGAACCCTTGGTTATTAGTTTTGAGCCTATCATCTTTCTTGAAAGATGGCTTCTCTAATTCCCGATTCACACTATTCTCGACTATATTAGCATTACTTAGGGCCTCTTGTTGTTCTTCATTTTTGTCACGGACCCTAGATTCTTCTTCTATTCGAAGAAACATTAGGAGGTCCTCTAAGGACATTTTCTCTTTTTTCTGTTTCAATGATTTTCTAATATCCTTCCATTTAGGTGGAAGTTTAGCAATAATGGTGGATGCTTGGAAAGATTCGTCGAGATTAGTGCCATCAGCAATAAGTTGTTGGATGATGACCTGTAACTTATGTACTTGATCAAGGACAGGTTTTTCATCCAACATTTTGAATTCTAAAAACTGACTTACTAGAAATTTTTTGTTGCCTTCATCCTCTGATGTGTATTTGGTGAGCAGCGCCTGCCACAAATCCTTAGCAGTCTTCTTTTGACGGTAAACAACGTATAACGAATCAGAAAGAGCGTTGAAGATATGACCTTTGCATAGGTAGTCATTACGCTCCCAACTTTGTCTCTTTTGAATTTGTTCTAACGTATCATCATCAGATGGTGGTAAAGGAGGATCTTGAGTGAGTACATGATCCAACTTGAGTGATGTGAGGAAGAGATGGACCCTCGATTGCCATCGAAGAAAATTTGAGCCGTCAAACGACGTAATTCGAACAAAGTCAGGATGACCCATAGAAGAGGCCATAATATCGCCTTAAAAATGTTATTTTTGAGGCGGAAAATTAGAAAATAAATCACTTAAAGATAGGCTTAAGGCGCGTTACGATGTCGCTATCTTTAAGGCGATATTCGCACCCTATTGGTGATTAAACCAATTTGCAAGAGGGTTACGAAAAAATCGCCTCCAGGATACAATAAGCCTCTTCTCCAAGACCAAAGAAATGTGGGTTTCGGCCTGCAAAACCGAAAAACCGCACCCCGAACACACTTTTACAGCGTACAACCCTGACTTCTGTGCTGTTATATTTATCCCCTGAAAACTGTTTGTAATTTACTGCTTGAAAAACTATTTGCAGTTTAGCGCCTGAAAACTGTATTTTTCCAAAGAACATCCAAAAACGAAATCGGAGAAGAAGAAGAAGATGGAGAAGAGATTGTTGGAAATTGTGAATTCGGATTGACCCAGAGATGGGTTTATATAGAATCATAAGAGATGCTTAAGGCCCTTTTCATGAAAAGACATCATCTTCCCTTTTCATGAAAAGACATCTTCTTCCATGGTGTCTTTTCATCAATGGTGGTGTCTTTCCAACAATGGCATCCCTCCATTTCAAATTCAAAAAATGCTCCCTTTACCAAGAGGCATCACCATTCACACCAACAATCACCAAAGTCACAACCCTTCTTATTCAATTTTCTTTTCTTCTTATTTTGAAAAAACCCAACAGCAAACCCCTACGAGCATCCATGAACTTTAATCCAAACCACTGATTTGAGGGGACCACCATGGATAGATCTTGTTACAAAAAACTTCATCTGAGAATATCCTGGCCAGTTGAATGTGGAGTCTATATACAAGTAGGATTGGATCTGGAGCAGCATTTCAAATTCAATTCAGACAAGTATTTTTCTGCTTGTTTACAGAACAAAATGCTAAAGGATTTCTCTCAGGTAGAGAAATTGTAAGCTGAGAGAGAGCTGCTTTGCTATGATGATGATAAAGGTTGTTCAGTTCATCATCTATACAGTAGAAAACCATTGAAAGATTTCAGTAGCACAGACCCAAGAGGAATGTTCAATCCTCATCGGGTGGAAAGTCCTCATCGGATGCACTTTCAAGAAATGAGCCAAGAGATTTTCGCAGAATGCTGAAAGACTTGCCATCCTGTTTTTCACAAAATAAATAAAGATGAAAATTATTTATCAGTAAAGACATCATCAACTGATTGCAGCAGAAACTTCAATTAACAATCGGCTTCCCTGCATCAGGTGGGCCTCACTATGAAGATGACTGGTCAACAGACTCATCAGACAAGCACGTGTTCATTGAATGTGGGCCAATCGGTGGATTATTTTTAACATTTGTCTATGAACTGTTCTGATATGTGTGTGACCTACCGGAAGACTTGTCCAGCCTGATATTTTTGGCCAGGCCATCTACATGATGAGGCCCACCTGATGCACAGGATGGATGTCCTACACATGAGTCTAGATGACAGTCAAACCATAACTGTGGAAATCTAGATTTAACAGGTTTTAAAGAGGAAATCAATTTCCACACCTAGTTGTGTATTCACAAACAGAGAAAAATGTTACATACGTGAAAATCGGTTTCATTTCCACCTTTTTTCCATTGTTTCCCACTTAATCTAAACAACCCCGTGAGCAGGCTTTCTATTGTTTTAACAGAAGCAACAGTTATGTATTTCATGCATTTTGTGAATTTGAAGACATAGGATCCTTTGCCTAAGGACGGTATCCTCAGCGCTAGGTTTCTAAAAGTGGGCCCATGTCTTGGTGAACCAGAGAGTTGAACTGATGGTCCCGATTGTCAACAGATCATGTCCCAAAAATTTACCCTATGGAATAATCCTAAAGCCTTGCATCGGTGGCCAGAAATTTTTGGTCAAGAAACACATACAGCGGCAGTAGACATTCAATGAAAAAAATCAAATATTGGATGGTTAGGATCTTCCAACCTGGAGATTTCGGCATGTCCCACCCACAATTAGAACTCTAAGATCAGCAATCTGGATCACCAAATCTGTGGAGGAACTGGGGGCCTAAGGATATTATCTCTCTCTCTCTAATACTCTCATTCTCCCAATCTCTCTTAACTCTCTCACTCTAATACTCTCATTCTTTCTTAGCTAGTTTACTCGTTTACTCTCATACTCTGTCTTAACTCTCTCTCTCTCTCTCTCTCTCTCTCTCTCTCTCACACACACACACACACACACACACACCCACATTCTCTCTATAAAAAAACAATTCTCTACACTTATAATATTTTTACATAAAATTTTCATTTTTTTATAATGTTTTTCCATTTTCCTTTATTTTTCTGATTTTTTTTTTTTTTAAAAAAAAAAATTTTTTTTTTTAAAGTTTTGGGGGCTGTGCGATTGCATATGCCCACAACCAACTTGGTTCACATGGGATCGCTTATGTCATTTGACACATTGATCCCAATAAATGTTCCCCCCTCACTAGAGCCATCTTTGGTCTGTGTTGCACATGACCGAACCATCTCAATCTGCTCTCCATCATTTTATCTCTCATTGGGACTACTAGTTTTCTTCAGATGACCTTATTCTTAATTTCACCCTTCCTCGTCTTTCCACACATCCATCTCAATATCTTCATCTTTGCAATTATCAATCTTTGTTCATGTTGCTTTCTAATTCCCAATTGTAGAAAAATTTCCTATGGTTTCACAAGTATGTGGTGATCATGCAACACTCCAAAGGCACACTTCCACTTCATCCACCTAGAACTAATTCTATTGGATACATCCTTGTCAATCTCCATATCCTTTTAAAGAACAAATCCTAGGGAACAAAACACACCACTTTGAGGAATCTCCAAACCATTGATTTTAACTAAACCCTCACCTCTATAACCATTCTTATGAAAGTTGCATTCCAAGTACACTGTCTAGGTTCTGCTATTTCTCAGCCACTAGAACTTGGAACCTTCTTCCAAACCTCCAACTTAGCACTTTCCCTCTTTTGAGCCTCGTCTATTAATACCACGTCATCAGCAAATAAGATATACTAAGGGACCTCATCCGTGACAGTAGTGGTTAATTCATATATAACTAGTCAACATGATAAGGGCTAGATGCTGACCCTTCTCCAGAAAGTAGAGATATTTAAGCAAATTATCTTTCGATAATTAAAAGATATGTTGCTAAAGTGTTTAATTTCACAGATATTCAAAGCATGTATTTTTACTATTTGTCAAAAGATAGGGATATATCAGCCTTTTCACTTCAAAATCCCATAGCCATTTGATGGGCTACGGACTTGTTATTTCATCTCATGAAATCAAAATAACTATTAAATAAGGGTAGCTAATGACCTGCTTCTTCTTTTTCAGCAACTCCTCTGCAGCAGCTATCTTATCTGCACACGCTTTCTCAAGATCAGATAGCATGCTCTTTTCTCTCTTCCCTGAAAACCAATGCAGTCTCGCATATCAATTAACAGTACTTTTTATGTGTAAAGTAAATTTCTAAAGGCAGGAGGTAAATTGGGTTGCTCACGCTGTTGTTGATAGCGGACGAACAGCTTTTCCTTTTCATCCTCAAATTTGGAAAAAATGTCTGCAAATAACATCCACAGAATGCTTACTATGTAGACAACCAAAGCAGAACAGTGGTTCGAGATTTGATAAACAAACTTAGCATGTGTTTGGATGCACCAGTGATTTGAATTGCAAAAATTGTGATGTTTCCTAGCATTCACAGTTGGGAAGTAGCCATCAGTCACATTGCAGCAACATTGCTTTCCAGTTGAACTTGAAGGGAATATTTCTGTCATTTGGCGCTCAGGTCATGAATGATGAGGGTATTAAGATTTGGTTATTTCCAAATTATTAGACTAACAATTGCAGAGCTTTGCTAAGAAAACATGCATGTGCAATAAAGCTCATGTACATGCCACACATGTGCCAACATGGCACATGAATGCAAAATCCAATCCATCCATCAGGTTGGTCTGACCCTGTACATGTTTTCCCGAAAAATAAATCTGGTCCACTGAATACATAGGCCGCAAGATATATTGGGCCCTATGCCAAGATTGGAAATAGGTGGACGTGTTAGAGAGCTTCAGCCAAGATTTTCAGAGCTGTACATTTGTTTGGATCTCGGATCTATCATGCCATGCTGGCACATGTCTGGCATGTACATGAGCTTTATTACGCATGCGAGTGGGCTTAGCAAAGTTCACAAATGCAATTCAATTCAGTGCTGCATCCAAACTGACCCTCATATATCATCAGACATCTCCAGATTACCCAAGACAAGAAAAACTAAATGATAATTGCAGGATTTCATTGCAACGGAGACCAAGAACCATGCAGGTTAGGATGTGTGAGTTGGTACAAGTTGAAGGCTCAAAAGGAGGTGGATGGAGGTAGCAAGAAAAGACTTGATGATCTACCGTCTAACTGAAGGTCTAGCCCTTGAATGGAATGGTGGAACAAGATTCATGTAGCTGATCCCAATTACTTGGGGTAAGGCTTAGATGATGATAATGATAATTGCAGGTGTTACTGGAAAGGAACTCATGAGATTTTTGTTTCAAAATTACAGGTATGGCATTTCCATAAGTGGATTTGCATAAGGGCTGCGTCATATTGAAAGATTACGACCTCCATGGCCAGACTGCTCCTTGTCAAGGATACATAATTCCATTTCCAAGGAGGTGCTCAAGGGCTTGATATAAGCAAGAAACAATGCAAAAAAGGAAAATGAGAAAGAAGGAATATGTGTTAAGGATTTGGAATAGAATAGCAATGATCCCCACTTTCATAAATAAGGCGGATTTCTCTTGTTTTGAGCTTGTTTTCTGAAGCCAAACTACAGCGTTTGATCTATTAATACTTTGTAAGTACTAGCTTCTTGAGTTTATTTCTTTGATTATTCAGCACTGCAATCTCGTTCCAGCAGTGGCGGTAGTGCTGAATATGTAACAGTTAAATATCTCCATCAGCATTCTCTTTGTAAGAAAAAACAAATAAATTTGTCTAAAGTTGGTTAACACAGATGGAAGAATACCATGTGCAGCTGATGGAAAAAAAAAAAATCCAACTAAAATTGTTGAAGAAAGAAGTTAAACATAATGATCAAGATGGAACTCTTAGATCAGCTTATAAAAAATTTAAGCTCCCATTGCTGTGATTGATGGTTTCCCAGTCTGGTTCAGTGTCAGCTATTTTCTACAAGTCGAAGTTGCTTCCCAGTAATAATCCTGGCATTACTATTTGTCGGAAAAAGGAAAAATGAAGGGATCCTCACACAACTAGAACTAGATAAGCAGTGTCAGTTGCGTCTTCTTTTCTTTTCTTTGTAACTCCAGCATTTCTGTGGTGCTTGCAGCACTTTTGGGTACTGATCTCCTCAATTTATTTATTTGATTCTTGTCAAGATGTAATACTACACACACCCAAAAAATCTGTGGCTTATAGAAACAACAGACACCCATACCATTGACAAATCTTGGTTTCTACTTATTAAGCTGAACTGATTAAGTAACTTTAAGTAAAAAAGTTACTTATAATTGGTCTTAAACCAAGCTTACTTATCTCAAATAAGTTACTTATCTACTGCTATAAGTAAAAAAGTAACTTATTTGGTGGTATCCAAACGGGCCTTTAAGGACCTTCGATTACATTTCCATTTTCTTCAACAATGTTCTACACAAGATAACCTAGAGTATCTTGCAGTTACCTTTAAAAGCCTGCAAGTGTGCTGCTTTTTCCTTGCCAAACTTCTCATAAGCTGCTTGGAACTTTGCAGACTCATTCTTCAGAGAAAATTCACACTGAAACTTACGAAACTATTAATCTTCCATAACCAAAATCTCAAGAACTATATTTAGAAAATGCTGTCAGCAGTCTAGTCAAAGATATAATGACTCTATAGACTACACCTCTTTGGAACTCTTTGCAAGTGCCTTTACAAAACTCTGCCTGCCAGTTAAAGAATACCAATGTTAAAACAATATTGATTAAAAGAAACAGTGAAGATATAGTAAGAACTGTGGCAATCAATTACTCAATTTTGGTAAATGTAAAAATAGGCATTCCTGTTCTGCAGGTTTTGGTGTATATGCGTGTGCGTTTCTATTGTATACAGGGGCACACTGGCAAATACTGTACTACATCAGTGTCTGTGCATTTGTTGTATTGACCATTCTCTAGTGGGGGTAGAGTGCAATTGAGGAACAGGATTTGTTTAGCTGACCCCAATTAGTTTGGATAAGGCTTAGATGATGTGGGGTCTTTACTCATGCCTCAGTGGTAGACTCACAAGAGTTTCAACAGAAGGTCATAGGTTTGAGTACCCATTGTGGTGAAATCCCATTGTGGTGTGAGTGCGCGAGTGTGTGGGGTGTGAGTGCATGTGTTAAAAGAAGGGGGGGCTTGGATGATGTGATGACCATTCTGTAGTAGCTTACAGCTAAGATTCAACTTTCCGAAGTTGCAAGCCAACCTGGATATGCATAACACTACGTAACTGCTAAACTTTTTCGGAGAAATGATTCACAACTGTTGTTTTTAGATATTGGACAGCTTTTAAGTTTGCTTAACGAAAATTTGGTGCGACTCGCACTGAATCACTCCTCTCTTCGTGTTTCATTGAAAGCATCTGTTCACTAAATCATAGATTTCATGTGCAATCAAGATGCAACTGCAACCGCATACAATTTCAGTTTTCTTTTATTTGCTAACAGAAGAACCTCCTGCAGTCCACCGCATACAATTTGAGTTTTCTTTTATTTGCTAACAGAAGAACCTCCTGCAGTCCTGCTTGTTTCTCACCTTTCCTTCTCAAGTTTTGACTTGGCATCATCCAGCATAGATTTGACCTCTGCTGCAATGCTGTTGGAAAATCACAATCAGCAGCCATATACCATATACTGTATAATCAGTACATGATGTATCAAGAAGAGAAACATCTGTGATTAAACTACGATATTCTTTGAATGAAAAAGTGCCAAACTGCAATTTAATCATGACTGGCAGAGAGTGAACATGTTTACAAAATGAGTCATCGCATTTGGAACTCAAGAACTCAAGCAAGTCATAATCATAACAAAATGGTATGAAATCAGGAAATTATATGTTTCAGAGGAACTTCTTTCCGCTCCTCTCTTTGTTTCACTAAAAAATGTTATCATTACAGTAAAAGGAGGTGAAGAAAACGATTGAAACCATGTGATTTTATGCCATTTTGCTCAGATCAAATGTTACGCAGCACAGTGACACTTCACTAGAAAAAAGCAAATAATGGTAACAGAAGGCTAACAACCACAATGCTAAAGAAAACAAATAAGCTAAACAACAAGAGATTATGCTATTTTGCTCGCTATGCAACATAGTTTCACTGGAGTACAAAAAAGTGAATAATGATAACGGAAGGCTAAGAATGATGCTAAAGACAATAGAAAAGATAAGCCTCTCATTGCCCCAATTTATACAGCACAACTATATAGCCATATTAGTAATACAAATAATACGGTATCTTGAGGGAGTGCCAAAATGAAATACAAAGAATATAATATACTCTAACAACGCACACATTACATGCATGACTTGTCTCCTTATATTCGGCCATATATTCATCAGCATCATCATCATAACAATCACCACTGCTACAACCAGCATTGCAGCCTTGTCCAAGCTATTTGGGTCAAATCCTGTTCCGATAATCAATCCTAGCTATCTTCAGTAAGTTAGCAATCCTCCATATTACTTCTCAGCGCCTCAATCAATGTCCTTTTAAGTCTTCCTCACTGTTGGAGTTGTGACCTGGAAAATCAATGTGAGCCCAATTCACTAGCATAAGGACATGATGATGATGATCTCAGCCGTAGATCACAATGACCAAGGGTCCTAGGTGGACAGTTTCATATGCCTTAGTTAATATGGTGTTATAGGTTAAGTAGAGGACTAACTCCTTTGGTTGTCCTTGGGAACTTGAGACTGGACATAACAATTGTTGACTAAGGGAGAGTTGTGGTCCATGGATTGTAACCCAAGACTATTATGGGTTCTAGGACAGACCTGTGGTTAGCATATAATGATGGGTGTGGTCATCCTGTGTGAGGGGATTGACTTGGGTCAGGATGGACAGTCTCCATCATTGGGCATGACTTGGTGTTGGCTTGTGTTAGCTCTCCCCCATACAGGAGTGTGAGTGTGCCACGGATATAGGATCTTGTTGGACCTATTGGGCACTTGTATTGGTGGATCGTGATCAAGTCACTAGTTTGGGGGCCCATTTGCTTGGACTATATGTTAGATTTAAAAATGCATTGAAATTCATTAGTCTTTAGACCTGAGGACACGTGAGGGTCAAAGTTTTGATTGTATGTGCTTTGCCTTTCTTTACAAGGCTTGGTGCATCTATCAAGGCCCATTGATTCTTGCATGGACCAACAATGTAACCATTGGTTCCCTAGGAATTGATTTATGGCAGATATTTAAGAGATTAGAGGTCCATTGTAAAAAAAAAAAAAAAAGTGATTTTTTTTGCTAGATCCAACACTTAAATGATTTACTTTTTTAAAAAATGGTTTAAGATTCTTTACAAATTTTTTCTACCATTGAAATTTTGTTTTAACCATTAAAACTGTTTTAATCATACATGATGATAATATGTTTATCCAAAACTTGATCGATATGGGCTATGGGTCTTTGTTGGATGGTCATGGCCATGATTAGATCATGAGTACATGCATGGATAAGGCCAGGTTTATAGGATTCCAATGATGTGGGGCATATGGAAAACTGTAGGGTGGCGGAGTACCATAAGCGGTACACCCCTGTAATTGTAATCCCTCCTTGTAAATAAGATCCTATCCCAGATAGGAGAGTAACCTAGCATAAAGAGGTTGGATTGAGCGTAACCTAGAGAGAGGATATAAAAAGTGAAGAGAGAGAAAGAGAGTTCCATCTCTCATCTCTCTTCGCATGTGTGGATGTGTGGGGTCCACTTGTCATGGACGTGTGCTCCCTCTGCCCTACATTGAGGTTGATGCAAGAAGCTCTCCACTCTGTTTCCATTTGGGATAGATTGAGGGGAGACTTCCTACTTTGGGAGATCGGCATCGGCAATCGTTCGTGTTTCTACATCTCGTGTTTGATTCAGCTAAAGCTAACCGTCTGTCGTGTAGATTTTGAGTTTTGAAACCTAAGCTTATCAAAGACGGGGATCCTAGGGCATACTAAAATATGGATTTTCTTTTTGAAAAACCTTTAAAATTCTGTGGTGTTTCAAAAAAATCCAACACTCATCTTCTTTTCAGACACTTCAACCCCAATCAATGTTCCCTCCTTACTGGAGCTGTCTTTGGTCTTCTTTGCACATGACCAACCATCTCAATCTGCTCTCCATTAATTTATCTCAAATGAAGCTACTCGTATGTTGCTTTGGATGACCTCGTTATTAATTGTCTGTTCTAGTTTTCCCCTCACATCCATCTTAACATCCTCATGTCTTTAACAATCAATCTTCACTTATGTTGCTTTCTCACTACCCAACATTGCCACATATAGCATAGCTGGTTGAACAATTATGTTATTGCGTTTTCCTTTCTTTCATAGGAACGTGCCGATGACATAAAACTCTAGAGGCACATCTCCACTTTCATCCAACTCACATGGTCATATAGTTTATAAACTTTTCTTTCATATATTTCAATCAATCTTTAGTTGGGATAAGGCTAATAATGATGACATTTCAATCAATCTGGACACATTAACGAAGAAAATAGTAATCTATAAGGCTTTTGCTACAATTTATTTGATTTCAGGAAAATCCTAGACACACACAAATGTAGTGAACGAATTTGTTTAGGAAAATAAAACATCATATTAATACTCTTTTTTCTATTCAAATCAATGAAAATAAATCTCAGATCCAAACGAATTATCCATTCACATTGCATGGTTAGTTTAAGAAACTATAATATATTTCGCATTTTCTATTCGATCCAAAGTGTAAGAAAAGATGATTTCTGATCCGATGGAACTCTTCACTCAAACCAATCAACTCTTATTACAGAAATCTTGAATTCCAGTTCAAAATACATCAAGATCACTGTCAATTTTCTTCAGATCTCATCATCGCAAACAAATTTATACCTTCCGATTGTCTCCTCACTCTTCTTCTGCCCCTCTTGCTGCGCTTTCTCTCTGATTTGCTGCAATGCCGAAATAATCCCTTTGATATCGCTGGAAATTCAAAAACAACTGAAAGCAAATCAATCTCTACCGTCACCAACAAGAATAAAAACACTGAAAAATGATTCAAAATCAGACTTCGAAAGATCAGGATCGAAATCTTCATCTTCTCGGATTTTCTTATCCGATCGCAGGGGTTCCGATTCCTTTCCTCGTCTCTTGCTGCTGCCTTTTGCTGCCGACATCAGATCAATATCCGAGACGTCCAATCTTCGAATCGAAGAAGCATATGAAGATGAATGTTGGAGATTCTGATGACTATAGGGTTTTGAAACCCTAATTTGGGGATTTTGGAATCCTAATTCCTCTGATTTCTCACTCCTTTCGCAGTCTGGAGTTAGCGAGCTCAAATGGCGCTAAAAAGGAGTTTCAAATGAGAAATCGGTAGTGGTTAGGGGCCTTTTATAGTTGGGAAGTTTAGAGTAATGTGATCCGCGACGCGTGTATTTCCACAATATACTCGGGTCTTCGATTCCTGAAAAGTAGGGCCCAGGGTTCGGTGATCCGGACCATTAGGCTGTTGTGGCCCACCGTAGATGAGTCGAAAGTAATATTCTCCTCTTCATATTTATATTTTTTTCTGCATAAATATGGTTAGAAAGAGAAATACAACAACGGTCCACGTTCAACTGAAAGAGGTCCTAGATCGGTCTCCACGCCGTCCATCTATTCCCAGCTCATTTAAGGGCAGGAGCCCAACAATGTGGTAGATCCAAATCTCAGGTGGACCATACCACGAAACAGTGGTGATTGACCATTAAAAACTTCTCATGGGCTACGAAAAGTTTGGGATCAAAGTGTTTTTTTGTGTGGTCCCTTGGTACAGCCGTATCATATGATGGAGTTAGTTGGACTAAAAACCCATGTTGGTGATAAATCTATTCCATCCATATGTTTTCAAAGACCACAATAAGAGAGGATGCTAAAAATCCAGAAGTTCCAAAACTTAGGTGGGCCACACCAACTAAACAGTGGGAACAACAACGTCCACCGTTGAAACCTTCTTGCAGCTGACCACGATGTTTATATGCCATCTAAACCGTTCGTAGATTATTACCACTCAGATGAACTGTAGGAACAAATATCATCCTGATACAAAACTTGTCATCTGGAGGTGTTCAACCCCCACTGTTTCGTGTGGTATGGCTCACATGAGTTTTGAATCTGCCTTATTTTTTAGAATCCCGTCCAATTGTTGTCTTTCAAGATAGATGGACGGAGTTGATTTGTCACGGACATCTTTAAGATGTGCAAAGATTGCGTTCTATGGTTTGCAAGAATACATCAGGCAATGATCCAAACCGTTTCTAATGATGGGCCTCTGGTTGGATGGTGGATATCAAAATAATAAATTCTATTAGATCGAGATATTTAACCCATTAATCATCCGACTCTTTTCACTTGAATACGAACGGTGCGTGTTTGGCCGGACCGATCCCATGGGATTAGGAGGGATGGAATGGTTTCTAAGGTAATGAGAGTGGTGTCAGTGTTTGTCCGTTGATCCCATGGGTTTGCAATAGCCCATGGGATATACAGCAGCCTATTTGGACCCTCACAAATGGATGGGTTTGCATCTCCACTGCTTCTCATGGTGTGCCTCACTCACTGTTTTATATCTGCCTCAAAACAGGTTTATGGCTAAATGTAGGTTGGTGAAAATGATGGAGGGAGTGGATATCTCATTGATATCTCAGTGGGCCCCACATAGCGGTGAAAACTTGCATCCCAGACTCCCAGTATTGGCAGAATCTGGGTGGTGTTTACAAGGGTGCGGTAGATGAAATACATCCCGCCATCCCAAACAGCAGATGGAATGGGATGGCACACAATAACCGTCCTAATCTCATCTAATCCCATCCCTCTTGAGTGTCCAAACACGCCCTTAATCTTTAAATAATCAAAGGATTGCATTTTTTTTTTTTTTTTCAATCCAAGAGCTTTCCTCACTATCCCACGCCCACGGTTAGGCCGTTTACATAAACGGTTTGGGTCATCGAAAAGGTACCCGATCGAATGGCTAGATTTAGGACGTAGCACATTGGGACCCAGATCCGGTCGCTAGAATCTCTTGTAGAACGACTCGAGATTAATAAACCTTAGGGCTTTGGACAGTGTACTTGGGTTTGCTGTCCCATGGTTTGGTAATCCAGCCGAATGGTCTGTTGAAATCAACCATCGATACATCATGATCCCTTAAAACCCCCCATATTACAGCATCCTAGCAACAAACACTTGTATTTCTACACTTTTGGGCCTGTTTGGTTGGGCAATCAATAAACTGGGCTAGCCCAACAGAATTTCGGGCCAAGCCAGCTTTAGGGCTGGTCGAAACACTAGGTACACATGTACAATCCAGTACAGGTCGTAAGAGGTTCGCTACTACATTTTCTAATGAAAAAAATTAATTTAATTACATTTTTTTTAATTCAACATGCGGAACCATTGGACCTATGATCAGGTTCAGTGATCCAAACCGTTGATTTGATGCACTTGGAACATGCAATGCACATGTCAATTCCACTAGTAATCAATAACGTACGCATCCAGCTACACTTCACCGATTCATATTCCAATGTCAAATGCCACTGTTCAAACGCAGGCCCCGCTTTCTTCCACTTCAGATGGTGATGAGACCCATAACCAGGGAAGTGGATTGTGTACTGAGTAAAATCTGTGGAGGCCACCATGAATATGTCTTATCCATGCCATCCATCCGTTTTTCCAGATCATTTTAGGGCAAGCATTAGACCATCCAAAGCTCAAGTGGACCACAGTAGGAATGATGATAATGTCCACCATTGACACCTTCCTAGCTCCAACAGTGATCCTTATTTGTCATCCAACCTGTTCATTAGGTCACGCATACATGGATGAAGGGAAAACACAAAATATCAGCTTGAATCAAAACTTCTGCAGCTCCCAAGAAATTTCAAAGGTAGACATTCAATTCACTAATTCCTATACTGTTATCCACTTAGAGATTTGGATATGCTTCAATTTTTGGGCTCATGCCCTAAAATGATGTGTTAAAACAGGACAGATTTTAATACGTACACAATCGGCTTCCCACACAGCCAGGCAAAATCAAAATTTTGAATAGTGCCAGCCAATCAGGCCAGGCCTAAACAATTCAAGATTTGAGCCGAAACCAACCTCAGGCCGAGCCTGCTGACAGACTTGTACACAACGGATCACTCATTCAATGAATTATACCATAGTCTGAAGAACACATGAGAAAAGCATATATAAATTTCAATCCATACCATATAAATCATCGGTCCCTGCATTTTGGATGACTCACAGCCCAAAGATCCCAATGATGGCAGGATCCTTGCTTATCAATTGATATTTGTAAGTTGAATTTGGGCCAATGACTTCCTGTTGCAAGCACCTGGTCAATGTCCAACCGTTTGGATTGTTAGATTGATTTACTCATGGACTGGGCTCCATCAACATTTTGGATTGACACATGTATGGCAGACGGTAGAGGTAATACTTCCATCAGTACCCCCCTGGAATGGATGGACCAACTAGCGCATCATTGGTATTAAGGTGGTACCAGTAATCAAAATATAGGATTCCTGAGCATGTTCCCTAGTTCAAAGAAAAGGGAAGCATCCCACAAAATGAGAATGTTGCCATGCATCTCTCAATGGTGGGACCTAGATGAATCGTCAGATCATCGCTTGGTGGGGAAGAAGCACAGCTAGATTCTGCAAGCCTCTCTTCCATTAAATGGCTAAGTCTTCTAATGACAACAGATTTCCACCGTAAAAACATGAGAGAGCAAAGTGGTGGGCCATGATTGGGATTGTTTGGCCGCATTTTTAAGACTTCCATACTACTGCAGAGAAATTGTATGCAGTTTCCTTCAGGGTATAAGTGGCCCACATGTCTGGTCATTAGGAATGTTGTTCTACTAGGCCACCACGTGGATAAGCCATAACCCAGAAAAAAAGGTAAGGGCCATTGGATCAGTGGCCTGCAAAAGAACCAGTTTGGGCAGCAGTTTCAACCTGCAAAACTCACGACTGGTTGGTTAGAGTTGTCCAATTAGGGAGATTTTTGGTTGATAGCCCCATACAAATAGTCCTAATCGCCATGCATGTTTGGTAAGTGCCCATAATGAGGGAACTACATGGAAAAATGCTCAGCAACCTTCACAAAAGCATTCCTAAACCACAACAAAAAAAAAAAAAAAAAAAAATGAAAAAAAGAGGAAAAATGAAAACCAAAAAAGTGCATGCAATCGCAGCAGCTATTCTACTTTCTTATTTATCTGCAATTTCATCCACTTAGAGAGGGGTTGTTACACCATAATGGCAACATAAGAAGTGCTTTACAATTGAAGCTACAAGCTGCTAACTGTTTTTTTTTTTTTTTTTTTCTTTCTTTCTTTCTTTTGTGCCTGTTAAAGTTACATAGTGGCGGAAAGACCTAAATATGTCTCAAAATTTCCGTCTTCGAGATCTACGAACCATCTGCAAGCCAAAAAAGAAAAAAAGATAAAGAAAAAACAGAGAATCATTCAGTGGGTAAGGAAAGCTAAAAGAAAGAGCATTGGGTAAAGAAAGAACAAGCATACGGTGGCTGCATCTTCATCAATGATTTCAGATGCCGATCTCGTCGTGCATACAGGAACCGAAGGTTCAGGACGCTTCCTCTTTTCTGTTACTGCCCCTAAAAGATCTAGCAATAGTCAATAAAGAAGGTTTTTCTTTTTCTAACCCAGTAATGATACATCATGGTAGACCAAGCAATAAATTATCCCATATTGAACAATGTATTATATTCTCTAATTCTTACAGCATCAGGGAAGGTAATCTATATTTTCTTTTCCATGCCACATTGCATACTGAATTGGAATACTCGAAGGCAGAGGCCCAAATGCAAGAATAGGAAAGAAAGTATCAAGGTTGAAACCATGGTTCGAAAACCCAAAAACTCAAACTTGAAAGTCCATCGAGTCAAAAGCTGAAACAGACATGGCCGAAAACCCAACTTGCCTCAACACATAGAATCAATAATTAATAATAGTGTTTAAAAAATAAAATTTCGGTTACAGAGTGTAATTAATAATCAAAATAAGATGAGCTACTACAACTACTAGAAAACCCAGAAAAAAACTCAACTCTACCTGGCTGAGCTTTTTACACAACTTGATGATACTTGGAAAACCTTGACGAAAATGAGTTGAGCTGTCCAATCGACTCAAATTGACGAAGTCAAGTTTTGACTCAACAATATGAATTTTTGAACTATGGTTTTGCCCATATCATTACTTTGGGGAATTGAATGCTCCATTCTTCCTTACATGAATTTCAAAGATAGTAGGTGTACAATGTTTCCTACAATGGATGATATAGGCAATTCAAAGGATCTGATGCAGTTTAAAACTATTGTTGAAAAATAAAACAAGTAAGAACTTGGAAAATGATAAATTCACCAACTATATATGCGGAAAATTATCCCAACAAGAATTACACACACTAATAACAACTTCAACAAACCAAAAGACTAGAAACAGCTTATGGCTGTTTACCAGAATAGATCCAACCATGGGCACAAAGCAAATATTCTTGCAAATGAGGTCACGGCAATACAACAAGCTAACCACTTTGCTATTAATTGAGAGTGCAGTTACCAATCGGCCTATACCCATGGAAGAAATTAAATCTCAAATCGGCTCAACTAGAAGTAGGAAACGAATGTGTATTGAGAAGGTCAATGTGAGATTGAAGCAAGTTAATTCTCACACCATGCCCAAGCTCACCAAACATTCAATCAGCTGATAACTTTAAAACAAATGAAGGCTTCTGAGATTCCATCGTCCATATAGGTTCAAGTACTTGGACTCACTTAAGTCGGAGTACAGAGCTATCTTCTCATTTTCACTAATGTTTGCACAACCATCATTTTTTAAAACTAGTTGTCAAAGAGAGAAAAGAATATATACGACACGACACCAGGACTACGAGTGTTATTATTGACACTGAAGGATGACTACAGTAAACAACTACCAAGAAAATCTTCTCACCTCCAAACAAAACTATCCTCACGATGACAAATCATCTTCAATGATGTCCAATTGAAAAAAAAAAAAACAAAAACAGAGAGATGATATAGAATTTTACCTGAAACGGAACAAACTGTTTCCTTATCAGGATTCCCCTTTCCCTTATCTGATAAAGCTTTTCGCCCCTGTGCTCCTTTATGTCCGAAAGTATCTACAGCTTTCTTAAGACTACTTATAGAAGAGCCAGTCGCAGGATCACTACAAAAAGAGCCCATCATAGACTTCAATCTACACCACTTACATAGTGAATAACATATATAGAAAAAAAAAGAACCCAATCATTTCTCATTGATATGGAGAGTACTTTGAGTGTCCCCGTTTTAACTGCATGGCAACATTCGATAGATTTTGTTCTTGACATTCCTTGCAAAATTGAATTATAACTTAAACTACAAATATTTCAAGGCAAAAAACGAGTAATCATACTTCCAATGCCCATTATAAAATTCTCTACAACAAGGATGATTGAACCTTAGAAGCCCAAGGCAGGAAGTTTTACCAAGCTAAAGCCTGGTAATTATGCAACAGACAAGGAAATGATTTCTACTAGAGCCAACTAGTAGAAATGTGAAACCCGTTGATCGTAATCAACCTATTTAGTAGACTACCAGGTAGTGCTTGATCATAATCAACCTATGTAATAATAGTCTATTACATTGTGCCTGTAGGAGTTTTGTACTCTCAGTGCTGGTCCTCAGCCCAGATAATGGAGGGTTGCGTCAGGTTGGCAGCTGGCATCAAACTTATGCCCTAACTTCCAGCATGAATCCAAACAATATGGCATTCTAAATATTGTGGAATGGCGGAAGGATTCTGGCTGACCCCATTAATTGGGTATGGCTTAGGTGATGATGATATTAAAAAAATGTGATATAAGACGACAATTCTCATCCAAACTTGACAAAAAGAAAAAGGAAAAAAAATAAAATAAATAAAATCTAATTCTACTTTGACCAAACCAAAAACTATTAAACATGTTTCAAAGTTGTGCAACAATGGAGAGTTGAAAACCTATTCCCTAAGATTGACACGATAAAAAATATAGAAAAGAAGAGATTTTCATAGACTCAGATAATAGATAATTTTTGGAAGATGAAAAATCAGCAAGAACAGAGAAGAAAAGATATGCAAGTTCAAACACACTTTCAAACATTTGAACACAAAGAACCCTTCATTCTAAATAAAGCAATCCAATAGCCTGTCTGCATAACTAATAACCATAAAAAGCTCTAACAAAGATGAAAATAACTTGTCATAGAGCAAATCCCAGGAAACAAAGTCACAAGCATGGCCATGATGCTATGGTCCATCTAAATAACAATGCCAGAAACACTAGCCACTCACCAATCCTTGGAATGGAATTTGCTTTCACCCTGCACCAATACAATGCTTCATTGTGAGCAAATGGTTGAAAATAAAAAAAGCATTACAAAATACAACACTTATTTTATACCTTCTCAGCCAAGGGTGTATCACCTATAAACTCCCAATGCTCATTTTCCAAGCATAATTGTTCAACCTCACCATTATCATATTTGACCTTCCAATTAAAAATGGCATTGGGTTTCAGAATTCAGGAGATGCATGACCAAATAACTCAATCAACAAATTAATGTATACTAAATAGCACAAATATCAATCAGCTACTTTCATCTTCAGACTAGACAACAATTTTATATTCCAAAAAAGAAGAGGATGTCAATTGTGAAAGTGAAAAAGAAATTTTAAATGCTCCATTTATAGACAACAATTTTATATTCCAAAAAAGAAGAGGATGTCAATTGTGAAAGTGAAAAAGAAATTTTAAATGCTCCATTTATGGAGGGAGGGAAACAAATATCAATCAGCTATTTTCATGTTCAGACTGTAAAATAACATTTGTGGAGGGAGGGAAACAAAATATCAATCAGCTATTTTCACCTTCATACTGTAAAACAACTTTATATTCCAAAAAAGAAAGAGGATGTCAGTTTTGAGAGTGAAAAAAAAACCCTTGAATGCTCCTTTTGTGGAGGGAGGAAAACAAATATCAATCAACTATTTCCATCTTCAAACTAGGGGGGCATTTGGCATCTCATTTGCTTATTCTAAAAGAATAAGCTCTCATTTTGGAAATAGACTGTTTGGTAAAGCTGTAATTTTAGAACTTACTTTTTAAGAAACTAGTAAAAAAACTCTTAAAAAATAAGTGATGGGGAGGTTACTTTTTCTTTAAGAGCTTATTTGGCTTAAGCGGGTAGAAATTTTTGACTAATTTTTGGACAAGTTTGTCCTAGAACTTTTTAAGTAATTCTCATCTTGCCTAGGGGTGCACATGGGTCGGTTTAGTTCGGTTTTGGGGTGAAACTGGAACCGAACTGTTTCTAATGGTTCTAGGATTTTCGGAACCGGAACCGGACCATTAGCACCCTAGAACCGAACCGGAATCAGATCATTAAAACCGACTCGGTTCCATAGTTATGGGCTTTTTATAATCCAGCCCAATTGCATGTTTGGCGGTGGTGAATGGCGAGAGAGAGAGAACCTGAGAGAGATAGAGAGAGAATCGGTGAGAGAGAGGACCGGCGATGACAGAGAGAGAGAGAGAGAGAGAGAGAGAGAGAGAGAGAGAGAGGGCAGCCACAATAGGGTTGGGTCAACGTGAATAGGGGTTAGGGACTTGGGGTTTAGTTTATTTATTTATTTATTTTAAATATAGGTTCGGATCCACGGTTTGGTTTTATGGATCGGTTCACGGTTTGGTTTGGTTCTACATACCCCCAAACCGAGAACCGAACTGAACTAAATGGTTCTTTGATTATTGGAACAGGAACCGGTGCACCCTAGAACTGGACCAAACCAGACCGTTTGGTTGGTTCCGGTCTGGTTCCACGGTTCTACTGGTTTGATGTGCACCCCCAATCTTGCCAACTTCCCTTCTATTCACAATCTCTTTTAAGGTGGGACCACATGATGAATGGCCCATATTGAAGGTGGGGCTCCATGTCATGAATGGTCCACATCAAGGTGGGCCCCACATGATGAATGATCCAAATCAAGCAAGCCCCACCCAATGGATGGTCCACATCAAAGGCAGGACCACATGATGGAATGTTGACATCAAAGGTGGGCCCACATGATGAACGACCCATATTGAAGGTTGGCCCCACATGATGCACGGTCCACAACAAAGGTGGGACCCATATGGATGGATGGTGAACATTAAAGGTGGATCCCACATGATGGATGGCCCAAATCAAAATGTGACCCCGCATGATGGATGGTGGACATCAAAGGTGGGCCCACGTGATGAATGGTCCACATGAAGGTGGGCCCACATAATGCACCGTTCACACATCAAAGGTGGGGCCCACATGATAGATGACGCACATCAAAGTGTGGTCCAACATGATGGACCATCTGTGTTAAATGGGCCCCACTTGATGGACAGTCCGCATCAAAGGTGGGACCGACATGATGGATGATGGACATGAAAGGTGGGCCCACGTGATAGATGGTTGACATCAAAGGAGAGCCCACATGATGAACGACCCGTATTGAAGGTGGGGCCCCACATAATGAATGGTTCACATCAAGGTGGACCACATAATGAACAGAGTGGGCCTCACATTATAGATGGTCCACATCAAAGTGTGGCCCCTCATGATGGACAGTCCACATCAAGTGGGCCCCACCTAATGGATGGTCCACATCCAAGGTCTAACATGAATACATGATGGATGATCTACATAAAAGGTGTGCCCACACAATGGATGGTGGACATCAAAAGTGGGCCCCACATGATGGAAAACCCACTTCGAAGGTGGGGCCTGTAAAATGGTCACATCAAATGTGGGTTCCATGTGGTGGGTATGGACATTGAGGGGCCTCAAATAAAGGACAATTAGCATTGATGGTCGACCCGACATGATGGATAACCTACATCAAGGCGGGCCCCACATTATGGAAAATCCACGTCGAAGGTCAACTCGTAATGATAAATGGTCCACATCAATGGATGGATGGCCTACTTTGAAGGTTTGGCTCACACAATGGATGATCCACATCAAAGGCAGGCTTCTATGATGGACGATCCACATCCAATGTCCAACATAATAGACGGCCTAAATGTCTTAGAACATGACGATTGTAGCCATCCATTCTTTTGCCATTTGGGGCACGATCAATCTTATGATGAGATCCACTAAAACAACCGTCTCTGTTGCTCTTATAATGGAGTTGTTGTAATCTTTAAAAATGACATCAACTACTCCCCAAAAAAGCTCTTATTTGAACATTTTTACCAAACATGCTTATTTCAAATTATAGTGTTTTTGGGTTTTGAAAACGAGCTTATATTTAAAAGTTAAAACAAGAGCTAGAACAAAAAGAGCTCATTAGAGTAGCTCTTATTAGATTAGAGTAGAGACGTCAAATGAGCCCTAGAAAAAATTCTATACTCTAGAAAGAAGAGGATGTGAGAGACTACTATAGTTCTATGTGAAATCAAAAGAAAACAAAACTAATTCTTACGAAGAGGTGAAACCTCATATGCAACCAATGCTTGAATATATATATATATATATATATATATATATTCTGTTTATTATACACAAGCAACAAGTACAAATTTAAAAATGTGCTGCACAATGAGATAGCGCTATTAAGCTGCATCAACCATCACTTGACACGTCAATTGACATTGGTCACAAGTAGGGCCGTTAACAGGATTGCAAGGCCCATAGGGTCAGGCCCCTGTCCCTCTGCATGGGTTTCACCATCGCTTCTCTTGACCACAATGCAAACATGGTTCCATCTAGTGAGTCTTGATGATTGTAGAACCAAAGTTCACAAATCTAAAATATTGATCTGATGTGACCAACCGTAGATGAGGGATGCTTCAAAAGATCTGGTCATCGGATGATTCTAGTCGATTTCACTTGTTGGGCTAGTTTTAGTTGAATGTGGTCCTTCCCCTTGAGTCTATTTGTGCGGTAGGACATAATTCAAACTGCTACAATTTTCCAATCTAGAAGTTCTAGGGGACTTCAATTAATAGTGGTACCCATCAGATTGACAATCTGGATCAATAATCGATGGCCCCACATTGTTCTTCAAGCAGAAATGTTTCCAGGGCTGGGTCTTGGGCCTTTTATCATCAGCAAAGGCTTGGCTCGAGCCTTTGGGCTTTAGGCCTGAGCAAGGCCTTGGCCCGTTTTCATCTTGCGGGTTAGGCTTGGGCCGTCCTCAATCTGGCCCAAGCCTGTCCTGTTGATAGCCCTAGTCACAAGGGCATCATGGGAGGATAATTTGTCTAGAAAAGGCACAAAGAACAAAAGAAAAAGATATATTCATTGGATACCCATTCCATCACATCTGATATCTTCAAGATAGGTGCATTAGTTTGTAGTCAGATCCACCAAAATTGCATGATTCTGATTGCTGACAATAATACTAATAGTTGAATGCTATTTACTCTCCATCTCATTTTATGTTTTCTAACCCCTTTACTTGCTGGCACGCCAAGGGAATATTTGAATGCCATTTACCTCACTTTATTTTATTTTATTTTATTTTATTTTATTTGTGTTGGTGATGACTCTAGGGCACTGGACTCCCTCTTGTACTGCAACTTCATTTCCCACCAGAAAATAAGAAGTAATTTCTCAATCTCTCAACGGCAAACAATATACACATTACTCAAAACAGACAAGTGCCAGAATTTTGTAGTGCCTGGATAAAATCAAACTTACCACCAACCAAACTAACGTAGACAATTCATCCGAAGTGTAGTGAAAACAATCTGGAAAACTGCCAGAAACAAAATCCAAAAGTTGTATATTCATAAATTTACCTTATGAGTGCTGTTTTGAGAATCAAACTCATCAATGGTGCCTGAATAAAAACTGCAAAATGCAAGGATAGCAATTGTGTAAGTCGACTACATAATGTTCAGAGTTTTGGCTCCTTCAGTTATAGAAACTAACCACATGTCAATTGCGGACCAGAGTTTGATCCGATGTCCAGGTAACACCTCAGTAGTATCTCCGAGCTCCTTCCAGTTCAATAACACACAACCAGTCAAGAGTGGAAATTGACTGAGCAAACAAGGTCTTTCATAAAAAAATGATACTGACAAAACATTTGAATACCTTCGCGTTTTGATGGATTCCAGGATTGCCTTTTGCTTGTGTTGTAGGTTCAGTAGGGATTCTTCTATTTGTCCTTTTCCAGTCATTCTTCACTGATGGGATGCATTTTACAACTTCGACCTCAGATGAAACCTGTGAACCTGACAGTGATGGTTTTATAGCTACAGAACCGCAAGAAGACGAAAGTTTATCGTTCCCTGGGTTAGTTTCAACATCATCACTAGGTGCTCCATTTGCATCATCATCTACAGTAGAACCATGATGAGGATCAGAAGGAGATAACGCTGACTTGTTTCTCCCTTTACTGCTGAGTTGCCACCTTGCTGTTTTCCCAAGTTCTTTTCCAAGAGCATAAGAATTCTCCCCTTCTTTCCTTGTTTTGCTTGTTAATGGAATGGTTTGCTTTTGCAATGGCAAGTTATTTGCTTTGGTCTTTAGATCCAAGCGCATGGAATCCTCTTGAACTTTTCTACCTCGCTTAGAATTAGGGCTAGTAGGCTGATAAAAAGAGAGAGACAAAATAGATTACTAGCCCCTGCAGAGCAATAAAAGCCCTACAAAAGTTTCAGAAGTAAAAAAAGAAAATATAAGTGAAGAAGGCTACTAACAAGCTACCCGAACACTATGAGGTTCAAACGTCCGAAGGATCCTCTCAACGAAGCTTCCATCAATGGAACATCTGGTAAGGAACTTCATATTTTCCTGCACGCAGCAAATATACAGTTGATACTCCGTATGACTAAGAGCTTTAACAATGAGGGCACCAATCTCTGAAAGGATACGGTTTTAGAAAAAAAACAGATATATCCAACACAAAACATCTACTAGTGCTAGATAACTTGCCTCCTCACTTTTGGAATCATCGCTAACTTTATAGAATGACGATGGTAGCAAAATCCGACCAGGAGTACGGGATAAAGGTATGCCAGTATGACTAAGTGCTTTCACAATGTGCATACCAATGTCTGAAAGAATATGCAGCTTCTGTGGCACACAAAGAACTAGAATGTAAGCATTACAGAATACAAAGACACGAGATAAACCACATTAGATGAGATTGCCGGAACTTACAGGAGTCATACAATCATCAACAGCATCCTCAGCCTTTTTAATAGCCCGGAAAATGCTTACTAAATATGACACAGTTTCACTGACATCACTTTTATTGCCCTCAACAGACGCAGGATTGACTAGTGCTTTTAAGATCACAACAAGTGGGCTGAAAAAAGAATGGAGAAAAATGCTAACAGTGAGAATGCAAAAAGTAAATTTTTATTTATTTATTTATTTTTGTGGCCAAATGCAAACAAAATGACACCACATTCAAAATTTATGAGTAGGTATTCTCAGTTTGAAGTATCTGTATCACACTATGAATCAACGCAATTAGGATACAGAAAGATCATGAGAACTATTGAGCAATGTATTGAAAATCAGTTCTCGGATGGCTCTGTATCACTGACCTGTGATACTGAAAATCATCATCATCTAAGCCTTTTCCTAAATAATTGGGGTCGGCTACATAAACCCTATTCCGCCATTCAAATTATCAAAGGCTGTCCAGATTCATGATGGAAATTTCGGCAAGAGTTTTGATGCCGGCTGTTAACCCGACACAACCCCCCTTACCTGCCGGGCCTGGGACTATAGTTGAATGACGCGTAAAGTGAAGCAGCAACAGAAACAGGTGCAGAAGTACGGAAGCATAAGTGCCAAAATGTTGCCAAGTATAAAAAGGCTAGGAAGTGGGAGCAGAAGCACTAGTCTGAGGCATGATTCAAGTGGGAGAGGCACCTAGTTAGAAGGATCCTGCAACTAAGCTTGGGACTGGCAATGATACTGAAAATATCAGTCCATACTATTTGAGACATTGAACACTAGGTATTCCGCAAATCAGTGCAGGAACTGTTGGTAGTGAAAATATACACTACCTGCAAAACCTAGCATAAGCATCTTCGTCTGGACAGTTCTCAGAAGGAAAGCCTAGATCGTGAGCAAGAACATGGACTAGGAACACAACAACATATTCAGGGTAATTTGTCATCGTTTCTCCTGAATCATGTGCTGCACAGTTTTGTCGGATTCGAGCTTCGCGACCGTACTCCTTAATAAACTCAGCTAGATACTTCATGGACTGAGACAAACATTAAAAGCAACAAAATGACAGTCAATGACAACCATTTAACTGTGAGGGAAACAACAAGAGCAACAAAGCAAAGGTGGGAAGCAAATATAAACCTACATCATCTCGTATTTCTTTCAGGCAATCTGAAGCAGCCAATGCAAAAGAACAAGCATATTTCGTAGGAATAGCATGTTCCTTCAAAAGCTTATGTATTTTATCAAGAAAAGATCGGCGCACATGAAATGAAGGATCCTGAAATACCACAAAATAAATGTTACAGTAACAATTATAGGCTGCAAAGGAATGGAAAGGGGCCTAATTATGTATAGATCCATGAAACTGGGATTAAATAAACTGAAAATAAAACAGACATAATTCTATTGCATCTCTCTCTCTCTCTCTCTCTCTCTCTCTCTCTCTCTCTATCTATCTATAACTTTTTAGTTCTTACTTTTTAATTGCTCTCAAGGAAATAGTTGAACCACTGACTGACACTAGGTTAGAAGATTTTTATTGCGTTGCCATAGCTTGGTACATGATTTGTTTCATCGTGTTGGCAATACTGTTCAAAAAGATGTAAAAATCGATGAAGATGGTTTCAGTCGAATTAGAGCTGGATGGATGGAGTGGAGATATGCATATGGAGTTTCAGTGTGATTGCCACATGATAATAAAGCTGAAGAAAATGTTTATCAGACATCTATTCGACTGGTTACACTATATGGCGCAAAAGGGAACATGATTAAATTATGTGTCTTGCAAAGAAGAACATGTTGAGACAAATATGTGGAAATACTTAGGGCTGTACATCGAGCCGAACTGAGTTGAGCTGGCCTTAGCTCGGCTCGGTCACCAGGCACACCCAGCTTGAACTTGGCTTGGCTCGGTGACCGAGTCAGCATCTCCAGCTCGAGCTCGGCTCGGTCAGCAATCGACCAGTTCGAGCCAATTTCGAGCTTTGAGCTTTCGAGCCCGAGAGAGAGAGAGAGAGAGAGAGAGAGAGAGAGAGAGAGAGAGAGAGAGAACTGCATTTGCAGCTACGTAGACAAAGGAAGCTTGGAGAGCCATCAATACTACCTGGCTCGACGAACGGTTCTGGAGATGCTTAGAGACAGAGGCTACACCATCTCCGACTCCGATATCCCCCTCACATTACCCAAATTCCACTCCATCCACGACCAGAGACCCGATCTTGAGCGCATCCGCATCTCTACTTCTCTGATCTCCAACCCCTCCAAGAAGGTACCTTTTCCCCCCTTCCAAACTACTCCCATCACACCCATCCATCATCTCTCCACAAATCAATGATGACCCTCAAACCCAGCTATTTTTCTTGTAGAACCCACAATGCCCCCGATTCTTCTGTGAAACGGATGTGGTAAAATTAGGAATCATGCGCGGAATCCCCTCTTAGGTCAGCCATGACAATTTAAGTAGGATGATGTTGGTTTTGAGGGAAGAAGGTAATGGGGAGAAAGGGTCATACGGCTGGGAAGAAGGAAAGGGAACGAGCGGCTGGAGTTAGGGTTGTTTCTAACTTGTAATTTTTTTAAAGGGTATATATAGTATATACCCTAATCCACCGAGTCGAGCGAGTAGATCCGAGTCGAGACAAGCTGGGGTCAGCTCGAACTTACTTTCAAGCTGTAAAAAACGGCCCGACTCGGATCGAACTCAGTTTCGAGTCGGGCCGAGTCGAGTTTTTTCGGGCCGAATCGAGCGAGCTAACCAAGCTAGCTCGGTTCGTGTACACCCCTAGAAATACTAGAAAGGATAGAATCAGGAATTAGGTTATTCGAAGCAATGTAAGAGCAACCTACAGATGAAAAAGCTTATACAGGAAGAATAAGCTCACAATTCTCAATGAGCAATTGGACTTTCGAAACTAAAGTCATTGATTGAGCATACTGGACAGCAAGAGAGATACTTCCCTAATACTACCGAGAAAACTAAGGAGCGGAAAAATCAGATAATTCCAAGAAATATTAGAGTATCTTTCAAAGATGCACTTGGACATGGAAAATATTTGGGAATAGAACCCAAACCTATGGGAGTCTAATGCGTCAAAACTCTTGAAGTAGCCAACTTACATCCTCAGATACTTGGATAAGGATAATGGTTGCCCTTCACTGATACTCGGATAAGGATAACGATTTCCCTCCACTAAGACTAGAACTTCGAAACTTACTACTTATCTAGAATGTAAAGTGAATGGTGCCAAATGAGCTTCAAGCCAAACTTGTGATATTGTTGGACAACATTTTAACCGTGGAAGTGTATGTAATTGTGTGTGTGTGTGTGTGTGTTTGTTATGTACCCCAGCGAAGCACTAACATTTCCTTCAGAATTAATGTGTGTGTGTGTGTGTGCTGATCTTTATATAAAGCAACATATAACACAGTTGCCCTAGCCGTTCCTCTCTCTCTCTCTCTCTCTCTCTCTCTCTCTCTCCCTCTCTCTCTCTCTCCTTGTTTCTCCTTCTTCTCCCTCTTCCAGATTTCTTTATTTTATTTTTCTACTTAGTATCAGAGCATCTGATCTAGGACCTAACCGCAACCTGCGATAGTGGGGCCCACTGCTGACATTGTTCATATGCATGGATGATGTCAACAATGTACGGCCAATAGTTCTTTTTGGTGTAAACAATATGGGATCTGATATATTTGGTTTTTAAAGGAATAATGAAGGTTTTGTTTTTTTTTTTTTTGGAGTAGTTTTTGTGGTGTGTTTCTGTAGAAAATGAAGAAACAAAGAAAAAGTCCATATTTCGGGATTTGTACTATAGTGTTTTTCTAAAAGGCTTCTAAGCAGTTGTTCCACATGGGTTAGGTGCAATTGATCAAAAGCAATCTCCAGCAACAAGTATCATGAAGTTTCATTAAGATTTGGGTGTACGACAACATCTTTTGCAAGATATTGGTGCCGCCAACCTTTGTTCTTTGGGTTCTTTGCTGGATTTTCTTCCTTCATGATTTGATATGCTGATGATGATTGCGAAGTTGATGTTTTGAATCATGCCTAGAAGTATCCTGCGCACACGAGGTGTTCAATGAAATGCTTCACTCAACCTTCATGGGAGTTTCTTTACTAATGGTGGATCCTTTCCTCTTAGTTTGTCTTCTCTTCCTTTATTAGGCATGTTTATGGTGTGAGTGTCTCTCCACCCAGTTGTTTGTTGTGAGTGTAGTTGCAAGTGATGCACACAAGCCTCCACATGCTATTGTGTTTGTTTTCTCGAGTGTTGCACGTGATGCACACTCATGTTTGTGAGAGAATTTGCATGGGGATGTCAAGCTTGTGACTTGATGTTTGCCGAGTTTAGTTATAGCCGTGTACTTGAAGAGAAGATTCAATGGATGAAGGGAGTGCAAGCTACAATTTAATCCTGCCATGTTGTGTTTGAGGGGGAGCAATGATCCATGCTCATCATCTCCATTTTCTTTGTATATATTCCAAGCTGAACATGATCAATATACATGCTTTAGCTTGAGGTGGAGTGTGGAAGTATATGTAATTGTGTGTGTATGTTTGTTATGTACACTAGTGGAGCGCTGTAACATTTCCTTCAGAATTAATGAGTGTACTGCTGGTCTTTATACAAAGCAATATATAGCACAGTTGCCCTAGCCGTTCCTCTCTCTCTCTCTCTCTCTCTCTCTCTCTCTCTCTCTCCTTGTTTCTCATTCTCCTTCTCCTCCCTCTTCCGGATTTCTTTATTTTTTTTTTCTACATTAACATGATTAAACTTGTTTGTTGAAACCAATCCTTCCCATACTCGCGTCATGCAAATCTAGAACTAAGAAAAGGCACCATACCAAATCATTGTTGTGCTTGATGCTCAAAGTAGTACATCGGGGGTGTCTGAACTACCCATCATAGACAAGTGAAAAGTTACCATTATCTTTCTATCATGAGATATCTACTCTATGCAAAACAGCAACTTGCATACCCTGGCCTTCAGAACTGTTATATGAAAAATATTGGGTGAAATATGCAAATCCCATCTTCTAGCAAGCCGGAGGACAGACTTTGCAGCGGCTAATCTGACATGAGCCATGTCACTTTCACTGCATTGAAAAGATACACTGAATGAAGGTAAGTAACCCTAAAGGAGGAAAAAGGCAGTAGCATAAATGAACTTTAACTACAACTTGGGAACGCTAGACACTGTTCTATGAGTAATAAACATTTTAAAAAACAAAAGCAAAGCATTGGTCAGCAACTTGGAAGTTTTAAGTTAACATAACAATAGCAAAAGAAAACAGGCAGGAATTCCTCCAAACTAATAAAAACATGTTGGCAAAGGATATGACCACATGTAACTCATAAGGCCACAATGACACCAAATCCAGCCAACCATTGGCCAGCAAGTAACAACTTGAAAGTTCAAGCTAACAGTAGCAAAAGAATGCAGGTAGGAATTCCTATTGATGAAGGATATTACCACAAACACCTCCCAATCCCACAACAACAACAAATCCCTCCCTCCCTCTGGCTGGGCCTCCAAATATCTACCGAAAAGAACAAAGTTGTTGGCTATGATTGCTGGCCAGGGGTAATATTTTTTCTTCATAGATGGACAAAATTACTATGGATGACATGGGCAATGAGGCCTCCTATCGCGGTCTTCGAATAAGTTGAGAAAATGTGCACATACTTACTTACAATAGTATGAAGCTATTATATATTTATATTGCATTCACAACGTTTGTAATTCCTTTTTTATTTTATTTTATTTTAATTTTATTATATCAGGATTCATGCAGCCAGACCCAATTAGTTGGGATAAGGTTTAAATAGTGATGATGATGATGAGCATGATCAGTAATGCAACTTTAGAAAAAGGATCCCGAAGGGTAGAAGAGTACACCCATGGGGTACATAACCTGCCCCAACCTAACAAGGAATTTATTCCTAATTTACTCCACAATCCACAAGTCTACATGAGCATACTGATCAAATTTCGAGAACAAGCCCAAAGGATACATATTGTAACAACAGATTTTTTAATTATGGAAAATCCATGCCAACTCTTGTGATACTCCGTTATGCAACAAAACCAATTAAAGAAAAAATTGAGGATAGAAAAAAGTGTCTCTAATTTCCACAAGCTTTAGCACCAATTTTGGAGGTCAAAGACTCATAAATTCAACTTTCAGCAGGTAAGGCCAGTAGACAGCAATCTAACAAAAGAATGCTCCTGTACACCATTGAATACATGTTAAAAACACAAGCAAGTAATAGCTTCTTCAGTTTGGCAATTGTTCCTTTTCTTTTTTTGTGATACTTTTTTTCCATGTTGTGTGCTAAAAACATTTCATAGATAGGGTTTGATATGGCCCGATCTTTGATTCACACCATCTCATATCATTTTCAGGGCCTGCCAATACACCCTCCGTGATGGATATTCAGAACCTTGATGCCATGCATTCTTCACCACGAAAAAGAAAACACAACTCTTTATAAGTTTCATGTACAATCCCTACATCATCTCTCAGAATAGGTATTGCACCATTCTTCTTGTCATTCTCAATAAACAGTGGTTGGACATTCAAATAACTACTAAAAAGCACAGATTTCTTGGGAATAGTAGCTTGCCAAGGGCAATATTTTCTTTATAGTCAATCAAAATTCATGTAGATAATTTTGGCTTCAAGGGCTGAAAACAGATAGGAGGGGATGGGAATAGCGTAACACTTGAGTCCAACCCATTCCAAACCTAAGATTTTGAGAAACCCATACAGAACTCAAAAATCTCATTCCTCAGATGAACCCATGTTTTGCAAAAAGCACTCAACTACAGTGCAAAAAGCTCGCCATCTGCATAAAACACAACCACTTTTTGTGCAATTGAAAGTGTTTTTATTAGGTTTGTATTTATAAACCAAGTCGTAATGAAAGTTCAACTGAAGCCTAATTCGCATTGGCTTATCTAAGGAGTACAAGTGTTCCACAACTACAATTAGATCATCAAATTTGATGTCTAATGCTATGATTTGGGCCTTTGGCGTTGGCCAAATTAACTTTTGAGACATGCTCTAACTTCTTTTAGGTTCTGTTCAGTTTGAGACTCTGATTTGCCCTTTGGCAGACTAACACCAAAGTTGCTGGTAGTGTTTCCTATTCAGTAACCTGATGCTTAATGATCTTTTGTCCACTCATTTAGCATAATCATCTATTGCCTGTCCCTCTTAGTACCAGTAGTTCACTATTCCATTATAACATAAATGGATCATTTTTACCTCGTAAATGATAGACTGATGCACCCCATGCCCCTTGTACACAATATACTGCATTACTTAGATTTTTATTTATTTATTTATTATTATTATTATTATTTTAAATTCTTCTTGATATTTCTACCTTTTACCCCTTTTTTTCTTCTCATTTTTAAGTATTTTTATTTATATTGGAGGCTTACACCATGCCTCATAGGGTCAGACCACCACGACCATGCCTCGTGCCATTAAAATCTTGACATGGACTCCTTTCGCTTATCTAGAACTGAAACAATGCGTTTTTAAATAGTGAATTATGAAAGAATCTTCGAAAAGATTTGCTCTAGCGATGTAAATGAAGAGAGAAAATTGTTGGATCAAAAGGACTGAACAAATAGCTACCAGAAGTATGGCACCAGCAGCCAAGAACAGACCTGGAGACAAAACCATCTGAAATGCCACCTTTTGGAAGAAGCCTTAACAAAATTTTCAGCAGCTCCGCAATCTGATGTCTAACACGAGTTCCTTGATGTGGCAAAAAACTTCTGACAAGTGTTTTTAGCCCATAAACCTGCAAAAGAAGAACCATAAAGTCATACCAAGTGGAGCACCACTTCAAAGTCTACTGCAATTTGTGCATTACAAGAAACCAACAGTAACACAGTTAACTGATACTACATAACTAATCACATAGTAAAGGTAAAGCATACAAGAGAATGTAACACTTACTAGGAAATAAAACATCTATCAAATGCTATAACGACTGTGCAAGTCCCTGTTGCACAAAGACGGAAACTTTGCTGACACACACACAGAAAAAAAGAAAGAAATGCTGCAACTGCTACCCTTTGAAGAGAAAATAGAAGCATGATAATGGAATATTTCTATTCACCAGTACAACACTAGTCAGTGTTCAAAATATCAGTATCGCATCCTTGGGATACAGATACATATCGGTTATCGCATGGGATATATCATTTTTATCGGGTAATTTATCGCACTTCTTGGGAAACATGGGGAAACATTGGGAAAATGGTTGTATTTTACAATGAAACTTCAGAAATTGTTTAAAAAAAAAAACCTTAATACACACTTTTAAATCATAACGTCTCAAAAAAGAAGTGCACATAATAGGTTTCCTTTGTATAGGGTCCTAAGCTATGCGTTGTCTGACTGAACTAATGCAACTATGTTCAAATTGAATGCATAACATCTACAGTGTATGTAATGATCGTTTCATCAAACACTCCTCAATACTTTGAAATTAGATTTTATTGACAGCTGGTTGAAGGGAAATTTGACAAAAAATTAATATTTTAATAGTTTTCCTTCATTAATGTTTAATTAAAAATTATTTTTATTTTCCCAAAACTGACAAGAACTTAACAAATCATTAGATCAGCCCTCATACATGCTTGAATTCATGTTTGGAGTGCAACACTGCAAGCAATTTGGAAGAAATTGGGAAAATTTTGAATTTTCCCCAATTTCCCCCAAACCGGACCACCTACACTCAAATTTCGAAATTAGAGTGTATGTGATGATCATTTCATCGAATACTCCTAAATATTTTGAAATTAGTCTAAATTGATAGCTGATTGAAAGAAAATTTTGAAAAAAAATTGGAGAACATGAAGAACCAATGGATATTGAAATCAAAGCTCCGACTCCATGATTTTGTATGCAAAACATGAAGAACCAATGGATTTATAACCATTTGACACTGATTTAACATAATTTCAACAAAAAAATGGATCGAAAATTGAAATTGCTGACTGGGTCAAACATGTGGGATATATTGGCACTACCTGTGCATTTCGTATCGCACAGGTGGGATATAAGATATATTGTGGGATATCGTCGATATTTAAAGCATTGATACTAGTACTTGAAAGAAACATCTTTCGCACGAGAAATAATACAAGAAGAGGCAGTGAGAAAGAAGAAAATGTTGAAACAACATTCACAGTGATAGGAGCTCATGCAAATGAATGGCAAATACCCTTTCACTACTGGTACACCTTGAAATGGATGGCAGATTGATCTCAGGCACTTCAATTTAAAGGTAAATGGTGAATTGACATGCTTCCGGCATACTTGTAACATACCCAGGTATCATAGTACAGGCTATTTATGGGTCGTAGCCTCGTAGGAAACAAAACTAGCAATCATGGCTGACCTAGAAGTGAAATGTAAATGGGAAGTGGCTCACAGAGCAAAACTTCTTACATTTATAAACCCAAAGGCTACAACTATGTCCAAACTACCTCTAAGATGAAAATTTGACATGCATATTTTGAGAAATAAGTTTATAAGGGCCTCTTGTAATAAAAGGAATGTGAGGGAATTATTTGTAATGTCGTTATAAGCTTTTTATAGAACAGTGAGAACAGGGCAGCAGGCCCAAACTTCTCCTTTCCCTTTTCAGTCTTCTTTTCTCTTCTCTCTTCCCCTCTCTTCTTCCTTTTCCTCTTCCAATATTCTAGTCCTAGCACCTACCCTCATCTTCTAGTTGGTAGCAGAAACAAGTTTGGGAGTTTTTGGGTGCAACCCACTGTTGGTGCCATCATGCCATATGAGTGACGTCCGCAATGTACCTTTAGCTAGGTCTCTTGATGAGGAAAAGTATGGCATTTATAAGAAGATAGTTTTAGAAGATTTTTGGTAAAATTTCGACATTTTTTGATACATATTTAATGGGGTTTTTTTTTCTCTTCAAAATAGAGAATGCCCAAAACCGTGGACCATTTTTTTTTTTTTTTTTAAATTTTAAATTTAGGCTTTGTGCATCTCTTTGAGAGTTGTTTTTTTTTTTTTTTTTTTTGGAGATTTTTTCCATATGGGTTTGGTGCATTTGACCCCTTGCTACCTCTAGAAACAAGAATCATTTGTTTTCGATTAGATTTGGAAGAATTGTGATGAAAATAGGGTGTCGTACAACCCTACTTTTGGTCAAAATCATTTAAAAAAAAAAAAAAAAAACTAAAAAAAAAAAAACTAGTTAAGCTCTCTTGATATTCTTGTGTATATTTTTTTGCTACTCATTGTGAATATATAAGGATTATTTTGTAGTAAAATGTCAATTTCCAGTTTCAGAGCCATACGTTCATCTGTTTCCGGGGACTCAAGTTCCATTCCTACAATAGGGATCTATGGTGACAATCATGGTGGGCCAATTACAACCGTGGAGTTGGATGGTACTAATGTTCGAAGTATCGGTATTGCTACAGGTTTTGCTGGCCAGGGATACAGAAACAATATCGACATCACCGATAATATTGCTGAAAACCGGAAATGTGGAGAAACATGGTAAAACGGTGGATTTTTCAATGAAACTTCAGGAGCTGTTAAAATGTACATATTTACAAATTTAGAAATTAAAATTTTGCAAAAAGAATGCATAGATAACAAGTTTCCATTTAATGAGGCCTTAAAAGCATGTGTTGTTGTAAGAAATCAGTCCAACCATCCCATCCGGCCTATTTAACCATCCAACCTTCCATCCAAACATTCATCGATATTCCAAAATATCAACAACACATGATATTTCACCAAGAAATCATCAACAATTGGAAATGAAACAAAAGATTATGGTCTCGATATCGCACATGTTGTGATATCGATAATATCAAGATATTATCAATGACACATTGAACACTACATTCAACCATGTGCCCATGAAAAAAAAAAATTGAAATAAAAATTTACCATTGAAATATCGTCGTTACACTTATGATACAAGCATTACCTAGAATTTACATAGTCGAAATTATTGGTGATACATTGGCGATATTGATGCATTGGCAATACAAGCGACACCTAGAATTTACATAGTTGAAAATATTGGCAATTACATTAGGGATATTGATACGTTGGCGATACTTAGTGATACATTGCTAATACCTGGAATTTCTAATACTACTAGCGTTATCACTACCAGTGTTATTGGTATCACTGAGCTGGAGATAAAGATAATATCAAAGATATTTCGATAATATCGGAGCTAATTCGAACACTGGATGGCACAAATTTACTTGAATAGTCTCAATCCATCAGGATGTATATTGGCGGGAGAGGGAAACTAGGGTATGTAAATGCTCAGGTTAGAGAAACAGTGATGGATGATTCTATGTACGATAAGTGGGTTGGCTTTTGATAATTTGTTTTGAACATGCTTTTAATTAAAAAATGAAGCATATTTTTTCTATAGTTATATTTCTTTTTACTATTTACCAGATTTTCATATTATTTTAATTAAAAATAGAAGCACCGTGCAGCTAACACTACACACTATTTAAAACAATAATGAAAATAACTAAGTTAAGCCCTTGCGTAGAACTAAACTAAGATTGCTAAATGACAAACTTAAAACTAAATCAAGAAATGCAAAACCTGTGGGTTGTATGAGCCACTAAATGATTGGTAAGATTGTGGGCCCACAAACCATCAAGAAATGTGATATTGCTGTCCCCTGTTTAATCAACAGGTATTGGAATAATCTGATCCATTAAACAAACTGAAGATGGGACCTTCTCATCCATTTTATGAACATGGGGTCAATCCTTGATCTGCATCACTTTCAAAACAGTCCTCTTTTTTACTTTTACATAACCAAAATAAACATGTATGTTAGAAGTGTTAAAACAATGAACATTATGCAATGGGATCCGTTAAAACATGTTCAAGTACTCTATCAGCATTGAATTGTAGCATTTCATGCACATGAAGCAGCTACAAATGTCAGGATACCTTATAGTGATCAAGTAGTGAGAGCGGAAGCAGCAACAACAGATAAAAAGAAAAAGAAAAATATTCTTGAACCCTGAGAATCTAGAAATTGCAAGATTCTAAAACGAGACCAGTGACTAACATAAAAGATTCATGCACATTGAGGGCCACTCGACTGATCTCCCAAAAGCCCTTAGAAGCAACAAGATCTGCTGTAAGCATATATAACGCCAACCATATATCGTTTTCAGCAACTGTGATTGATGATGACATTAGAGCATCATCCTATTGCGTCTACCAGTGGAGGAAGACCCCGATTGAGGCCCTAGTCTCATTATGGCTGAACAATTACTGTGTGGGGCCCAATGGGCTGCATTGAAGAACCCGCATGCATGGTTCGTGCATTTGGAAGACCCCGACTAGGAAAATGCATGTGGGTTGCTTTTATTGGAAATTGTGACCGTTGGATTTTGTCCGTTGGCCCATTGGACCTTCAGATAATGGTGATTGGGCCATTGGGCCTCTTGGACCACATGATGAACACTTTAAATTGGTTATTAGTGTTTCAGCTTGCTTAATTTTGAGTGGACAACTTTATCTGGAACTGGAGTGGCATTTTTGTAAATTTTGAATATTAAAGTATAAAAGCTAGAAAAGGGGGAGGGGGGTTCCAAGCTCTTTTACCCTAGTTTGAGAGAAGAAGAAAAGAGAGAAAACTCTTCCATGGCTTTGTGAGAAAGCCTCCTTGCATCTCCAAAGATTGGAGAGGGTGTGAAACCGACATGGAGTGACTCCACAAGTATCCTTCTTTCATTCCCTTCGATTCAAAGTAGACATCTCTCTCTCTCTCTCTCTCTCTCTCTCTCTCTCTCTCTCTCTCTCTCTCTCTCTCTCTCATTTCTTCTTTCCTCATCACCTTCTTTCTTTTCTTTTTCTTCTTTCTTCTCTCATCAACGGCCAAACCCAACCCATACCTCTCTCTCTCCACCCATGCACGCACGAACGCACACATGTGCATCCGTACGTCTGAACGAACAACCCATGCGTGGGATCTTTTATCCCTGGTTACTTCTCCAAACCCTAACCCCTAAACCCCTCTTCTATAAAAAAAAATAAAATTAAAAAAAAAATAAAAAAATAAAAAACCCCAAACCTAAATTCCCCAATTTTTTTTATTTTTTTTTTCCGAAATAACCAAATCTAATTTTCTTCCAATTTCGTCCAACCCCAAAACCCTAGATTTTCCAACCTCCCCAAACCTAGTCATCCAAACCCTAATTCCCTTCAATCCAAGCCCAATCCATTCAAACCCACCCTACAATAACCGATCAACTATATACCTTTAAATCTCTTAACTTGGCGTACGTCTTTTACATGAATGTGGGTGAATCCTATGCTGAATGGGAGTCTTACATCCCATAGGGCATTTCTTAACATTATTTTATAGTTAAGTGCATTGTGGGATGTTTACGGTCTGAATTTATGTCTTAGTGTAAATCTGAAAATTTTAATTTGTGATAGAAAAGCATGAATATTCCGGTTGCTTGAGTTGAACTATTTTATGATTTTGCTACTTCATAATAGTCTAGGCCATTCGTCATGCATTAGTGATGCTCACCAAAGCAAATTTATCCCATTCAAAACAACAACACTTCAAAATGCAACCTATGTTACATGTATGGGTGTTGAATACAAGTATGGGTCAACATGCCAGACTCTCTAGACCACAAAATCTCAGGGTCCAAGGCAAGGCAATATATTTAATAATTAGTAATTAAATTATTTCAAAACATAATGTCTATTAAATTTTAATGTGTTTCTTTGTTTCAATTATTTTTTTACATAAGATAGCTAGGTAAGGGTGAGCCACATCTGCCATGGATCGCATACCCATAACCATGTCATTTAATGGCTGACACATCACCCAAGGGATTTAAGGATCCTGGTGTATGGATGGCAGCTTTTCTTTTAAGTTGCCACTCATTGGTAAATAAGAGGTGGTCATACCACCAATGATCCACATTAATGTTTTGAACTTCTACTTTTTGTTTTTTTTCCTTTCACAATGTTTAGAGAAGCAACAATTAATGAATACTCCCATTATAACAAGCATAAAACAGACGGAATTTGTTGATACCAAGTAGCCGCTTGATTGATAAAACATGAAAGGAAAGAAAATATTAGAAATATACACTGATAAGAACTTAAGGTTGCCTGAATACATCTATTCTATGCTGAAGCAATCTGCTACTTTAGGATTGCAAAAGTGAGTGCACAAAAATGGCACCACAATCTAAAGATAAGGCATCACTATTAACTGCTACTCCAAGAAAATTGCAGCTGTGTGCCTCTAACTTTCAATGGCATGGTACAGATAAGAAATGAGTTAACTGAAAGTGAAAGCTCCAAAGCTAAAATGCCAAGCTCCACATACAAAAGCACAACTGTGACTAACTTTGAACCTAGTGAATTTAGTTGAATAATTCCTTCCTCCACTCACCTTTAGTTTGCAAGAGGTGCTGCATTCAAAGCCATCATCGACGTAAGTCAGCTCACTAGATGATTGAACCTATATAAACACAATGTTAGCACTCAGTTCGCTAAATCCAATAAAGCTAGGGTTGTAATGAGTTGGACGAGGAGGTGTTCCAGTGGCCTGATTTTCAATCAGGCCTAAGATCAGGCCAGACATCAGCCTGTTTACTGTTGGTAATCAGATGTTCAATTCCAGGCACAAGCCTTCATTTAAAGTCATAAACAGGTCTATTCTCGGGCTTGGGGAATGCAATAGTAGAAATCAGAAACTTTTGCAGAACCTAGGCCCTGGCGAATCTATTTACCAGTCAAGCCTCATAATCAGGTCGGAGCACAATTCCATATCGAGCTGAGACTCGAAACGAATGGGCCACCCAGCCTGTTGCTAGCGCTAAATAAAGATACGAGAAACGGTGTCGATACCAATGTTTTAAATAGCAAATAGCGTGTAGTGTAAAGTTCATCCCTCTGAAGCATGACGTGTAGCTACCTAGCATGCTTCTAGATTTTTAACCTAGATTGCGCTTGGTTGTCCCAATTTCATGAAATTTTGCACAAATTAGACTTGTTAAAAATGAAATTTCATGATATTTGGTGCAGCCAAACGCAACCTAATGTAATAGGAAAAGGCAATGATTAAGTATAAAGCCAAAGAAAGAGCAATGGAACTAATTTTAGACTGTTACTTGTATTATTTTACTAGAAGTATTGAAAAGATCAACTAATTTTTATTTAAAATGGAAGAATGTGACAAATTATTGAAAACCTGAATTGATTTTAATGTTGTTGTGAAAAATAACTTTTAATGTGAGCTGTATAGTGTATAGTGCATGTAAATTATCATGTAGCGTAGGCTACACAACATAGTGTAAGTTACATGCAACATAGCTTGAGCTATTTAAAACATTGGGTGCTATAGATTTTCCAACTTAATCATATCAACCACAAGATGGAAGATCTTAATCATAACTAAAACTCACATCTGTGGTTTGAAAAAGCTTTTGAATGATAAATTGTGTAATTTCTTCCTCTCGAGACTCGTACAAAGGTCCAGAATATTGTGCAATATAGCCCAGAGACTGCAACACAGTTGAGACATTCCGTGCAGCAAGAAGAGAATCCACTAGTTTCTGGATAAGAAGAACAATAAAATGAGCATGATATACATGAATGGCTTGCAGTCTATAACATACAGGCATTGCATAGCAAAAGAGGCAAAATTCTGCATTTCCACCATAGCTACCATGAAGATATCACTAGTGCATCTAATCAAGGAAATGTTTTGCAATTGCTTCCATGGAATTTGCAAAATAAAAACCAAACAAAAATTCCGTATCGACAGAAACATGAAGAAAATGTTCTTCAAAGAAATAATTTAGATCAATATCATCATCACGGCATTTTCCCGGCTATGAATCCTATTCTGACAATCATTCCCATTGAAGGTCCTATCCTTGGTATGTGAAGAAGCCTTCATTTACCTCCTCACAACCTCTATTCAAGTCCATTAAGGTCTTCCCTCCATCCTCCTTTCAGGCCCTTCAACCCTAATCAAAGTTCCCCTCCTTATTGGGGTTATCTTCAATTTTAGTCGGATATAAAAGCACCAGGTCAATTTGCACACCATCCTTTAATCTTCAATTAGGGCAACAAATGAATTCATGCTTGATCCCATCCTTCTTAGTCTTCCCAAATATCCATCTCAACATCCTCGTCTCTGTAAGACTCATTTTGATTATCAATATTGTTCACCACAAGAGACTACATTGTGGAAACTGTAACTTGTTTATTTGATTGAGAACAACAGGAATGTATAGAAAAGGAGATAGATCTATGAGAGATCTATAGATATCTTAATAGATATACATGAGTCCAACCAAACAACTATCTATAGTAAGTATTTTGTACACTAACAACTCCCCTCCAACTCAAGGTGCTTTGAAAGGAGAACCTAGAGTTTGAAAGGCACAATGAACATTTTTTCTTCAACAGTAATGTGGTGATGAAACGCCGAGTAGCACGAGGCAATGAAATGTTATGTAGCATAAGGCAAGAGGCACTTTTGATGTCTTGTGGAATATGAACCATTGGCACTTCTAACATCTATGAATGATCTAGTGGCACTTCCGATGGCTGAGATGTCAATAATTGCTCTTCTTGCGGATACACACTTCTAGTGGCTCTAAATGCTTTGATAACAAAGAAAGAAAGGCCTCCAAATGGCTGGCACAAACGAAAAACAAATCTTATTAAAAAGGCCTTGTACAGGGAAGATACATTGATGTACGGAGAAGATTGATTGAGGGGGCCATGAGGTTAAGGAGATGAGGCAAAGATGGAGATAAACAATGGGTAAAAATCCTTGATGAATGCAAAAATGACGCGCTACCGTAACAAAGGTGTTAAGGGGTGCATTGAATTCGGCACACCTATGGAGAACCAAATACACAAAAGAGGCTCTCAATGTCCACTGATTATATGCACCCATGGAGCACCAAACGTACACTTGCTGATATGGTTTGAAGGATCTAACTTGGGAATCAGATTTAATGATTTCGACAATGGTAGTGTCGCTGGAGAAAACAAGCGCTGCAGGATTGGGGTGATGACGGAATGGAGTCCAAGGTGGTGTTATTTGATGCAATCTTGTCGGAGAAGATGACTTAGCAAAGATCGGGGAACGGATGGATTGGCGATCGGTAACATTATGGTGTGATCTGATTTCAATGGGAACATATGTCTTAAAGAGTGGGTGCTGCTGGAGATGGACTGCCAAAGAAGACAAGATCATCAACACATCAAGAAGATGCAGGTGTAGATGGTGGAGAAGATGTGAAACATAGGTGATCGGTAACTAGAGCATGGAGAAATCACTGGAGATCGATAAGATGAAGGGTTAGAGTACATGGTGCTCTTGCAGATCCAAGATGACGATGAAAATGGTAGTTTTGATTCTGGTCAGAACAGATGGAGTTGACATTGTAATAGTGGGTTTAGGTAAGAATTTGGTAGGAGGTATGCTTGTCGAATTTAGGGCACGAATTGGAGATGTTGGTTGCTGTGATTGTGATTGCAGAACCGATAGAGGTGGGTGTTTTTCGTCGGAGAGGAAAATGGTTTGGTCAGCCGGCTAAAACTGGATCTAGTTGAATGATTCTGATCTGATGACAACTGAGAGTACAATGGCCAACATCAAAGATGGCAGATTTGGGGTCATTGATGAGCTAGTCTAGCAATGGTGGCAGATATTGGTTTGGTTGCCGGTAAAATTGGGCTTGACGTTGAGATCAAATTGTCGGATATGATAATGGGTTTAAGGTATATCCAAATATAGGGGATACAAGTCTAGAAAGGTGGAGATGGCGACAAGTGGCTGGAGGGCGACAAATTTTGGGAGCCATAATGAGTTTGAGATCTAGTATCAAGGAAGAAGTGTGGCTAATGTTAGAGATAGATGTTGTCGATGGGGGCACTAGAGAAGATCTTCCGTGGCCAAATTTGGGTGGTGGGGTCAAAGAATTGTCATGGTAAATCAAAACCTGGATATGATACTAAAGAGGGCATCTGAGCACCTACACGAGTTTATCGGAGGGGGAAGAGAGGTGAGGCCCTAGCCCAAGTTTCATTATGGTAGGATGATCATAATATGGGGCCCAATGGACCCAATTCGAGTTCTTAGTTGCGTTAAAGACCCCACATGCATGGTTGTGAATTTTTGAAGACCACACACTAGGAAGATGCTTGTGGGCTGCTTATTTGGAACTAATTGATACATCTTTGGACTTCACCTAGCCTGACTTGGAACACATCAGAACGTTACAACCGTTAGACCATGTCGTTGGATATCTAGGACACATCAGTTTGGTGATCCAAACCGTTGGATATGTTAGGAGACTCACGTTTAGGTGTACGAACACTCTAGTTTGTACATCTAAGCCATGGACATGTTAGACCACATTCATTCAGGCTGTTGATCACTTGTGGACATGTGGACGTACCCATTGCACGTTAGAGATCATCCTTGTGCCATTGGCACATATTTATTTTGATTTATGTTTTAATCTTGACCGTTAATAGATTCAGAAGGTCAAGAATAGTTCTAGACTAAGGGTTTGCTTAGGTTTTCTTATATATACTTATTTGAGACTTGAGACATGAGATGGTGGACATATTGAATGAAATTTCACTACATTGCTTCTTTTGAGTAAGAAAACTTCTTGTGAATGGAATTTGGTGTGAAGCCATTGGAGTGATTCCAAGTTATCTTTCTTATTCCAATCAAGGTATTTCTTTCTTCTCTCTCAAACCCACTTTTTCCATTGAATATTTTTCTCTTCTTTCTCAAACCCTTACTCCATCATCATCAACCCAACTCATCATCGACCAAACCGACCCAGCCCCACCACACAACATTCACGAAGAAGTATAACCACAAAAAACATGTCTCGAGGAAATAACTCCAATAGGCCACCATCAACTATCAACAACATGAAAGTGAAGGACAAGTTTGAATATAATTTCAGTAGGTTACTTCTTAGAGAATCATATATTTTCATACAGATGGTAACCACCCAATTTTGAAGACCATCATAGTTATCACTTTCAAATATAAAAATCATTTAAAAAATAAAATAAGATAACCATTGAGCATTGCTAAAAAACAAGTATCATGGTCTCCTAAAACGGTTGCATAACGGTAACAGTGGTAACCATTACACGGTATAGGGCCCCAAAAGTTGTCACGGCCGTTACAGAAAAATCACTGTAATGGTCTTGAAATATACTTAAAAAGCAAAAAACAAAAAAGAAACAAAGAAGACTGTAACGACTTGTATCATAACGGTAACGACTATGTCCATTACGACCACCGTTACTATTATGGAACATCTTGATCTTGACTAGGTCTAATCAATCTTTAGTGAAAATGTGAAAATGACATCTATTGGATTATCCCAACCATTCAACAAGTGGGAATGAAACAAACATTTTAAGTCATTGAGGCCACAACAGGATCAACATCTAACAAATGAGATGGTCAGAATGATCAATGAAATTTCTATCAATATGGTCACCAAAGGTGCCATGATTTAGGGTGCCCTCAAAAGCATGGTATTAAAAAAGGTTATGTGATGATTGTAACGACTGTCATGTAACAGTAAGGGTGGGAGACGATACATGATATGGGATTGTAACATCCATTCTGAAGAAAAGGAACTTGTAACAGCCCAATATCGGGCCGTAATAGTCCATTACGGCCAGGGCCATAACATCCATTATGACTATTATCACAACCATAAGGATAGGCATAACAACCACTGTTGTCGTCATAGAATACCTTGCTCTAAAGTAACTTTCTTCTAATCTAAATCGCTAGTGAATACGAGGCCGATACATTTTCTTCTTTGAAAAGAAAAAAAATAAAGTTATAGGACCGTAATGGTAGCTATGGTCCGTATCAAAATGACCGTTTTGGCCATTAAAAAATTGTCAGTTACGAGACCATAACGATTATTATGGTCAATAGAATAACGGCCGGAAGGATGGCCTCACGGTCACCGTTACCATTATTCAATACCTTGCTCAAAAGTTACTTTCTTACCCAAATCGTCGGTGATTGGCTTGTGAGTGATAAGTTACGGTTAACTGAGCGTTCCAAACATGAGAATTGCTAAAGATATTCTTGTAAAAGTAGATTGAAGAGGTGGATCAAAGCATATTTTTCAACATCACACGTGTGCTAGATCCACGCCCAACTAGGGCTTAATGTGAACATGCCCTCAAGTTCAAAGTGCAGACCAAGTGACCAAAAATGCGAAGTGCAAACAAATTTTTATTTATTTATTTATTATTATTTTATTTTTTTGTAAAAACGAAGAAGAAGAAGAACCGACCAAAAAGTACAAACCAAACATTTTTGTAAAAACCAGGGAAACGCTAAGCTGAAAATTATAAAAGCAAAGAACCAAAAAAAAAAAAAAAAAAAAAACAACCCATTAGTACAAGAGATCTGAGATTCAAGATAACATTGCGTATCCATGTTTAAAAAAGCCTAGTGATTATATATGTGGTATCTAAACTTTTTAACTCCAGTCTAGCTATTTTAAGTTGAAAGGAAGATGAATTATTAAAAAACATTAATTATTGAAAAGTACAAACAAATTGAGAATGTGACATTTTTTTTTCTAAAAGAATTCCAAAACAATAGTTAAAATACAAGAGTGCGCACCAATTAATTGATAGATTTTCATAAAACCATGGAAGAATGATATTCTGCACCTTTTTTCTTTTCAATTTAAAAAGCCATCTATGGTTATGTTGGTAACATCGGTACCGATATGAATTGTTTAGGAACAAATTGCCCCATTATCATATCAAGGTACGCATGTGTGTTTGTGAGTGAGGGTAGGGGGAGCAGTTGGGTAAGGGACAAAAAAATTAGAACAAAAGGGGAAAAACACTCCAAAAGATCATAAATTAGCCGTAAGTGCCATTAATCTTCGCCATGCCCATTGTTCTTTTTCACATGGATTTGGCCCATGTTGTGGGTTTCATGTTGCACCCTCTTCCCTTTTTTTATGTTTATATAAAGATTCAAGCATATTAGAAAAGAAACTTACAAATTCTGTTTCCTATCATTCATTACAACAGGAAAATCTATCAATTTTATAGAAGTGAAATTCTGCAAAAAGCACAATAAACACTTGAACACTAGTTACCCAAGCAACTACAGGCAAACAAAAGAAACGAGGGAAAGTTGGAAAACTTAATAATGTTGATCAGTTACAGATTGAGCCAATTAACATGCATACATAAACTGTCAGAGGGGGGGAGCATCTTAGATTCTTAGAAAAGACATCCCTAGATAAATCGATACACACATAAAACATAAAGAGGCACGTAGAAACTGCTAACATGCAGAGAAACTCAACATTTGGGCATTTTATCAGAATATTCACATGGGAAATGGCCAACACACTAAATTCTGTACTCCAGGGTGTGCGGAATCGGTTACAATACAAATCGGCCGTAATGGCCGATACGTAACGGTAACGGTCGATACGGTGGCTCCCTGACAAAATGGCTCGAATTGGCTATTACAGCCCATAATGGCCGTTATTGACTTGTAACGGGTCGGGGCGTAATGGTCCGAGAATGGCTAGTTTTTTAGTCTCTATATGTTGCAATTTCTTTTTCATTTTTTCCCACGTTTGAGTTCCAAAATCGTTCCTAAACTACTCTACTGCAAATTCTAACCACTCTTAGCTTGAATTTTAGGATCAAAACAAGTGATTGCAAAGATTTAGGTGAATCAAAGCTCTGTGGGCCATTTACCGGAAAAATATCGAAAATAGGTATTTAATACCTTTCTTTCTTTTTTTGAATCCTTGTTTTTATGGTTGAATATGACATGTTATTCAAATTAGAACATATCGATACGCTTTTTACAGATTATGCATGCAATTTTCTTTTTCTATTTTTGGCCGATTTTCCAAAAATTAGGAAAAAATATTATTTTTTCAATCTTTTTCTAGTTTAATGGTTGAATATTATGTGTTATTCATAGTAGAACATATCAATGAACCTTTTACAAATTATGGATACAATTTTCTAGTTAAAATAAAAAAATAAAAATTGGATTACTTTTGCTAATTATTAAAAATTAGGAAAAATCATTTTCAATCTTTTTCTAGGTGAATGGTTGAATATGATGTGTTATTCATAGTAGAACATATCAATGTTCTTTTTACAGATTATGGATGCAAATTTTTTTTTTTTTCCTTATATTCAGACTATTTTTGGCCGATTTTCAAAAATTAGGAAAAATCATTTTTTTTTTCAATCTTTTTCTGGTTTAACAGTTGAATATGATGTGTTATTCATATTAGAACATATCAATGTGTTTTTTTTGTTTTTTTATTATTTTTATTTTATATATATATATATATACCGAAAATGGATGTGATTTTCTTCTTCTTCTTTTTTTTGTATTGTTTAATTTTCGGACTATTTTCGGCCAATTTTAAAAAATTAGGAAAAATTAAAAAATTCAATAATTTTCTGATATAATTGTTGAATATGATGTGCTATTCATAGTAGAACATATCAATGTGCTTTTTATAGATTATGGATGCGATTTTCTACATTTTTGTACTTTTTACGAATTATTTTCAGGCGAGTTTTAAAAATTAGGAAGAATCAAAATTATGTTTTTAACTTTTTCTGGTTTAATGGCTGAATATAATGGGGTGTTCATAGTAAAACATATCAATGTACTTTTTATAGATTATGGATGCAAGTTTCTTTTTTTCTTTTTGTTATATATATATATATATATATATATATATATATATATATATATATATATATATATATATATATATATATATAAAATTGATTGTTACAAATTAAGAAAATATGTGTTTTTTTTTCTAGTTTGATGATTGAACAAGATGTGGTATTAATATAAGATCATATGATGTGCTTGAATGTTATTATTGATTCAATTTTTTATTTTCGGATTAGTGACATTATGTTTATATTTTCTTATTGGGCAGATTTTGGAACTTCGTAGGATTTACTACTTAATTTCTTCTTTATTAATTAGATTTAGACCTTATAACTTTATTTCATTAATCTATTTACATCTGGTTATGAGGTTCAACTCAAAATTTAATTAATTCATTCTCCTATAAAAATTGTATTTAAACTTAGAGAATCAAATAGACCCTCACATGTGTCATATCTAGCTAAAAAAATATCTAGCCAACAAGGAAGTGAGGATGTTGGAAGGCAATATTGTCATAGGGTAGGTGATGGTAGGCATCTAATATAGTGCATCTATTGTGATACACGAATAACTTTTGAAATTACGTGACTGAAACAACATTTGACACATCGAAAGGGTTAAGTAGAGGGATGTACTAGAGTGTCAAAAGATAGAATGATCCCGATGCAACCCAATTTGGATGAGTCGAAGGGGTAACGAGTTGTTGTGCAAAAGAATAAATATGAGATTTTGGAAGTGGCCCGACAGGAGGTGTTTGGTCTTGAATATATAGGAATTCGTGATGAAGAGATCAATGATTATGACACAGATTCGGATTGGGAAGTAACTATAGCTAGGAGAGAGAGCGTGCACCTTGCTCGTGAAGAGGAAGAACGTCGACGCATGTTTGGCACAAGAGGTCTATATGTGACACATGGGAGGGGAACAGTGGGAGTGGGAGAGCAACAACATATGCAAGTGGGGGTAGATTGGGTGGATTACGACGTATGTTTGGCAGTCGATGGGAGACATCTTCACGTGATGCCCTTGTGGAAGTAGATGTGGAAGAAGTAAATGAACCTAAGAGACCCTCTATTGATATGATCCTGTTTAGGAAATAATCAACTAAACCAAAAAAGATATAACAAATATGGAGTAAAATTTCTACTCAAGAGCTAGGTAGGGCAGCAACAAAATTATTTATACAAGCTAACATACCCCCTAATGCGGCAAATTCTCCGTATTAGTAGGTGATAATTGATGCAACAACAGAAGCATACTAAGGAATTAAAGCTCCCACGGCTAGGGAGATCAGGGGAAAATGGATAGATGTATAGTATGCAGATGCAAAAGCATACATGGCTACCTTTAAACCCATATGGCAGGCCAGAGGATGCACGATCACGAGCGATGGTTGGACTAGCTCAACTAGACGCAACATGATCAACTTCATGATGTACTACCACTTGGGAACGATGTGCCACAAGTCAATTGATACAATGGATTAAATAGAAAATGCTACTTATATTTTATCCCTGATGAATAAAGTGGAGGATGAGATTAGAGAACAGAATGTGGTGCAGATTGTAATTTGAAACAGATAACGAAGAAACATATAAGGCTGCAAGACAAAAGTTAATGATAAAGAGATCACCCATATTTTGGTCATCATGTGCCGCCCACTATATTGATCTTATATTAGAAGATATTGGTAAGAAGAAGAGTGTAAGGAAATGGTCAAAAGTGAAAGAGAAGTGACAAAATTTATTTACAACAATAATCAAGTAGTTGTAATAATGATGAGGTTCACGAAGGGACAAGAATTGCTTAGGCCTGCGGCGACTAGATCTGTAACTAACTTTATAGCTTTGGAGAGTTTGTGCCAGCATAGGGGAGAGTTGAGTAAGATGTTCGCTTCTCGAGATTGGCTCAACACAAAACATGGAAAGAAGACATCAGAGACACCAGTTGAGGTTGTGAAAACCATAAAGGACAACAAATATTGGAAGAAAGTCCAGAAGATCCTAAAGGTGATGAAGTCACTAATGAAGGTACTCTATCTTGTTGAAACCGACTAAGCACCAACCATAGGCTTCCTCTACGATGTCATGGATAAGACGAAGATGACAATTAAACGTGATAGCACAAGCTGGGAGTCTTACTGGAATATGATCGACAAGAGATGGACAAAACAAATCCATCACAATCTTCATGTAGTAGGTTACTATCTAAATCTAAGGTACAAATATGCCCAATCATTTGTTGCAGATGATGAGGTTTGTATTGGGCTAAAGATTGTGACAAAGAGATTAGAGCCTGACTTAGATATGCAAATAAAGGTGTTAAATGAATTAGATACGTCTGAAAATCTATAGGGTAGCTTTGGAGATGCTCTTGCACAACAGGCAGCATCTAAGTTACAACTAGCCGAATGGTAGATGAATTTCGGAGAGAGTGCAAAGCTCTCCAAAAAAATTGTAGTAAAAGTTTTGAGCGAGATAACATCTTCCTCTAGCTGCGGAAGGAACTGGAGTTGTTTTGCACTTATCATTCAAAGAATAAGAATAAATTGCAGACTAGGACGTTAGATAGACTTGTCTTCATGCACTACAATGTGAGGCGAAGAATGTGGCGACATCATAAGAGCATTACAGCCGCCGATGACACGGACTGCTATCTAATAAACTTAGACAATATTTATGATGAGGACGACCAGCTTCTACCTTGGTTGGAAGGGAAAAACAGATAAAAGAAGATGGTGAAGAATTGGAAGTGGATGACCCAATAATACGCATGGCTTCGCAAGAGAGTCGTGCAACTGTGTTGGATCCAGAAAGGGGCAGATTTCATGAGAAGTCCAGCTCATCGGAAGAGTACGAGCAATAGTAGCAATGAGACCAAGACGGATGATCGTGATAGTGGTGGTGATGATGATGCACCTAATGTTGGTCCCACTTCTAGTGTTACTCGGCACACCATACAGTCGTCCACAAATTGCAATAACAATATAATGAACATTGTAATTTATGCAAGTCCTAGTGTCTATATTAATATAGTGTAAATTATGAAAAATAATAGCAAACACCTACACATATGAGATATTTTGATATTACATTCATTCTAATATATCTATCATTTGTATTAGATAGTTAGAAAATTAAATTCATGAGTTTTGCAGTCAATTCCAGGTTTTCAGGTTAATAAATTCATCAGACTACTTTATATATATGTGTGTGTGTGTGTGTGTATCTAGAGAATAATACAACAGGAATTACAAGATAGGAGAAGTCTCTGGCATGTCGAAGACTCAAAAAAAATAGAATGAACAATGTAATTTATGCAAGTCCTCAAGTCTGTATTAATATAGAGTAAATTATGAAAAATAATAGCAAACACCTACACAAATGAGATATTTTGATATTACATTCATTCTAATATATCTATCAATGGTACTAGATAGTGAGAAAATTAACTCTATGAGTTTTGCAATCAATTCCAGGTTGTCAAGTTCAAAAATTCATAAGACAGCCCAATACAACTTTCTCACCAAAGAGTGGACTATTTCACTACCATAAACATGTTCAAAATTATAAATGAATGCATATTTGGAATATTTATAATTTTCTAGATTTAATGGGGATATTTTTTCAAATGTTTTTTGACAAATGAATAATTTGACCGTTATAAGGGGTGTATCGACCGTTACGACCCCATAACGGCCGATATGGCACATAACGGTGACAGTAACGGTGGGCACCGTTAACGCAACAGAACACCTTGACTCATAGAAACTATCTAGGCATAATAGGTTACTGGTGCTACGGTTTTAAGAAATGGTTATGATATGGTTGTATCGGCCATAATTTAACCATATCAGCCCCACTATTACATGATACGAAAGTGAAGTAGCTTATCCGAAGAAAATGGTCCCTATCGACTTGTATAGGCTGATACAGTTCGATATGGTCCACATTGCTACTAATACGCCTAATATAGTCTAGTACAGCCATAAATGCCCTGTTTGCTTCCTTTTTCACTCTCATTTTAACCCTAGAGGAAACTTAAGAACTTATTTCTAGACTAGATTTAGGCCTATTTTGTGCATCAAAACAAAAGACTTGAGTAGGACTCGACTAATCAAAGCAGAATGGACCATTTTGGGAAAAAAATGGAAAAGGGGTAAACCATCACTTTTTTTCCATTTTTTATGATCCTTTTTGTTGTATTTCAATCAAATCGGCCATGATCACCCAAATCATGCATTATCCATGTTAAGAAGGAGAGAGTTTGAGAGAGATAACATATGGGGTTGGGATGTCTAGCCATCTCTTACTTATAAAGATAGAAGAAAAGGTAAAATTACATATATACTCCTATATGATGGAAAAACTAAAGGGAGGCTAATGGACAAATAAGGAAATCATGAAACAAAGATAAATGCTTAAAAAAATTAAAAACAAAGCTCAAAACATAAAAACCAAGGACAAGTGTCCATAACAAAGCTCAACACCTGTAGCAGCCTTTTCATGAATAAAGTGACAATCAACCTCAAAATGTTTTGTGTGCTCATAAAAAATTAAAAACAAAGCTCAAAACATAAAACCCAAAGAGAAGTGTCCATAACAAAGCTCAACACCTGTAGCAACCTTCTCATGAATAAAGTGACAATCAACTTCAAAATGTTTTGTGTAGTCAAACTTGATTGTCACAATAGATAGGCATAGGAGTCCTCACAGGAAATCCCAATTCAGAAACAAAGCTTTTTAACTACATAATTTCACATATTGAATTCGCCATAGCACAAAAATTACCCTCAACACTAGACCGTACCATAATTGTCTACCTCTTAGTCTTCCAAGTGACTAAATTGCCGTTCAAAAAAGTATAGTAGTTTGACATAAAGCGATGATCATTTGGAGAACCTAACGAATCTTCAATATCAAGTTTATCATAACAGCTAAATAAGAGGCCATGTCCAGGAGATGATTTCATGAAGCGTAAGATGCGACAGACTGCTTCAAGGTGGTTAGAATGAAGAGCATGCATGAACTGACTTACCAAATTTATAGCATGAGACAAATCTGGATGAGTAATCTTCAATTATATCAATCTACCTCGAGTTTCATATTGACTTCCAATGGAGAATCAATAGGTTTGACATGAAGATTACCAATTGAAATCAATAAATCAAAGGCATATTTCATTAAGACAAAACTAAGCCCTTTTTTTAATGAGAGACTTTAATTATAAGGAAATATTTTAGGAGTCCCAAGTATTTAATATCAAACACCTTGCTTAGATATAATTTCAACTAAAAATGTCATTAGTATCATCACTTGTAATAAGAATATCATCCACGTAAACACTCACAATAATAGTCCCCTTTACATTCTTCATAACAAAAACAAAATGATCAAAATGGATATGGAAATATCAAATATGAATAAAGGCCTCACTAAACTTATCAAGCCAGGCTCAATGACCTGCTTTAAACCACATATCGCCTTCTTCTGACGATATAGATCTCCTTGGTCAAATCGCAATTCAAAAATGCATTTTTAATATCCAGTTGAACCAGGGGCCAATGCAAATTAGCAACAAGAAAAATAATCACCTGAACAGAATTCATCATAGCAAAAGGAGCAAAAGTCTCAAAATAGTTCTCACCAAAAGTCTACGTTAAGCGTTTAGCTACAAGGCGGGTTTTGTGTTGAGTTATACTTTCATCAGGATTGTACTTGAGTACATACACCCAACAACAACTTACAAGATTCTTCCCGGCTAGTAACACAGGCATCTCCCATGTATGATTCTTTTCAAGAGCCAACGTCTCCTCCTCCATAGCTTGTTGCCATAAAGGAGAAATAAAAGTCTCCTTAAGATTTTAAGGAATGATGGAGGAAGAACACTGAAGAGCAAAAACAAAGGACCAATGCTGAGGAGAAAGAATGATAGAAAACCAAGCGTTAAATGGCACGAGAGGTGCATTGCCATCTTGCTTTTCTAACAGCAAAAGATAATTCCATGGAAGGGTCGTTAGGATATGGATTAACATAAATAAGCAAACGAGTAGAATCACTATTAGTGCTTGTAACCAAAGGATCATGCTTCGAGGTATCCTGAGAAAGAGTATGATGATAAATATTCCTTCTTTCGTATACCTTCAAGTTAAGCTCAGTGGAATCAATAGCAACCTTATCTCTAACATTATCAAGTTTGGAAGGAACAAACGTTATTTCATCAGACTCAAGAACAAGGATTGGAAGAACCAAAGAATGGTGCTTCCCTCTCCACCAGAAAAATACGGAGTGTTTTCAACAAATTTAACATTCATTGAAACCTAACGCCTTTTAGTATCAGGATAAAAAACATTTATACCCTTTCGTGAAGACGAATATCCTAAGAAAATGCTATGAGAACCTTTGACAAAAAATATTTAGGAATAGACAAGGAGAGCACGAGTAACTATTAAAAGATGCCTATTTTTCCTTTCAGCAATTCCTTTTTATTGTGGGAAATATGCACACGTGGTCTTAAGAATTAATACCATGCTCTTGAAGATAAGATAACATAGTACTGGAAGGATGCTCTTTTACATTATTTGTAGCAAGAGTTCCAATATTCACACTAAATTGATTTTTGACCCAATTATGAAACATTTTGAAAATAAAGCTAACCTCATTTCTAGTTTCATTAAATAAGTCCATTTCATACAAGATGCATCATCAATACGTGAGACAAAAGTATTTAAATCTATTAAAATGTAATAATAGAAGAAGATAGATTTTAATAGATTTAAAATCTATCAATACGTGAGAATTTTGTTAGCTTTATTACATTTTAATAGATTTAAAATGTAATAGATTTAATACGTGAGACAACCAATTAGCCCCAACCAATTATCGAACCATTCTAAAATTCTCTCCTTCTTAACAATCTGGATTTGATTGGGGCTAATTGGTTGGCTTTCAGCAGGATCTAACAGAAATATTCTTATCAAAGAATGGTTCGATACACCATTGAATATATGTTTTTTTTTTTTTTTTTGGTAAGAAGAAGATAGATTTCAGTGTTTTACATATTTTCCCAATAATTTGTGAAGATTGTTGGGCCAAAAGGTAATTCTGTCCATTACGGGCCCAAATGCCCAAAACAAATCCAATACACCCGATGTCGTATGTAATTTGTGCTTGGATGATATGGCAAGATTGTTACTCAAAAACCTTGATTAGTGCAAATACTTGCAGATAATCGTAGTTGGAAAAAAAAAAAAAAAAACATAAACATACCTCATATAAATCTGAGAAAGCCAATTGATTTGAAGCATCAGATAATGCAGAAATTGCAGAAACAGAATATTTTGATTGCAAACGTGTTCCCTCCAAACATATCCTTTCCAATGATGGGTAAACATCTCTGCAACATAAAATTTCAAAACAATAACTTTGTGGTGTAAAAAATTATTTAAACAGGAAAACAACCAAGAATTGATTAAAAGTAGCGACTGCATAGAAGCTAGAAGCAAAGTCTACTCTATTAGATCCTTGACAATAACAGATGTGGAAAAAAAGCAAAACTAATATATTGACACAGACAATATGTATTGAACATAATAATACCATTTGCATCATTTCTTTGCCTAGTAAGATTAAACATTACAAAACATAAATAGATGAGGACATTGACTGTGGCGAGGAACTCACAGAAAATAAGTAGCTAGTTTCTTTTCTTCTTCTTATTTCACTAGTTGACTATAGAAATCAAACCCATCACATTATGATAACACCAACTACGTAGCTTTCGGTCATCAAATATATAGAATATGGGGAGAAGCATCCTCAGATAGAAGCTAGCTAACACAATCAAAGGTCCATCCAAAATATCTATCTCCCATTCCTTTCTTTTAACTTTATCTACTGCACACTTGCTTCCTACTCCTTTTATTTTAAGTTTACCTACCGCACAGTTGCAAGCCCTATATACTGATGTAGAATGATGCAAATCCAAATATGTGATTGAGATCTAATATAAAATCAAAGTTATATAAAAAAAAATCACCAAGCTAAATGTAATGCACATGCAAACAACATGAAGCCCAAGAGATGACGAGTATGATCTGAGGCCAAATCACAGTCATCAGCCCTTTGACCAAACAAAACGCTTGAAAAATAGGGCCCAAGGAAGATAAAGATCTTCCAACTAGCATGGGAATAATCCGGGCTCAATAGGTGAAATTTTGAAATCCACGCATGAGTTGAGTCCGACAATAATGGGAAAGGACTAACGTGGCCCTTAGGATCAAGTAAAAAAAAAAAATTCAAGAGAGGACAATGAAAGATAAAATCTTATCTTTTTGGATTTGAAGATTCAAAGGAATCTACCACCTACAAACATCAAGCATGAAGTGAAAGAGGAAGGATCTTAAGGACAAATGATAAAGTGGCTTCACACCCTCTAGGCTTCTATCCAAAGATCTAGCCTTCACAACGATGAAGGAAGATAAAAGGAAGAAAGGATCTCTACGAGGCCTCCTCAGAAATTTCTCCAAATTTCCATATTATCAAGAAACATAAAATAAAGTAACATAAAACAACTAATTGACAAAATGGTCCAACATAATCCAACTATCGGATGGCCCCATGATGGGACACAAGACGATCCAATGGATGGACAATTATATAGACCACGATCGATAGTGAGATGATCTCCAAATATGATCCATGTCATCCATGTTGTTCTAATGCTCACAGATGACCACTGGTGATCACCATTAGTCGCCTAGCAAAAGTGAAAGTGCCGATGTAGCCTATCGACGCCTACGTCTCTGATATGTACAGATTGGTGGTGTGATGTCCGCATCATATACGTACTTACCTATCTATCTATCATCAAAACCTTATCCCAACAAATTCAAGTCAGCTACGTGACTCCTTTTACATCATTCCACTCCAACAAGGGTCATAACTTCCATTAGACCATAGGTCTTCAACTCTTTTCTTACTACCTTCACCCATGTCCTTTTGGGACTTCCCCTTACCCTATTGGAGCCTTTAAATTGTACCAACTCACTCGTAACTGGAACAATTCTTGGTCTCTGTTGCACATGACCAAACCATCCAAGTCTACTTCCTTCTATACCTATTGGTGTTGCTCATAAAGTACCTCAAATGCATTCATTTCTGATTCTATCCTTGTCCTACAACCGATCCATCTCAACATACTCATTTTACCTCCACTCATCCTATGAAGTGTTCCTTAACTGCCCAACATGTTGTCCCATAAAGCATGGCTGGTCTTAAAGCCATCCTATAAAATTTTCCTTTTAGTTGAGTGGTACGCAACGATCACATAAAACTACAGAGGCACATACCATTTCTTCCACCCCGCTTGGATTTATGGGCAACATCCTTCTTAATCTCTCCACTTACAAAATACCGACCCAAGATATCAGAAGTGGTTATTTTGGGAAACTTAATTGGCCAACAATCTTAACTAATTCCTCGTTCCCATTCCTATTGTTATAAAAATTGCACTCCATATACTTTGTTTTACTCAAAATAATTTAAATCGTTTGGATTCTAAAGCACCCCTTCAAAAATGTAGCTTTGTGTTTATGCCCTCTCGTCTTGTCAATCAAAACCATGTTACTTGCAAACAACATACATGATGGGATCTCTTCTTGCAAACGCCTCATTAACTTGACCATAACTAATGCGGTCAAGAGCTACCCGGTTGAAGGAGGGGGATGATAACACCAAGTTTTTCCACAATTTAGTGAGTGCAAGAGCAAGGGCCAACAAAATTCATAGTGAATGGTTGATGGTGTTAAGGTGGAGGAGAAAGCTAAGGTGGGTGAGGATATTGTTGGGTTCTATCAATAGTTTCTATCCAGGGAGGGTGTTTTAAGGTCGAGGATGCATTGACTCTTGAGTGTACGACTTCAAAGGAAAAAATCATGGGTGTCGTGGATGAGTTGGGTAGAGATAGAGCGCCAAGCCCAAACGGCTTCCCACTAGCCTTCTTTCAAGTATTTTGGTGTATAGTTAAGTCCGATGTTGTGACATTCATGAGGGAATTTTTTTAGAGAAGTAGGCTTGCAACAAAATTGGGTGCTTCTTTTATAACATTGATTCCAAGGAAGAAAGGAGCTGAAAGTTTTGAAGGATTTTAGGCCAATAAGCTTGTGGGTCCCTTAGAAAATTATAGAAAAAATCTTGCTATCTAGGCTCAAACTAGTTCTCAGGAAGATCATCTATGAGTTTCAAGGTGCTTTCATGGATAGTGCTTTGATTGCTCACGAGTGTTTGGACTCGAGATTCAAGGAAGGGTGTGGTGGCATAGCTTGCAATTTAGATTTGGAGGTGTATGAACACGTAGACAGGGAGTTCTAGGATTATATGGAAGGGCGGCTTTGTTTTGGGTCTAAGTGGAGAAGCCAGATATTCACATGCATAAGTTCGGCCAAGTTCTCGATCCTAGTCAATGGATCACCTAGGGGTTTCATCAAGTCTTCAAGAGGCCCAAGGCAGAGTGACCCTCTATTGTCGCTCCTGTTTGTTGTGGTGGCAGATGCCCTTAGTGGAATGTTGGAGAAAGGCATCTCTTTGGTTGTGATAAGCGGATTAAGAGTGGATAGGGGTGATCTTCAAGTCTTGCATCTCCAGTATGCAAATGACACTCATCTGATATGCGATGTAAATGAAGTTCACGTAGATAACTTGAGGAAGATTTGAAGCAGTGTTGGGGTTAAAGGTGAGAACCCTCTAATATGTGAAATGTTGGGTACCAGTATTCCGAAGTGTTGGAAAAATTGGCAAACATGTTTGGTTGTAGGGCGAACTCTTTTCCTTCCACCTATTTGGGGCTCCTTTTTGTGTACTAGGAAGCCTCCCAAGCACTTATGGGATCGGGTGATTGAAAGGTTTGAAAAGATATTTTCATCTTGGAAGTGGCATCATTTATCTTTGCGTGGTAGGCATGTATTGATCAACGCTGCCCTTTCAAATCTTCCACTTTAATTTCTCTCTTCAAGTGCCCTATGGGAGTGATAGATAAGTTGGAGAGGCTTAGGAGGGATTTTCTTTGAAAAGATGCTGAGCAAAAAGAGGAAATTTCATTTGATGATGCCGGCCAAAGTCAAGTGGAGATGCGGTGATTAGGAAGTTGGAAACCATGAATAAGGCACTTGTAAGCAAATTCCTTTGGAAATTCAAAGTGAAAGGGGAGAGCTTTTGGAAATAGGTCATTATGAAAAATTATGGGGTTGACGAGTTGGGGTTAGTGGCTAAAAAAAAAAAATCGTCATTATATAAGGCCGCGGGGAAGTGGAAGGCAATTGTGGAGTTGGAGGCAAGGTTTAAGGTAGGGGTGGGATTTTCTATGGGAGGGTGGGCATCTTGTAAAGTTTTGGTATGATATATGGTTGGGGAACCATCCTTTAAAGGAGTTACCAAGGTTAGCCTCGGTTTCTTCATATCCAGGTATTTCAAGGTGTCCCGTATCGGTATCGGTTGGCGTAACGGTGTCCTCCAAAACCGATACGGATACGGGGGTGTAACGGCGATACGGGGGCGTAACGGCGTATTTTTTTTTTTTTGCCAAAAAAATATGAAAAAATATGGATTAAATCCGGAATATTCTAAGCATTCCAAATATGCATTCATTTATAAATTGGAACATGTTTATGGTGGTGTAACGGTCCACTCTTTGGTGAGAAGTTTTATCGGACTGTCTGATTAATTTTTTAACTAGGTAACTTGAATTTGACTACAAAATTCATATATTTAATTTTCTAAATATGTAATTTATATACTTAACAACTTGATATCATTTCTTCCAATAGTTCTTTAAAAAAATAAAATTAAATTCAGGTAGATGACGTTGTCAATTTGGGGCCGACTTGGAGGACCAATCTATGTTCTAAATCAGCCTCAAATTCATGCCATTTATTGTCATTATCCCTCTTATAAATTGGTGGACATTTATTGGATAGTGAATCATAAAAAAATAAATCAAAAGGCCCTATTTGATTTTGGCATCGTGAATTAGCAATTGCAGTCCATAATTTAATTTCTAAATTTTAAGTTAATATATGTTTTTTGTACAATTTTTTAAGGCTTGAATTAGGCGGGACTCGGATTGTGAAGTGCAGCACACATGTCAAAGTTTTTTGGGCCCCATCTGTGATGAATTAGTTATATCCACACCATCAATCCATTTTGCCAAATAATTTTAGGGCATGAGCCCAAAAATGAGGCACATCCAAAGCTTAGGTGAACTGCACCATAAGAAACAATAATAATTAAACGTTCACCATTAAAATTTTACTGGGGGCTAGAAAAGTTTTAGATCAACTGACATGTGTGTTTTCCTTTCATCCATGTCAGTGTGACCCAATTAATAGGTTAGATTGAAAATAAACACTAGTGTACCTTAAGAAATTTTTAATGGTGAGCATTCTTTAACCACTATTTCCTACGGTGTGGTCCACCTGAGATTTGGATATTACTAATTTTTTAGATCCTTGCCTAAAATGACGTGGCAAAATGGATGGATGACATGGATAAAATATATACATCATGGTGGGGCCCACTTGAGTTTGATCGGATTGGATGGAAAATAAACGTTACCGCCTGCGAATTGTTTAACCGTAAAAATCATTATCACCGCTGTTATTTTTGGTGTGGTCCGGATGATTTCGGGATATAATTCATTTTTTGGGTGGTGCTCTAAAATGATCTCTGAAAATAGATGAACGGTGCAGATGTAATAAATACATCACTGTGGAGCCCATATAACTTTGATATTTTTTGAACCGTTCGTGCAACTCGCAGCTCGAGGAGTGTCAGCGCGCGTCTTAGCGTGACACGTACCTATAGCAGCTACCGCTGCAAATAAAAAAAAAAAAAAAAAAAAAGAAAGAGGGAAACCGAAAAGAAAAAAGAGGGAAAGAAGAGAAGAAAAAAGAGGGAAAGAGGGAAAGAAGAAAGAGAGAGAGAGAGAGGAAGAAGAAGAAGAAGAAGAAGATGAGAAAGAAGGTACATGGAAATGGCCATGAAACTACAGATCTTGAAGGCGCACCACAAGAACCACACACCAAGAATAGTATGCAGTATGAAATGAAACCATTGCCCGACGAGAAGAAGAAGAAGAAGAAGAAGAAGAAGAAAGAGAAGAAGAAGAAAATAAAGAAAAAAAGGTTAGTTTTTTTTTTTCATTTTTCGTTTTTCGTTTTTTGTTTTTTTTTTTTTTTCAAGGCCCGTAACAGCCGTTATGGGTCTGTAAGGGCCGTTATGGCCCGTAACGGCCCCGTAACGGCCGTTACGGTCACAGAATTTCGTAACGGCCGTTTCAACCCCGTATCGCGTAACGGGTCCCACCGTTACCGTTACGTATCGGCCGTTACGGCCGATACGTAACCGATTTGGGATACCCTGAGGTATTTCGGTTGCCCTTTGCTTTTCTCAACTAGGTTTGTCTGGTGTTTAGACTCCGCTTTATAGAAGACATTTGAAAGAAGAAGAGGTTGAATTCCTTGCTTCTTCGAAGCAGCTTTTAGGAATTGGACTCGGTTCGAAATGGGATTTGATGACATGGCTACTAGAAAAGCCAAGGTCATTTTCAGTCAAATCTTTCTACTCACTGTTAATCGGATCCCCATTAGGAGAAGCTTCGACTCACTCTTCTTTTATTTGGTCCTATGGTGCCCTTAAGAAGGTTGCAGTCTTCACTTGGTTGGTGGGTTGGAACAAGGTCATCACCATTGGCACTCTCCCTAAGAGAGGTTTAGTCCATATTAATATGTGCTCTCTTTGTTGGAAGGATAACGAGTCAGTTGACCACCTTTTCATTCCTTGCCCATTTGCGCGGGGGGCGTGGGATAAATTCTTGCAATTGTTTGGAATTTCATGGGTGATGCCAAAGTCTATCTCAGATCTCTTACGAGGGCAGCATGGCGGAGGGGTCGGAAAGGTTCGGAGGCATGTTTGGAGGTTGGCTTTGCTTGCGGGGTTGTGGGCGATTTGGCTGGAAAGGAATAACTAGTGCTTCAACAACTTGTCGTATGCTTATCAACAGTCTTTTCTAAGGCCAAAAACTTAGTAATTGCGTGGGCGTCGGCTTGCGTTCCTTAAGAGAGTGCTCTCTTTCTCTCTTGTTATGGGATGAGTTGTATATTTTGATTATTGCTGGCCTTTTGGTCCTATTTTAATAAATTTGTCATCTTTTAAAAAAAGAAAAAATAACTGGGAACTCAATTGTCCCTCCATTGGTGGTCCTCACATATGTTACTACTCCCTCATACACACCCTTAGTCATGTCAATTTATCATATTGACACTCCTTTCTTTCTCAACACCCACCAAATTTACTCCCTAGAGACCCTATCCTAAGCTTTATCCAAGTTTAATAAAGGCCATGTGGTGATCCTTCCTCGTCTCCCTAATATATATTGTTCAAAATCCTTTCTTTCCCAACACTTACTAGATTAACTCCCTAGAGACCCTATCATAAGCTTTCTCGAAGTTTAATAAAAACCATGGATCCTCGTCTCTCTATTTTCTCCATCAATTGTCTAAGTAGGAAAATAGCCTCATTGGTAGACTTAGCTGGCAATGTCGTCATAATCATTATTTTGTGGTAAATCATAATTGGGGATAAATAGTATCGTATCATAAATCGTATGATATTTCCAATTTTCTTTTAAATATCCTAAAAATATTTTTTAAAAGGTTGTAAATAAATAAGATAAAAAAATCACATCAATCATCTATTTTCTTACAAATATGAACAAAAACAATGATAATTATGGCATTATCATGTAATGAACTATATACAGTGTATAGTAAGTGTATAAAGTGTCATTGTGTCAAAATCAAGTTCAAAACATAAACCCTTTGCCCATTTACATATATTCATCTATATAATTTTTTATTTTATTTTAAAAAAAAAGACATTTGGCCATTAATGTACAATGTATTCACCAGTAATTTCTATAATAATTAAAAAAACAAGTCCAATAAATCTATTCTTAGCCCTCACTCTGTCCATCTAAGTCGGTGCCATTATCCTCATCATCACTAATATCAACATCAATGTTAGCATTAGCAATAGGGTCATCTTCGTTTTGTAGAATATATGTCAAAATAAATTCATCTTCCTCCTCCTCCTACTTTTGATTTTCCATTTGTTTTACTTCTAATTGAAAGCTTTCTAAGACATACAAAATAGTTTATGCTTATTAGTTTAACATAAATAAACGAAACTATTATGTCTACAAGAATTGGAGTATTTCACAAATATTGGAGTATTCAATCTCTATTGCCCAAGTCTATTTCTCTTTTAGAATGTATTTGCATGAACATATAGTTTCATAATTAACCATGATATATTACTATATAATTATTAACAACAGTTATAAACAATTAACAATTAGATTCATGAAATGAGCTCAATAATTTTTCAACTGCTCGAAAGTGCTCCAATTGCGCTTACAACTAGTAGCACTACATGTTAAACGGAAAGTATGAATAGCCAAACTTTTTAATTCTAGACACTCTTTTCCGCAACTCTCCCACCATAAACATATGAAGCATATAATATAAAGATTAAAGAATTAAATATTGAACTAAATAACCTGAAAATCAAAATAGATATTTAACTAGCTAAAGTACATAAACAATTTACAAGAAAAATAATTCAAAAGTTACTTAGTTGCTTTATTATTTTTGTTAACTTTGTGGTTTCTCTTTCAAACAAGTCATAGGCCCTTTTAAGTGTGCCCCTCTATTCATCAACCATGACCCTTTGCCTTGAATCTAGGAATGGGATCATTCTATCAATACAATCATATAGGCCAATTTTGATTTCTAAATCCACATGCAAGTTCTCGTCTACTGAAATCTTCGATCTAGATGGTAGGCCACCACATCTAGAGGTCTATGGAGCCAAAGATTCCATTGCTTACCAATTATGTCTCAAATTGTCAAATATTGTTTTCTTACCTTCTCTGAAATTCTTTATTATATTATCTTTCACCCAATTCATTGCTTCATAAATGCATCCCATGGCTGACCTCTCATCTAAATCAACCAACCTTTGTAGATTTAACCAATGAGAGGGTAGTCTTGAAACCAGTGTTTTAAGTAGTGAATAGCGTGAAACACCCAGTACTTTCCAGTACTCGAGTGTTACCATGTAGATTAATTTAATAAAAAAAAATTTATATATAAATAATGCAACCTAAATATATACACTATGAAATGTATATACCTTGTGAAGATTTAAAATTTCATGCTAAAATGATATGTATGTATTTAATGTATATAAGATATTATGAAAATAATATTATATTAAATAAACATAATGAATAAAAATTTCACAACATAAAATCAAATTATAAATAATAACGTAGCATTGAATATCTCTTATGAGTATGTATACAAAAATCATTAGACACTTTAATAGAATTATATATTATTTAACAATGTTATCAAATACAAATAAAATTTTGATTAAATATGACATTGTACAATCTTCATTTCATTTATATGTATAATATGATATTGTATATTATAAATTATATATATTAATGAATGTATGAACAACAGCATGTAATTAGTATTATGCTAATATTAAAATTCTATTTATATATATGTATGAGATTTTAAACATTGTAATTATAAGTAATACACGAAAATTATGAAAATTATATTAATATTGGTATCGGTTAGTAATATATGACGAAGGCCTTACAAATGGCCCATTAGGAACTTTTAGCCGTTGACGTTTGATTTCGGGAAGATTCGACCGTCAAATCAACGTAAGCCTACCACCAGAACTAGAAATCAATTTGTGTGGCCCACCTGAGTTTTAGATTAGCCCTGTCCCTGGGCCCATGGCCAAAATGAGAGAACTAAAGGGATGAACGGAGTGGATTTATCACAAACATCACCATGGGCCCCACAAGGGTATGCATGTACACCATTGCAACAGCACCTGAGGTGCACGAGACCGTCAGCTCGGTCAACACGGGTCTGACCCGCAGTTTCCAAATATAGAGAGACACCTCTCTCCTGCTCGGCTTCATTTGAAACGGACGCCGTCTGTGTGATTTGCAAATGGCCCACCACGACCATCCTCTTGAGTGATCCAATCCATCCATCATGTTTAGGGCATGGCCCCTACCAAAACGTAACCATTTTGGCACATTGAAACCTGCAAACGTGCACACAATTTCAACTAAACGTGGCTGAGCGGGTGGACATGTTTGTGCTTCCAGCCGTCCCGAAACCCGTTCTTCATGATCAGGTGGGCCACCTTCAACCAATCCAAACCATCAATTGGTTAGAGGACTCCCATCAGACCAAACCCACGTCATCCGTACGTGCCCGTGCACGTGCACGTGCATAAACAGAGCCGTGCGGCACTTCCAAAAAACAGAAAAAGTTTTGTTTCCATTTTTATTTGCCAGCAGGCGATCCGCGTGAAGGGGAGCCTCTCAATCCCAGCCGTCTATCCCAGCACATCTCGACCCTCCATTGCTGCCACACAGACCGTGGTTTTCAGAAAAAAAAAAAAAAAACCAGTGGCCGGTTTCGTTTTGGGAGTGTACTTGGCGGTTTTAGGCAGATTTAATCTGGGTCGTTCGTTGCCCATCTAAGGGTTGAGAGAGAGTTAGGGAATGACTAAAAGGCCTGAGGGTTGAGCAACAGGAGCTCACCCTCCATTGTTACAGCAGAACTAAGAAAAACAGGGAGAGAGAGAGAGAGAACAGGGGGTGCGGCTCGAGCGGGCTGTGTTGCCGCACCACCTCCTAGCTGACCGAGCTAGCTCGGTCTGAGCCTCTGATAGAGAAAGGAAGAAGAAAGAAACAGAAAGGGAGAAGAAGGAAAGAAGGAGAAGAAGATTTGCAAGAGAGAGGAAGAGGATGTGGCTGCCGCTCCACCAGTGGCTCGGGCCAAGTCTAAGCAGGCCGCTCGACTCGCTGATTGGGCTGAGGCCGGTCGTCCGGTGGTTTTGTTGGACCTGTAACAGATGAAAGAAAGGGAGAAACAAGAAGTGAAAGAAGAAACAGAGAAAGAAGGGAAGGAAGGAAAACAGGGGGAAGGAAGGAGTAGGCGGACGCTGGCTCAACCCAAACAAGGTCAACTCACCAGCCAGCGTCGAGTAAAGCTGGATTCAGGTCGGGGTAGGGCCCAGCTGCTGCCAACCAATGGCTTTCAAAGCCTACACCCGATAGTGCAGGTAAGCACGCTTGAATACTTGCATTCCAAAGACTCCTTACCGATTCAACTCACCAAGTAGTTTCGCTAGCTGCCATGTAGGTGAGTTCAGGTCCAGCTTTCACCTGTTTAGGATAGTCGGGATAAGTCTCTGTACTTACCACCTGCCTTTGATGGCCAAGAAGCGTTGTGGACCACACCTTAACTCACAGTGGCCCTCACTGAGCCACATACTCGGTGGGCCACAACACGTCATAGGATGGGTCGCACCTGAGATAAATCTCAGTGGGCCGCATCACACGTCCAATGCAGTGGGCCCCGAGGGTTTGGATCAACCAGCTAGACCAAAGCAAGCCCAGCTCAGCCCCACCCTTGAAACCTTCAAGCTAGGCCGAGACCGATCCGGCCTAGACAATTTTCTAGGCCCCACCATGAAGTTTGAAAACATCCAACCTGTCCAACATGTGGGTTTGGGTTTGAGCTCGATAGTAGGCCTGATCTACCTTTGCCTAGATAGCTTAGATGTGCATGATCCCATCATTGGGTAGATGGGCTTGGAGAAGTTGCACTTTGGAGAGTGCATACATGATCCAATCAGTTTCATTTGGGAACTTCCAAAACAGAACCTGTGACCCATGTAACCACACTATCAGCTTTTGTACATGAGGTTACTGATCAATGCATGTAATTGCCTTGGCCACAAGTGTTGGGCTTGACCCCATAGGCGCAGGCGCAAACCCAGTTCAGGCCTTAGCTTTGGCCCATTTAGGCCTAGCCCAGGTCACGTTGATTGGGCCATCCGTTGGTGGGCCAGGGTCAGCCAGCCAGCCCAATTGATGGGTATCCATTGGGTCTAAAAAGCTGGGTCAGTTTTAATGAAATCATGATCCATTCAACTTAAACATGTCAACTTCAAATTTCTCCAAACGTTGGAATGGTCAAGTCAAATTATCACTGATTCACTATTGTAGGAAATTTTCATTAGACGCTATTAATCCCACTATTTGATTATTAGCATTTGATACTAACACAAATGCTACTCTTATTTCGTCATTAGTAGATTATTGGTTATAAGGTTAGTGTTATTAGTACTAACTGACAATTAGTACCCGTTCCCACTTCACTTCTAATATTATTATAAAATAGTTAAATGAATTAGATTTCAACTCTATAATAAGCCTAAAATTAAATTAGTGGATAAAGACCCAAGATCTAAGTAACCCAAACCATAGGCTATGATCCTAACCATAGGTAGCTTGTAAACATGGATCTAACCATACAACTTACAATTCGTGATAGGATCCAAGTCTAAGGGCGTACGCTCTTCTTAATAACATTGGAAGGCGAGTCAACAAAAAAAGGTGATGATTCTTCCCCTTAAGCTTTCCGTTTCCAAATTTGTTTAAGTTATAGTCTTTATCAAATGTTAAAATTGTTAATTCATAGCATGCGATCTCTTACATGATTTATATCTGATTTACGGTTGATAATTGTGAAACATGATTGCATGCGATAGTTGCTTACATGATAGCTCTCATTTTAATTTATAGTTCACATCATGACCTGTTGTGATTATTATGCTTAACATATGCCTGCTATGCTATAATGGTATGTTTTCACACGAATTGTTGTAAGTCACTATGGACCTATATTCACTACACTTATTAGTGGATAAGCCCTCTTGTGTATGTGAACCCATACTTAGGATGTAACTTAATGGGGTGTGGAATGGAATGGACCCTCAATTGGAGGTTATGTGGGACATGGAATATTAATGTGGCTTAGAAATGATCTCTTTTAACCGCACTGATTTGGCCTTGCTTGACCCCTTTTGCTGATTGATTTAATGTTTTGTGTACCCTTTTTGCCGCTGTGATTTGATCTGTCCTATGTTCTGAGATTTGCCGACATGGCTTCAATGGCCTATACCATGCAATGGAAATCCCTACTTATGGAATTTGATTGGCCACTGGTCGATGGGCATCCATTAAACATCCTAAGATGGAGAAACCTCATGAGCCGGGGATGGTGGTCATGGGACACTATGCTCGAGCTATCAGCCTATGGTGGGTGACGAGCCCCCCATAGTGACCATTGAGTTATTTAAATTGGCTGGTTGTAATTGGATTAATAATTTTTGGCTAATCATGCATTCATGGCATATTGGCGATGACGGGTGGCTAATTCTGGATGTTGTAACACGTGCCCTAGAGTTGTTGGGGTATCGTTTCGCTAGCTTCCAGACCACCGACTATCAACCACTTTGTTCTGACTGAATAATCATTCCCAGGTCGATGATTGCATGGGAGACGAGCCCAAGTCCGACTGGATGTGCATCCCCAGGTCGATGTGCATTCACGCATCCATGCATATAAAAAGACCGCATCATGTATTGTTTTGATTGCCTTGTCGTTTTAACTATGCTTAGCTAAGGTGGCGATGTGTAATCTTGAGGGGAATTCACACTGAGTTGGCCACTCATCCATCAAATATATAACCGTACAGGTAGCACAGATGGCTTAAGTAATTTGCAGGTTCAGACTGATGAGGTGCCGCCTTGGTGATCAAGGATACGTGGTTGTACCTGTCAAGGAAGCTGCGTGATCTTGCGGCTTTCGTTTATATGCTTTACATGCTTTTAAATTTCTCATGTAAGTAATCGTGTAATTGTCAGTGTGGAGACATTGGTTTATATAAGTCATTATGGGCAACCTCTTGTGCATTTTAAATGTAAATGAAAATTTTTCTTTATGCAGACTTGTCCATCCTACGCTTATCTGGTAACTCTGATAAAAGAAAAAGATTTTATATGGAATTTGGCTCTTCTTAGGTTAACACTCGGGTTTTTGGGAAACGGGTCATATACTTGGGTCCTAAAAACACGGGGCGTTACCTAGCGTGTAGCATAACATTCGCCCCTTTGAAGCGTGAGGCGTAAGCTACACGCAACTTGTAGATTTTTTAATCAAGGTACTTGGTTGCACCAATGTTATGATATTCTATACCAGATTAGACTAATTAATGATGAAATTCAAGAAAATTTAATGATGTTTGGTGCAACGAAATGCAACCTTAAGTAATAGGAAAGGGCAGCGATTAAGTATAAAGGTAAAGAAAGAGCAATAAAATTGATTTAATATTGTTATTTATATTATTTTACTAAAAGCATTAAAAAGGTTAACTAATTTTTATTAGAAACAGAAAAATGTAACAAATCATTGAAAACATCATGTGAGCTACACGCTATGTAGAACATAGCGTGTAGCATATGCAAATTATGATGTAGCATAGGCTACATGCGACTTAAGCTATTTTCATGAGCTACGCAGCGTTCAGGCTATGCTACACTATGTAGCGTAAGCTACACGCTACAGAGCATAGCTATATAAAACACTACTTCAAACAATACTTGATGGATGGCCAAAAATCTATATTGGGTTAAGACTATATCATGCACATGTTTTCCCTTTGTGGTCTTGGAAAAGTTGCTCTCTTCACATTCTTTTGAGGTAAATATCGACTTCAAACCAATCAAATTCTCATGTATGCTCTTCAATGTTAAACAACACTTAGCAAATTGTGTTATGGCTAAGGTTGTCATAATAGTACGATTTACTATTCAATTTGTATCGTATACATGTACAATTCAAATCGCACACTAAAATCACAACTGGGTCTAAATCATACAATCCATATTTGAATCGTATGTGCGTGATTCAATGAAGAAGAAAAAATTGGTGAAAACATTTGTACAGAATCAAGCATTTGTACAACCCACCCACATTATAAAATCAGTTTTGTGTTCTTCTGAGCAAGAGAAAAGACTCTTGGGGATTAAAAAACTTGGAGAAAGAACATCACATATCTTTTTCGTCGGTAAAGGTTGTTTTTTAACTTGCTTACGACATGATATAACACAATGATACATTTATATATAGTATACAGTTGATCACATGATTAATGGCACGGTTAGATTGTTATTTGTACACATTAGGGAGAAAATGGATGATTGTTGTGTTTTTATTTATTTTTCTGATTTATTTAGATTTTTTTTTAGTATTTTGATATTTTTTATGAAAATATATAAAAAATATTACGATTTACGATATGATTCACGATACAATATGATTTAGACCTGTCTATGGCTTACAATGCGATAACGATTATGACAGGATTGGTTATGGTCGATTTAGTCGACTTACCTTCTATATGCTTTCTCATCAAAGACTCAACAATGCTTATAAATGTGGATCGTTATAGCCCTTGATTTCGCCATAGTCTCCGCATCAATCTGTAATTTTTCAATGTCTAAAAGCATAAGATTATACAACGGGCTGCACATGGAGACAAAAATACCTTTTTTCCTCCTCTATCAACATTTGACCCGCTTTCATGTGTGAATACACTATCCATAATAACTTGTACAACGTTCTCCTCACCAACCGCATCAATAATGGATTCAAGTAATGCTAATAAATTATCCGCATTCTTGGTAATGTCAGATATATGAATGGATTTCAAAAAATAAAAAGTACCACTCAGACTATTAACCAAAAAGTTGGTAATAGACCGATTCACTCCATCCGTCCACTCGTCCGATGCGATCGTGCATACTGGTTTTTCCGATTCGTTCTTTTAAACTTCAATTGAATTCTCTATGTTCTCAACATCCAACTTTAGAAACTTGTTTCTTACTTCATGATAAGTCGAAAGCTTCAAGTCCAATCCGAATACAGCAATTGCTTCCATCATCACTACAAAGAAGGGGCTCTTCTCAAGATTAAATGGAAGAGCATTCGCGTATAGAAAGTGAGTAATAGCAAGAAATGCACTCTTCTCTTCTTCTTCTTTGAATTCTATTTAGAGTGGCTTGTTGCTTTTCTTTTCCCCACTCTTTTTTCCAACAAAGTCATCCATAGACGTCCTCTATCATTCTCACTCAATTCATCCATGACATGTATAATTGGAACTCTTCCAACATCATTCATGGCTTCTTGTTGTTGTTTTTCCACTAAAATTATTACCCGACTTCTTAATTTTCCCAACATATGATGCTACATTTTTCTTTGTTCAAGTGGGGTGATGCTTCATTCATAATAGACCTCCTCAATAACTCTACCCACAAAAATTCCATTTTAGGTGAAAATTATTGTTTTCATCCACCTTTGAGCAATACTCTCATGTAGGATCATTATCCTTAGACTTGGACTTCTACACGACCTTTAACAACAATCAATACAACCCTACCAATTAGGAAAAAAACAATGATTAAGCCTTAAAGTAAGCATCTAAATCATTAAGATTGAAAATGTTGAAAATTTTCAACTTGTTACCCTAAAAGGGGGAGAAAGGAAATATTTCATTATATAAATATTTCATTTTTTGTACCTATTTTGATGTGGAATCCCAATGGAGAAAGCGGCGTTCAATTCTGTTAGCCGACAAAAAAGGTATGTTTAATTATGTCCTCTATGTTTATTTTATTAAGCCTAAAAAACTCAAAAAGCGCGCCCCCCCCCCCTCTCTCTCTCTCTCTCTCTCAAAAGAAACAAATGAGGGCTTTTTTTAATTTTTTGTGGGTGGGCTTTGCAAAACTTTTAAAAACAAAAGACTCCAAAAGGGAAACATTGTTGGGGAAAAAAAAAAAAAAAGAAGAAGAATTCCCGACTACTTTTGTCAATGATTTACAAAGGAACACAAATAGTACACTTCCAAACCTCTATTGCTATAACATCTGGTCTAAGGGCCTTTCCTGTTTTCATCTTTCTCAAAACTTCTTTTCTTTAGATAACCTAATCTTGTGGAAGTATCTATGAACTACGACATCACTTGAGTATATGGTTCCTTCTATCCCTATCATCTCAGAAGCTGTTTTCCGGTCAACTCTTCTTGGGTTGGGATGCACAGCTCCACTACCTTCACCGACACCTTGCTTGTCAAATGGGCTTGGAGATTTGTGATTGTCATTTAATAATTTTTGAAAATAGATTCTCCTCCTTTAATTGATCTTGGTGTCCTTAACTAGTACTCTCTGATCATCGCTCTTAATGCATCTAACATAATTTCGGTACTTGCTCTTCCACTCATTTTTGCTAGTTTGAAGACATCATTCTCACTTTCTCGTCCCCAATCTATTGTAAAGATCACCATAAGCCTTAAGTTTAGCCTCAATTGCAACTTTCTTAGCAATCTTTTTGGCATTCTTATGTTGTTCAAGATTTTATATACATATCTATTTATAATAAATAGAATTAATATACAGGGCTTGATGATTCAACAAACATTCAAGCATCATTTTCTCATCCTATGGCTGCTAGATATATTCCAATTTGCATCTATATCAGCATCAGAACTGCTTTGACAAAAGAAAAAACACAGTATCATTGATGATATTGCAGCAAAAACCAGTCATGGAACTTCCCATCATATCTCTTGATCAAATTAATAAAACCAGCCAGCTAGCCGTGGATCCAATATTTCTACTCCAACATTCAGCGTGTCATGGATCCGTTTCCTCCAATGATATTCAAATTACTCAGTAGGCAATGGAAGAAAATCTTCATGTTATCTTAGTTACAAATACGAATTGGTTTCAGGGTTGTCATAGGACAAATCTTCGGATTAGTTGAGTTAAAATTTTGGTGTTTTGAAAGATTTTCAGAGGCTTAGGAACAAATCTCTTAATTCAAGATAGTTACAGCACATCCAAATCTATCAACAGGACCAGAAAAAAGGAGTGCTGAAAGTTTCTTAATTCCTTAGCTGGATCCAGGCATCTATCTCCATATTCCAAATCCAGATGTTTACAATTATGTCCAGTTGAAGCCCTCCTGATTATGTTCCATCCCAAATTGGCATAAGAGCTGCAACTAGAGTTGTTACCAACGGTTTCCCATCATTTTCAAAGGAAAAGGTCAGGAATAGCTCTACATGGAGATGCAGAGATCTTTGTGCAGCAAATTCCAACAGGAAGGAGATTGCGTGCAGATTTGGGCATGCAAAAAGCTCACGGGAATACCATTGAAGCCAATCTTTTCAGCTGAGGGCGGGAGAATGATGCATCAATTGCCAACTAGCATATCCAATGGAATATTCAATTGATTTAATATATGGAATAAATTATTGGAAAACAAAAGAATTGAGCTCTCTGCTAAATACCTCGTTTCAAATGAAGCTTTCTGTTGTTTATAAATACAATGAATCAACTGAAACTCTCACGTTCGTTTGAATATTCATATACAAGCAAAGCGAGACAAAAATTACCTGAGTTTGATAGAAATATGAGGGCCTGCCTTCGCTAACATCTGGAGTAGTTTCCCATTTAGTGAGTAACCCTCTGAGAACAACCTCAGTAAATGTTCTTCTGATCCTCTCAGCAATGACGGAAAAACGTTTACAATTGTCTAATTCAGGAAAATAGCAAACAAAAGTTAAGTTAACAATGAAAACAAATACTAATCTAATATGTAATAATACAATACAAATATGGTAAGAGGAAGCTATGATCTAATAACGAGCTACACGAATGAAATTGATTCTGAAAGTTCAGACCGACGCCACAACCACAAAGAGGTCATGACATCTGGAAACTGTCACATTTTAAGAAATGTTAATACATCTTCTTCAATGCAAGCTCCGTCTGCTTTCTTCAAGAAGAAAAATAGAAAAGGTTGGAGGTGTAAAGGAATGCAGGTTGCAGAGCATAATAAAAATGCCAATCAATCTTGGGGCTCTCATGTCCCCAATTTCAGATTTTCATAATTTTGTTCACTCCTGCTCTGGATATGTTATTATTCTTCTTTTCCTTTTTCCTTCCAAGAATTACTTGTATGACATCCTAGAATGAGCATCACTGGCAAGACTATAGTTGCATGAAGCATGAAGTGAAACAGCAATAAATTCAAGTGTCAAAGTAGGAAGCATGTCCTGAAATGTTAGCAAATAACGAATGCAGGAGGGTGAGTTCGAAACGCGATTAGAAGCGAGAGCAGCAACTGGTTAGGAGGATCACACAACTAGGGGCAAGACATCAGAATTCTTGTTTCATTTTCATTGGCTCGCCATTTATTAATCTTATTGCCTGTTTGGATTTGTGGGAAAAGAAAAGAAAAGACAAGAAAGATGATGAAGCATTTTTCTCATGATGGAACATTTTATTATGTTTGGAGAGCAAACTCAATAGTGGATTCTACATAGCATTCATTACCCTTTCCCATAGTAAAATTCTCAAGCACAAGATAAGAAGTGACTATTGCCTCACAAATATGAGATTTACACTCGTTATCCAAACAAAACTCCTAAAAATGGAATCCAGGAAATCCATGATTCAATAGTGCTCATGGAAAATAATCAATGGATAATTATTACCTAATTCTTTTCTTTTCTGACTATCCAAACAGGCCATTAGGGAGAATTGCTAAATCATGTCCAGAGTTTTCTTGTGTCACACGAAACTGACGTTGAGTGAATCAAAATGTTGAGTACCCTTCCCAGCCAAAGACCAATTGGCCCTTGCCATGTGGCTTTAAAATGTTAAAATGAAAACGTAAAAAAGATGACATCACAAGGAGATTATTTCCAGTTGTACCCTTCATAGAAAGAAAGAATTCATGTCCTACATGTCAAATACACCCATAGATTTCTAACCATTGGAAAGGACATAATTTTTTTCTACCATCTCCCTCCCTCCCTCGTACTTGTTAGTTGACTTGACATAGATAGTCCAATAGATTTACTCTCCTTTTCACATTTTAGTATATGTATTCATTTGAGTGCTTGTTAGTTGACATGATACAGACAGTCCAATTGATGTAATAAATATAATAAAATTTTAAAGAAATTGGTAATAAAACAATTCCCACCACTCATAGTATTTTTACATATTTTTTCATAACATTTTCCATTTTTTTTTCCTTCGTTTTCTTATTAAAAAAAAAAAAAAAGAGTTCAAGGGGTTGTGCGACTACATATGCGCACAACACCCCTTGAGTCGCACAGGATTGCTTATGCCATTTGACATCATTGCTTCATACATTTCCAATCAATAAGGAGATAGGATCTCTCCTTATCAAGTTTGAAATTGACATAGTCAAAAGCTCTCTTTATCAACTTGCAATTCACATAGTCAGAAGCTCTCTCCATGTCAAGTATTTCTAAAACCCAAACAATTTTTATTTTTTTTAATTCTTTTCATAATGCATATTTGTAGTTTGAGAATCCTAAGAATTAACAATTTTGTTAGATTGAGAGCTGTCAAAGAGTCAGATTTGAGTCTCGTCCTAAAAACGTGGACTCATTTGATCAGGTTCAAGTCTTAAGTCTTATTTTTTCAGACCCCTGCCCCAATGTCAGGTCACTGGACCTGGGATCCAAGTGAGTTCGGGCTGAGTCCAGATCAAATAAGGCCATCTATGGATTAGAATGCACACATCTATATCTCTTTGACACAAGAGTGGTGTGCAAATGAGCTACGTTACATGCATGTTACTTAGCAAAATCTCCCTTCACTTTGATTGGTATGTTGTGATCACATCTAACTCTAGAGGCACATCTCCACTTCATTTACCTAGCTCTAATTATATGAGCAACAAGCTTCTCAATCTCACCACTCTCATGAACTATCGACCCAAGATAAGAAAAATGGTTATTTTGGGGTATAGTTGCACAAAGAATGAAGTGAAGTGGCAATAGGTTGGGGTGGGGGAGCAGGGAAGCATCTGTTTTAACAGGTTAGCAAGTATAAACAGCTATGAAGCTTGGCGAAAGAAACCGGAAAGGGAGATCGAATGTGGAACACAGGGGTTCTCAAATGGGGAATCCAATTTGGATGGATATAGAGCTGCAGGTGCATAGAGTGATCGGAATCAGTACATTGGTATAGGGAAAGGGATGATTGTGGAAGAAAATCCGGAAGGGTGGACGGTAGTTCGAAGGAAGAAGATTGAGGTTTGGAAGAAAGGTTCGTTCCAAATGAAGGAACTTACAAAGCTTCTAACCCTGTATGTCGATTGGATTCTCGGATGGATGGCTCCTGATGAATTTTGAGAGGGTTTTCAACCGAGCTAGAAAAGTGATGGCAGTCATTATCCCTCGGCATTGAAACTCCCCGACATATCGTGGTTTTGCTTTTATTCGAATGAGTTGGGAGGAGGAAATCGAGAAGGCAATGAATCTATTAAGATGGAGAAAGCTTCAGCAGCAAGAAGTTGGGAGTTCAAAAGGCACATTTTGGTCCTGAGGTAAAGAATAGGGAGGGGTTTAGACATAAGGGGTGAAATCAACAAAGGGAATGTATAGAGGATTGATCAAATTGTTATGAGTAAAGAAAATCAACTGGTCGGTGGACCGAAAATGAGGGTGAGAGATCGAACTTTTAGAGAGATGCTGATAGATAACCTTTGGGAATGGGAATACGGAAAATACTCAGAGGGGTGAGATAAGGAATATGACCAGACACGGAAGGGAAAAGTGGTATGGAGGCTTTGAGAAAATCTTGAACAACTCCTAAAAGGAACTTGAATTCAATTTTGTTATAACAATTGAGCCAAGAACTTCAGTGGAAGTCATGGGACAGTGGTTAAAGGAAAATTGCAATTTAGAAGAAGAGGATTGTACAATCAAAATTCTTAGGGATGATGCAATATGGGAAGCAGACGAATCTAAAGAAGCTGTTAATAATTTTTCTTGTGTTGTAGCCTATTTCAGGATGAAATGGTGAAAGAAAGTAAATGTTGGGAGAACTAGTCCATGTTTGGAGGGGAAGACATTTGGATTCAAATTAGTGATTATTCGGGGTTTTTTTTAATGAAGTCGGGGTGTCCCAGCCCCATTTTAAGGCGAACTATTCCCAACAGATGCACACAATCACCCGCAAACCACGTGCATCGGGTAATCCCAGGGAGGGGAATTGAACTCACGTATGTGGGGAGCACACCCACGACGCTTGCCGTTAGCCCAAACCCCGTGCGGGTAAATTAGTGATTATTCGTTGGAGCTCTAGATTGATGAAATCTTTATGGCAATAGGAGCTTGCATCGAAAATGTAGTCGAGATTGACACTATGACCGCAAATCATGAGGATCTTCATGTTGTCAGAAACCCATCAAATCATAAACGAAAATGCATGTATTTTGGTGAAGATGAGCAAGGAGCAAGAGATGGGAAGGGTCGCAGAGAGAGAAGTAGCAAGTCCGTCACTGACGTCGAAGTTGGATGAAGGAAGTTCGAAATCCTTGTTAATGGCGGCCCTAGATGTTGAAGGTGAAGGTGTATGTTCTTCAAACTCCAGAGGAACACGGGAAGAAAAAGGAGTATGTTGTCCCTTGTCCATTGGCAGGCTGAGAGATAGTGAGAGAAGCTTAGAGGAGTTGGTAATGCGGGGTAGTGATGATGAGGACTACTGTGACAGGACAACTTCTTTTATAGATGCAAGTCTTGAGACGAAGGTAGGAGGCAAACGCACCAATAATATGTGTACACATAGTGAGGTCTCTGACGTCTCTCTTGATGAAAATGAAGAAAGGAGGGATATGTGGTTAGGCGACGTAATAGCTAAGATGACTATTACATATAATGTTCATTTTAAAAAAATCGAATGAGGGTTTCTCAGTACGTGTGTTATGTGAACCACTTGGTGGTGCATTTTACAGAGGCAGGAATTACACATACATTGCTTCATACAGGTGGGGGACTACTTAAGTATGGCACATGCTTCTACTATAAATATATATATATATATATATATATATAAACAAGTCACTAGTATGCTTGTTTCTTTTCCTTTTCGACATCAGACAGTTGGAGGAAGGCAATTTCAATAGGATCATCTAAAGGATCATATTGTGGAGATAGCGGGAAGCCAAGCAAAGTCCGGAGAGAAATGGGGTCACAAGAAAACATGTGGTAATAGATAATGGCAAAAGAGCATTGATGATCTGGAAAGGGACGGAGCCGATAGAGCAAAGAATACAGAGTCTAGAGAAAGATTGGGAGGCAGAGACAATTTGTGCATTGGAGGTTCCGGAAGTGCAAAATGGTGATACGATGGTGGAGTTTCAGCAAACAAAGATCACAGGTGTAAGGGAAATGGTCGAGAAGGCTTATAGAAGTGCGATCAGGGCAAAGTCAGACTCTGGGTAGCATGAGGTATGTAGAGTATCAATGGCACAAGGCATGAAGTGCGTGAAGAGGGTAGTGGGTTAGATACCAAAAATGGTGGAAGTTTCTTTAGGCGACAGACCACAAGATTATGTTGAGCTTTTTGAATTTGTAGAAAATAAAGGCAAGTTGGCTTTAAAGGGCAATGTGTTAGCTCGAGCAAAGAGATGGATGTTTCTGATTAGCAATGCGCCACGGTGACCTACAGAATGATAAGAGTTCAAGAAAAGGAAAATGGCCAATAGAGTTATCAAATGAAGATAATTAGTTGAAATGTTTGTGGACTATGGTGTCCGTAAAAGACGACACAAATTAGGGATATATGTAAACGATATAAGGCACAAATAGTTGCACTACAGGAATCCAAATTACAATCATCTGATCAGAGAATGGTGGATTCTCTGTAGAAAGGTAAATTGAAAGATTGAGCAACCTTAAATGCAGAAAGGTTGAACAGGTGGTCTTCTAATCATCTGGAATTCTAAGTTATGCACAAAGGAAGATAGTTGGGAGGGACAATTCTCTGTCTCTACTTTTAAAAGAGATTGCATTCGATTTTACACAGGCATTTATAACAGTGTATGGACCAAACAAACCAGGTTTATGACATTTATCGTGGGTTGATCTGGACTCATGTAGGAACAAATGGCAATTACCATGAGTAGTGGGAGGTGATTTTAATGTTGTAAGTTTTTCCTTTAAAAATCCTAGTGGATGTCGCATTATAAGAAGCATGACGAATTTCTCAAAATGGATAGTTAAGAATGACATGGTAGATTTTCTAATGGGTGAAGTAAAATTTACATGGTCCAACAGTCAAGCAAGGGGAATTAAATCGAAGTTGGATAGGTTTTGTTGTCCACGGAGTGGGTGGAAAAATATCCTCTAGTATTTCAAACATGTTTTGCCAAAACCAATATTCAATCATTGTTTGATCATATTGGAGATGGAGGCGGACCAAGGGTCACATCCTTTCAAATTTGAACTCGTGTGGATAGAAGTGGAGGGTTTTCTGGAAGAGTGGTTTTCTTTGGATACGGTGGGAACTTCAGGGGTATTCATGCGACTTGGAACTCCAATTCTTGGATCAAAGAAGACTCCCTATTAGGTACTTTTGATGTTTCAATGGTCCTCAAAAATTGGCACTCCAATTTCAAATGGAATTTTTTCTTCAGTATATGGTCCTTGCTCTGCCACATTGAGACAATTGCTTTGGCAGGACCTTAATGTCATTAAGGACAAATAATCTCTCCGTGGTGTATTGGAGGAGGCTTTAATGTAATCCCTTTTTCTTTTGAAAAATCCAATGGTGGTCACAAGCACGAAGATGTTTTTGGATTTTTTTTTTTTTTTTTTTTTTTTTGGGGGGGGGGAATCTATCCCACCTTGACATAATTCTTGTCTCCCCTTCATGGACACATTTCCCGTTGTTTATCAACACGGCCTCCCCGGGTCTATTTTAGACCACTATCACTATCACATTCTTCAAGATTCGAGCTCTCTTAGCTCGAAGTTGAAGGTTTCCACACTCTAGTTTCCAACTAGTGGTCCACTTTCTCCATCTCTAATAGCCCAAGTTTCGTTTCGAGTAGTAAACTCTAACTTCTTAAGCAGCTTCAGGGCAAGAATCTCAAGAGAACCTCGAGGCTGCAATTGTAACTCCCTTGCCTCGTTCATCTTTTGGATATCTAGGAAGAATCCACCACCCTTTCAGAAGAGGAGCTAGCTCAAAGAGCTTCCCTTGAAGAAGTTGGTGCCAAAGCAGTCAAATAGCAGGAGATCAAATGGAGGCAGAGATCAAGGTGCTTTTGGCTGAAAGTTGTGGACAAGAACACCCACTACCATGTGATTGATAGCACCAAATTCAGATCTAACAAGATAAGCTCTGTTTTAGTTAATGGTTCTACGATAGAAAACACTCAGCATTGTCTCCTATTCTTCTCAACTTTTTGTTGAATCTTGGATTAGACCCTCTTTGGATAATCTGGAATTTCCCCCCTGCCAAAGACACTGTCACTCAAAGTCACTCTCTCGGGTTGAAATCATATTGACTGTCTTTTCTCTTGGCAGAGAGATAAGGGCCTTGGCCCTGATGGTGACCCATTGGCCTCTTTCGAAATTTTTTGGGACATTTTAAAATATGATTTAATCAACTTCCTAACGGATTTTCATCAATCTAGTTCTTTATCGAGAGCGATGGGTGTTCTTTTATCACTTTACTTCCTAAGGTTGAAGGAGTTGTAGATTTTAAAGATTTTCACCCTATTAGTCTGTTGGGAGCTCCTTACAACATTCTTGCAAAAATTATTTCATCTAGAATTCGCCGTGTTATCTACAACAACAGAAGCGCAAGGAGCCTTCCTAGCTAATAGGCAGATCTTAGATTGCACTCTATTAGCTAGCTCATGAATGCATATACTCTCTTCGCAGAGAAGGAACAAGAGGTTTGGTTTGTAAACTTGATAATGAAAAGGCATTTGATCATGTCAATTGGGTTATTTAGATCATATGTTTGGCAGATACAGTTTCAGTAAAAAATGGTGAGTCTAGATCCATTCATGCCCCTCGTCCACGTCTTTTTCAATTCCTATCAATGGCTCTCCCAAAAGGTTCTTTGGCTCTTCAAGAGGGCTAAGACAGGGTGATCCCTCTCCCCTTTTCTTTTCGTTATTGCATCGGATGCCTTCAGTTGAATGCTTAAAAGTGGGGAGTCTGTGGGGTTTTTCAAAGGATTTCAAGTCTCCTCTAATTGCCCATCCATTACGCACATTTAATTTGTCGATGACACTTCTATTTTGTGAAGTTTCGAACTCTCCAAAGTATAACTTGTAAGGAAAGTTGTCAGATGTTGTGAAGCTATTTCGGGGCTTAAGATTAATCTTTTTAAAAGTGAATTGTGGGGCATTAATATTCTTGTTTCCTCCCCTTCTAGTTTAGCTGAGAGCTTTGGTTACAAAGCGGGCTCATTTCCTTCAACTTATTTGACGCTTCCACTATGTTCAGCCATGCTCCCACCATCTGACATCTTCATGTTGACTAGCTGTTTCATAAGATGAACCTTGTTGGACGCAGAGGGTTTTTCATACATGGTGGCCAGGGCTTCCATTAATTCTTTTGTAGTTTTCATCTTAGATATGTTGAAGGCGACGCTCTTAGACAAAGAGAGTCGGATCGCTCCTAAAGCCTTCCTATCCAGTAAAAACCATTCATCATCTGTCATTTTTTATGGTTTCTTCTCTTTTCCACCTAGAGGAATATAGAGGTCCTTCTGATACAGATAGTCCTCCATCTGCATCTTCCAGAAGGCAAAGTTTGAACTATCAAACTTCTCAATTCTAGTTTTCCCTTCTTCCGTCATCGCTCCCAATAGAACTAAACCAATAGCTCTGATACCAGTTGTTGCACAGCACGCCAACAATGCAGTGAACCGAAATCCAATCTCAAGTCTCACCCACAAACGATAAACAAGAAGAAATATAGACTAGAAAAGAATAAAAGCAAAGCAAACAAACCACAAGACAAGATATACGTGGAAAAACCCCAACAAGGTTAAAAAACCACGGATGCAAATTTCCACTATTAAGAAAAACGAAGATTACAAGGCAATATACTAACCTTTCCCTTGGTAGCACATAGAAAATCCCTTGCCCACACCTTAGAAATATTTCCTCATATTCACCTTAACCCTAGAATAGCCTTAGGGACACCTATTTATAATTTAGGCAACTTCCCTTTCGCAACCTTGCGAAAGGTGACTCAAAAATCCGCAGTACGCATCAAATTCGGAAACGAATCTGCTTAACCACGACCAGTCGAGCAGACTACACGACCGGTCGAGCACCTCGAAACCAAAAAACTGATGCTCGCTGGACTTTAAGTCGAGCCAGTCCATGACTGGTCAAGCAGGGGCCACGACTGGTCGAGCAAGGCCCACGACCGGTCGTGCGGCCCCCAGATGTGGCTCCACGTCTCAACATAGAATTGATGACGCTACTCCAAGAAATTTGCCCTATCCCTAGGATGGTCGACTCCCCCACCTAAACACTCAACTCTTTTGGTCTATTTTCCTCCAAGTCATTCTGATTGCTTATCAGGAACCGCAACTCCTAGAGCCCTGCTTTTGTCTGGATTCTTGAACGAGGGAAGAGCCTCACGGTGGACAATTTACAACTTCGGGGAATGCTCTTACCTAATGTTAGCTAATGTTGTTAGGAAGACACAGAATCCATTCCTCACCTTTTCATGCATTGCCTATTTTTTGTCAAGGTTTGGTCTGAGATCAACCTAAAATTCCAAACCCCTCTGGCATGGTGGTGCCGTCAACAAAGACTTCAAGGTTGTTTAACTTCTAGCTCTCATGGCCACCCTTTGGAATATCTAGCTAGAAAGAAACATTTGATGCTTCAAAAACACTTCTCTTCTACGACCAAGGTTTCCACTCAAATTTTTGGGGACATAAAGGACCGGTCCTCTAATCTCAACCTAACTAATAGTCGTGGTTCTTCTGCTCTCCTGGATTAATCTCGCAGTCTGGACTCACCTCGGCTTGACCTTTAGGCGCTACTAGTTCATATCAAGTGGTTTTGGTTCCTACTTCCAATATGGTTATAGCCTCTTCGTCTCGAGCTACTCTTGTATCACTTGTATTCTCTCCTTCTCCGTTTTCTTTGGGTCTCAGCCCCCTGGACTCTCATTTAGTTTTGAGTTGTATAGTTTATTTAAGGTTTTTTGGCTTGTTTGTGCATAGTTTACTTTTCAGGTTTTTGGGTTGTTTGTGTTATTTTTGTTCTGGGGCGTTGCTGCTCCCCTTCTTAATTATATGGGCTTTTTCTCTAAGTAGACCCAATGTTCGTTGGGGCCTCAAAATAGACGCCCTTTTTAAATACTAATTTTTCTAGGCTTCTGACACCTTTTTGAATTCCGCTGGATGAAAATGCCCCTTGACCTTGTTTCCATACTAATGCAGGACACATGATTTAATGCTACTATTCAACGTGGAGATTATGAAAGATTCCATAAAGTAATTCAATTAACAAAAGATACTAACCAAGTAATTAAGAGCAAACAATAGAAATTAAAATCTTATTTAACCTAAATCACATGCCCACATGCTAAGAAATCACATAAATCAATTAAAACTAGACCTGATGGAATGATAGAACTTCCAATTTATCATAGGCGTGTTCCATACTCAAGGGACAGATTTGTAGGTTTTATGATTAGAGTTAGGAAGGGAAAAATCTAAAATTTGGAAAATTAGGATTCAAGGAAATTGAAATTGGAAATTTTGGAATTAGGGTTTTTAAAAATTATGGGAAATAGGAAATTGGGGATCTAGGGTTAGAGTAGGGTTATGAATGGGAAATCAAGGGGTTTTGATGGGGGAAGCAAGGGGAAATCAAAGGATTAAGCAGCTGTCCATACGGTCAGCTTAGGGGCTTGCACGTGTGGGTCGTTGGCTAGGGTTTTTAGGTCCTCAATAGTTGATTTCGGTTAAGGTTGAAGTTCAATGATGAAAAGTTGAAAAAAAAAAATAAAAAATTGAATGGTATTGAATAGAAAGGGAATGAAAGATGTAAAGTTTTTGGAAAAATACCTATTTTAGATAGAAAGGAAAAGAAAAGGAAGATGATAGATGGAAGCCTCGCACCTCCATTGAATGGGGAACGGAATCACACCACACCCAAGCTTCAAATCACATGGAGTATTCTTCAAATCACATGAAGAAAAGAAAACACAATGCTTTCTTTTTTTTCAAAATAATGACAGTAGGGCTTCACACACCCATCTTTCTCTTTTATAGTCTAAAGAAAGACCTTTTACAAAAAGACACTCTCAGATAAGATTCTCAACATAAAGACACTTAATAAATTAAAAGTTATTCCTAACTCCCTAATCTAAAAGCAAATATAAGGTATATAAAAAATAACGAAGTATGTAAACAATTTAAACAACTATTTCGTGGCCCATGAGGGTCCACGATCAAGATGTCCGATGATGATCCAACGGTCCAATCATTGTGTCTACCCAATCCAACAGTCCGATGTGTCCATCAAGCTCCTATATGCAGCCCATGCGCATCTTCTCAATGTGGGGCCTTCAAAGATGCATGAACATGCACGTGGAGTCTTAAACGTAGCTAGGAATGTAAATTGGGCCAAGTGGGCCCCATCAATGTTTTAAATATCGACGATATCGGCCGATATATCCCACGATATATCTTGTATCCCACCCGTGTGATACGAAACGCATGAGTAGGGCCGATGTATCTCACATGTTTGATCCAGTGAGCATTTTCAATTTCTGGTCCATTTTTTTGTTGAAATTATGTTAACTCAGTGTCAAATGTCAAATGGTTACAAATCCATTAGTTCTTCATGTTTTGCATGAAAAAGCATTGAGTTAGAGCTTTTATTTCAATATCCATTGGTTCTTCATGTTCTCCATGTTTGTTTTTCAAAATTTTCCTTCACTTAGCTGTCAATTGAGACTAATTTCGAAGTATTTACGAGTATTTGATGAAATGATCATCACATGCACTCTAATTTTGAAATTTGAGTATGGGTGGTCCGATTTGGGAAATTTTGGGGAAAATTCGAAATTTCCACAATTCTCCCAAATTGCTTGCAATGTTACACTCCAAATATGAAATCAAGCATGTATGAGGGCTGATCTACTTATTTGTTAAGTCCTTGTCAACTTTCGAAAGATAAAAATAATTTTTAATTAAAAATTATTTATATATATATATATATAATTTCCCTTCAACCCTGTTGTCAATTGAGGTTAATTTCAAAGTATTTAGGAGTATTTAATGAAATGATAATTACATACATTCTAAATGTTATGCTTTGAATTTGAATAAAGTTGCATTAAGTCAGTTAGACAACGCATAGCTTAGGACCCTATATAAAGGAAACCTATCATGTGCACTTCTTTTTTGAGATGTTATGATTTAAAAGTGTGTATTAAGGTCTTCTTTAACAATCTATGAAGTTTCATGGAAAAATTCAACCATTTTCCCAATTTTCCTCGTGTTTTCCAAAAAGTGCGATAAATTACCCGATACGAACGATAAATCCCGTGCAATAATTGATACGTATCTATATCCCAAGGATGCGATACGTAATGTGATCCCGATATTACGAACATTGGGCCCCACGTAATGGTCGTCAAGCCATAAGAAGACTGGCTTAGCCCTCCTCTGGAATGGTACTCGGATGTCCTCATCACATACTTTCTTTTTTATATAACTTCTTTACAGTAAACTCTTCTTTTACCACTATACTCCGACGATCTTTCGTGCTTTCCGACTACTCTCCAGCAATCTTTTATGCTTTCCGACTACTATCTCCGACAGAAACTCCCTTCTTCTTTTTACCAGTTATGCTGAATGGGCTTGTTTGGGTACAAAAATTCCACTTTGAGAAGATGGGTTCTTCTTCTTTCTTCAAAAGATTTTGCATGAATGGTTCTTTTGCCAATAAATAGATGCAATGAAAGAAGAAGAGAAAAAACTTCACTGTTAGAATATGCTTTCTTCTTCTACAAAAAATCAGTTTAGATAGGTTTTCTTGAGAAGAAACTGATCGAGAGAGGAGAGAGAAAATTCCACTTTTAAAAAATGGGTTCTTCTTCTTTCTTCAAAAGATTAAAGCTTAGATGGGTCTTTTGCCAAGAGTTGGACTTTAGGCACGCTATTGAAAGGTCAAACGATGTCTTAATAAGATGATTCTAGTCTTATTTGAAAGGAAACGAGCCCAAGATTACCCTGATCTTACTAGTAACGATGGAGTTATGACCATTTTTTAAACAACAGCGTTCCCTGTTTTTTACATCATCGATTATTGTTGTAACAAAGCAGCGATCACTTGTTACACACGAGCAGGGTATTCAAAATTGGTTATGTAACGACGGCCCTGTAACGGACCGTAACGGTCCTGTACCAGTTTTTCAAAAAATAGAAAAGTGTGGTAACGGCCGATATGCGGGCTATAACAACCCGTATCATAATGGAAACTGTGGTGGCCGTTATGGCCACCGTCACCGTTTTGGAACACCTTGCACACGAGCGCACACGAGTGATTGTTGTTTAACAAAAAAGTAATTGTCGTTGTTACACAGGAGCAACCACTATTGTAACAAAGAAGTGATAGTTGTTGTAACACCGAAGCGCACGGGAGCGATCATTGTTGTTACACTGGGGCAATTGTTGTTACAACAAAGGAGCGATCGTTGCTGTTCTAGCAGCACACGATCTCACAAAAATGCTTATAACTCCCTCATTACAGGTGGATCGAGGAGATCCAAGGCTCATTGGAAAGATAATTCGACAACCTTTCTAATAAGATTAGAATTATCTCATTTAAACACTGTGACCTTTCAAAAGTGGGCCCAAAGTCCATCTTGTGTTCGCTTCCATTCGCTTCCATTTCTAAAAGTGGAGTTTTTTATGCCTCTTTTCTTTCCTTCTATTCATTTCTTAGCAAAAGACTCATCTGAGCAAAATCTTTAAAAGAAAGAAGAACCCATCTTCTAAAAGTGAATTCTTTACCAAAAAAAAAAAAATCATCTCATTTCCTCTCGTCTTCTCAAACAAGCCCATAACCCATATTCTAGAGGTGGGAGTTTCTGCTAAAGAAAGTAGTCGTAAAGCACGAAATATCATCGGAGAGTAGTCGTAAAGCACGAAAGATCGCCAAAGTACAATAGTAAAAGAAGTAGTCGAAGAGTAGTGATAAACAAAGAAGGTATCGAGAAGAAGGTCAAGGGGCACTTTCATCCTAGGAAAAATAGAATGCATGTTTAGAACTAAAAAAGTATGTTTTTAAAAAGGGGTGCTATTTTGGGTCTCCCAGCAAACCTTAGGTCTACTTATGGAAAAAGCCCTTATTATATATAACATTCTTCAAGAGGGGGGGGGAGCATTTTTCGGGTATAAAGATCCTCTATAGGCATTGGAATCTTTATATTGATGACTTCGCAATGCCTAGGATGACCCTTCATAATCCCTTCCAAGTAGTCCCTACAGTATTTTGCTCTTCCCTCTTTTGAGTGGTTCTAATCAATTATTTGCTTGCATTCAAATAAAAATAAAATTATATATATATAACCACTCCTATATGCATGCACATAACAACACCTGTATCTAGTCTCATTGGCTTTTGATCTATGTTCTGCTATAGGCATGTTATATAAAACCACCTTTTCATTACATCGGATTTTAGCACATGGACCAACATATTTTCCTATAGTAAATATTTTTGCTACGAAGAAGGGTTGTGATTATATATATATATATATATATATATATATATATATATATATAAAGGCTCAATATTTTTGTTCTCTTGTGACGGTTAAACGATCCAAATTAGGCCTAATTGAGACCAAACAAGAATGTAGTAGAGGCCATTCTTGTCGGCACCTCCCCTGATTGCTTGAAGATGCCCACGCATGAAGGGAATCTATGAGAGAAGGTTCTTGAACCAGGTTCCGACTAAACAGAGAGTGAAGCCCCATGATGAATTAAATCGCTCGGTCGTTACGTATCACAAGCTTACGCCAATAGGGGCGTCAAAACCATCAATTCGTTGAAGTTCATAGGTTGTAGGTTCTCTTACTTTAGTGGCTGGCAAACACCGCTTCATGTCAACATATTTTATTGTCTAGGAGGGATCACACAACACTTGTATTTTAGTACAAGTAGCTACGGGTTTTGCAATGATGCCACCATCCAATTTGAATATAACTGATTGAGTGGTAAATATCCTAACTTGTGTTATTTTAGGATGTGACCAGCAAAGTGTTCAAAGTGGCTCAGATACAGCTAATTAAATTCAAAGTTACACAAAATATCACACATGTCAAGAACAAGGACATCAGTTTATGAAGCCAAGTATATTGACAAAGAACGACATATTCAAGCAACATCCTAAATTGAAGCGACCAATAGCTTAAGATACAGTCTACGCAGGAGAAGGAAGATCCTTACCAGAAGAAGATTGATGCCAATGGTCTGCAAATTTCTCTTTTCAGCACCTTTCTCAGATAAAAAACCTAACAGAATACATTGCACATGCTCTGCACTAAATATGGTATATGAGCACTTCGCCGAGAGTATTCTCAAAAATTCGTAATGCGGATGCTTATTCCCTATTCTTTTGAGAAACGTATCCTGATCAAATATATGGAATCATTATAAGAAATTAAGAAAATAGTAGCAAAACCAGAAGAAAAAAATATATATATATCTTGAGTGTGACAAGTATTTTATGTAGCTAAACCTCAAACAAACAAACAAAAAAGAATTACGCATGACATCACTAATTTGGTGCTCACGAGCCATTATATACATGCATGCATCATTGAAAAATCCTTTGGGGAACTTTACATTGAGAACTATAATCAATACAACTACTACCTATTTAAAGGATACAATGGCCCCACAATGTTGAAGAAAGGAGCACACAGTTGCATAAGACTATAAACATGATCAAGAATGGATGCATAGTACAACAGATTAAAAAATTACGAAGAAAAAAAAAAACCACAAGAAAATTACCCAATGCATAGGAATTAAGCTCGCAAAATACAACAAAACAAATGCTTCATTAGTATATTATATATCCTGCAAATGGAAAATTAACAAACAATGACACTGAAAGCAGCAAAAGCTTTGCAATTATAAACAACAAAACAAATGCTTCATTAGAATATCATCTATACTGCAAATGGAAAATTAACCAATAATGACATTGAAAGCAGCCAAAGCTTTGCAATTATAACATAAGAAAGATTCTTTACCTCCAAGGAACCTAGGAAAAGTAGTCCAAAAGTTTATCACTAGATTGCTTGCCTCATAGTTGCATGCCTTGAATTTCTTTCATGCTTCACAATCCAAAGATGAATATGGAAAACAAGGAAAGGCCTGATTGAACAGTTTGTCAATGATTTCACTTGAACCAATCTAGGAATTGGGTAGTATGGTCTTTAGCTTCACTTCCAAATCCTTCCAAGATTAACTCTATTGAAGTTCATCTTAACCAATCAACATGATCATTGTGGTGTGCAGCAATAATTTCTTTACTAACAATTCCTATTTATCTTCTATGGATAGATTTTACTTGGGGGTCGTTTGGCATCTCTACAAATAAGAGCTTATTGGCTTGTTTCTAAAAAATATAAGCATTTAGACTGTTTGGTAAAAGTCTAATCAGAGTGCTTATTTATTTAGAAAGTAGCAAATAAGCTCCGATTTTACAAGTTGAAGAGGGGTTACTTTTCAAAACAGAGCTTATCTTGGCTTAAGTAGGTAGACACTTTGGACTAATTTTTGGACAAGTTTGTCCTCAAACTTTCCAAGCGATTCTCATCTTACAATTTCTTCAAGGTGAGCCCACATGATGAACGACCCATATTGAAGGTGGGCCCCACATGGTGAATAGTCTACATCAAAGGTGGGCCCACATAATACATGGTCACATCAAAGGTGAGCCCAACATGATGGACGATCCACATCAAGCAAGCCATACCTAATGGATGGTCCACATCAAAGGTGGGGGGACCCACATGGTGGATGGTGGACATTGAATGTAGGATCACATGATGGAAGGTTGACATTAAAGGTGGGCCCACATGATGAATGACCCATATTGAAGGTTGGGCCCCACATGAAGGACAGTCCACAGCAAAGGTGGAACCTACATGATGGATGGTGGACATCAAAGGTGGGTCCCACATGATGGACTATCCTCATCAGGTGAGCCCACATGATATGGTCAATTGACATCAAAGGTGAGCCCACATGATGAACAACCCATATTGAAGGTAAGGCCCCACACAATGAATGGTCCACATCAAGGTGGGCCCACATAATGGACGGAGTGGGCTTCACATGATGGATGGCTCACATCAAAGTGTGGCCCCTCATAATGGACGGTCCACATCAAGTGGGCCCCACCTAATGGATGGTCCACATACAAGATCTCACATGATGGATGACCCATATCCAAACTGGGCCACATGATGGATGATCCACATAGAAGGTGCGCCCCACACAGAATAGTAGATATCAAAAGTGAGCCCTCCATAATGGACAATCCACTTCGAAGGGAGGGCTCACACTATGGACGCATCAAATGTGAACTCCACATGATGGGTGATGGGTAGCGGACATTGAGGGGCCCCGCATAAAGGTCAATTAGCATTGATGGTGGGCCCCACATGGTGGATGACTTACATCAAGGTGGGCCCCTAATGATGAATGGTCCACATCCAAGACAAGCCTTGTATGATGGATGGCCTACTTTGAAAGTTTGGTTCACACAATGGACGGTCCACATCAAAGGTGGGCTCCATATGATGGTTGATCCGCATCTAATTATGACATAATGGATGGCCCAAATGTCTTAAAATATGAAGATTGTAGTCATCCATTCTTTTGTCATTCGGGGCATGGTTTATTATAAGAGCAATCCAAATGGTTTGAAGGTAATCTTTAAAAATAACGTCAACTACCCCTAAAAAAATTCTTATTTGAAGGTTTTACCAAATGTGCTTATTTCAAATAAGAGCTTTTTTTGAACTCGAAGATTTGATTTTTCCAAACGAGCTTATTTAAAACAAGAGAGACAACAAAAAGAGCTTATTAGAGTAGCTCTTATTGAAAAAGCTCTCATTGAATTAGAGTAGAGATGCCAAACAAACCTTTCGACTTGCCTATGTCGTTATGATATGTTACTACCTGCCTACCCGATATGTTGAAAAAAATGAATACACATTAAGAGAAAATGATACCAACACAAAAAAAGTTATTTATGGAAAAGGAACACCAAAAGAAAAAGAAGATGCTACAAGCAACATCATTTTCTTCAGCACAAATGGTTGGGACGAAATCGACTGATTAGAGGTGACTAAGAGAATGTTATTATGAATCAAGGTCAAAAGACTCTCCAGTCAACTGCTCATTAGCCAAGTTGTAGGGCACCCCCTTTGTAAAGGGGAGATCTACTTGGACTAACACATCATCAACAAAAGAAAAATGGAATAAAAAAGGTAAACCACTCCCTCTCCTCTAACAGAAGGCAACTCAAAGAAATTTGTTGGGTGTGACTAGGAGTCCTACACTTTGGATTCTGAATCCAATGCCAGATTTAATGGTAACTCCACCTTACATATGGTGCCAACCATAAACCTCCCAACTCCTCTGTTTTAGGACTTTGGCGTGGGCTTGTACTTTTGGATAATCAAGGATAAACGTTTCTTCTCCTTATATTATGCGATGTAACAAAGAAAGTTCTTTGTTGTGAGCCCTATAACAATCTGTATTGCATCATGCTACTTCATCAAGTTACATTATTTAATTCATAGTTTATCTATTTCTTACATCACTTCTATCAAACAAAAATGATAATTAATAAAATCAGTAACTATTTGAAGCGGAGATGTTTCTCCAACCCCTTTGAATCCTCACGGGATCCCCACCCCAGCAAGGCTTATTTGCAGTCGAACAAGAGTGGCACTTAGGGAGAATCCCTTCGCGAAAGGAAAAGAGCTTTAAGAAGAGAAGCCCGGAGGTCTCTAACAAAGGTACATGTGGCCCACCCCGTCTATGTTCAGTGCCTAGAATCCCTAGGGGTTCTCAGCTAACTAAGGAGACTTCTAAAGGTAAGGAGAAGGCTTATTGCTTCAAAGTCCGATGCCAGGGAAAACATGCAGGCATCATGGGAAGGGTCCCAGTCACCCCTCCGGCTGAGGATGGGTGGACCATTGTTTCTTGCCAGAAGCTTGCTCATATATCGTCTACCTCTATTCCGTCTGCCTATTTTCCCACGCTCTTCATCTCCAACTTCTCGAAGTGGGATCAATACTTGGTTCTCCAAGGTTTTCAGTAAGCTGATTTTAGTGAAAGAGATAGTTATCCCCAAACAAAGAGGCTCTCGATCAGGCCGACGATTTTCCTTTGTTCAAATTCCTCTTCCAAGGCTACAAAGAAGGCCATTTATTCTCTCCACCAAGCGGGCTTCAACGGGCAAAAAACTTTCAGTTCGAATGGCTCGATTTGATCCATCCTCCGGCCCTCCTCCTAAGAGTCAAAATGCGAGCTCTTCCTCCTCTATCCGAATCCTCCAAAAGCAAGTGGGTCCACCCCCCTCCGCGACTAAGGGGATGAGGTTGCAAGGCCATTCTTTCAAAGAGGTTGTGGCCAGGGGTAAGCCAGGACCTCGGTCTTCTCCTCCCTCCCCTCCAGCCATTGCCTCCTATAAGACCAAACATGCTTTATGGAATAGAATATTGGGGGCAGTTAAGGAACAACATGCTCATAGGATGAGTGCAATTGAAATGCGAATGTTAAGATGGATGAGCAGCAAGACAATGATAGAAAATTAGATATGAATGTACTCAAGGGAATTTAAGAGTAGCACCAATAGGTAACAAGATGAGGGAAAGTAGACTTAGATGGTTTGGTCATGTGCAACGGAGACCAAAAACTAAGCTAATTATGAGTTGGTACAAGTTGAAGGCTCTAAAAGGCAAGGGGAGGCCCAAAAGAATGTGAGTGGAGGTAGTAAGAAAAGACTTGATGACATGTGGTCTAACTGACATTGTGGCCCTAAATAGAGTGGAATGGTAAAAATAATTCATGTAACCAACCCTAATTAGTTGGGATAAGGCGTAGATGATGATATCAATCTCTAGAGACTTTCGATATACTTTAGGCGTAAAAATAGTAAAGGCCGGATTTGTGAAATCTCTTCATATTTAGGTCTACAAAAAGGTACCTCTAAAATCCTACAATGGGGTTGTCCTCTTCTTGGTGCTAACACCTGGAAGACCATTTGTGCAATACGATGGTCATGGTAGAGCAATTCTACCTCTTGTTTACTGGTGCATTTGGCTTCAAATCAGATTCAGATCCAATTGCAGGAATTCATAGTCATAGTTCATCAACATCACCATCATTTTTTTAAAAGAATTATGAATAAACTTTATTGAAAACAGCTTGGCCAGAGCCAAAACAAAAAATACAGCTACTGGAAAACATTACAATTCCAACATAGAGCATACTACATTTAAATCTAACATAAGACACTCGGTAGCCCAATCAACTACAGCCCTTTTCACCCTTCTCACAATTTGCTCCAAGGAAGTGTGCTTGTTATCGAAGCACTGCGTATTACACTCCTTCCACAAGTGCCAAAGACTGGCCATAAGCAGTAACCGTCAAACAGATAATCTATCTTTCGCAAGACAAACATTGTACCAGGCCCACAACATCTGTGGGACAGTGATGCAGGACAATTAACCACTTGCTCTAAAAGCTCGAACTATTAGAGTATGGCGAATTAATCCCTTTTATCTCATAGCGCAGGCCCCACATCTCATGGGTTAGGACCTCGGCCGAGCCCCCCTCGTGGCCCCAAATCACATGGGCCGCCCACCACGAGTGTGTCCCCGCATCCCACAGACTACCCCACTCGAGTCCGATGTGAAATGCGCATTAATTACCCACAGTGAATAGTCTCGAACACGAAACCTTCCTCGTGGGCCCCAAATCACATGGGTCACCCACCACAAGTATGTCCCCGCATCCCACGGGCTACCCCACTTGAGCCTGATGTGAAAATGTCCCTGCATTAATCACCCCCGGTGAGGAGTCTCAAACACGGGACAATTAATCACTTGCTCTAAAAGCTCAAACTGTTAAAGTATGGCGAATTAATCCCTTTATCTCATAGCACAAGCCCCACATCTCATGGGTTAAGACCTTAGCCAAATCCCCCTCATGGGCCCCAAATCACATGGCTCGCTCACCTCGAGTGTGTCCCCGCATCCCACAGGCTACTCCACTCGAGCCCGGTTTGAAATGCGCATTAATCACCCTCGATGAGTGAATCTCGAACACGAGACCTCCCCCGTGGGCCCCAAATCACATGGGTCATCCCAAGGGCTACCCCACTCGAGCTCGATGTGAAAATGCCCCTACATTAGACAGATTGTGGCATAATCTAATTCACCCCAAAGAGGTTGACAATGTGGTTACACAGCTGAACGGCAATGGGGCAATGCAACGGAAGGTAGTCAACTAATTCCACACCACATGCAAAGAAGACAGATGTTAGGGAGCCTCGTTTTTTAAGATTGTCTATGGTTAGAATCCTCTTCCTACCCGCAACCCGCAAACGAAGCGACCTTGGAGGGAGCCCCATAGGACCAAAATGCTGAAGGAGCAAACAATTCCTCCATGAGGTTTAACCAAATTATAGAAGGATCTAACCAAGAAGGAACCTGAGGGCGAAGCCGACCAAACCTATGAATTTGACGACTCTGAAATGGGTTGGAAATGCTGAAGACAAAGCAATAATCTGACATAATCTTCGCATTCCGAGTCTGATAGACCCCTTCTACATGGGAAACACCAAACTCTCGATCCTTCTTGGGAAAAGCAATGATCTACCGTGATATTCTTCTCAAGACAGAGGGATGCTAGCGGTGGAAAATCCTCAATCAAAGGTCTAGAGTCACACCATGACTCCTCCCAGAATCTAATGTGGGCACCATTCCCAAGAGACAAGGATGATGAGGAGCTGACTGAAGCAAAAACAGAATGAATCACTTTCCAAATGGCCGATGATCGATACATCAATGAGTTTGGTGTCGTCGAATTGGGGTCAAGCTACGTGAATCATTTTCCACCATTCCACTCTACCAAGGGCCATAATTAATTTAGATTCATATTTGCAGTGCGTAAATCAAGGATTGAAAATTTTAGTTGCATAGTTTTCTACAACAGAGCAAGTTTTGAACCTGAATCTTTTTTATTTTGTTATCGTCCTTATATCATGCATCCAAAACTTGTTCCTACCACTGAAACCTAACCTTATATGCAAAATGTTATGATCCCTAAACAGTCCCCAAAATCCCCCATCTACACCAATTCCAGCCTATTACTCCTTGATCTGAGATCTGATCCTCAATAATCCCTACAACAGCAGGCTAGCGACCAATTTTAACACACATTTTTCTTACCATACTACCCTAAATCAGTTCTAACATGTTACCCCATCACTGCTCTTTTACCATATGAGATGACAATATCATCAGTAGTAACAATGTTGATTGCATTTCCACCATTAAACGAAACCAGAGTAAGAAGTTTAATTTTAAAGATCTTGGTTGCTTGCAATATTTATTTGAATAGAGGTAGCTCAATCTATTTTTTGCGCGAAGAGTAAAGCGAAGCAGCAACACATTTGGGTGCAAGAGTAAGGCATCGTTTGTGTCAAAATGTTTGCAAGTATAAATAGCTAGGAAATAGGAATGTTATTCTAAAGCATAGTGTGTCGTAAAGGCCGTTACATAAAGGTAACGGTGGCAACTGATACACGTTACGAGGTCATAACGGCCATAACAGCTGTTATGGAAAAAATGACATGTAATTGCCGTTAACAACACGTTACGTCCCCTATAAAGGCCATAACAGCCCCGTAATTGTCTATTATGGGGCAAATATAAGTTTTCCATACTTTTTAATCAACAATAAAGGGCAAATACAAGTTATTCAAGATTTTTTTTCAATAAAAAAAGATACCGTAACGGGGGCAATAACAGCCGTTACGACATGTATCGTGAAGGTAACGGTGGTGATGCAAGATGTGAAATTAAATATGGAATGCAAGAGATCAAGCTTGAGATTATACCAATTTTAAATATTCAAAAAATTCTACATCCTACATACTATCAAACATTTAAAAGGGGGAATCTATGGGGTCCAAGCCTACACAACTTTAGGGCTGGATCAAATAAAATTATAAGCCAAACCAACCCAAATGAGTGTAAGAACCATCCATTCTTGCAAAGGATTATTCTCAACTCAAGAAATTCACTAAGTTTCAATTTGGGGGAAAATCTAGGGTTTGAAAATTGGGGATAATTGGGATTTGGGACTTTTTAGGGTTAGGGATTTGGATTAAGGAGTTTTTAAAGTCAAAAGAAAAGGAAATAGAAGGGAAGAGACCACCTGGGAAGGTTGCGCACGCTGGACAGCCAAGGGGCCTGAATGCACGTGCGTGATGGATCGTCCGCACATGCATGGGGCCCACAAAATCGAGAAGCGCCTTCTAGGCTAGGATCAGCCAGAGATGGACAGGTTCCATACCAAGTTTCGCGTCGATCCAATGCACGGTTTGAGCGTAGTACTCCGCCGAAGTTCCAGCCCCTCAAATGGGCCAAAATCTTAAATCTAATTGTGCACTGCTGTCGGAGAAAACTTGGATGCAAAAAGTGGTGAATCTGATGATGGGAGGGGTGTTGAGGGTGATGGAATTGGTGTAAGAGGATGGAGATGGTTTGGAACGGAGGTGGCTTCACATCACGGTAGTTAGCCCTTCGAGGAAAGCGAGGGCTTCGCACCCAATTCGATTCTTCAACCCAAATAAAGAGAGAAGAAGAAAACGCAGGAATTTTTATTCATAAACATCATTGCAATACTTACGTAGGATAGCTATATTTATAAGAAAACCCTAAACCCAAAGAAAAATGACAAAAGTACCCTTGTGCCGTGTGCGCACACTAGTACCAAAGCTTAAAGCAAATAAATACTAATCTAAGCAATCAAAGTCGTTCATGAAGTTTCTAATAACAAAAGTGATCAAAACTCAAAATCCTAGATCATCTTAAAGTAGTAGGTCAGGATCATGAGATCCGATGGTAGAATCTATGTGATGATCAGGTCCACTCCAAGGTCCATAATGCAGCCCCCTAATTATGAGGCCCTCCAAAGATGCCGTCGTCGATCCAAATAGAAAGTGGGGCCCGCCTCCTCCTTGAATACATGCGTAGAGGGGGTGTGTGCATGATGTCCCCATCAGGTGGTGGCCGTTACGGCCACCGTTACCATTACAAAACACCTTGTTCTAAAGCCTAATTCAAAGAGGAAGCAGCATCTGACTGGAAGGATCATGCGACTAAATCTCAATTTCATCCTTGTATCCTCATCTCTCAACATGAGTATGCCGTTGACTTTCTTAAAGAGAATGGTAAAATCGATGCGCATCCCCTCTATAATACTATCGAATGGAACCATCATTTACACACTCAAAAAGGTGATCGCCTCAATGACCCTGGACAAATAAACATCAAATGTGTAAAATGATTTATCTCACTATCATGAGACTAGAGAGTATATGCAATGAGTATTATTGGCCAGTTTATGCATGCAATTTGGTATTACATTTAGATGCCATTCATCAAATTCTTCAATACATAGTCATCTCCAAGATGTGAAATTATGCTCTTACCTTAATTGCAAGACCTTCTAACTAGGTGTTGTTCCTACTTTGGAATCTCACTCCCTGACCCGCATCCTACCTACTTGTTTACATCTTGAAAGAAACACTTCCTCACTCCTGCACCCAAATTTGTTGCCACTTCGCTTCATGCTTTGTGGAACTTCGTGCAACTATAACTTCCACATCCATGGTCATCTTCACATCTCAACTCATAACAATGTATTCAGGTCAAAAATCTTATGGACAAAGTGTTCTACCAGTTATTGTACCTTTCCAGGTGGAAATCTTGCTGCTCAAAAGAGAGAGATAAATCGTGGGATCTCGCTCCAATGTATTTGGGTCAAAAATCTTATGGACAAGTGCTCTACTAGTTATTGTACCTTTCTAGGAGGAAATCCTGCTGCTCAAAATAAGAAAGAGATAAATTGTGGGACCTCACTCCAATATTGAAGCCAAGTATAGATATATGGCGCAAATTGCATGTGACATGGTCCAGGACCTTCACGGAGGATGACTTTTCTCCCCCATCACCCATAGCTGGTGTTTTAAATAGTGCAAACCTCTGTAGTGTAAACTACATGATACTTCAAGAAGGGGGGGGGGGGGGGGGGAGAGGAATAAGAATAGCTTTTTAAAAAGAAAAGGCCTAAAAAATTTATTCACTTTTTCAAGAGCATGATCAATAGAAAAATAATGCCCAGGCCCCAGCCACCCAAACACCTCCACTGAAGCATGGTGGCCAACATGATGGTTGAATGGGTTGCAACCGACAACAAAACCCTTAAAAAATTTTAATGACAAAAAATTGCACAGCAACCCCTATCCCGCAACATTCCACGGCACTTAGCCTCCTAAAATGAAAAAAATAAAAATAAAATTCCCAAAAGAAACCATAAATATTTATCCGAAATGAAAACGAACTCGTTAATAGATAATAAGGGGAAAGAACATACCACTAAGGGAAGAATAAATCAAGCAAGAAACTGAATATTTGAGCTCCGTAGCTGTACGGAAAGTGGAAAATCTGATTATTATTTTTCCCCTTCATTTCAACTCCAATGCTCTTGAAAATACACCAAATGGACCTTCTTGCAGGGTCGATTGGTCGGCCAAAATTTCCTCGTCAACAGCGTTATGGATTAAGAGCATAAAAAGTAACTTTGGGGGCTGGAGTGGTGTTTGCATCGAGTATTAGGGTTTAGAAAGAGGGTTTTCAAAAGCCCTTGGTTTTAAGACATTTCTTTAAATGTGAGTTTTACACTGTTTACAATATGTCAAAAGTCTTAGCCGTACACGTGGAGGCCCATTTATATATTATTAAGATTGTCCATGGTGGGTACAAGTGTGTGTGTGTGTGTGTATTTTCTCCATCTATGATAGGACCCACTATTTTGATGGTCTGGATATCTCCGCATCATTGCCACATGTGAGAAGGATGATCACCACCAATTTACATCAACAGTTGACTTACAGCATTTAAAATCTGTTTCTTTTTAAGCAAAGAATGGGGTAGCATATGCTACATATGCTACACGCTACGTTGCTTGTAGCATACACTACAGGGAAAATACACCTTCGCACACTACGTACACGTTACGTAGCGTGTTTGCTATGCTATGCTACAGACAGTGTTATTGAAAACACTGCCCATAACCCTTTTATATGATGACCAAGTGACCCTTCATATCACTTCGAATCTTGTTTAATATGAAAGAACTAAACACGTCAAGATATTCAATCCATATGTGAGAAAACTGCATGTTAAAAGCTTGCGACTCTTACCTTCCCACCAACAATCAAGTTCTTGATGCGTTTCTAAAGGCACAACCAAACAACAACCAACATACTTTCTAAGCTGGGGCATGACCAAAATCTAGGCGCGAGCTTGAGGGGAGCCTTGGGGATTAGCGTTATTGCTTACATGTGAATCGTGATGACTATCATACTGTGGAATATTGATCAAGCAGCAGTGGTGAGAATTGTTATATTGACATATTACATATACTATACTACTAAACTACAAGTGCTATAGTGTAACTGTCAATGTGTACTTCCCTAATCTATAAATAAGAGAATTTGGCCCAGAGGTGGTTGCAATTTCTTCCCACTTCATAGTTCATTCAACAAAGCCAAAAGCATAGCCTCGCCTCAAACAGCATGGGAGCCCCGTAATGGCAGTTATGGGCCATTTTTCTGTAACGGGGGTTACAGCCCCATAACGTGCAACAGCTCCCTCTGTTAATAGCCGTTATGTAACTGTCTTTCAATACCTTACTAATAAGCTTAAAAAGTAACATCGTAAATCACAAGTAACTCACTCGAATGGTTTGAGCAGTTTGTAAAGTTGTCCGTTCATCGATCAATTGCAGGAATGCCTTGAAAATGCTGTTATCTTTCATCTGGTGCAACTTTTGGAAGCTCTCCTCCGCTTTGGAAGGATCAACAAACGAAGCTGACATTTTCACAAATGAAGCTAAACTTCTCTTTTGCAGTTCTTCTGAGCTATTCTCCTACATTATCCATTAATAAATCTAACCATCATATCTCATTGGTAAATAAATGATCATACCTTGCTCCTAAGAAGTGCATAAAAATTGTTTCAAACACCCACTAGGTATGTGTTTATCTAAAACATGCACAACACATTGCATTTGCATACACGTTATATGATAATGCACTGTTTTGAACTATATGCAATGTATATATGAACATATCACAAAAAGGATGGGCAATTAAACATGGATAACATACTTAAATAGACTTTTACATTGGAACTTGAATGACATCATATAATCTTGAAATGCCACCCATGACAATGTTAAAGGTATGTAGGTATTGTACAAATGACATCAACCATCATAAATAAAAGAATAACTTGTCAATGCCAATGCAATTCAGTATAAATTGATTGGAAATTTCAAAAGCTACTCAGACAAGATGCAACTGTTTGTACAAACTCAGGTAAGCATACAAACACTACCATAAATGCTGGGTATTGAATATTGTAAGTGATGAGGAACTAGATTTTATTGTACATGATAGAAAAGGGTAGATGTATATTGTACATTATTTGGGGCCTAGGGAGGAGGATGGGATGCTAACATTATTGTTCATGATAGAATAGGAGGAGCTTCAACATTCTTACATTATGAAATCACAAATAAACCACAAATGAGTACTTTAATATTAGAACTAGATTACAATCAAATCGTATTCTACAGTTCACATGGAATCAAAACTAAATAACTTTTAAAAGTGGATCACATACAAGCAAGATAAGATGTCTTTCTACTGAGGAAGACAGAACGATCAATATGTAAGGACTGCAAGATTATACCAAAAGAGTATGGTGATGCAACATAAGTTATTGGTTATGGATGTTGACAATAAGAGATGGAAGCAAGAGAACGAAATTAATAGGTGCCGAAAAACTAGGTGATGGAATTTAATAGAAAAGAAAATAAGTCATTTCGAAAAGGAAACAAAATGATGGAAGAAAGAAAATGGAATATTGAGGAAGAAATAAACATTATGTGAAATGAGATGGTTGAGTGAATTAGGGATGTGGAAAAAGATGTTTTAGAAGTATCAGCTCTATTCTTTTATGCATCGGTCCAGTGCATTGGGCTCATCTAATGGAGGGAAACAAGAGGGAAAATCCAATTACATTAGGGATCGAATGGTTGCTTGTCTATGGAATGTATTGGATTCCAAATCCCAAATACATTGGAATTTGGAATCCAATGCATTTTGAATCCTCAATTGTGTTTGGCATCCTGCAAAACATACACTTTGGTAAAAATTAAGGTAATTTCAAGCCTTAGGTGGGCCACAAAAGTGGGCCCACAAACCTGCAATCGTCTACTTTTCAATAGGTTCAATAGGTTCTAGATCAAAGACAATCCATCTGGGGGCCACGGTGATGTGTACGTGAAATCCACTCTCACCATTAGATGGTCATCCAACCTTACACCCCAGGCCAAAAAATTCAAGCTGACCTATGATTCACGTGGGCTACACCAAAAGAAACAATTGGGAGAGAAACGTCCACCCTTGATTTTTACAAGGCCCACTGTGAACGTTATATGAAATCCACTCCAGCCATTAGATGCTACAAAAAAATTGAGGCCTATGTCTCAAAAATCAAGCCCATCCCTGATTGAGGTGGGCCACATTTTGTTGAGGACAGTTGAAACTTAGCATGCAATGTGTAGAAACAGACCAAAGTGATGCAACAGACAAAGGTTGAATATTAGGACAGGTTACAAGCAACAGGATAGTATTCACTCTAGTGAGTGAACATCACAAAATCATTGGGCTACTCACAAAGATGACCACTATCCATAGCACATTAATAGTTGCAGTTCAAAGGGTGGGATGTCTTTCTGAATTCTTGTTTAAAAATTCAAGAGGGTATAATAAGGTCGCAAGCAAGCCCCCAGAAATTGGTTTGAGAAGCTAAAGAATGCTATTCTCAATGAAGTTGGTCATCGCCAATGTTCATCTGATCATACCACACTCATTCCATGCCCTCCTTTAGGTCTGCAGGTTGTTGGCATAAATTGACGGTATCTATTTCATGGGATGCAACTGTAAATTATCCAAAAAAATCAAGGCGGAAATGACACAGTTGGTATATGTCAGCCCAAGGAAAGGCTTCAGTAAAGCTTTTAGATGATAAACCTTGGTGATTTTTTCCTCTTTCTTAACCAATAAAGAAAGAAAGAAAAAGAAACACATAAAATACTGGACGCTGCTTGGCCCACATAAAAATGAGCAGTTTTGGCAGCTTGAGCTCATTTTAAGAAAATCACATAGACCAATCAAAGTAATCAGCTAATACACTTGCAAAAAAAAAAAATTTGTTAAATATAGATTGTAAACATCACGAATCATTCCTATTTCCATTTCGCAATCTTGTTTTTTAATCAAAAACATCATGAAGTATCCAGAGATATGTCTCTCACATTGAATGTGTTGAGATATCTCAGTTTCGAGCCATACCACACATGCTCCGAGGCTGAGATTTAATAAAATGTTAAAATCGACTGAACAGAGAGCTCAATGACTAGAAGAAACTAATACAAAAGATCAAAGAGGCATATGCCTGATATGCCATTAAAATATAACCAAATAGTTACAGTTAGATAACTTATATTGACATAGGAAAGTACATTTACACCCAAAGAGAATAATCTGTATAGCATGTATAGTTTGTTTCTGATGTTTCAAATTTATTACACATAGAAGGGTTGTCATGCATGCTGATACATTGCATATAGCCATCCTCACCAATTGGAGCCATTAGAGAAAGTACCTTTTGTTTTCTTCGAAGATCTAAATACACCTGCATCTCCATCTGTAACCTGAAAACAGGCAAATTTTCTAAGGAAATGAAATTGCATGCCAAAGTGTAGTAAAGCTTAGCACCGGTACCTCCGTTTCTGAGATAAGATGGAATTCAATGCCTTTATGTGAGGTGTTGTGAAAAATGAGAACAAAGAAATCCAGTGCTTGGTCTTCTCCTCAACAGAAAGGGTAGAAGGGAATAAATCCTCTGCAAGCACAAGCTCCATGTTTTGGGGTCTGAAAATTGTACGGGAAAAAAAAAAAAATCACACATCACCTTTGTTAAACGAAGTAAACAAATAGACCCTCCCTCCGTCAGCGTGGTGGGGTTAAAGATCTTTAATTGCAACTTGTATTCAGTTTGAGTTTTCAACATTCACATGCAAAATCCTCTCGACACAAGTGCAATACTGCACAACAGTTGAGTGAACTACACTTAAAACAGTTGAGAGGGGGGACTACACCCACAATAACATAGGAATACATAAGTGCAACTACACTACGGGTGAGTAAACTACAACAACAATGACAAAGGCAAAAAAAAAAAAAAAAGGAAGAAACCATCCACAAATAAGGAATGCTTCAGTCCCGGCTGCAAAATTGAATGTCATGTTGACGCAAGCATCATGTCAAACAGTTTTGTGTGTCAAGCAAAAACAAGGTTGAAACCCAGGTTGGCCAACTTGGCAAGTTGACTCAAGATTCACCCAAGTCAACCCACTTTTATTCCCCCCAAAGTCAAATGGTGCAACTCGGTGGGAATAAAAATAAGGCATGTACAAGGCAAGTTTTCCCGAGTTTTCCCATGACTCGGTCACTCAGATGAGTAACTAAACCCAGGGGAGTCATAAACACCTAATCCTCCTCCCCTTCTTCCTTCTTCCTTAATTCTTCCTTCTTCATTTTTCCTTCTTCCTTATTCTTCTTTCTCCTTCCTATTTCCTTCTTATTCTTCCTTCTCCTACCTCTCATATTTCCTGTCATGCTTCACATTCAATCCGAAAAAAAAAAAAAAAAAAAAAAAAAAAAAGGAGAAATCATTGATAGTCTAGCAGAGTTTGATGGATGATACGCAAGAACCCATAAATTACTTAGAAATTACATGCTTGCAATATAGATAATTCAAATTAAATTGTCCAAATTGTGGGTCCAGGTTTAGACGTATTATGAATAAAAAATTGTGCTTATTTGATTAGCTGACATCTGAGTGGTGGCCATTTATTCAACAACTAAAATGAAAAGATCCAATGGTCCCATTTCAGCAAAATGAAGTGTCCAAGAATCAGAGATTAGGATTGATTGACCAATCTAATTTTGGGACAGTGACATTGTGTCCCCAATTTAGTCAGTTAATGTGAGATGATGTATGCCTCGTGTACAACTTCTAGGTACATGTGAATCAAGCGCCATATGCAACCGGAGTATCAAATAACTTCATAAAAAAAGAGAGAGACACCAATTCTTTGGCAGAGATTGATGGTTGATATGCACGCACAAAGAAATTGTGCATGTGGCACACAAGTGACTCAAATCAAACCATCAAAATTGTGGTACACAGCTTAGTGGGACTGTAAAATAATAACCATACTGATTCAATTACTAAAATTTCTTATTGATTAAATTTAATGGATAGTTGAAAAGGTTGTCCGACTCAACGAGTTGACTCGAGATTTGCCAAAGTCAACCCAACTGTTATGCAACAGCAATTCAAAAATGATGTAGACTCAGTGGGGTGAAAAAATTGCAGGAATCGGGTGAGTTTTCCCAAGTTTTTGTATGACACTGCCTGGGATGACTCCCTTGACCAGGCAATTCATCTTCCTTCTTCTTTCTCCTCCTCTCTTCTCCTTCCTCCTTGCCTTTTCTTCTTCTTCTTCCTTCTCCTTTCCACTTCTCATTCCTTTTCCTTCAACATCGCTACTGCAACCAAGGTGTCCCGTATCCGTTACGATACGGCCGTATCGGCCGATACGTAACGGTAACGGTTGACACCGTTACGCGATACGGGGTCGAAACGGCCGTTACGGATTTTTGTGACCGTAACGGCCGTTACGGGGCGTTACGGGCCATAACGGCCGTTACAGACCCGTAACGGCTGTTACGGGCGTTTATATTTAAAAAAAAAAAAAAAAAAAAAAAAAAACCTTACCGTTTTCCTTTCTTTTCTTCTTCTTCTCTTTCTTCTTCTTCTTCTTCTTCTTCTTCTTCTTCCTTTTCTTCTTCTTCTCGGGCAGCTGCGGCTGCGGCTGCGACTGCAGCCTCCTCCTCCTCCTTCTTCTTCTTCTTTTCTTCTTCTTCTCGGGCAGTCATGGCTACTGCTGTTACTTGCGATCTGCAGCCTCCTCCTCCTCCTTCTTCTTCTTCTTCTCTCTCTCTGTCTCTCTCTCTCTCTCTCTCTCCCTCTTTTTTTCTTTTCTCTGTTTTTTCCCTTTTCTTTTCTTTCCCTCTTTTTTCTTTTCTTTTCTTTTCGGTTTCCCTCTCGCTCCCTTTTTTCTTCTTTTTTTTCTGCAGGTGCACCACGCACCAGCTGCTGTAGGTACGTGTCACGCTAAGATGAGCGCTGACACTCATCGAGCTTCGAGTTGTACGAACGGTTCGAAAGAAATCAAAGTTACATGGGCTCCACGGTGATGTATTTATATATCTACACCGTTCATCTATTTTCAGATATCATTTTAGAGCCCTACCAAAAAATTGAATTATATCCAAAGTCTTCTGGACCACACCAAAAATAGCAGCGGAAATTATGATTTTCACCGTTAAACAATTCGTAGGCCCACCATAACGTTTATTTTCCATCCAATCTGTTCATTAGGTCAAGAAGACCTAAATGAAGAGGAAAAACAAATTTCAAATTGATCGAAAACTTTTGTAATCCCAAAAAGGGTTTCAATGGTAGACATTCAATCCCCCCCTGCTTTTTGCAGTGTGGTCCACTTGATAATTAGATCTGTATTATTTTTAGTGTCAAGCCTTAAGATGAGCTCGTCAAATGAATGGACCGTTTAGATATAACACATACCTCATGATCAGACCCACGTGACTAACTCACGTCAATACACGTGCCTCACTGACGCACACCTCATCCGCGTTCAAATAAATTGGGACTTTTTTGTACACGTGCTGTATGGCCCCACCGTGATGTATATATTTTATCCATGCCGTCCATCCATTTTGCCACATCATTTTAGGTCATGATTTAAAAAATTAGGCAGATCCAAATCTCAGGTGGACCACACCATAGGAAACAATGGTTATAGAATGCTCACCATTAAAAATTTCTTAAGGTCCACTGTAATATTTACTTTTCATCTAACCTGTTAATTGGGTCACATTGATGTGGATGAAGGCAAAACACACATGTCAGCTTAATTTAAAACTTTTGTAGCCCCCAATAAATTCTTAATGGTGTACGTTTAATTATTGTTATTTCTTATGGTGTAGTCCACCTGAGCTTTGGATCTGCCTCATTTTTGGGCTCATGCCTTAAAATTATTTGGCAAAATGGATGGACGGTGTAGATATAACACATTCATCATAGGTGGGGCCAAAAAACTTGACACTCGTGTGCTACACTTCACAATTCGAGTCCCACCTAATTCGAGCCCTTAAAAAATTGTACACGAGACATGTATTAACTTAAAATTTGTCAATTAAATTATGGACTGTAATTGCTAATTCGCAATGCCAAAATCAAATTATTTGAATAGTTTTAATTGTTAATTTGTGGACGCTTATTTTTTAAAATAGAGACTTTTGATTTTTTTCATGATTCACTATCTAATAAATGTCCACCAATTCATAAGTGGGATAATGTCAATAAATTGCATGAATTTGAAGCTGATTTGGGGCATGGATTTGTCCTCCAAGTCAACCCCAAATTGGCAACGCCATCTACCTGAATTTAATTTCATTTTTTTAAAGAACTATTGGGAGAAATGATATTAAGTTGTTAAGTATATAAATTATATATTTAGAAAATTAAATATATGAATTTTGTAGTCAAATTCAATTTACCTGATTAAAAAATTAATCAGACAGTTTGATACAACTTCTCACCAAAGAGTGGACCGTTACACCACCATAAACATGTTCCAATTTATAAATGAATGCATATTTAGAATGCTTAGAATATTCCGGATTTAATCCATATTTTTTCATATTTTTTTGGTAAAAAAAAAAATTGCGCCGTTACGGGCCGTTACACCCCCGTATCACCGTTACGCCCCCGTATCCGTATCGGTTTCGGAGGGTACCGTTACGCCAACCGATACCGATACGGGACACCTTGACTGCAACATACTATTGCAAGCTACTGTGTTTTTCTTTTCTTTTTTTTCTTTTTAACAGCAGTCTTCTCCATTGCAGCTATGACGGTTCACATTCTAACCCTAAAATAGAGAAATTTAATGATATGATGGCAGAGTATGACAGTTCTTTTTTTTTTCTTTTTTTTTTTTTGGGTGTCCCCCCGCCCCATTTTGAGGCGAAACTATTCCCATTTTTTACAGTTGATGTACAAGCAATATCAATTTGTATATAAGAAGCTCAAATTAAACCATCCAATTTGGGGCCTCCAATTTACATGGACTAGATACAAAGTTTTACAACTAATGCCTATCATGCTTATTGGTGAAAATTTTCAAAATCCAAATTCAACAAACATATGCCCAATAATCAAATATTATGATCATTCAATCAAATCTGATTTTGAGATGATAAACTATTTACAGTCGGTCCTACATTTCGGATGGTTTAATTTGAGTTTGTGTTTGCCATGTATACAATTTCCGAGTAATTGCATATCAATTATCAACTATCCACTCTCCACAAAGTAACAAATAATCCAAAGGTTATACTCCTATGATAGTTATGCATCATTTTCAGAATGAGGCAGTTACTTATCCTCACATGTTGGCACTCACTTACACTATCCAGACCATCCAAATATGAGGGTGCAATGTGGATGAAGCAAGTCTCTGAAATCACACTAATCAAGCACTCTTAACTATCCAATTGAGGGTTATTAAGTTGATGGTTAAACGCAAAACAGTGTGATCCAAATTCCAAGGGCAAAATAAGATGGCTGCTATCATGAGCAATGTGTAATTTTGGTTATGCTGCATCCTTTTTTTTTTGTGAAGATAGAAATATATTATCAAAGGGAGCCAAGGCAACCCACGAAAAAAAAAAAAAAGGAAAACTGGACAAGAACAAAAGAAAAGGACCAAAAAGGAAAGCCTATAGAACTCGAGACCTACCAGCTGCAAGAGCAGCAATGAAAAAGGAAAACAGAAAAAGAAAGAACAGGGAAAGCTAGCACTGTACAACTCAAGAGAAGCTGCAGCAGCAGGAGAGAGGAAAGCCTGGAAAAATCTCTGAGGGTCGAGAAGAGGCATGGAATGTCCACATGGGGGAGATTGAGAACCAAGGCCCAGTCTTTGATGTCGCACTAAATTAGGCCTTGAATTCTCAATGGAGAAGCCGAAAGGTTGGAGAAAGTCCTGTTGTTCCTGTCTCTCCAGATCTGCCAAAAGATGGCAAGAACCACAAGTCTCCAGATAACTTTAAAAGAGTTACTACCACCAACTCCATGGCATCTGAAGAGGAAGTCTGAAACCGAGCTTGGCATGACCCAAGGGACCTTGAGCTATAGTACAAAAGGCAGTCCATATATGGAAAACAAATGAACAGTGAAGAAACAAATGTGGAATTGTCTCCTCGTTGTCAAGACAGAGAGGCAGCAGACGTTTGGCAGAATCATGCCTCTTCATTTCAGATTGTCTGTTGTAAGAGAACGATCTCTGGGTAAGATCCATCTATTCTATGCTGCATCCAATGGATTGGTGATTGGACTATAGTTGAGCAAAGCATGAAGAGGCTGGCAACAAATTTGGGTGCAGGAGCAGGGAAGCATCTCTTTCAAAATGTAAACAAGTATAAATAGGTACGAAGCAAGAGCAAGAGCGATGAAGCAGGGATTCAAAGCAGGAGCGAGAGCGAGATTCTAAAGCGGGAATTCAAAGTGGTAGTGGCACTTGGCTAGAAGGATCAACTAAGATTTGCACAGTTTGATTTGTCGTAAAACCATTACGTGTGTAAGCTGGAAAAGTAAACTAAGATGGATTGGTAATGTGCAAAAAAAAAAAAAACTGCATCGGTTAGGAGTGAGTTGGCACAAATTGAAGGCTCTTAAAGGGAAAGGGCAACGCCCAAAAAGACGTGGATGGAGGTAGTAAGAAAAGACTTGATGACCTACGGTCTAACTAAAGGAATGGCCCTTGATTGTGGAATGGAGAAACAAGACTCATGTAGCCACCCCTGACTAATTGGAATAAAGTTTGGATGATGATGATGATGGCAGAAGAGTCACCACCTTTTTTTTTTTTTTAAGACACAGGGTGTCCCCACCTCTTTTTGAAGTAAGACTAATCCCTGCGGATACACGCAATCACCCACAACCACGTGTATCAGGTAAAGCAAAAGAGGGACACCATTTGAAATTGGTATCAATGGTATGGATCAGTCCCACCATTTTGTACTATCATAAAACTATGCCATGTGAAGAGTGGAAGAGTCACTACCATTTTGTACAAGGCCATCATCAGGACCCATCGTATGATATGATGAAATTGGCCATTATGTCAACAGTATAGATCAGTTTCCAATTCTAACAAACATGACTCACCCGAGTCGTACGTTGACTCGCTTGAGTTAAATGTTATAGGTTGACCAAGCCGAATGCGAGTCTTCTTTTTTTCAAAAAGTAACATGAATTTTATTAAGGAAGCACCAAGATGGCACAAAGATTACAAGTGAAGGAGAAAAAATAATAATAATACAATCTTCCACAGATTTAATACCAGAGGCCCACTCAAGCACTAAAAGATGGGCCTTCAAAACAACCTCCTCTGCCTTGAGGGCTTCATTGCGGAAACATCACCCATTTCTTCCCCCCATTATAGTCCATAAGGAGGCTAGAAGAACCAATCTTCACATAATTATACACCCCATGCCAAATCAAGAATAAATCCCCCACCAGTTCAGGCATTACCCAAGACAAGTTGAAAATTCTGCAAAAATTACTCACTCACACTTGCCTAGCAAAAGAGGAATGAAAGAAGAGGTGATCTACCGTCTCGGCATCTGCCATACACATCAAGCACACATTAGGCAACACCATTGATCGTCTTTGGAGGTTGTCTACGGTGAGAACTCTTCCAACTAGCCATCCAAATGCCACAATCTTCAGAGAAGCTCCATAATGCCACACCTTGGCCATGACCATTCTTGAACCGTTTCTTCCAAATGCCGCAATAGACAGTACAAGGAATGACCTGAAAAGTGACTGGATTTATCCTTAAGCCAAAGCATGTCCCCTTCATCCCTCACTGGCACACAAACTCCTCCACTTCTTTATCCATTATGTTCCTACAGCATGGAAGGGACCAAACCATTGCATTGCCAAGGAGAAACAACTAGATACCATAAAATTTCTTCTCCTCAAGGAAAGATGGGCAAATCTAGGGAACAAATATTAGAGCAGGGATTCACCAATCCAAACATCTATGGTCTACCCAAAAGCAAACTCTCCCCATTTCCAATAGTAAAGCCAATTCCCGTACTAAATATGTGCTTAACCCTAGATATCCCTTTCCAAATCCATGAGGCTCTATAAAGAGAAGAATCTTTAACCCCTGCCCCCTTCTTGGAACCCATATTTTTCGGCCACAGTTCTAAGGCAAGGAGCATCTCCCTCAGTCCCGAATCACCACATCCATTTTCCCAAGAGAGCTAGATTCATCTTTTTTTTCCAAATCCCTTATACCAACCCCTCCCTCCTCATACAGCTTACACACCACTTTCAACCCCACAAGGTGGAACCTTTTTTATCGTCTGCTCCCCACCATAGAAAGTTACGCCTCAGCTTTTCCAACTTCTCCAAAACCAATTTCAGCAACCTAAACGAGGACATGAAATATAAAGGGAGATTTGACAATGCTGCTTTAATAAGGGTGATACGGCCACTCAATGAGAAGTATCAAGATTTCCAGTTAAATAGCTTCCGAGTCACAAGTTTGACAACCTTGGTTGAAACTCATGTATTTTGAGGTTGATTTAGACTGTGAATAGGACGACAATCCACAGCCTAATCCACCACTCCAACTTCAACACGTAGGCAAAAATATGGACCCTGAAAAGGCAATAGATCATGAAGAAATTTTTGGTGGCCCAGCAAATCAATGGGTTGGATGAGGATGAAGAACAACAAATTGAAAATATAATATTGCTAGGTTAGATCTCCCAGGTGCAGAAGGTACTACACTACTTACACACCCAACTCACAAGAGTAGATGACTTGAGCCCCTTTATATGGATAGGAGTTACAAGTTACAACCCACCCTTGTACTTGTATCCGATGTAGGGCTAAACACACAAGACAATAAACATAAAACATAACACAATAAAAGGTTGAGTTTGTACTCTCAAATAACTTGAAATATTTGAATTAACATATTGAGTGGATAACCAGACCTGAAATCCTTACAATCTTTGTCATAGCAAAGTGCCAAAATTCTACACGGAATCTGGTCCAAGTGATCGCTATGTGTGAGAAGACCCTCAGAGCACTTGGAGCAATAAGATCGATACAGCTCTAGCAGCTTTTGCATGGCATTCCTTCTTACAGATACCTGCAGAAAACAATGTACATATTTAAAATCCAGCCCACCATGAAACAGTTCCTTCATAAGCTAGGAAAAAGAAAATTGCCTGCTAAAAGTCGTTACCTTCTTGTCCCGAAGTCGTTCCATAGCTTGCAAGATTAATTCAGGCTGAATGTATCTCAGGTTAGATTTAGCAAGATCACAGACTGCATTCACTGCTTGTGTTCTAACTTTATCATCAAAATCTAACAGCCGTCCTTCAAGAGCAGCTGTCACAAGTAGCCAACATGTGAATAACTGCTGCTTGGACAGAAAATCATGATAGGAGGTTATCCAAATGTTCATGGAGAAACTTTAACTGCAGAGTAGCTTACTGAGAAGTTCAATAGCTTCAGTCCCAGAGGGGTTGGCCATGTAGCAAGCTTTAGAACATTCTACTGCACTAACTCTAACTTCTGCTGACTTGTCAGAGAATCTTTTCAAAAACTCTACAAAGAGTTGGCGATATTCATGTGCAAAATGGTGACCAGGCAGTGCAAAAAGCTTTCCAACTAAATGAACTGCCTTTATCCGAACATCAACCTGATCAGTCTGCCAATACAATCAGATGATTACTAGAAAAACCAGAAATAAGTAATTCGCCGCAAATCTTTTAAGGGAAACAGAAGATAAATGAAACATAGGAAGACAAGATCCAGTTTTGTGTGCTTCATGAAGATTCATCAGAGCCTACTATTGAACCAGGAAAAAAAAGGGAGAGAGAGAGAGAGAGAGAGAGAGAGAGAGAGAGAGAGCTTTGATAAAGCCACAGGTACTTCTACACAAGGATACATGCTACCTAAGCATGTGCTTGAGGTATCAAACCATGCATTAATGGGGCCCTTCTTGCAGATGAACTGGCCATGTAATCAGGCCAATCCACTGATGACCAGATAGTCTGCACGTATATGAAGAAAATGGACAGTTTAAAACAAAAGTAGCCAATGGTGCACATTCAACATCCACACGATCCCCACCTGATGACCAGATTGACCTGCCCATTGGGTCCGGTTATCTAAATGGCAGTGCTAGCTTGGCGTGAAGCTAGGATGTCACATACAAGCACCAGAATAGCACACTGCCACATGTATCAACGTGTAGGGAAGTGCATGTAGGCTTAGCAAAACAAATATATGAATGAGCAGAACCATTCAGTAAAGAAAGAGCCACATACTAGTAGTTCTTGAGTCAAGTTTGGGATGACGGCAAGTAGCATTTGAGGGGCACACTGAAATATTTCAAAAATAATTTCATGATAATACTCTCTAAGTTCACTCCCTATCGTATCCTTTTCCAAAATGGAAGATGTTAAAAAAACTCTAACAAAGGGCTCAATCTTTTCTGTGCAATTTTGAATGACGGAAACAGCAAGCTTAAAGGATGCTGGAGGCACTCCCTGCAAAAAAATATATATATATTAAAAAATTTTAAAATAAAAATAAAAAGAAAAAAGAAAAAATTGCAGTTGAGGATTATCATAGAAACATGTGTATGTACATATATATGGAATACCAGGCAGAACCTTTTTCCTATAAAATGTCAGCTATTGAAATACAAAAGACGAAAGGGTTGCTGAGTAACATCTTGCATGAGCTAATTTAATCAAAAAGAAAGAAAAATGCCCCCTGATCAATGAAAAATCAATAATAAAAACCAAAAAAGGAAAAGAAACATCGTATGAGAAGACACTTATACCAAACAATAAGAATGTGAAATAAAAATAAAGCCTAGTATAAATGTGAGATAGCAACAAGACCCAGACCATTGTAACTTGAATCTCTCTTGAATGAGATCCAAAAAATGTGATTGCTAGAAAACCAAAGACATGGGGCCCAAGAATTGAATAGTTAGCATGGAAGAAGATGCAAAGTTTTATTTGCAGATGGTTGAATCAATCTTGCAATAAGTCATGTGAACTTTGAAGGTATGGTCACACTCATAACCGTTGCTTGAAACTGTCAATTTCGAGTCATTTCCTCACTCGGCTGGTGCCTAACAGGAATATGTTTATGTGCATCATCTAACGATACAATAGTTGAAAGTTCTGAACGTAAAGGATCTGCAACTGGATGTCTCATATCAATTTCCAGCAAGCCAGGAAAATGCAAAATGGCACTTCATGTTGTAAACATTTAGCAGATTTAAAGACAGTATAGGTTTAAAGATTTATTTCTTTGAACAATGTGACTTGGAATGAAGAAAACTTTAGCTGTCTGGCACAGCTGAAGGTGCAAAAATCAATAGAGAAGCAATTGAAAAGGTAAACTCTGATGAGATTTTAACCACCTTAGACATGATCTTGGTTTTAAAATTCTGAAGAAAACACTAGCTAATAGGTTTTAAAATTTGAAGACGCTAAAATATGTTCATAGATGATAGAACTTCTTACCACTAAAGGAACATTATTATTCATCTTACAGATCAAGAAAAAGGCAAAGAAAGGGAGAGTGCAAGGCACACAACCAGAAACCGGTACCTTTTCCTCCTTCAGAAGATTCCGTAAAATCACATCCAAGACAGGCTGAGAAACTTTCTCCTCTAGAACTTGTGTCATTATCGATAACATAGCCTGAATCAAACTCTGTGGATGGTCTTCCCTAAAAAGCAACAGTTTCATGTCAATTAGTACCACCGCTTAAGATTAGCGTTTCATAGAAAAATAATACATTGTTCTGAAATGACAAATGAAAATAGTTAAACAAATTGAGTGCTGGATAAAAACAGAGCATTGATCCCAGCCCTATGAGAATGATGGTGAACAAAATCTAACAGAGAACTGATCAGAAGAAATTGTCGAACAAGGCAGCTTTCAAGTATGTTTAGATCAATATAATAAATCTAGAAATTATAACAAATGTCTATATCGAAACAGTCTGTCCGGCAACTACTTCTCCCATGAACCTCATTTGCTTGCATGACCTATGGAGCATGTGTATTAGTTGGCAGAGAGTTAGTAGTGGGTGGGACCATGTTGGCATGCAAGTGTTGTTAGTATGAGTCATGAATCAAAAGCCTGAGCAAACAAGGAATGTTGATGTCCGGTGGATGGACATTAAACTTTTGCCAATCTACCATTTACAATCCAGCCCCAAGTAGATGGCAGAAAGGCTAAGATAATGATGATGTAAATCAAAACCAGCGATAAACATAAATTATTCTTTAAAAACGGCAAAGGGAACAGAAATTGAAGCATACATAATAAGACATTCATACATCTGCTTATAGTAATATATTTATCAGGTCCAAAAACAGCTCGAGGGTGATACACTTTTCTATTTTATTTTGCAGCATGCAGAATGGAACGATGGTCCGAAGCTGCACTAACAATCATGGGATTGAACTTATGAGCCATACTATGAAACTTGGGAAGGAGTGATTGAGCAAAGACAAAGGCATGAGAAGAAAGTATCAGAAAATCAGTTTGGTTTAATGCCAAGGAGGTCTACCATTGAAGCTATTTTCCTACTTGGAGGCGTTTGATGAAACTTATTGTCAGCACCTATCACTAAATTTTGATATTTTTAGTGATTTTCACTGATTCAGATCGTTTGGAAAATCCAACTTATTAAGGGCTTAAATTAATTCACTGAAAATATGGGTCTTTTTCAGCTCCCCTCCATTAATGCTGAAGGTTGAATGCTGAAAGTGGTGGTGCATTAAAATTTCTTTTCACTTTTGACTAAAATATCCTAAAATTGATTTCAAAATTACAATTCAGCACTTGATTAATTTTCAGAGCTTATTTTTCAGTTTATAAAACGGCGCCTTAGACAACTGATAGAGAAGTATTGGGAGAGGAGGAAGATCTTCGCATGGTGCTTATTGATTTGGGGAAAGCTTACAACAGGGTCCCTAGAGAGAGAATCTGCTAGGTGTTGGGAAATAAAGGAGTTTCAAGTGGATATATTGACATGATTAAGGATATTTACGTGGAACAAGTAACAAATGTGCGAACCTGAAGAGAAGTTGAGTTCCCAATTACTATAGGCTTGCACCAGGTATAGCTTTTTGCATTGGTTATGGACGAGTTAACAAGGCATTTGCAGGAAGAGATCGCAAAGTGTTTGTTGTTTGCAGATGACAATTTTGATTGACAAGGGAGGGCATAAACACAAAGCTAGATTTATGGAAGGGTGGTTTAGAACCTGAAGTCTTTAAAATTAGTTGGACTAAAACAGGATGTGGAGTGCAATTTTAGTAACAATAGGAGTGAGAACGAAGAGTTGGTTAATATTGCTGACCATGAAGTTTCCTCAGATAAGCATTTCCGATATCTTTGGTCATTCATGAGAGTGGAGAGATTGAAAAGGATGTTAAGCATGGAATTCAAGCATGGAGGAAGAAATGGAGATGTGCCTCTGGAGCTTTATGTGATGGTTGTCTACCATGGAAGAATCATGCTCCGAAGGAAGAAGGGCTGCGATGGTACAAGGATATGATTGATCACATAGGCAGATCAATGGGGCTATCGTTTGAAGCAGGGGACGAGGATGTTTACACATTATTCCATTTTGTCAAGGACAGGGGTAGCCAAAGATAGAGGGAAGCCCAAAACCAAAAAGCTAGAAGAACACCCAAGGGATGGAGGGATAATGCAGGGGCATTTTCACACCGGGCTCGAGTGGGGTAGCCCATGGGATGCAGGGACACACTTGGGGTGGGCGGCCTGTGTGAGGTGGGTGGCCCGTGTGAGGTGGGTGGCTCGTGAGAGGCGGGCCCCACCCATGTGAGGCGGGTGGCTCGTGTGAGGCGGTACCCATATGATTTGGGGCCCACGAGGGGGGTTCGGCCGAGGTCCTAACCTATGAGATGTGGGGCCTGGGCTATGAGATAAAGGGATTAATTCGCCATGCTCTAACAATTCGAGCTTTTAGAGCAAGTGGTTAATTGTCCTACATCAAGGGAGCTACTAATTCTGGAGTGCTCAATTAATTATGACGTGGGATGCAAGATCAGTGGTGGGAAGAAAGGAAGAGGGGGTCGAACAGCTACTCAATGAAAGAACTAAGCTAGAACGAAAGGGGGCTGAGATGCAAGGACAAAAGGAATCAGGTCAGAGATATCCGAAACTGATACAAGGCTCGGATAATTTTGTTGCGGGAAACCAATCTTGAGTCGGTCGATCATTGATTGATTGATTCTGCCTGGGAGGTTCAACATAAAGATTAAGATTGGGTGACTCTAAATGCAACTAGATATGCAGGAGTTATAGTGGAGCATGGAACAAGGAGCTATGGAGCACAGAAGATTGGCCAAGTGGCTCTTTCTCGTTCTCCATGGTATTAAAAGAGGTGAATTCTGACTCGAGATTGAAGATGGAAGGATTGTTGAACTCATAAAGGAGTGGTAAAAATGCTTCGAAGTAACATGTACGCAAGTTTCAAATTAAGCCAAAAGTTCAAGTTACTGAAGCGAAGCTAAACCTATGGAAGAGGGAGGTTCTTGGCAAGCAAACAGAGGAAGCGGAAAGTATATTGACAAAGATAGATAATTGATTGGAAGGAAAGAGGAGGATATGAATGAAGAGGAGAGACAGACGGGTAAAGGTGGTAGTGGATTACTCAAGATACCTTAAAGAGGAGGAGATTAAATGGAGGCAATGTTCAAAGGTGGTATGGTTGAACGAAGGTGACAAAAATACAATGCTTTTTTCACAGCATAGATAGTGTGAGGGTATGGAATAACAGGTTCAGCAGATTGATGGTGGAGGAAAATAGGGTGGAAGAGAAGGATCATATTTACACATACATAGTGCAATATGAGTATTACACCAGATTGCTAACAGGCGAAAACTGGAAGAGATCAAAGATGGACAATCTGCCATTTAAGCAGCTCTCGACAATAGAAACAAAATCCCTCGAAAGACAAGTAACCGAGGATGAAACCAAGGAAGCAATCAATTCCCAAGGCAGGGGCAAGGCACCGGGCTCAAATGGATTCCCCATTGCATTTTATTAGGAATTCTGGAACATAGTACAAGAGGATGCGATGGACGTCATAAGGCAATTTTTTGAACAAGGTAAATTATCTGCCAGAATGGGGGCTTCATTTACTGTCCCCATCCCAAAGAAAGGAGAAGGAATTCCTAAAAGATTTTAGACTTATCAAGTTAATTGGTAGCCCTTACAAGGTCCTAGTGAAAATCCTGGCCTCCGAGCTTAGAGTGGCATTGGCTAGTGTTATATCAGAAAATCTAGGAACGTCCATGGCAAGCACACAAATTTTAGACAGCGCACTCATTGCACACAAATGTATCGATTCAAGGCACGAGGAAGGCAATAAAGGTGTAGTATGCAAATTGGACATAGAGAATGCATATGACCATATCGATAGGGAATTCCTAGACTATATGTTTTTTTTTTTGGAAAGATCACGAGATTTGTATTAAGAAGAAAAAAGAACAAACAAACAAAGAGACCATGGTCGCTGAGAAAGCAGACCAACTAGACTCCCAGAAAAAGAAAATCCCCATCCTTAAGATAGTCTACATTTAAAGCCCATTCTACCATAAGACGTTTTACACTACAAACTATGGACTCCAAAGAGTTGGAGACATCCCTGAAACATCTCTCATTTCTTTCTTCCCAAACAGACCACCAAACAGCCAGACGAGCCATTCTCCATAATAGTGTCCTCTGCTTGCCTAATATGACACCATGCCAAGCTTTTAGGAGTTGACCCGCCGACCCATGGAAGGACCAGTTGATTCTAAACCAGTTCAAAAATTCTTACCAATTTTGGGTAATAAAAGAGCAGTAAACAAGAAAATGATCAACCGATTCTTTGTCTGTCATGCAACATAGACAGACATTAACTATGCACATCCCGCTTTTTCTCAAGTTGTCGACCGTGAGTATCTTCTTCTTTCCGACTAGTCATCCAAAAGATGCAATCTTATGAGGGACTGGATATTTCCAAATCTGATTTTTCAGAGATTCTTCTTTGAGGGGAGGGTTGTTGTCCAACAGTTTGTAAAGCGACCTTACCGAAAATGTACTGGACTTGTCGAACCTGCAAATTAATGTCTACACTTTGTTGATCTGTCATGTAAATTTCTTCTGCACACTATGTTCCACTCTGTTTTCCCGCCGAGAACGATATAGCAGCTAGTTACTAGAATAGCTTGATTAAGGGCAAGGAGGAATATATTCAGAAAATCTTCTTTCAAGGCCGCTTCTCCCACCCAAATATCTTCCCAAAACCGAATATTATCTCCCTTTCCAACATCGAAACCAATACCTTTGAGAACCTCCTTTTTCATGGATAACACACCCCTCCAAAGGGCTGAAGCCCTATAGGATGATGAATCCTTGGTCCACCGGCCACCCTCTGAACTGCCATATTTGCTTTTGATTAACTTATTCCAAAGACTCCCACTTTCGATCCCTAGTCTCCATATCCACTTCCCTAAGAGGGCCCGATTCATTTTCTTGAGATCTTTTACCCCTGCTCCACCTTCTTGAAAATGCTTACACACCTCTTTCCATTTGACTAGATGAAATTTCTTCTCCTCCTTCCCAAGGCACAGGAAATCCCCCGTCTTAATTTTTCTAGAGTAGCTAAAATTGAAGCCGGACATCTAAATGAAGACATGAAGTACAACTGAAGATTCGAATGAGCAGCCTTTATGAGGGTGAGACGACCGCCCAAAGATAAATATCTACATTTCCATCTTGCAAGATACTTTTCGAACCTATCTATGACCTTGTCCCATAGGGGCTTGGGAGGCCTTCCTATACACAGAGCGAGACCAACAAAGGTGGTCAGGAAACTAGCTGTTGAACAGTCGAAGAATTCCGCATATTTTCTTATCTCTTCTTCCTCCATGTTGACCCCAAACATCTTGGACTTTGCCATATTAACTCTCAGACCCGAGACAGCCTCATAACATCGAATCGTAGTATGCAAGTTGCTCAACTTCTCTTGCTCCGCTTCACCAAATAACAATGTATTATCCACAAACTAAATATGGGAGATCGGAGTGGCCATTCCTTCCACTCTAATTCCGCTTAAGATGCCTGCTTCTTGACCTTTATGTAGCATTTTGGAAAAGGCCTCCCCGACTATAGGAAAAAGAAACGGAGACAGTGGATCACCTTGATGCAAACACCTGGAGCTTTTGAAGAAACCTTTGGGCATCTGTTTAGTAATATAGAAAAATAAGCCGAACCCACACACTCCCCCATTCACCCTCTCCATTTCTCACCAAAGCCCATCCGCTTTAACATATACTGAAGGAAGCCCCAATTCACATGATCGTGGGCCTTCTCAAGATCAAGTTTGCATAGGATACCCTTTGATCTGGGTTTATGACTAGAGTCCAAGAATTCATACGCTATGAGAGCACTATCGACTATTTGTCTTCCTGAGATAAACGCACTTTGATTTCCAGAAATTATCTTCCATATCACCTTTTCCAACTGGGATGCCATTACTTTCTCCAGAATTTTGTATGACCCTCCTAGTAAACTAATCGGTCTAAAATCTTTGAAGCTAGCCGCGCCCGGGGTCTTTGGGATTAACGCTATAAAGAGGCCCTAAGACCTTTTGATAGTCTCCCTCTATCATAAAATTCATTGTAGAAATCCATAATGTCACCTTAAAGAACTTCCCAAAAGGTTTGGAAGAAAAGAATTGAAAAGCCATATGGCCCGGGGGCCTTGTCTCCTCCCAAAGATTCCACAGCTGCCTTCACTTCTTTCAGCGTAAATGGGGACTCGAGGGCTTTAGCATCATCTTCAAACAATCTATCCACATGGAGATTGTCCAATTTTGGCCTATCCCAACCTTCTCCCTAAAGCAAAGTACTGAAAAACGTAATAGCCTCTTCCGCTATTTTGTCTTTATCTTCAACACGGCTTTCGTTCACGACTATACTGCTAATCTTGTTATTTCTGGCACGCATACTGGCTATATTGTGGAAATTTTGTGTTTTTTCACCCTCCCTAACCCACTTAGTCCGCAATCTTTGTCTCCATGAGATTTGGTTTTCTAACACCCTAGCTGAGAGGTTTTAAATGAGCTGAATTCTTCTAGTCAGTGTTATTGTGGACATCGATCCTTCTTCCACTCTCAAGTCAAATCATTTGCAACGCTGTCAAGATCAAATCCGTTTCCATCTCCCTTTTGCGCAACTCATTCTCTTTCCACTGCTTGATTTTATCCTTCAGGAGTCTGAATTTGCTGCACAACCTGAAACCAGCATATCATTCCACCTGAAAACCACACCACTAATCAGTTATCAGTTGCAGGAAGACTTCTATCTTCAACCAAGAGATTTCAAATTTGAATGGTTTCGGTCCCCAATTTTGCTCTTCTACTGTTAGGACTTAGGATCACCGGGCAATGTTCGGATGTGATTCTCGAGAGGACGGACTGGGATACGAGCGGGAACGACTCTATCCAATCGGAGGACACCAGGAATCTATCCAATCTAGAGAATATTGGCTTCGCTCTCCCGTTAGTCCATGTAAATATGGATCCAAGTAGTGGAAGATCCACTATTTCTTTATCATTGGTCCAAGACGAGAAAGATCGCATTGTTGTTGTAACCTTTCTACCATGGGACTTTTCTTCTGCATATCTCGTTATATTAAAATCTACATCTATACACCAGGGGCCTTTGAATCTAAGTCTTGTAGAGTTTAGTTCCTCCCAGAAGTCTTTTCTACTGGCTTCTTAGGTGGGGCCATGTACTGAGGTGATGAGACAACGGAATTCAGAAGATTTGTCTTGTAGTATAACCGATACAGAGAATATGCCAAACCAACTATTCTCGAGCAACCATTGAGACGATTTCCGTGCCACTAAAATTCCTCTGGCACTACCAAAAGCATCAAACGCTACCCATTTTGCATCTTTTGCCTTCGAAAGAGTACACATAAGCTTATCATTAAACTTTTGAATCTTAGGGCTTGTTTGTTAACTCTGAAAAATAATACTTAACGTGGAAATAAGAAAATGCTCCGTATCAAGAGTTGTTTGTTAACACCGAAATTGGAAAGCGCTAAGTGATTTTCCGCAATATTTCATTGAATTCTTTCCGTGATAGGAGTCTGGGTTAATGGTGAATGCAGAATGCGCACCATAAAATTTTCTATTAAAAAATTTTTTGCTTACAAAATTACCCCTTTTCAAGTTACTACGGAAATTTTTTCTCTTTTAAATTGTTTGCGTAATAGAAAACTAACTTTTAACATGTGAAACTTATTTATGCCCCACCATGATTTATGTGTTTGATCCACACCGTCCATCAACTTTTTCAGATTATTCTAGAGCATGAGCCCGAAAATGAGGAACATGTAAAACTCAAGTGGGCCACACCATAAAAACCATTGGAAATTGAATAAAACTCAAGTTGACCATTAAAAACCTTTTGGAGGCCATAAAAGTTTTGGATCAAGATGATCTTTGTTTTTTCCCTTCATCTGGCCTATATGACCTAATCAACAGATTGGATGTCAAATAAAAAGTACAGTGGGCCTTAGGAGAATTTTAATGGTGGATATCCAATCACTATTATTTTCTTGTAGTGTGGTCCACATGAGATTTATATCCCTTTCATTTTTCCTGTGAAGCCCGAAAATGATCAGTAAAAATGGATGAACGAAATGGATGAAACACATACATCATGATGGGGCCCACAAAGCACCGACCACCAACCACGGGGTTGTTGGCAGGGGGAGTAGACACGTGTGGTGGGTAGGAGTGTACATCGAGTCGAACCGAGTTGAGCTGGCCTCAGCTCGACTTGGCTCGGCCACTGACTGACCTCAGCTCGAACTCGGCTTGGCTTGGTCCTTGAGCCTGACTGGCCAACTCGGCTCAATTCGGTCAGCAACTCAGGCCAACTCGGGCCAAGTTTGAGCCAAGATTGACCCGAGTTCGCCATTGAGGCATTTCCACAAACACCTGAACTGTAACTTCAAAATCCCACTATTTTACAAACAGGGGCAATGGTTTTACAGATATTTTATCAAACACCTTCTAAGCAACATAAAAACCAAGAAAAACAAAGAGAAAAAGGGTATTTGTTTCATGTACATATCTTCCTTGCCACCAGCCACATTTCGTTGAGTCATTTTATCAAACAGTTGGTGAGCAACATCAATGACAAAGTAACCGAGTCACCGAACTAGTTCGATCCGAGTTCGATTCGAGCTGGATTCGATCCGAACCGAGTCGAGTCGAGCTGGGGTCTGCTCGAACTCGACTCGAACTCATTTTCGAGCTCAAAAAATCAGCTCGACTCGACTCGAACTCAGCTTCGAATCGAGCTTTTTCGAGTAGAGTCAAGCTAGCTCGGTTCGTGTACACCCCTAGTCGTGGGAAGACGAGCGCCTACGCTCCACGAGATCCGAGTTGTGCGAACGGTTCAAAGGAGATCAAAGTTACATGGGCACACAATGATGTATTTATTATATTCACACCATTCATCCGTTCATCCATTTTTTTAGATCATTTTAGAGCATTAGCCAAAAAATGAATCATATCCAAAGCTCAAATGGACCGCACCAAAAATAGCAGCAGGGATAATGATTTTCACCGTTAAAAAATTCGTAGGGCCCACCATAATGTTTATTTTCCATCCAATCTGTTCATAAGGTCACAAATACCTGGATGAAGAGGAAAAACAAATTTCATATTGATCTGAAACTTCTGTCACCCCCAAAAGGATTTCAATGGTAGACGTTCAATCCCCCACTGCTTTTTGCAGTGTGGTACACTTGATCTCTAGATCTGCCATAGTTTTTGACTCAAGCATTAAGACGAGCTCGAAAAATGGATGGACGATTTGGATATAACACATACCTCATGATGTGACCCACAGAACTTGCTGACGTCAATACACTAGCTACATAGTGTGGTACACCAGCCAATCCGCTTCCGTACAGATCGGACACGGATTTCCCGCGAAGGATGTTGATTAGCTACTGACAGGTTGATTAGCGAGAATCGCCATTGAAGTGACGTCACCAAGTTATGTGGGACCCACCATGATGTATGTGTTGTATCCACACCGCCCATCCTTTTGGTGATATCAATTTAGGGTATGAGCCAAATAACGAGTCAAATCCAAAGCTCAAGTGGACCCCACAACAGAAAACAGTGGAGAGAGTGCCGTCCACAATTAAAAATTTCTAAGGGCCACAAAAGTTTTCGTTCAAGCTGAAATTCGTGTTTTACCTTCTTTCGTGTTTGTCTTAACTTATGAACACATTGGATCTCAAATAAACATCATAGTAGGCCTTAGGAAGGTTTCAACGGTGGACGTCACTCTTCCCACTATTTTTTGTGGTGGGGTCCACTCCAGATTTGGATCTGACTCATTCTTTGTCTCGTGCCCTAAAATGATATCTCCAAATGGATGGATGGTGTGGATACAACACATACATCATGGTGGGTCCCACAAAACTTGGTGACGTCACTTCAGTAGCGAGTCTCGCTACTCAAACTGTCAGTATCTAATCCGCCTCCTCCTGTGAAAGCCTTCCGCAGGAACTTCCTACGAAAGATTCTGTGTGGGGCCCACTGCGATGTTTGTGAGAAAGGCAATCCGTCCATCCGTTTTTCGAGCTCATTTTAGGACATGCGAACAAAAATAAGATGTATCCAAAACTTAAATACACCACATGATAGGAAATAGTGGGGATTTTGTGACCACTGTTGAACCATTTATATGGCCACAAAAGTTCTGTATAGGTTTAAGTTCACGGTGTTTTCACTTCATCTCAGTAAAAATGACCTTATAAATAGTTTGGATGGAATATAAACATCAAGGTGGAGTCTAGGAAGGTTTCAACCGTAGGCATTCCTTTCCCCACTATTTGGATGGAATATAAACATCAAGGTGGAGTCTAGGAAAGTTTCAACCGTAAGCATTCCTTTCCCCACTATTTCATCTTATATGGCCTACTTGAGTTTTGGATACTCCTCATTTTGGTTGAATGTCCTAAAATAAGCTCGAAAAACGGATGGACGTGTTGGATTTCTCACAAACATCATAGTGGGCCCCACCCAAAATCCTTGCGTTGGAACTTCATGCGAAAGGCTTTCGTTAGGAAATCCGCGTCCGTCCATTATGTCAGATTTACCACTAAAGCCTCTTGCAGAACTTCCCGCGCTGGAAACGTAGGTGGGGCCCACCATCATGTTTGTGAGAAATTCACCCCGCCCATCGATTTTGTGAGTTTATTTTAGGACATGGGATCGAAACTGAGGTGGATCCAATAATCAAGTGGGCCCAAAACGTGAGGATTGAACGTCTTGATTTGAAATATTCGTGGGGCAACATAAGGAATTTATTTGTTTTTAATGAATAGTGATATTTTATCTGTTTTTTATAAATAATGATATTTTAATTTTCTCTTAAGTACTTTAGTTTATTTGAATTAAATAGAATAATTTTATTTTCATTTAATAAAAAATAATTTCTTTATAATGTAAAACATTTCCAAAAAGGAGATAGGGGCACATGCATCAAATTAACGTATTTCAGACATTTCAGATGTTTGTTAACAAACAGGTTGTTTCAAATTCAGTACTTAATTTTCAGACTTCAGCCATAATTACCAAACAAGTTTTTTGACTTCAAATTTCATATTCAGCCTTTAGATTTCAGATTCAGGTTTCAGATTTCAGATTCAAGCTTTAGCCTTCAGATTTAACAAACGGGGCCTTAGTTTCCTGAAAGCAAATTACGTATGAATTGCTTCTCCCGCAAGTGTCTTTAAGAAGCCTTCTTTTCTACTTGGACCCCACCCTTCTAACATTCCAAGATAAGATCTTCATTGGGGAACTGAACTACCCCGATTTCCTTCTATCTTTGTTCCCGCATAAAACCCAGTGGAGAGACTAGGGCTCAAAGCAAGACTTTGAAAATCTCTGTTACTACATGATCTAGAGAGGCGGTTTCTGGGAGTTCTTGTTCTTGTTAGAGGTCTTCCACGGGTCTCAACACATTGAAAAAGAGCTATGTAATCCTCCAAGCGATCCCCAAACGACAACCCTATGGACCTTCCAATGTGTCTTATGGCATCTCTGATCCATTTCTTCTTCTGGATTATTTCGATCAACTTGGCCCTCTGATCTTCGGCTTCCATCCTCTCCTCATATATACCCTCCACCTGTTCTGATGATCTTCCCACCCGAACCCGCAGAGGCTCTGCTTCTATAATACCCCTCTCTGATTCCTTCTTGAAAAAGGGTGATAAGAGCTCGATCTGACATTGTGCATCTGGATGATAGGGGAGAAGATGAAGAGCAACTAGGAGAAGCTAGGTTCCCCAAATTCCAGGACTGGTTTTCGAAGTCGATTGCTTCGTCACAATTGCACGATTGAGAGTGAGGATCAAACGAACGAACTTTTTTTTTTTTAGAGGAAACTTGCAATATCATTAAAAGGAAGAAAACGAAACAAAACGGAGAGAGGAGCCGCTGAGAAAGTAGCAAAGCGAACTCTCTCCACAAAACAGACTACCAGCAACAGGGAGAAAAAGAAAAAATAGCTCATTCGGTGATGTAGAAGTGGACTTTAGCCACTATAGATCCTACCGAATTGGAGGTTCCTTTGAAACATCTCTCATTACGCTCTTTCCAAACGAACGAACTTGATTATCCAGACGATTTGTCCCAAGCAGAACTGTCACCCCCAAAATGCTTACCTTGCAAAGGCAGAGATATCTTCCAAATCACCCGAGTATGATTCGAAAAAGGAGACTCTTGTACGAGAGGCTATCTCTAAAATAGACTCTACCGAGGCTCAAGGAATAAACATCAAGCTACACTCGGGTATTAGGTCGGGATATAGAGAAAGGTTGATATTCAATCGAGGAAGGTTCGTGAGGCCCAAGGCACCCAGGCCTAACTCCGAATCGATGTCCGAACCTAATAACGCCTTTCGAGACTCTCTCGAGCCATCATCACTAGGGGTGTACATCGAGTCGGTCGAACACTAGCTGACCTTGGCTCGAACTCGGCTCGGCTCGGCTCAGCTCGGTCCTTGAGCCTGACTAGCCAGCTCGGCTTGGTTCGGTCAGTAGCTCAGGCCAGTTCAAGCCGAGTTCAAACTAAGATCGAGCCGAGTTCGCCACTGCAGCATTTTCCCAAACACTTGGACTGCACCTTCGAAATCTTATTGTATTTGAGACAGCAGCAATGGTTATATAGGTATTTTATCAAACACCTTCTAAGCAACATAAAAATCAAGAAAAAAAATGGTGTTGGTTTCATATACATACCTTCCTTGCCACCAGCCACACTTCTTTGAGTCATTTCATCAAACACTTGGTGAGCAACATCAATATCAAAGTAACCGAGTCACCGAACTGATTCGATCCAAGTTCAATTCCAGTTGGGTTCAATCCGAGTCGAGTCGACCTGAGGCCAGCTCGAACTCATTTTCGAGCTCAAAAAATCAGCTCAGCTCGACTCGACTCAAACTCAGCTTCGAATCGAGTCGAATCAAGCTATTTCGAGTCGAGTTGAGTGAGCTAACCAAGCTAGCTCGGTTCATGTACACCTCTAATCATCACTAACTCCGAACCTACCACGCGTTCCCGTATACTAACTGAAATTATGACTATTAGACTCCCTCGATCCCGTTGTATTGCTTAAATGACGTGGTGGGATCTCCTCCAAACACGTTGAGACCTCTGCACTTCGAGAATCATCTAAATCTTGACACGTTGTGATCACGTGGGTCGACACCACGCGTCTCTCGATTTGAATTTCCTCTAACAGCCCTATAGCTGTGAACAGTTGGAAAGGTAGAGTTTGGATTCGGTACTCCTATGGGACACGGAGCTCGTGCATCATCAAGCAACACCACGGCTGCCGGAACCATCAATGGAAGAGATCTTAGCTCCTTAATCCTCCAAAGGTCGCCCCACTGAGGAATGGGGTTGTCCTTCGCCTCCATTTGAATTGGCAAAGCTAGCTTCCTGTTATCAACTAGAACCTGAATATGGGGTGGCAGAAATTCACCCTTCCTCCTCCTCACTCGAACTCTAATCATGCCCATCTCCTCTCCCAACTTCGTCTTGGGATTCAGTTCTATGAATGACCCTAATAGGGATGCAGTCGATATGAAGAAATCTTCACACCATAGTTCTAGAGGGACCGACCAGATAAGGATCCAGACATCTTCCATGCCAAATATTGAGAACTCATCCCACCTCTGTATTCTAGTAACTGGGTCGTCTGAATGTAGCGCTCCTGCCATGATTAGGATGTCCAGGTTGACTCCTGGGCCCACCTTAATCCAGAGTTCGTTGTAGCCGATGGGTTTGATGATGTATTTCTCCGGCTGAATTTTGCAGCATTCGTCTAGCCAACTCCTCACTTGGGATATCGAAACACCTTCACTTGTGGTCGCCACTACGGAGTCCTGCAAATCCCTTCTTGATCACTCCAAAACTTCTTGTTTAATTTGCAGCACTAGATCCATCCCTTCCTTTCCTCTCTAATTCCCTTTTCTGTCTTTCCTGTCCCATTTACTATCTGTTACCATCACTGTACGTCTGAGAGTCTGAGACTTCGATAACCCCTTAGGTTTGAGTAGCACTTCCTTGAACAAGTCTCCATTTTTCTGAGGATTCCGACCTTGAAATTAATGATTTTGTATCGCCGTTTGCTTCTTCGATTTTGGAATATATCCATTTTTACCTTTGAGTTCTAGACCAAACCTCGCCCTTTGAACCAGAAGCTTTACTCCCCCAAAGCTTTCGCCATGAAGCATCTGGACCGCCCTAGATAGTTCTTCCTCTTAGCTCATCCTGACCAGCGCAAAACCCCTGTAAGTTACGTATAACTTGTCCCTAGGCATCACCACGTCCATAACAGCTCTGGCACGTCCAAACACTCTAGAGAGATTGATAGGAAGCCACCCTTCTGGAAACCCCTTGACGTATAATGTTGGATAACTTGTTGCGTCTCTTCCCTTTCTGTCTTCTTCCTTACCTTTCCCCTTTTTTCGCGATACTGATTGCCATTCTTCTGCAACCGCCCTCTGTTGTGTTTGCTCGGTCTCCTCCAACACATTCTCTGATCTCGCATTGTTGTTGAAACAAGTTTCCTCCGTCGTCATTTTTTATTTATTTTCCCTAACCAGGGGGATGATGGTGGGGATGACTCCACACTGCTTATCATGAATTTTCAAGTTTTTATGAGTAGTCATTGTTGTCGATAAACAGCATGACATGATGTGTATGGATGGACTCCACCTCCTTTCGACAACTCGTACAATCTTCTTTTCTGAACTAGAGTCTTCCTAGACTATATGTTGGCGAGAATAAGATGTTGACGAAGGCAGAGAGGGTGGGTGCGAGAGTGTGTGAGGTCAACAACCTTCTCAGTATTGATTAACAAATCGCCAAAAGGTTTTTTCAAGGCGTCAAGGGGCATCAAGTAAAGGGATCTACTATCACCATTCCAGTTCATGGTGATTGTTGAGGCATAAAACAAAACGCTAGAAGAACGGCACTAACTTGGTCCCCTCCAAGTTGCATATGATAGCTCCTTACTATCTTGTGATGTGGAAGTTGAAATGGTGGACAATCTTAAGAAGATCCTGAGTTCCTACGAGGCGATATCAAGGTTAAAAGTGAACGTTAAGAAAAGTGAGATGTTAAGAATAGGACTGTCCAAAGAAGAAATGGCTAACATGGCACATTCGTTGAAGTGCGAGGTAGGTACCTTTCCATCAACTTATATTGGTTTGCCCTTGTGTTGGGGAAATCGGCAAAGCATTTCTGGAACAAGGTGATTGAGAGGTTCGAACGGAAGCTTTGTAGACAGAAGAGTCGTTATCTATCATTGGGGGGCCGGATAATACATAACATCAGCCTTATCAAATTTGCCACTCTACTACATGTCTTTATTCAAATATATGAAATTTGTTTTGGATAAATTGGAGAAGTTAAGGCAAGATTTCTTATGGAGAGGAGCTAGGAATAAGCACAAGTTTCACTTACTGAAGTGGGAAAAGGTATGCAAACTAGTTAAGAAATTGGGAGCGGTATGAGAATGCTAGAGTTCATGAATGATTTTTAATATCGGTTAGGTGATGTCAAAGACCGTTAAAGAACTGTTATGTGCATGGCACCGAGAAAGGAAAGGAAAGGAAAGGAAGAGAGAGAAATATGGCATCTCGTTTCAAAGGTCGTGCTATGGAATATATTTGGGGAAAGGAATAGGTGTTGTTTTCAAAACAGAAAAGCGACAATGGGGGATCTATTGTGGAAAATCAAGAGGGAAGTGGCAAAGTAGGCTTCTGATTTGTAAAGAGTGGATATTTGTATGCTTATGGGATGTAAATTTAGGATTGTATTCTTTCTTCCTTTGCATTCACCTCAATAGCTTATTAATAAAAGACCAGTTAACCTTCAAACAAAATGACCATGTCGATTGAGATTTTCTTGACTACACGTTGGGATGAATGGGGCACAAGCAGAAATGGAGGGGTTGGATTCAAGAATGTGTTCAATCGGCTACTTTGTTTATCTTGGTCAAGGGGTTGCTAAAAGGACTCTTTAAGGCATCAAGGGGCATAAGGCAAGGTGACCCCTATCTCCTTTTCTGTTTGTGGTTGTGGTGGAAGCTCCCGACAAAATATTACACAAAGGTCGGGAAGTTGGTTTCATTAGTGATTTTAGGGTGGTGAATGCATATGGTCAGATAATTCATCTCCGATAAGCTGACAACACTATTCTATTTTGTGATGCTAACGCAGTTATGGTGGATAACTTATGGAAGATGGTAAGGTATTTTGATGTGGTGTTAGGGTTGAAAGTAAACCTTTCTAAAAGTGAGATGTTATGTATTTACATGGACAGGAATGAGGTGTCAAGGCTAGCTGATGTTTTTGGGTACAATGTTGGGTCCTTTCCTTCTATTTATCTAGGCCTTCCTTTCTAGGGGTGCACACGGGTCGGTTTGGTCCGGTTCTGGGGTGAAACCGGAACCGAACCGTTCCCAACGGTTCTAGGATATTTGGAACCAGAACCGGACCGTTGGCACCCTAGAACCGAACCGGAACCGAACCGTTAAAACCGGATCGGTTCCACGGTTCTGGGCTTTTTATAATCCAGCCCAATTGCAAGCCCATGTCCATCCATGTTGTGGTCCATTTGATGAATGGTTTAGATATTGTATAAGGTGTACAAAAATACATTTATGAAAATAATTAAATTGTGCATTATAAACCATAAATCATGAGTCAAATATGAAAACAACAAAGGGTTCTTGATTCGGTTCCAAGTTCGATTCCAGGTTCGGTTCTACGGATCGGATCCACGGTTTTGTTCTACGGTTCGGTTCGGTTCTACATACCCCCAAACCGAGAACCGAACCGATGTAACCGGTTCTTTGATTTTTGGAAACGGAACCGGAACCGGAACCGGTGCACTCTAGAACCGAACCAAACCGGACCGTTTGGTCGGTTCCGATCCGATTCCACGGTTCTACCAGTTAAATGTGCACCCCTATTCCTTTCTGTATTGAGAAGCTGGCTAAGCATCTATGGGATAAGGTAATCAAGAGGATCGAAAGAAAGTTCTCAAGCTAGAAGTGTTGTTATCTTTCACCGAGAGGGTGCTTAACCATAATCAAAGCTGCCTTCTCCAATATGTCATTGTACTTTACGTCCCTTTTCAAGTGCAGATAAGACGGGGCAAGATATTTTTGCCAAGGGGGAAAGAAAAGGCGTAAATTCATCTCCTCAAGTGCGAAAAGGTTTACAAACAGGTAGTCAAGGGTGGTGTAGGTATCGGAGTGCTGGTAGCTAGGAACCTAGCACTAATAGGTAAGCGGTTGTGGAGATTTGGCACGAAAGAGGAAATTTTGTGGAGAGAGGTTACAGCAAGCAAATATGTCATCAAGGAGGTAGGGCACGTGTTAAGAAATCTTCGCTATATCGAGCTTTAGGTCTTTGGAAGGCGGTTGTTCTGATATCCCCTAAGTTCAATAGGGGGTTTCCTTCTCGCTCAGAGATGGGAGGTGTTTTCACTTTTGGGAACACACATGGTGTGGAGGCGGACCACTGCAAGACTTTCTATGATTGGCCCACCTTTCAGCAAAGAGGAACATTACAAAAGCCCACTTTTATACCATCAACGAAGATTCTATGGTTTGGTCTCCTCCTTGCCGGAGGGATTTGTCAAATGAGAAAATGGGTAATTTCGTTAGGCTTCTAAACCGCCTGCAAGGTTATTCCCCCTCCCTAGGAGAGGACTCCTTGGAGTGGCATGCACATAGCTCGAGTCACTTCTCTGTTCAACCTTTTATAGCTTGATTCGAAAGTCGCCTTGGGAAGTCACATTGAGTCACCCTTTCCACTCATGGTTCAATGTTGACCCACCTACAATTGTGGCTTTTGTGTGAAGGGTGGATAGGACCCAAGGACCCCAATATTTGTGTGATGTGCATGGACGATGCAAAGTTGATAGATCGCCTTTTCATGCATTGCCCTTCCAAAAGGTGTGGGAATGCTTCCTTGGAGCATTCAACATCCCATGGGTGACGCCGAAGTATGTTGAAGAACTGCATGCTTGGCATGGCGGAGGAATAAGGGAAGGCGGTGTGCAGCTTGTTATAATTGTTGTGCTATGGATAATTTATGGGGAGTGGAACAAGCATTGTTTTCAGAACAGGAGCAGCTCTGTGTAAGAGGTGGTAAAGAAGATTAAGATGGAATTGGTGGGTTGGGCGTCCAACGTAAAGGTTGCGGGTGCTTGTAATCTTTTGTCTTTCTTTGGGTTGTACTTTGGGGTTGTATTATTTCCCTACATAGCTTTTGCTTTGGCTAGTCCTTGTAATATAATGTCATTACCTTTTTTTAAATAAAAGAAAAGAAAAGAGTAATCAGAATAAGAGATTTTTTTATTTTTTTTTAAATGATGAATAGCAATTTGAGATGGGTCGAATCATGCACAAGAAGTGGAATGGCCCTGATAAGAGGGAACTTAAAGGTTAAAGGGCTTGAAAAGAGGGTGAGAGTAAAACCTAAAAGGACTTGGGACAAGGCGCGTGAGAAGGGATATGTAGGCTCAATTACATGGGGGATAGGACCTTAGATAAGAATGGATGGTGAAATAGGATTCATAAAGCCCGCCAAAAATGGCTAGAACAAGGTGGTGATGGTTGGCTTGCTACTCTAGCTTTGTTTCCCTCAATTCAAATAATTTGCTAACTCAAGTTCCCCTGGTTCTTTGTGAACAATTCACCTGCTAAACTTAGCTTGTTTCTAGATTTGGTTCACTTTACAACTTTAGTAGGTCAAATTGCCAATCTAGATTAAAAGTAGCAATGCTTTCTCCACAACATTGATTGTGAAAAGTGATTCAACGAACATTGTTTATTGGGATACATACATGTGGAAAGGTACCCTTCATCTTCATGGCATTGCCTCCAGCTAAGCATTTAACTTGCCCATGTGGGTATAAAGGCAAATGATTTGGTTGATTCCTTGACTGAAATGCTTTATTTGTATGAACTCTACCTAGATGAATTCTTCTATTCTTTAAATTTGTTAACTCCTTAAGAAAAAAGGGCATCTATTTCTCAACAAGATAAATGATGTCGATAACATGTTAAGCTAGACTAACATGCGAGAAGCATTGAATATTTCGAAATGATTTATAGTTTTTGAAACTCAAACCTTACCTCACACAAGAGAAGAAAACATTGAACATTTCCAAAACTAGATCTTCACAGATGTCCAACATTGGCAGACACCATTTCAATGCAGCAGCAGTCTCCAACATTTTGACCCTCCTTGTGAAATACGGACTTGTCGTATCAGACAGTTCAGCAAACATACTGATGATGAGTTTAAAAATGTCCTGCAAATTAGATGGAGCAACTGACAAGGAAGTACAAGCATATAGAATTATGCAAATGTGAAAGCTATAACAGTTAGAAGTTTTCATCCATGCAAATTGATGCCAATCTTGATTTAAAATTGAAATGGTATTTCTGTTGGAAGCTTGCTGCTTGCTAGCCCATCTCTAGCTGCTTTATTGTGCACGTGGCAATCATCTAAGAGTAAAAGAAAGAAAGAAAAAGGAGTAACACAGTCTACATTCAATGACAAAATCGTACAGTTAATATGTCTTATGGTGTGTATTTTTCACCACAGCCCATGCACAGTCACCCACCATATCAACAGTTGCGACCAGCCTAGATGATAGCTACTTGTACAGAGCATATGCTGGTGATGAGCAAGCAATCATCTCAATTTCTTGCCAGCAATGCTAGAAAACCTCTTCAGGCATCTCATTTTTTTAACCAGACCTTTTTTTACCTGGGTTTCATTTTCAAAAGTAGATTTCAATTATCATAAGTTTACAGACAAATGTATACAAGGAATTTTATTTTTTTGAATGGTGAATATATAAAAATTTAATGTGACAGCAATCTAAGAACATGGCAGAAAGGAAAAGTTTGTAGGCTCAAGCCCAAAATAAAAAGGACTTGCAAGCAACACACTCATTGGCAGATGATCTATCTACCTTTAAGGTCTCATCATCGTAAGGTGGATCAGGTGCCAGGACCCGAATAATTTCACTGAAACAGACTGCCACGAGAAGTCTGACATCTTTATCTTTATGCTGAAGCAACTTATGCCGAAAAAGAGACTCATTTAAAGGCTCTATTGCTCGCTGTAGTGAACGAGACTGACTTAATTCTGATAAAGCACCTGCAGCTTGCTGTGAAAATGACATATATACCAAAAAAAAATAAAAAAATTAATACAGAATTTTCTCACTGACAACAATGATCTTCAAACACGAGTAGTAAGGATGCTAACAGACACAAATATCGCCCAATGGAAAAAACTTCATTCGTTGATGACCTTCGTATATAAAAGTATTCTTACAAAAACAGTGCTATTTGACGTATTACCTTTAAATTTCCAAACCGATTCGGACAGTGAAGAACATCTACTAATCCAAAGTCACTTACAGAAGTAAACAACCATTCTCTTTTGAATATGTGAAAGGGTAAATTTTGGTATTAAACATTGCAAGAAACAATTCATTGCTTGCTATTTCCAAACCGATTCGTTCAGTGAAGAACATCTACTGATCCAAAGTCACTTACAGAAGTAAACAACTATTCTCTTTTGAATATGTGAAAGGGTAAATTTTGGTATTAAACATTGCAAGAAACAATTCATTGCTTGAATGGTCAAGTAAATAGAATCTTGTGAAAGCAAATGAGAGATAAACCTCCCAATTGTAGCTTTGTCTGCATTCGTAGCCATATTAGTTACCCAACTATTTTACAATTATATCACTTACGCAGCTTAATGACCAAAAACGATTAATTATTTGGTGCACAAAGCGCCACTGATCTACCAAACAGTTGACATGAAACCTTATAAATATTTTGCATTTTAAAATGTCAAAAACAATCCACATGGAAACATGCATTGCTAATTTGTGTATGCTTCTTATAATTCTCTGTAACCTCCAAAGTAGGTGAGCATCATTCAAGCCTTATTCCAAGCCATGTTAAGCCTAAGGCTAAGTCATCACCAGCCATGAAGGGAAGAGATGGAAGTTCCAAATCAATAATAGTTTAGTACAATCGTAAGGAGTGAACACCCAAACAAATGAACATGAGAGATTTGAGAAATAAATTCATGCCCAGAAATAATGGTAACCATCATGTGCATGTCAGTGTGAACTTTTCGGCAGGAAATTCAAAGAAGCTGACTCTTTGCATGACAATTTTGAGAAGTTATGTGCCCAAAATTAAAAGACAAGTCAAGAACAAAATTCCACCTTTGGTGGTTTTACAGATTACCAGGAAAATCGGTTCCACCATAAATTATGGTAGGTAAGGATAAATCCAGAATTACAGCTTCCACAATTTTAACTGAAACAGTAGTTGGTCATTAAAATCAATGGTTATTCCTTGTGCTAGTTCCCTCCGTCCAAAGGCCATGGTACCGAGTACCGATATTCCTCCTATTGCAGTTGAGATGTATTCTAGCATTCCTCTTCTTGCAGTGATTGGACTGTGAATTGCACACATTTTTTGGCCGTCTTGCCAACAAAAAACCATCGCATAGTTGGAATTTTATTTTTATTTTTTTTGAAAGGCAACAAATTTTATTGATAAACCGCCAAAGGCAGGAAAAGAATACAACGCAAAAAGGAAAAGAAGGGAAAAGATAAAAAATGTGAAGCAGACTAGCTGCTGGGACATGAGGAGCCAAATTCTTCACGAGCCCTTCAACTGCTTCTATCATTTTCTCCACTGAAGTGCCCTCATCCTGAAAGCACCTGCTGTTTCTCTCTTTCCAAACAGCCCAAAAGATTACCACAATGACGAGGCCCCCAACCGCTTTGATATGAAGTTGATATGTGATAATTCACCACCATTTTTAAGCTGACAGTGCCTCATTCATGGTGCATGTGGCTTATGTGAAGGCAATCTACAAAATCCATCCAAATCAAGAGCCCATTGTGGATGAACCTTTCTCCAAGCTTCACAATAAAAAGATCTCAGCCACCTGATTTCCACACTGGATATGGACCATTGAACATTTCATTTCTGAACCATGCATTTGATAGCCAACCAAATTGGATGTTTGGGATCATTCATTCAGTATGATGCTGGGGTTATGCCGGACAGGCTCTTCTTTACAGTTTGGGCAGTCAGCAGTCTAGATTAGGCTTGTCCATGAAAATCACATAAAATGTGTAACTTTCCAGGAACCATGTTAACATATGAAAATGAATACGTTTGTGAGTAGAGCTGCCACATCATTGAAAGCACGCTCTCTGTTACGGGCCATGCTCCCAAAAGTCTTCCAAGGCCTCAAACCCTTCAAGAATAACAATTTTCATTTAACAATTTCAAAAAAAGAAAAAGAAACTTACAAGCACTATTTGAAACCATCGCTGTTTAAAACTTCCTTCTCTTTTTATATAAAAGTGAGAGAATAGGTGTTTTGTAATGGTAACGGTGGCCGTAATGGCCACCACTGTTACCTTTATGATACGGGTTGTAACGGCTGTTACGGCCTCTTTTTTTATTTTATTTTTTTTTTAAATCCTGAAAATCCTGTATTTGCCCCGTAATCTTGATTAAAAAGTATGGAAAACCTATGTCTGCCCCATAACAGACAATTATAGGGCTTTAATGGCCTTTGTAGGGAACGTAACGTGCTGTTAACGGCAATTACGGGTCATTTTTTCCATAACGGCTGTTACGACCCCGTAACGTGTAACAATTAGTTTTATGTAATGGCCTTTATGGCACACCATTATTACTCAATTTCAATCCCTCTCTCCATCAGATAACTACTAAGTTATCGTAATGCTCAATCCTAAGAGACTGTTTTTGCTGCTAGACACGACAAACAATATACAGCTGCGGCACATCCATTCATCTGGTCGCCACATTATGGGATGAAAGGTGCCCACTGCCTGGCCCATCAGATGATCCTTGCCATTTGTTAGCGGCTTGCAGACGGACAATGAGCGCCAACAGCCGACATTTAGTGGGCCATTTATCTGATCAGTAGGATCTTCTTGTGAAGGATGTTTTGACAGTATCTTCTATGCACAATTGGCCCCAGCAGATAAATGGTTTTGGATCACACAAGGTGGATACTTCACATGCACAGTTTGTTAGGCCAAGAAAATTGCTCAACCGAACACTATATTTCCTCACAGTAATTACCGCTGCCTCCCTGAAATCATACAAAGGGCTCATAGCCAATTGAATGAGAACCAACATAATTAAAATGGCAAACAATCTGGATAATTACATGTCAAAATGAGACACCCAAACAAGCATAAAATAGCAAAATCAGTCGTGGTCCAAAACGAAATGTGTCAGTGCAGGTCATCCTTGCCATATTCATTTGATAGGCAACCCGACTACACCAAACCATCCATTAGATAGGTGGGGCCCCGCTTCGACCGCCCATGAGCAAACACCCATATTCAGAAGCAGAAAAACGAACGAATGGACAGTTAATATCATCTGATTGGAACGAACTCTACTACACAATCTAGCGGGCCAGATCGGTCAAGGTGGGGCCCAACAGTCAATTGCAGGAAACAAGCACTCGATGATAAGTGTACGTAGTGCATATACTTCCTTGGAGCCCAGCAAACCAGCGGTATGGATTGGTCAATGAAGGCACGTGTGACACGTGCGCTGTGTCATTCTTCTAAAGAAACGCACCCGCAGAACAAGCGAAACTGCATGCATATGCGCGGAAATTGATATTTCGCGCCCCCTACATTTGATGCATGCACCACTTTCCTTTGATCGTTTGATTCATAAAACAACAGCTCCTATTCAACGATCTCATCAGATAATCCAACCTTCCAATATCTGTGTGTGTGCGGGAGAGAAGGAGAGAGAGATTTTAAGAAGAGACGAGTAGAAAATGGATCTTACCCTTAACAATTTCACCAGAGAATCCTTGTTCAGACGGGATTGCGAGAGTCGCTTTCCAATGTCAACGAGGGATTTCTGAGCAGATTCGGCCATTGCAATAAACCCTAATTCTGTAACAGAGAAGCCATTGAAGTGGGAATTTGCTAGGGTTTTTGGTTTTTCTACTGAGATGGTGTTAGGGTTTTGAAGTTGGTCTGATGTTGGGCTTTTCCCCTCTTTTTTTTCTTTTTAGTTTTTTATTTTTTTTTCCTCTCCACGAAGAGGGTAGAAAAATGCAGAGCGGAAGCAGGACTTTATAAGAAGGGGAGTTTCTCCCGCTCTTTTGAGGTCACGTGAGCGGTTTTCACGCACGTGACGAGAGTCCGCCGCGTCATGGACGCGGATCTCCTGCGAAGGCTGTCGCAGGAAGTTCCTGCGCAGGGAACTTAGGTAGGCCCACTGTGATGTTCGTGAGAAATCCTCCGTGTCCATCCGTTTTGTGAGTTTACTTTAGGACATTTTGTCAAAAATGAATCGTTTCCAAATCTTGAGTGAGCCGTGCTAAAGGAAAATGCGGTTAGAGAAATTCCTACCGTTGAAACCTTCCTGAGTTCAACAGTGATGTTTAGATGACATCCATACCTTTAATAAGGTCATTCCTATTGGGATGAATTGTAAACAAAAATATTAGCATGAATCAAAACTTTTGTATACTCACAAATATATCAGCCGTGGACATTTAATTATCACATTTTTGGATAACTTGAGCTTTGGATACTGTTTAATTTTAGTAAAATGTCCTAAAATGAGCTCACAAAACGGATGGACAGGAAAGATTTCTCACGAACAACACAATGTACCCTACCTAATATCCCATGCAGGAACTTCCTGTAAAAGGCTTTCACAGGAAATCTATGTCCCTATCCGATGCTCTATTAGTCCCACCGTGATTACATCTTTCATCCAATCATCCGTCCATTTTTCATATCATATATATAAATCTCAGCTCTGTTGGTCCCACCATGATTACGTCTTTTATCCACTCATCCGTTCATTTTTCGGATCGTAGATATAAATCTCATGTGGACCACACAGCAAGAAACATTTAGTGATTTAATGTCTACCATTAAAAACCTCCTGGAGCCCACTGTAATGTTTATTTGACATCTTTAGTTCATATACACCTAGACAAAGGGAAAAATCGATAGAAGTTTTTTTTTTAGGATGGGTATTCAATTAACATGATTTCTTATGATATTGTCCACTTGAGATTTGAGATTTGGATTATTTCATTTTTAGACTCGTGACATAAAATAATATGAAAAAATAAATAAAAAGCATGGATGAAATACATAAATCATGGTAAAGACCACACCACAGGAAAAATGAATGGACGTCACCAGCCGATTTGTGATGAAATGCGTTCCACCCATGCGCTCTGCCCGATCCATTCCCTCCCATGGCAAACCTGACCCCACTTTAAACCAGGCTTTGACCTGTTATCTTAGCTAGGGGTGTACACGGGTCGGGCCGAGTCGAACTGGCCTCAGCCCGTCCAGACCCGTTCAACAGCCACACAAGGCGCGAACCCGACCGGGCCTGGTCACAGGGCCAACATCTCCTGCCCGAATCGGACCCGGCACGAGTTCGGGCCAGTTTCAAACCTTCGAGTTTGGGCCAGTTTCGAATCTGAGTTCAGGCCAATTTCAAACCTTACAGCAAATTCATGGGAATGGTTTTGGCAGGTAATTCACGTCCCATTACAAAGCCCTCGATCAACGGTTTAGATAGTTGAACTATAGACTCCACAAAAAATCTAACTAATCAGGACATTTACATACATTTATATACATTTGACAAAGCATAAAATAAAACATTTTATACAAATTAAATACAGTTATACACGGGTCAGGCCGGGCCGGGTCGGGTCGGGTCAGGCCGGGGCGAGTTGGATTTCGGACCGAGTCAGGCCGAACTGGAAGGTATCTGAACTCGAGCTGAACTCACTTTCGGGCCTAGAAAATTGGCCCGTCCTGACCCGAACTCAGTTCCGGGTCAAGCCGAGTCAGGCTTTTTCGGGCTGGGTTGAGCGAGCTAACCGGGCTAGCCGGGTTTGTGTACACCCCTAATCTTAGCCTTTAGGGTGAGCTTCAACAAAGCATGTATAGTCATGATTAATTTGGTTGCTAGACTTGGGCTCACGTCATTTTAGCCCGGCTGGCTTAACTAGTCTAACCAATTTCATGTCCTTATGTTATATCTTACAAATATGTTATTCTAATATTTGATTATGCAGTCCACTCATTTTAATTATAAACGGTTTATTTTAACACCAATATGAAATAAGGTTTTTAGTTACTTTTGGGATCCTACAAAGCTTTTGTGGCTGGATTTGGGCCTTACATGCTGGTCCATTCATGGCTTATGCCTTGGGTAGTAAGTGTTGGGCTAAGCTGGGCCTTAGTATGGATGGCCCAAACCTGGCTATCAATGGGTCAGGTTTAAGTCCACTACGTTCAACTCAACCAAAGGCTAGATTAAGTTTGCCCTCTGACCCAAATGAGATGACCCATTGTTGATTAAACGTAAAATTAAAAATTCAACGCAGTGGACCATTTATTGGTTGGTTCGGGTCAAGGCTAACCCAAGCGCAACCAGTCCTGCTTGTGACTCTGGCCCTGACTAGAAAAACGATTGATTAAGGTGGAGCTCCACTTTGACTTTGAAGTGGACTAGACGGAGTGATTGGTTGACCAGACCCATTGCTAGGGACGCATATTTCATGTGAAAGCTTTTTTGCAGAAAGTTCATGTGATGGGATGCTGGCTGGGGCTACCATTATATTTGCCGAAATCACCTGTACATCTATTTTGCAAGTTTATATTAAGATATGGGATTAAAGATACGACACATTCAAAACTCAAGTAAGCTACAGGAGAGAAAATTGGGGAAAGAAATGCCTGCCCTTGAAATTCATCGGGGCTACGCCTGATGTTTATATGCCATTCAAACCCTTTATAAGATCATTTCCACTGGGATGAAGTAAAGCACGTGAAAGTTAGCCTGACCTGAAACTTTTATGGCCATATGAATATTTCAACTGTGGTCATTGAATCCCCACTTTCTTCTCTCATATGGCCCACTTAAATTTTGAATCAACCCCATTTTCTATTGCATATTCTTCTAGAATGATCTCACAAAGTGGATGGAAGGGGTGGATTTCTCGCTAACACCACAGAGGGCCCCATCTAGTGGCTTTCCTAGAAAATCCGCGTTGCTTGCCAGCGGCGAGAAAATTTGTAACAAGTGGGTCCCATTTTTTCAGTAATCCTTACCGTTTGTCTGATGCATTCGATTTCATCACTTCAATGATCAGACGACTGGTCCTGTGCAGCGTGCTATGTATGTACCGTTTCGAAGAAATACTAGGATAGATCAATCATAGCCCTTCAATGTTCACATATGGATGGTCGTGAGAGAAATACCACAGCGCCACACATTCAATGAAAAGCTCTTCCTAGTCTTTTTAATGAGGTCTCGAGTCCAACAGGCTGCATCACCAGTTTTGATCTTTATACAAAAATCAAATGGAGTACACTTGGACTTTCTATTTATCAATGACTGTATACTATTTTCAATGGTATGGCCCACTTCATGAGTGGATAGGGCTGCTTTTGTTGCACTAGATGATTCTCATGGTGGGCCCAATCTATTAGGAAGATTGGATAGAAGTCATCCACTGGATGGACAGTAAACTGCGGTCCAACAATTTGGACGGAAAACCTCTTATTTATTGATTTATTTATTTATTATTATTATAAAACCTTGTGGTGAGGAATATTGGCTAATGAGATTCGTTACATAACCATAGCCGCACTTGCCAAAATTAAAAACGCATGGGCAGTAAAGCATGTGTACACGTGTCATAGATGTGCCAGCATGGCTAATAGGTGTAAGATCTAATCCAGCAAAACTACACAACTGTATTGATGAACACATATTAGACTTACCCAAATACAGCACCAATGAAAAAGTGTCATATAATAGGTGTCAAATTTTTAATGAATACTAGGCATTGAATTTATAAAATGATTCCAAGAGTTTCACTTACAAAACAAAATAAATCCTAAAAACATTTAAACATTTATAACACAAACTCACATTTTTTAACACCAAATTTACATTGGACCAATGATTTCATGATGTATCTCCTTATCATGATCATGGTGGGGCAAACCTGATGACTGATGACATATACAAGATAAGGTGGAACAATATGATCTTTGGATTTTTTTTCCTTCATCCATGTATGATTGACCTTATGAATGGGTTGGATAGTAAATAAACATCGTGGATCAAGGACATGAGGTAGGGGATCTATGGGGCGCATTGTGATGTATGGGTTTTATCCACACCGTCCATCAATCTTTATAGATCAGTTTATGATATTATCCAAAAAATGATGGATATCCAAATGGGCCACACCATGAAAACTAGAGGTGATAATGACACCTACCTTTGAAACTTCTCTAAGAGCCACTACAATGTTTTTTTTTTTTCTTGCCATCTAATCCGTTGATAATGTCATGTAGACCAGACTGAAGGAAAATAATGGGAATAAGCTTGATCTAAAACTTTTGTGGTTCCGATTAATTTTTTAATGGTGTGAATTCAATCACCAATTCATTTTCCACCCAAGCCTTGGATTTGCCTCATTCGTTGGGCTCGTACCTAAAAAGATTTGTCAAAATAGATGAACAGCGTGGATAAAACCCATACATCGCAGTGGTCCCACGGAGCCCTTCCTACACTGATTATCTTCAAGCGAGGGCAGGCGCATTCCGCTTTAAGGCTGAATGCAGTTCACCTGCTGACGTAGCTACTTGCTAGTGTACGATGCTATATGGTTAGCACGTTGTATATCCATTTTTTCCTAACATTTTAGGACCTGAGCCCAAAAATGAGACAAATCAAAAATCTCAAGTGGACCAGATTACGGGAAACAATGGTGATCAAACGACCAGTTGAAAACTTATTGGGGGCCATGGAAATTTTGGATTAAGCTAATGTTTGATTTTTTTTCCCCTTTAATCAAGGTCTTTATTGCCTAATCAACAACTTGGACGGCAAATAAACATTAGAGTGGACTCTAGGAAGTTTTGAATGGTGAGTGTTCAATCACCACCATTTTCCTATGGTGTGATTTACCTAAGATCTAAATGTGCCTGTTTTTTGGTTCATGATCATAATGACTCAAAATGAATGGATGGGTTGGATAAAACACATATCATTGTAGGCCCACATAGAACAACTAATGCAACCCTCGTCAATTGGAACCATTGACCTCGGTGGTGTGTTGACGCCACTAAGTTTTGTGAGCCTAACCATATGTATTTATTATACTCACAACACTATCCATCTATTTGGTGAGATCATTTTAAGGCATGAACCCAAAAATAAGTGTGGACCACATTATAAAAAGCAGCGTGGATAATATTTTCTACCGTTGAAACATTGTTAAGGCCCACCATAATGTTTATTTTACATCCAACTTGTTCACAAGGTCACACATACTTTGACGAAGAGAAAAAATATATATATCAAAAATATATATATATCAAATTGATCCAAAACTTCCTTGACCCCGAGAAGGCTTCAATGGTGGTCATTCAATCCTCATTGCATTATGCATTGTGATACTCTTGTGCTTTGTGTCCATCTCATTTATAGACTCAAGCCTTAAGGGCCTATTTGTTTTGCAGTAAATGGTGGAAATTAAATGTAAGGTGTAACTGTGTAATTATTGTAATGGCGTATTTGGATCGCAGGCCCAGAACGTACAGTATTATTTTATTTTAAAATATTACATTGACGTATGTTTGAGTCGGATTTGAAATCCGATATACACTCGCTGCCCTAAGTACGTCTCCGAACAGAAACGGATGGGCACGCGTCACTGCTCTTACGTCTTCTCATATCGGGCAGTGCAACCGACTTCATTGCGTTACAGACCGACTTGGAAGCAAAAACATCCCCTTTCCTATGGTGTCTTGAGAGACCATTGCGCGAGTGTATATCTTCTTCCCTCTTCTCCGTTCGTATGCCATTTTGTGAAAGAGGAGATCGTGCCTCTCCGTTTGAATCTGGGACGTCAACCGGGATGTACGCCCGTCCGTCTTTGGCCCAGACGAAGACGCAATGAACTATTGTACTGCTTCGTCGTGATAAAAATCGATATTCTTCTCCCATACACCAATCATTCTCACAGACTCTGAAAGAGCAGGTAATGTATTTTTCATCGTTTGTATATCTCAAGTATAGTCTGATCACTGTTTTTACATGACAACATGCATTATATGTCTTCTGGATATACATTCTCTCGATGCACCTTCTGTTGTTGGAGCAGTCAATTAGGGCTGTGGAGACAGTTCTCTCATATACCCTAGAAAGAGTCGAAAGTATGCAATACACCTGAGAGACAATATTCTTCAGAATGAAATCTTTATTTTAAAACTGCGTAGAGTATCCGGGAGATGGATTCACCTCCCGACACCTTCAACATGACTTGTGCGTGTCATAGAGTATGTGAGTAGATGAGCTCCACCGATCGAAATTAACTTCATTTCTTGGTTACCTATAAAAGACACTTTTGTCTTTCATATTCTTCCACAAAATGTAAAAGAGAAGAGAGAACTAAGTTCTAAAAAATTTATGGGCTGCGTCTATAAGATCCAGAGGGTATTTCATTGTCAAAGGTAATACTCAATTTCTTTCTTACATGATTTAAATTGCATGGATCTCATTTTCACATGTGGCTGATAGGATGCATCTTCCGTTGAATCTCTATATTGATTGTATCCACTATTTTAGTTGGAGATGTTCATTCCCTGTGATATATCTTTGAAGGACCAAAAGCTAATATCACATTTTGTATACTATATTTGATAAATACACCTTTATCATTTTAACTCTGTACTTAGATGATTGTTCGATATAGTAGTATTTGGAGATGTTCATTGGAAATATATCATGTGTTATATCTGAGACTTGACTGTAATATGTTGAACTGTTAAATATAATTTGCATATTTGATTTCGTCTGAAGAATCCATATACATTAAAATCAACTCATCTTCTGTGTACCTGAATTATATTATGTATTAATTATGTTATACTGTCATTTGCACTAATAAATAAAAAATCTTAAAAAGAATAATAGGTGACAAACCCTTCTATCTTATGGGGTCTCATAGTGGTGAATCTAGCTGTGATCGGTCCTCCAGTAGTGAATGGAATGAAAATGAAGTAGCAGATGCATTAACGGCGATTGCAGCATCTGCGTGTGTCATGGGAGCTGCCGAATATTATCGACGTTATTGTATAAAGGCTCTGCCTAGATGTGATAATCTAGAGAGGAATATATTCATAAATGGAATCATTAAGAAAAGAGATGTTGATTGCCTAGCACAACTAAGAATGAGTCGGGATAAGTTATTCGAATCGTGCTCTCTAATTAAAGATAGAAATTTACTTTCAGATTCAAAGAGGTGTAGCTTAAAGGAACAAGTGGATTGTTTCTTCACACTATCGGCCATAATGTGCGAAATCATGTCATTGGCCATCATTTTTCAAGGTCTGGTGAAACAGTCGGTCATTATTTTCATATAGTTATTGATGTTGTAATTGGACTATATCCTGAATATGTAAAGTTCTTAGGTTTACATACTTCGAAAGAGATATCCGATAATCCTATGTGGTCGCCATACTTTCAGCTAAAACAATTCTTATTTCAGAAATAAATTAAATGGAATGTGTGTTAAACAGTAATTAATAACCTAAAATTCATAATAAATTTATTGTAGGATTGTATTGGGGCACTTGATGGGACTCATATCCCTGCATATTTGGCCAAGGACACTAGCGCCACCTTTCGAAATTGGAAAGGTTTTCTATCTCATAATGTAATGACAGCTTGTACGTTTGATATGAAATTTGTACATGTGCTTGTGGGTTGGGATGGTTCGGCCTCTGATGCTCGTGTTTTACAGAATACGTTAACTCGTCAACCAGATTGTTTCCTTGTTTTTCATGGTAAATACAGATTGTTGCTATTTCCTTAAAGAGTAAGACAATGGCAAATGTCATATCCTTAATATACATAACTTGGTTTGTGTAGGAAAATATTATGTGGTTGATGCGGGATATGTGCATTTTCTTAGGTTTATGGCACCTTATCGAGGTGTCATATATCATTTGAATGAGTATCGTAAAGGACGAATGCCTGCTAACAAGAAAGAACTCTTTAATTATCGTCATGCACAGCTGCGAAATGTCATAGAACATTGTTTTGGTCTCTTGAAAGGTCATTTTCCTATACTACGTGTCGCACCACAGTACAAGTTTATAACTCAAGTAAAAATTGTTATAGCTTGTTGTGTTATACACAACTTCATTCGTGTGTATGGTGATGATGGATTGTCAGCGACAGTTGAGGATATTGCAGACAGTGATGAGGAAATGTCACCATCTCCTGTTGACGTGATTGCGGCCAAAGAAGATCACGCTTTTATCTCGCGTGACTGATAAAGCAAGGGAAGACTGGGTGAAAAAAATGGATAACATTGCAGATAAGATGTGGAATGACAGTCTCCCTCAGACCTGGCAGCGACGTTGACAATTTTAAGGGTCTGTTTGGTTTTCCATAATACCGGTAAATTACTGTAAAAAAGTAATTATTACATTCTTTCACTTGTTTGGAAACGAGTGAGTAATTTCACTTGGGAAACCGGTCCAAAAATGTTGACTTAAATTCATGGGCCCCACCATAATGTATATAATATATCCGTGTCGTCCATCTGTTTTATTAGAATATTTTGAGGCTTTATTCGAAAAAATTAGGAAGATCTAATGTTCAATTGGCCCACATGAAATGAAATAATGGACTTAATTTATCCACCGTTGAAAGTTGACTCGTTTACTGGGCCCACGTTGAGGTTTATTCACCATCTAACCCGTTCATAGGGTGACACGGACATGAATAAGTGAAAAATATAAATATAAGCCTGATCTAAAATTTCTAAGGGCTACAACAAGTTTTTAATGGTAGGCATTTAATTCTCATAATTTCGTGTGGTGTGGTCCACTTGACCTTTGGATTTGCCTAATTTTTGGGCTCATGCCTTAAATTCATTTGGCATGATGAATGGGCGGTGTGGATAAGCCACACACATTATGGTGGGCCCCATATTTATTTTACAAATTTTTCAATTTAAGTGCTTAAAAAGTAACCGGTTAAGTCAGCATTGGGAAAGATGAAGGTAAATGAAGGACCTTGGTAAGTAATGATTACTCATTTACAATGCAATTACACTTGAGCCAAAAAACCAAACAAGACATGTATATTGCTGTTTTGTGTAACAATAGAATTTTTTTTGTTAATCATCTGTTTTGATTTAGAATAGTTGCTGAATTTATAGTTAAGGTAGTGATGGATCATGCATGGATGTTATGGTATATGTACTTAGACTGTTTGATAACTGGTACTTTTAATATCCTATCATCATCTCTCCATTATGTGAGGACAGATATCTGCAATGTTTCTTAATATCATGTTTTCCTATTCCCATTAATTGTTACTAATGCGTAGGTAATATGAATTTCCTACGAAGTTCGTATAAGGGGAAAAGATCTCTATTTCAATCGGGTTCCCCTGCATGGGATACGTGCTCCCAAAAAAAATCATCTGCAACACCAAGTAAACAATTTGGTAGCCTAAGTAAGAGAAATGCCACACCGAGCAAAATTAGGAAAAATACAGGTAGTGGGATATCTGGTCGGGTTCAATGGACGAATGATATGGACAATGCACTAGTGGATGCACTGGTGGAACAGGTGAATCTCGGAAGAAAGAGTAATATGGGTTTCAAACCTGAGGCCTACAAGGCAACAATAAATGAAATCTCTACTAGATGTGGTGTTTATCTAGAGAACAAACACATCTCAAATCGCTTGCGTACATTGAAGAGAGTTTATTGGGCTGTCTAAGACATGCTCAACGCTTCCGGGTTTGCTGATAGCAACTGACGAAGCATGGGATGAGTATATTACGGTAAGTAATAGCTATAAATTTTTGACTGATATATGTAATCAATGGAAATTGCTGAAAAGTTTCTAATGAGACTACATTAACGTTGTTTTGCAATCACATCCGTTTGTCGAAAAAGTCTGTGGGAAACATATCGAAAGATTCACCAATCTGGCTTTCGTGCTCGGCAGCGACTGTGCCTATGGCTCAAAAAGTACTAACTCAACCGCAACAGGCTATACCCGGCAAAAAAGGAGTAAGTCGAGTGATGTCATCAGTGATAGAATGGGAGAAGTGGCTGAAGCTGTCAAGTCCCTTACTATCACAATGTCTCAGGGCAAAACAATGACTAGATTACAGAGAATGTTGGGCATACTTGAAGAAGTTGATGGTCTCAGTCTCGAGGACCAAAACCGGCTTCCCGGTTGATGCAGGGGGATCTTGTTAGCACTGATATTTCTTGAAGATGGGCTATGAGATGAGAAAGGAGTAGGCACAAAAAGTCCTCGAACAAAGTGGCCCAATCTGATAACAGAAATTGCGTTTGATAAACATTAGTGAGGAGGTTGATGAAACTGAACTTTTTATTTGTTTTGTAAAATCGTTATGTTATAATGGGTTTGGATGGGTGCTGAAGGTGGATTGGATGGGTGCTCATTGGGGCACAAATTACTCTGGTTTGTTGTTAATTTTGGATTGTGGTGATGCTGATGGTTGCACCAACAGTAATTTTGATGATATATATATTGTCACGCCCCAAACTCGGAAACCGGGCTCACAAAATTTTCGATCGCCGAATCCGGCGCCGACAGCCTCCGTAAAACCCCATTCTCGGCTCCCAGCGCCCATACTCCAAGTTACGATCCTGGGATGCTACAAGGAGGATTTTCAACATTAGTTTAATTCGTCATAAGCATAACCAAAGGCATAACCCACAAACAACAACCAAAAACTCCATCACATTTCCACTATGATAAAAAACTTTACAAGTACAATGAGCATAAAGGGAAATACAATGAGAATGGATAAAAAACTCTAAAAAGATCTGCTCTGCGCTCCTGCCTCAGCGCTGCTGCGTCCTCGCGTCACCTGCACGCAACGGTCGTGCATAAGCTTATAGAAAGCTTAGAGGGTGGTGAAAGTGTGTGCGCAAGGTAGTAATGCAGATATACAGTATCAAAGTAATGCGAAATATGCTGGTGAATCCATGAATACCGTTAGCCGTACCAAGGCTATGCGATGCAAAACATGAATGATGTCGGCCATACCAAGGCCATGCGGTGCGAAATGCAACTCAAGCATACAAATCCTCATCTAAGTCCACATATCAGTACAACTCAAAATCTGGGATATCACCGGGGTCTAGTACACTCTAAACCAGATTGTCGCCCCATCGTGCGCAATAAGGTAAGTGGAAGAGACCTCACTACCCGCCTGCCAATATCGGGCTCGGCTCGTCGATAGCGGACCCATTCCTCGAGCTGGTCAGACTCAGCCTAGCATTGCCCCCTCCTCTCGGGCGGGTAAGGCCGTACCCCCTTCCAACCGACCACGACACAGTGGAAAGCGCAGCCTCCTAGTAATCGGCCATCGACGCTCATGCACCCACTCGGTCTAGACGTTGGAGCAACCTCTTGGTACCATAAGGGTTTAAGGACTTTCACCCAAGGATATCTATAGCACCCCATGTAGAACCAGATTTCCGGTATCCAATCCTACCAACCACGATATGCTCAGGTAGGCTACTACCGATGTCGCTGGGGCGTACAAAGAACCATATCACACAATGCGAATGCATGAATCACACTATCCAGTCATGCAGCAATCATGCGCGTCTCGTGCGCTCATGTGGGGCAACACCGCCTAACCGGGAGCTCCTAAACAATCTGCCCGAAGGCATATGCTATGATTAGTCACTTCTCATACCAAGCATACATATGATGCGTATGATCATGAATCATGGGACTATACTAAACATGTTATATGGGATAGATGTTGTTCATAAGGAGATGGGTCTAGACGGCCTACAAGTATGGGCCTAACAATGGTCCTAGGGAGAGTCATAATGCGGACATTTAACCAACACTATACTGCAATGTGGATGTCAAACCAACATTGCTCCCAAGGCATTGCCCGTTGTAAACATCATTACATAAATCATGTTGGGATCACACATTGCAATGGACTTTAGGTACATCCCATTGGGCCTTAAATACATCAAATGGGTCGTATCACATGGGCCTTACATTTATCAAATGGGCCGCATTAATGGGCCTCGCTAATGGGCCTTATGTACATTGCAATGGGCTATAACCCATGGGCCTAGAATGCATCGAATGGGCCTAGTCTCATGGGCCTTATATACATCAAAGTGGGCCCCAACCACGGGCTACAAATACATCGAATGGGCCCCATCACATGGGCCTTATAAATATCAAGGTGGGCCTCAACAACAGGCCACAAATACATCAAATGTGGGCCTCAACAATGGGCCATAAACAGGACATAATGGGCCTGATCACTTAGGCCTTATATATACACCAAGGTGGGTCCACTTGAATTATAGATCTGCCTCCTTTTTAGCCTCAAGACTTAAGACAGGCTTTCCGAATGGTGGACGGTTTGGACGCAACACATGCATCATGGTGTGGGCCCACATGAAGGCCCACCCCCATGTATATATTATATATAGTATAATATATAATATTATATATACATATATCCACACACACATGCACACCCACACACACACACACACATGCACACCCACCGTCCCCTGGACGGTGGGGATAAAACAAATACATTACAGTGGGCTCCCACCGTCCGCCTGGACAGTGGGATTAAAATACATAAATCGATGTGGGCTCCACGTGGGGCCCACCCTAATGTTTATCTTCCTTCCAACCCGTTCATAAGGTCAGGAAGACCTGGACGAAGGGGAGAAACAAATTTTAGCTTGATCCGAAACTTCTGTGGACCCAGAAAGGGGTTTCAACGGTAGAGTTCATTTCACACTGTTTCCTATAATGTGGGCCACCTGAGTCATGGATGGGCCTGAAATTTGGAGGGGGCCCACTGATGGCAGTGGCCCACCATATGAACCGAGTGGATGACAAATATACATCATGGTGGGGCCCACGGCTGGAGCCGTGGGTCCTTGCCTACATGCCCGCCCGCCTACGCGCCTGGACGCCTGGCGTCCTCTTTGACAGCAACAGCAGCAGCTGCTGCTGCTGCTTATTTTTATTTTATTTTATTTTATTTTTTTTGAAAAAAACCAGAAATTGGGGGGTTTTTCCTATGTGGGGCCCGCTCCCAGTGAATCCAACCCAGCCATTATGTCTCATGGCTCAACACAAGCCAAACAAGCCCAATATTGCATATATTTCGGTGTATAGAATAGCAGAGGGGATTTCAACGGTAGAAAATTACTATTTGCTATGTTATGTCCCGCCTGAGAGTTAGATCAACCTCATTTTTCGGCTCAACGCCTAAAACGATCCAGGGAAGGGAATGAACAACGTGGATTAACTTATACATCAAGGTGGGGCCTGCATGAGCAGCCCACCCCAAAAGCTTGTTGAAATCAAGCTAACATTTATGTTTTTTAATGGACGTCCAGCGTCCAGGGACGCTGGACGGTTCGGGCATACACATAGTTAAGGTGGGCCCTGTTCAGGTGGGCCACCAAATGTACGGATAGTGTGGATAAGACACATTAAGGTGGGGTCCATCCAAGTGGCCACATGGCCACCCCATCACACACAAAGATAATTAAATAAATAAATAAGAGAGGGAGAGAGAGATAGAGAGAAAGATGGGACACGCATGATGGAGGGCTCCGCCACTATGAGCTCTCCCTTACAAGCAATCATACATCGAGTGGGTCCCATTGCATGTGGGCCCACCAAATCAAGAATCAACGGTGGAGATCCCTTCTCCACCAAAAAGGAAAGGTCTAGATGACCCTTTACAAGCTAGAAAATAAACATCATGATGGGGTCCATGGAGAATGGCCCCATCACGGAATGATCATGAAGATCAAGGTGGGCCATCGGCCACATCTTAAGGTCCCGAGTGAGATCCATACCATTGATCGGTAGGCCTCACTTGGTCCTTCATCAAAACATGAAAAACCTATCCTATAAAGCACCCACCGTTCGATCTTCTTGCTCCTATGGGTTCCTTAGCTCCTTAGCTTTGATTCCAATGGAGGAGATGAGAAATGGATGGTGGAGATGGAAGATAAGAGGGTGGGCCACACTTGTGGTTTTTGGGAGAGATGGGAAGGGCTTGGACGTGTGAGGCTTTGGAATTGCTTGGAATGAGTTTGAAAATAAAGGAGAGAGAGAGTTGTAAAGAGAGAGAGAAAGATGGTTGATGGATTGATGGATGTGTGTAAGAGTCTTTTTGACTTTTGTGGCTTTTGGTGTAAGAAAGGCATGGGTGTGTAAGAGCCTTTTTTACTTTGGGGCTTGCTTGGGGAAGGGTGTGAAGTGATGTATACTTGACTTGATGGGATTGATTGATGGTTGATTGATGTGACATCTCATTGAGATTCTCTTGGATTTCGCAACACGCGGCGTTTTCCTCGCACCGAACGCTAACCCTCATCTCTTGACCAGAGAATCGGATCGGCGCGCGAGTCGCGGTATCGGAACCGCGGCGACGGCGCGGTTGCAATAGTACATGTCTCGGATCGAGTCGAATCAGATTAATGACGTATGAATCAAGGTCGCGCGCAACGCCGGTTAAGGGTCGAAGGTTGCCGGAATTCGACCAGAAAGACCGCGGGAACCTACGGAACGGTACGGTCTAGGATACGGGTCTTACATATATATATATATATATCAATCCGTGACTTATCATTTGTATAGATGTAACTACAGTTCAGTTGACTTCATATGATATACCAGGCAATGCATGCAATTTGGTTATAACACTGACCTGCATTTAAGTCTGACTGACTCTATTACAAAGGTTCTACTTGCTGTTTTGGAGATGTTAGTTCTTACAATGTTTCATTCTTCTATATTAGTTAAATGCTATGGTTGATATAATCTTAAATTCATCTGTTATTTTTCTGCATCTGATCGGTGTTGGTTTTTAAGACTGATTTCATATCATAAAATTGGAACTTGTATAAGTCTTCATTCAAGTAAGCAGGGTCTGTAATATTCTTTTTACAACAACTGGGATTTGAATCCATCCGTCGGATGGGTATTATTATGTCAGTTTGGATTTGAAGGGTGACTATCAGGTGATAAAGAGCATGTTTATTTTGTACATAGAAATTCAATTTGGCTTTCTATTTATAATATTCATTGCATAATTTTCAATGTTTTTAGATCTATACTTTCAAGAAAAACATATTTCATCCGTAATTACACATCAAACTAACGGCAATTGAGTTTTTTATAGGTACAAATAGGGAAATACTATGTGGTATTTGTCGGCAGGGTGCCTAGAATTTATGAGAATTGGGAGCTTGCTCGGGCACAAGTAGAGGATACGGTGGGTGCAGACACCAATCATTTAAATCGTACGCATCGGCTGTGACAGAGTGGGCGAAATTAAAGGTCTGGATTTTACTTTCTTCTGCATTGGTCTGTTTCATTATTGGACATTTTTTTTTGCTATGACCAGCTTTGTACAGCATATGATATAACGAAATAACAAATGGACATTCGGCTTTAATGATTGTAGGCCACTCAACATAATGTTGGATCTTCAACCAATCCAGTTACTCCAATCTGGGCGTCAGCAATCAGGACCGAAGGCCTCACCAGAATAGTCGAAAGTGAGTCTGCTTCGTTTCATCGTTTGCCTTCAAGACCTGAAGATGAAGTTGGGATGTACCTTCTTCGTGAGCTCAACTCGAAAGAGAATGGGGTTGATACAGAAGGAGGGATTATGCATGTCATTTTCAAGATGATTATTGGAGTGATGCTCGTATACGCAGTGATATTTTGGTTTGTTTCCTCGCTTTGATGATAATAATGTGAAACAATTACTTCGCTGGATGACTGGGGCATAGAACACATAATCGTGCGGACTCAGAAAAAGCCTTTTTGGGTGTAACTTGTTCATAACTTTTTTTTCTACTTTTTTTGTTAATGTTTTCTTTTAGTTTAAGAAAGTACGTAATTAGGTATTTGTATTAAATGTATTACATTTCTGTTATCTATTATCAGGTTATTATTGTTTGTTTGTGGGTTATCTATGTGTTGTGGATCACAAGGAAATTAGTTAGTTGTCTTTGGCCCACACCCTGACATATGTGCTACAACCACTAATCTTTGTGCGTATGAGACAGCCCAGATGAAGGATTCATAAGAGATTCAGCTTGATCCAGATGTTTCGTCAACCTCAACATGTTTTCTACGGTGTGGATCTATTGCGCACTACATCCTGGACAATTTGGATGAAAGATATACATCGTGTTGGTGCCCCCAGAGCATTTGACACCATTCATTGGGTGGTGTCAAGTTTTAGTAGCCAATCCATGGTCCATATCAACTAACACGTGTGGTCTGTGTTATGAACTTTTCGCACTAGGGAGTCTGTTCCTTGAGCAAACATTAAATTGGGTATATCCGCTGAATAGATATCTAAGGTCACTCCATACCAAACATTCTACTGATCTATGATAATACTCATGAATACAGTGTACAATGTCCGGAGTATACGCGTTGTACAGTATTACATCGCAATACAATACTATACGCGAATCCAAACATGCCCTAAATGAGAAGTGGTTGGTGATGTTGTAATTACATGCAACTTTCAACCTGATATTTATAGTCATGGCAGAGGATATCTTTCGTGTTTTCGATCAAAATTTTAAAAGACAAGACATTTTTGCAGCCTTCATAGTCATGTGGAGCACCATGCAATAAAAAGTGTTTGTATTTCCTAATGCAGGGGCATTTTCACACTGGGCTAGAGTGGGGTCGCTTGTGGGATGCAGGGGCACACTCGGGGTGGGTGCGGCCCACGGAGGAGGTCTCGTGTTCGAGACTCCTCACCAGGGGTGATTAATGCGTCACACCAGGCTCGAGTGGGGTAGCCTGTGGGATGCGAGGACACACTCGGGGTGGGCGGCCCATGTGATTTGGGGCCCACGAAGGGGGTTCGGCCGAGGTCTTAAAACCCATGAGAAGTGGGGCCTGGGCTATAAGATAAAGAGATTAATTTGCCATACTCTAACAGTTTGAGCTTTTAGAGTAAGTGGTTAATTGTCCTGCATCATTTCCCTTCGTCAATAATAAATTAAACGCTCGGAATTAATGGTGATGACGGATTTCATCATTCACTTTTAAAATCAAATAAATAAAATAACAGAGGTACGATGAAAGAAATTCACACCATTTAGAATGGTAAGTAATGATTACCTAATTGACTATATTTACAAGCACTAAATTGAAAACAAGCCCTAAAACAATCTCGCCAAATGAATGAACTATTTTGACGTAACATATATGCCATGATGGCCCCTCCAGAACTTGGTAGCATCAATGAGCTTTCTAGCACATTAAACTCGGCTTTCATGAGTAATAAGTGGTGGTGGTGTTTTTTCCTGTGTTGTGTCTCGCTTGAATTTTAGATTGGATTGATTTTTAGCCACGAGGATAACCTAATAATAAGAAAATGATAGACATATTGGATTTCATGCATGCACCAAGATGACTTTGTAGTTACACTTAACTCACAAGTACTTGGAGTAGACCCAGGCTTATTTATTGGAGGGTTACAAATAATCAATACCTAGCGGTCCTGTTCCCACAAATAAGAGCCCGGGCATCGGAGCTTAGTATTATTCAAATAGAATGATCTTGGACTGACTTACAATCAGGGGCAATTTTACATGTTCCCCTTTGTGTGGGCCATTTATTGTTTTTAGTAGTCTGATCTGTTCTTTTGTAATACTCCATTTTTTTTAATGGTGGGTTCCACTGTTACCTTTGGTGTGGCCCACCTGAGCTGTGGATGGCCCTCATTTTTTGGTTCATACCCTAACTTTAAAGGGCAAAACTAATGAACGGTGTGGATTTATCACGTGATTCTTGTGGGGCCCATTCTAAAAAAACCAAAGCAAAGTGACGTGTTGATGCACGTCACCTCATGTGCATCCATATCCTCCACGACTCTCTCTCTCTCTCTCTCTCTCTCTCTCTCTCTCTCTCTCTTTCTCTCCCACTTCTCCGCGGTATGGTTGTGGATGGGAACCCATCACCCATGATTGTCATCATTATGGTGGGACCCACTCCTCAATCTAAACCTCCATTAAACTCAAAACTCACTAACTCACCTGACATCATTTTTATACCCCATTTCTCATGCTATCGAGAGAAAATCATAGAGAAAATCTGTGAGAAGAAAAAGATAGCTCATGAGAAGGGAGAGTATCCATGAGGGTTCAACATCGAATTCAGAGTTGATTAATCCAAGCTAGTACACGTAGAAATAAGCATCGCTTCAGATTATTTTCCTCCCATCACACAAATTTTCCATAGCAGGTAGGTAATCAATCTCTATTGAAAGATTCATAAGAAATTGCCTTTTATAATCTAGACATTGAAAGATTCATAAGTAATTCCCTATTGAAGGATGTTCTTTATTTGACTACTAAACCAATGCAAATATTATTATTATTATTATTATTTGCATTTGATATTATTTAGTAGTGATGATGAATATTTATTATGTAAACAAATTTTTTATATGCAATTATTCTTATGAGTGCTTTGCCCTAAAATGATCACCATATTATTTGCTATGAGTGCTCTGATATTATTTGTTATAATGTTTCCTTGTAAGTTAAATGCATCGTATGTGAACAATTATTCTTTTATGCAATGATTCTTACGGGTGCTCTGCCCAGAATCATTCCCGAAATGATTAGCACGACACGGGTGCTCTGCCCAGTGTCATTCCCAAAAGGATAGGCATGGGTGCTCTGCCCTGGGTGATTCCTTAAAAGGATCAGTACATACGGGTGCACTGCCCTAGGCTTTTGTCCCTAAAAGGTTATACCGGTGCTCTGCCGATGGTCATACCCTGAAAGGATTAACATCGGTGCTCTACCGTGGGTCATCCCCTAAAAGGATCAACACACATGAGTATTTTTGTCACCCCAAATCTTAGTATTTGTAGAAAAGTTATGTCAAACAATTTATTCATTCCATATTCATGAATGTCAAATTATTTACTATGATTTTACATCCAATGTTTGTCTTATTTTGATTAATATGTCGATATTAAATTTGGTAATATTTGTGAGATATTCAACTTAGGATTGATGTGATCCTATTGAGTTGTCAACTCATTATGTTTTAACCGTTTTAGGTTATGAATATTTTGAAGATGCAGGTACTACTATTAGTAGTGGAGCGTGGAATGTGGTTAGATGCACGTGACATGTCATTCTACATATGATAAATTTTATTTTATTTTAGAACTCTGAATGTAGTAATGTTTGGCTTGATTTTCTTACTTCAAGTTAAGTTAAATAATTATGCATTGATGTAATAATAGATTATGTAATTAGTTATTTTAGTTTGTGTTTGGATTTTAAAGTGTTGGGCTATGGTGTGGAAGAAAAAAAGGAAATGCATATGAAATTGTCATACCTTATTTTTTAAAAAAAAAAATTTACATAGGTCACAGGTCCGGAATTCGGCTCCTGGACACCCTATTCAGGTACCTAAATTTTGGGGCGTGCCAAAATTGGTATCAGAGCCAGGTTGATCTTAAACATTGGACCTAAAATAGAGATTTTGAATTGTATTAACTAGGAGATAAAAAATTTAGAATACATATGTAGGATATTTTAATCCATTGTGATATAATACTTAGATTTCATTTGGGCTGTATAGTAACATATAAAATCAAATCTAGACGTTAGGAATTTTCTGAGAATTTTTCTAACTATTTATTGGGTTGGACTTCAATAATTAATATAAAAGGTTTGACTTTGAAAAATCATAACTATTTAAGTAAAACTCCGATTGAGGAGATTCAAAAACTTAATTGAAGCTTGATAAGTATAATTTTATAAAAAAATAAGTAAAAATAATGACCCTTCATGTATATATTTGAGGTTAAGGAAAACTTGTCCAGAAATCGTTCAAATATTGACAGCATGTACTCTCTAAATTTTTAAAAATTTTACAGGCTTCAAAATATTATAAAATTTTGCAGGGGTATAGTAGACTTATAGATATATGTATGTAAAATTTTTTAAATTAAAATAATGTCCAAAAATATCGAAAATATCAATTAAAATAGCACCCTTATGACCAGAAATTTCTGCACATAGTTCTAAACTACATCTTAGTTTGACTTCTCTTAGATCTTCATGTATGCCTACATTGAACCATCTGATTTCTTATAATCTTAAAATTAATTAGTAAAATTTATAATTCCCTTTATTTATCCTAGGCTATGACGGATCAGAGTATGAACCTCGGGGCCGCATCGGAGACTCAAGTACCCGATGCAGCTAGGCAAGGAACAATTATTGACAAGATCCTCCAGGTGATGGAAGGATTTGCCTCATTTATGAGAACACGAGTGCTTATAACTCAATCTCATGAGTAGACTCAAGCGACACTTGTAGCCCCTGAAGGGACGGGGTCCTTGTTGGAAAAGTTTAAGAGGCAGAGACCGTCTACGTTTAAAGGTGGGCCTGACCCAAGTGAAGGGGTTGGAAAAGGCAGATGGAGAAAATTTTCTTAGATATGAGATGTAACGAGCAACAAAAGGCTGAATTAACAATATATATATTGGAAGGAGAAGCTAATCATTGGTGGGAATCTACGACCAGGGAGGACCCGAGAATAGAAAGGTGGACATGAGACCAATTCTGCACAAAGTTCGAAAATAAATACTTTCCAGCTTATGTCCATGCTCAAAAGGTGATAAAATTCATGAAATTAGAACAAGGAGATATGACGGTGCGTCAGTATGATACAAAGTTTATAGAGTTGGCACGATTTGTGATATTTCTCATACCAGATGAGCTTCGTAAAGGGCAGAAGTTTGTTGAGGGACTGAAACCTTTTATCCGTACTCGAATGACGTTATTTCTTATTAAAACGTATGCAGAAGCACTGGAACGCGCTAGCGCAATAGAAAATAACTTTGATGAGTATTGGAAGAACCGCAAGCCGAGGAAGGACATGAGGAGTGGAGCTAGGACCACGCCACATTCATCTCTCATACAACATGAAGCAACTAAGCGGCAGACGATGATGCCAACCTCAGTACCCAGGCATGCCGTCACGCCCCAACTCGGAAACCGGGCTCACAAAATTTTCGATCGTCGAATCCGGCGCCGACAGCCTCTATAGTACTCCATTCTCGGCTTCTAGCGCCCATTCGCTAAGTTCCGATCCTGGAATGCTACGAGGAGGATTTTCAACATTAGTTTAATTTGTAATAAGCATAACCAAAGGCATAACCTACAAACAATAACCAAAAACTCCATCACATTTTCACTATGATAAAAAACTTTATAAGTACAATGAGCATAAAGGAAATTACAATGATAGTGGACAAAAGTTTCAAGATGATCTTCTATGTGCTCCTGCTTCAGCACTGCTGCGGTCCAACGTCACCTGCACGCAACAGTCTTGCATAAGCTTATAGAAAGCTTAGAGGGTGGTGACAGTGTGTGTAAGGTAGTAATACAGTTATGCAGTATCAGCGTAATGCGGAACATGCTGAAGAATCCAAGATTACCGTTAGCCGTACCAAAGCTATGCGATGCAAGGCATGAATGATGTTGGTCATACCAAGGCCATGCGATGCGAGATGCAACTCAAACATACAAATCATAATCTAAGTCCACATATCAATATAGCTCAACTCTGGAATATCACCGGGGTCTAGTACACTCTAAATCAGTATGCCGCCCCACCGCACGCAATAAGGTAAGTGGAAGAGACCTCACTATCCGCTTATCAATATCGGGCTCGGCTCGTCGATAACGGACCCATTCCTCGAGCCGGTCAAACTCAGCCTAGCTTTGTCCACTCCACTCGGGCGGGTAAGGCCACACCCCCTTCCAACACCACGACATAGTGGAAAGTGTGGCCTTTTGGTAATCGGCACTCGGCGCTCGTGCACCCACTCGGTTTAGACGTTAGAGCAACCTCTTGGTACCATAAGGGTTTAAGGACTTTCACCCAGGGATATCTATAGCACCCAATGTAGAATAAGATTTCTGGTATCCAATCCTTCTAACCACGATATGCCTTTGACGGCTATGACCTTGATGTCACTAGGGCGTACAATATACATGTCACATAATGTGAAATGCATGAATCACGCAATCCAGTCATACAACAATCATGCGCGTACCATGCGCTTATGCGGGCATCTCCCTTTTCCAGGGAGTCTCATAACAATCTGCTCAAAGGCCTATAATATGATCAATTACTCATCTCATCACAAGCATGCAGATGATGCGTATGGGCATGTATTATGATGTTATGTTGTCACATACTCGTAATCAGTATCGATAATCGGCGTCGCCTCGGCAGTCGGCATCGATAATCAGCATCGGTAATCGGCACTGATAATCAGCATTGGTAATCGACATCGATAATGAGGGTCGATAATTGGCGTCGGCCGTGGTTATGAAGTCATTCACCTACAGCGAATGGGGCCCACTTATTTGGGTTAACCCATGAAGAGAATGGGCCTAACAAGGCCTAAGGGAAGGTCACAATGAGGACGTCTAACCATCATTGCCCATCAATGTGGATGTCAAACCAACATTGCTCCTAAGGAGTGGCCCACATAAGGAATTCATAAATAATGTAACGGCCACATACATACATTACATTGGGCCTCGCTCACGGACCTCACATACATCGCATTGGGCTGATCGAATGGGCCGAATCAAATGTCTGATCAAATGGGCCGATTCGAATGGGCCGAATCGAATGGGCCGAATGTATGTCAAATTGGGCCCACCCTAATGTAATTTGAGACCCAACCTATTCAGAAGTTAACATAGGGATAGATGAAGTGAAAACAAATATCAACTTGAGTGGGAACCACCATGGCTCCTAAGAAGTTTAAACAGTGGATGTCACTGTACCCCACTATTTATTGCAATTGGTGGGGTCTACTTGAACTTTGGATCTCACTCATTTACCCCATGTTCTAAAATGATCTCACTGATGGTTGGACGGTTTGGATACAACACATGCACCATGGTGGGTCCCATAGATAGACGGTGTGGGTGAAATAGATGGGACCTACGGAACTAGCTGCTGACGTTGAGAGAGAGAGAAAGAGAAAGAGAGAGAGAGAGAGAGAGAGAGAGAGAGAGAGAGAGAGAGAGCAGCCACGTGCTGCTTGTACGAGCAGCATAGCTGCTTTTACCCTTTTCTTTTCTTTTTCTTTTTTCCTCTGCAACAAAACAGAGGTGGGTCCCACGTAGGGCCCACCACAATAGCATATATATTATATAATATTTATATAATATAATATATCATATATATAATCTAATATAATATATATAATATATAATATAATAATATATATATACCTAACGTCCAGGCTGTCCAAGGCCTGGACAGCAACATACATCACGGTGTTGCCCCACACGTGGGGTGGGTCCCACCATCCTTGGACGGTGAACACTCCACACACACCACGGTGTGGCCCACAAATGGGTGGACGGCGTGGCTAGGATGGGTCCCATGGACCCCACCGTCAATCACACTTCATAGATAGCCACCCGCACTAGGGAATCGCACCAAGATCTCAGCGTTGGAATGAGGTATCTTTCACATAGCCTACCATGTGGGCTAGGGTCTGGGCCCCACACGGACGTAACTCCACTGTTCAGAGATGGTGGACGGTTCGAATTAAACGCATACATGATGGCGTGGCCCATCTGGATGGATGGAGGACGAGGGGTGGGTCTCGTGGACCCCACCGTCACTCACACTTCTCTATTAGTCACCCTCATAGGGATCGATACCAAGACCTCCAGTGTTGAAACGAGGCATCTTTCACTCGGTCTACCACCTGAGCTATAGGGCTGGGTGGGCCCACGTCAGATCACACTTCACTGACAGCCACCCCCACTGTTAGCCACCTTAAGGTGGGCCCCCCCTTGGACAGTTGGGATGACATATAAACATATTAGGTGGGCCACCGGTAGATGGCATGGATGATATACACATATTAGGTGAGCCATAATCATAGAAAGAGAGAGAGAAAGAGGCATCGGCGATGTCGGAGGTGATGGAGGGGCCCCTCCACCATGGGCCCCTTTTTGGTACAAAACATACATCAAGGTGTGTCCCAATAGATATGGACCCTTAAATCACAAAACAAATACATGATAAAAAGGGAAAATGTAGGTCTAAGATCACCTACTGCCCACTCATTCTTGGTCCGATGAGAAGGTAGTCGCCTAGGCTTTGACTTCAACGGAAGAGATGGGGTTGGATGATTGAGATGGAGGATGAGAGGGTAGGAAGTGGGCCACACTAGAGTTTCTCCATGAGAGCTTGGGAAGCTCATACGTGAGATTTTTTTTTGTTTCTTGGAAAAGTGATTTGAGGAATGAGAGAGAGGGTTGTAAAGATAGAGGGAGAGAGATGGGTGATGGAGTGATGGATGTGGTGAGTGATGGGTGTAAGAGCCTTTTTTAACTTTTGTGGTAGATTGTGTAAGAATGGGTATGAGCATGTAAGAAACTCTTGACTTTAGGGGTTGCTTAGGGAAGGGTGAGAGGTGATATGTACTTGACATGATGGGATTGATTGATTGATGGATTGATGTGACAAGTTGTAGAGATTCTCTCAGAATTTGCACGCGTTGCATTTTCTTCGCACCGAATGCTGGCCCACATCTCCTGGCCAGAGTATCGGATCGGTGCGTGAGTCACTGCATCGGAACCGTGACGACGGTGCGGTCGCAAGGGTACAAGTCTCGGTTTGAGTCAATTCAGGTTGACGGCGTGCGACGCAGGGTCGCGTGCAAATACCGGTTAAGGGTTGAAGGTTGCCGAAATTGGACCAGAAAGATCGCGGGAACCTACGGAACGGTACGATCTAGGATATGGGTCTTACAGCTCTCCCCTCATAATAAAAATTTCGTCTTCAAAATTTAAACAATCATTGTAACTAGTCATAATTCATGAGGGAGAAGAAACATAATATCACTATATAAAATCAGAGATAACATACAAAATACAACACATAATCAGTCATTAAAAAGGTGGGGATAACACTCTCGAATCTCGGTATCGCGCTCCCAAGAAGCCTCCTCGACAGAATGGTGACTCCACTGAACCTTCACCAACGGAATGACCTTGGTCTGGAGGACCTTGTCCTTCCGATCAAGGATACGGACTGGCTGCTCAATATAGGAAGCGTCCTCCCGAACTTCGAACGGCTGCCAATCAATAACAGGAACGGTGTCTAACCCACACTTCCTCAACATAGAGATATGAAAAATGTTGTGGACGTCAGACAACTGAGATGATAAGGCAAGCCGATAGGCTACGGCGCCAACGTGCCCAGTGATCTCAAAAGGTCCTATGAATCTCGGGGTAAGCTTGCCCTTCTCGGTGAGTCCATAGCAACCCCTCTCGGTGAGTCCATGAATTTATAGTAAATATGTGAAGAATGCCACATCATAATTGAAAATGAAATACTACCAGCAAATCTCATAATTATGCCTACGAGGAAATGTGATGCCATTTTATGAATGGATTGGTTGTCCCAGTATTGTGCCAAGATAGATTATTTTAGGAAAACGATTACGTTGAACATAAAAGGACGATCTCCATTGAAATTCTGTGGGACACGAAGAAGGAAAGCGCCGATTAGTTTGTCGGCTATTGTGGGAATCGAGCAATTAGAATAAGGGATTGAACAAATACCCGTGGTTAGGGAGTTTTCAGAAGTCTTTCAGGACATTCTAAGGTTACCTCAAAAGAGAGATGTGGACTTCGTTATCGATCTAATGCCCGGAACTGCACCCATCTCTAGAGCACCTTATTGCATGACTCCTGTAGAATTAAAAGAATTAAAGGATTAGATCCAACAGTTACTAGATCAGAGTTTCATAAGAACAAGCACGTCGCCATGGGGAGCACCAGTCTTATTTGTAAAGAAGAAGGTTGGAACTATGAGATTATGTATTGATTATCATCAGTTGAATAAAGTAACAATCAAGAACAAATATCTTCTTCCAAGGATTGATGATTTATTTGACCAGCTTAAGAGAGCAAGGTTCTTTTCTAAAATAGATTTGAGGTCAGGTTACCATTATGAGAATAAAGGATGAAAACGTGCACAAGATAGCTTTTAGGACTCATTACGGGCACTATGAGTTCTTGGTAATGTCATTTGGATTGATAAATGCTCCTGCGATATTTATGAATTTTATGAACCGAGTATTCAAACCTTATTTAGATCGATTCGTTATTATATTCATCGATGATATTCTTATATACTCCAAGACTCATGAGAAGCATGAGGAACATCTCAGGACCGCTCTGCAAACATTAAAGGAAAATCAATTGTATGTCAAGTTATCAAAATGTGACTTATAGATGCATGAAGTAAAATTCTTGGGGTGTGTGGTGTTAGAGAAATGAATATCTGTGGACCTAGCTAAAATTGAAGCAAATTATAATGGGAGTAGCCCTCGAATGTGTTAGAAGTGTGAAGTTTTCTCGGCCTTACTGGTTACTATCGAAGATTTATATAATGATTTTCTAATATATCAAGACCCCTAACTAATCTAACTAAGAAGAATGCGAACTTTTAGTGGGATCAAGATTATGAGCAAGCATTTACCGAATTGAAGAAGAGGTTGACATCAAGCCCAGTTCTGGCATTACCGACCAAAGGAGAAAGATTCGTCATTTATACCGATGCGTCATATCAGGGATTTGTTCTTATGTAAGGAGGCAAAGCTATCGCATTCGCATCACGGCAGTTAAAGACTCATGAGCGAAATTACCCGACGCATGATCTGGAGTTAGCAGCAGTGGTTTTTTGCTTTGAAAATTTGGAGGCACTACCTATATGGGGAACAATTCGACTTATATTCAGGCCATAAGAGTTTAAAGTATCTCTTTAATCAGAATGAATTGAATATGCGTTAGAGAAGATGGATGAAATTTTTGAAGGACTACTATTTCGATATTTCATATCATCCAAGAAAAGCAAATGTTGTAGCCGATGCCCTAAGAAGAAAGATACGAAGACTTGTGGCCGGCCTAATGATCAAAGAGTGGGAGATGCTAAATGTTATCAAAGATTTCGATCTACAATTCCAGCTTGAAGAACCTCAGGCGTATCTAAGTAGCCTAGTAGCACAGCCTGCCCTGGTGTGTAATTAATTTTTTATTCTTAAGTTGAATAGCTAAATTAAGCTTCTTTTTTAATCTTTAGAATTGAGATTGGATCATGATAAACTTTTCTTTTAGATTCGGCGTATTCTAGAAGCTCAAAAGGAAGACGTTCGACTACAAGAAAAATGAGCAGAAAGAATAGGGAAGGAGAATGCAGAATGACGAATTGGCGTTGATGAAGGGATTAGGTTTTGTGGAAGGCATATGTTCTAAACGAACCTAATTTGAAGCAAGAGATTTTGGATGAGGCTCATGGATCAAGATTCACCATCCATTTAGGGGAGACTAAAATGTACCATGATGTCAAACGTCAATACTGGTGGAACAACATGAAGCGGAAAATTGTCGAGTACGTATCTAAATGTGCGACATGTCAACAAGTGAAGGCAGACCATCGAAGATCACCTGGACTCTTTCAGCCGTTGCCGATCCTTGAGTGGAAATGGGAGCATATATTCATGGATTTCGTAGTTGAATTTCCGAAGGCAGGTTGACACCATGACATTGTATGGGTGATAGTGGACAGGTTAACCAAATCGGCACACTTCATCCCGATAAAGATTTATGCATCTGCAGTGGAGTTGAGTAAAATTTATATTAAAGATATCGTCCGACTTCATGGTACTCCAGTATCCAACGTCTCCAACCGAGATTCCAGGTTTAAATCGTGGTTTTGGGCAAGTCTACAGGAAGCTTTGGAAACTACTCTCGATTGTAGCACAACATTTTACCCGCAGACTAATGGGCAAACAGAAAGGATGAACCAGATTTTAGAAGATATATTACGTAGCTGCATTCTCAACTTCAAGGGCAATTGGGACGATCATCTACTGCTGATGGAATTTGTATATAATAATAGCTACCAAGCCAGTATTGGTATGACGCCATTTAAAGCTTTATACGGAAGACCCTGCAGATCACCAGGTCGCTGGACCGAAGTAGGAGAAAAAATATTGTTGGGATCAGAACTTATTCAAGAGACATCCAAGAAGATTGACATCATTCGGGAACGTATGCGCGCCGCCCAGAGTCGCCAAAAGAGCTATGCAGATAATCGACGTAGAGACTGAGAGTTTTGTGTGGGAGATCATGTGTTCATAAAAGTTTCCCCAATGAAAGGAGTTATGCGTTTTGAAAAGAAAGGGAAGCTCGCGCCACATTTTATCGGACCCTTCGAGATCTTACAAAGAGTAGGAGTTGTAGCATACAAACTGGCCCTACCACCCCAGTTATCCAATATCCACAATGTATTTCACGTCTCCATGCTTCGAAAGTACAAGCTGGACGATTCTCATGTCATCGAATGGGAGCCGCTAGAGCTTCAATAAAATGTCACATATGAAGAGCAAACTATGTGCATTCTCGATCGTAAGGAACAAGTACTTCGGACGAAGGTTATACCACTTGTGAAGGTACATTGGAGTCATCACAGCAAGGAAGAAGCATCGTGGGGGCGAGAACAAGAAATTTGAGAAAAGTATCCTAACTTCTTTTAGGTATATAAATTTCAAGGACGAAATTTTGATAAGGTGGGTAGAATGTAATATTCCGTTTTTTTTTTAAAAATAAACGGTGGGTTCCACTGTTGCCTTCGGTGTGACCCACTTGAGCTGTGGATGACCCTCATTTTTGGGCTCATGCCCTAACTTTGAAGGGCAAAACTAATGAACGGTGTGGATTTATCACGTGATTCTCGTGGGGTCCATTAAAAAAAAACCAAAGCAAAGTGACATGTTGACGCACGTCACCCCATGTACATCCATATCCTCCTTGACTCTCTCTCTCTCTCTCTCTCTTTCCCATTTCTTTGCGGTACGGTTGGGGATGGGAACCCATCACCCATGATTGTCATCATCATGGTGGGACCCACTCCTCAATCTAAACCTTTCATTAGACTCAGAACCCACCAATTTACCTGACATCATTTTTATACCCTATTTCTCATGCTATCAAGAGAAAACCATAGAGAAAATTTATGAGAATAAAGAGAGAGCTCAGGAGAAGGAAAAGTATCCGTGAGGGTTCAACATCGAGTTCAGAGTTGATCAATCCAAACTAGTACACGTAAAAATACGCATCACTTCAGATTATTTTCTTCCCATTACACAATTTTTCCATAGCAGGTAGGTGATTAATCCCTATTAAAAGATTCATAAGAAATTGCTTTATATAATTTAGACATTGAAATATTCATAAGAAATTTCCTATTGAAGGATATTCTTTAGTAATTCTATTGAAGGATATTCTTTATTTGACTACTGAACCAATGTAAATATTATTATTATTATTTGCATTTGATATTATTTAGTGGTGATGATGAATATTTATTATGTAAACAATTATTTTTTTATGTAATTATTCTTACAGGTGCTCTGCCCTAAAAGGATCATCATATTATTTGCTATAGGTGCTCTAATATTATTTGTTATAATGTTTCCTTGTAAGTTAGATGCATCGTATGTGAACAATTATTCTTTTATGCAATGATTCTTACGGGTGCTCTGCCCAGGGTCATTCTCGAAATGATCAGTACGACACGAGTGCTCTGCCCAGGGTCATTCCCAAAAGGATCGGCACGGGTGCTCTGCCTCAGGTGAATCCTTAAAAGGATCAGTATACATGGGTGCACTGCCCTGAGCTTTTGTTCCTAAAAGGTTATACCGGTGCTCTGCCGATGGTCATACTCTGAAAGGATCAACACCGGTGTTCTGCTATGGGTCATCCCCTAAAATGATCAGCACACATGAGTCTTTTGGCCACCCCAAATCTTAGTATTTATAGAAAAGTTATGTCAAACAATTTATTCATTCCATATTCATGAATGCCAAATTATTTACTATAATTTTACATCCAATATTCGTTTTATTTTAATTAACATGTCGAAATTAAATTTGGTAATATTTGTGAGATTTTCAACTCAGGATTGATGTGATCCTATTAAGTTGTCAACTCATTATGTTTTAACCATTTCAGGTTATGAATATTTTGAAGATGCATGGTACTACTATTAGTAGTGGAGCGTGGAATGTGGTTAGATGCACGTGACATGTTATTTTATATAGGATAAATTTTATTTTATTTTAAAACTTTAAATGTAGTAATGTTTGGCTTGATTTTCTTACTTCAAGTTAAGTCAAATAATTATGCATCGATGTAATAACAGATTATGTGATTAGTTATTTTAGTTTGTGTTTGGATTTTAAAGTGTTGGGCTATGTGTGAAAAAAAAAGGAAATGAATATAAAATTGTCATACCTTACTATTTTTAATTTTTAATTTTTAATTTTTTTATTATATAGGTCACGGGTCTGGAATTCGGGTCCTGGACACCCTATTTGGGTACCCGAATTTTGGGGCGTGACATCTTTTGCTTGTGTGGTGAATAGAAGGGTTCCCACTTGATGGATAGAATAGATTTGATATGTACACTATGATAGCCCTGCAAAGCTTGAGAGGGAGAGAGAAAGCCTACCCTGGTCTTTAAAGGCCGAAGATTTAGAGGGATGAGCTAGACCGAGCAACTGGTAGAAAAAAGTGAACAATTTGTCTAAAGGAAGCAGATTGCATTATGCGTAAGCGAGTAAACTCTGTGGGGCCCATTGTCCACCTTTTCTTATCATATCGTTTTAGAGCATGAGCCTGAAATTGAAGAATATCCAAAGTTGAAGTAGACCACACAGTAGGAAACAGTGTGAATTGATCACGTACAGTTGAAAACTTATGGGGACCACATAAGTTTTGGATTGAGTTGTTATTTGTGTTTTCGGTTCATCTGGGTCCATGTAACTCTATGAAAAGGTTGGATGATAAATAAATATTAGGGCCTGTTTGGGAGCATGGATTCATAATCCATTAGATTCGAAACCCTTGGATTTGAAACCCCTAAATTTGAAATCTTTCCGTTGTGTTTGTATCCTGATTCAAAATTCCCTATAATCCAAAAGTAGAGTTATGCATGGCATATTTATAAGGGTTTGAATTTAATTATTAAATTATTTTTAACATATCAAATTAGTAAATGTATGTAATGTTTGACACAGTAGATGTAAAAAATATATACTTTGCTAAAAAATGATAAATTTAAAAAATATATACTTTGCTAAAAAATGATAAATTTCCAAGTCTCAGATAGGCTACAAGTGCAGGATGACATCCAAGTGACTAGCCAACGAATTTTAACCGTTGATTTACATAGACAATGTTTAGATGGCACAAATCATTATATTAAAGTAATTATAATGATGCAATTGATAATCTAATTGTTTTGGAATATCATCAGTCGGTTACATGTCCCATAGATTAACAATCTAATGACACACTATATAACACATGCAACTCTTGAAAAGATTTTAGATTTAATCCAACATTTTACCTTGAATTTCAAACCCTCTGTTTGAGGTGATTTGGAACCCTGGCAAACATATCAACCCCCCAAACCCCCTAAAATCTATGGTGACAAACGACCCTTCATTGTGGGCCTTAATTGTGGACATCACTATCTCCATTGTTTCTTGTGGTGTGTTCCACTCTAGCTTTGGATATACTTCAACTTTGAGCTAATATCCTAAAACGAGCTTCCAAAGTGGATGGACGGCATGGATAAGACACATACATCAACGATGGGCTCACAGAGCGTACTAAGTACGCTAGCGTACTGAGTTAGCACGCAATCCGCTTCCTTTTCCCGGCGTTTTTCAGGATCCGGAGAGAATATTTCTCAACAAATGCTGGATTAAGATCTCCAGTGGCCATATGCCTCGATAAACTCGTTCCTCTATGTTTAGCCGTTTTAACTCAAGTTAATGCATCCCCCGTATGGATGTATTAAGCTTCGTTCGACCTCCGGACCTGAATAGTCTGTGCCCCACCAACATATATGAGGCCCATCAAGATGTACGTGAGAAATCCACTCCGTCCATCAGTTTGACAAGAATATGATAGTACAGATTCCGAAAATGAGAAAGATTCAAAACTAAGGTGGGCCACACGACAGCAAACAGTGAGAATAGAAACGCATATGGCTGAATCCTTTCTCGAGTCCACCGTGATGTTTATATGCTATCCAAGCAGTTCATAAGTTTATTTGTTCCTACGGATGAACTGAATACAGAAGTATCATCCTGATGCAAAACTTCTGTGGCGCTTTAAAAGTTTCCAACGGTGACCGTTCAATCCCCACTGTTTTCCATGGCGTGGTCCATCTGATTTTTAGATGTACCTCAATTTTGTAATACTGTCTTGTTGTGAGTTTTCTAAGCTGATTGATGGAGTGGATTACTCACAGACATCGTGGTATGCCCCACACTGCTTCCGCATGCAGGAACTTTAGGTTGACAGGGAACAGGCAATTCACGTCCGGACCAGGTATTTCCTGGTTAGCATGTTAGTCGTGTTTCCCTGACGTTAGGGCCCACCCTGATGTATATGTTATATATCTCGCCGTCCATCAGTTTTTGCAGCTCATTTTAAGACATGGTCCCAAAAATGAAGTGGATCAAAATCTCAAGTGGAACATATCAAAGGAAACGATGTTCATTGAACGTCCACCGTTAAAAACTTCTTAGGCCTATCATCATGTTTATTTTCCATCTAACATGTTGATAAGGTCACGTACACCTGCATGAAGGAAAAACACAAATATCAGCTTCATCGATAACTTTTGTGGCCCAAGAAGTTTTTAATGGTTGACATTCAATCCGCACTGTGGTCCACTTGAGATTTGGATCTGCTTCATTTTTGTACCATGCCTTAAAAATGAACCAGAAAAACTGATGGACTGCATGGATATATAACAAATACAACAAGGTCGGCTCCACGGTCAGGAAAACACCCTCTAGGTAAGGGTAACAACCAATCCGCTTTCCACCGTAGAGGAAATGGGAGGAACGGTTGTCCAAAACACAAGATCAGTCCGTCCAAAAACCCACTCCTTGTAATTTCCGGAAGCGGATTGCGGAGGAAGCAATGGCGACGTGATGGGGTGGTGAGTAATCTCTTTGGGGCCCACCGTAATGTATATGCTTTATCCACACCGTCCATCCTTTTTCCCAGATCATTATACGGCATTGATCCAAAAATGAAGCACATCCATATCTCAAACGGACCACACCACAGGAAACCGTAGGAACTGAACACTTGTTGTTGAAAACTTCTTAGAGCCATAGAAGTATCGGATCAAGCTGATATTTGTGTTTTTACGTGACCCTGACAAATAAACATTGTGGTGGGCCCTAGGAAAGATTCAACGGTGGATGTCACTACCCTTACATTTTTCAATGATGTATTCCACTTGAGCTTTGGATACGATTCAATTTTAGGGTTAGCCCCCTGAAATGAGTTGGAAAAACGGATAAACGGCGTGGATAATGACAAAGACATCAAGGTGGGTCCCACGGAGTTTATTCACCACGGTGTAGCGCGGTGAGTTACTCAATAGTCAATACACAATCCACGTCCGTAATTTTCAACGTGAGGAATTAGGAAGCGACGATTGCATCGGAGACATCAATGCAACCTCTCTCGAACACTTCACAGACAGCCAACACTTTTTGATTTTTTAAATCCTTCGTTCTTTCAGTTTGGGCAGTCACGAGGAATCTCAGAATTCGGAAGAAACGTGAGCGGAAGAGATGGAGAGCGAGACATTGTCGTCGGGCGAGAGCGTGATCGTGGTCATGGATGCTAACCGGAGCCGTGGGAATGTTTCGGCTCTCAAATGGGCTCTGAACAACGTCGTTCGTCCCAAAGACACGGTCGTCGTGCTCGGGATTCTCTGCGAGTGTGGAAAGAAGAGCTCGTGCTTTCCCTTCTACATGGGCATCGGCATTTCCACCATTTGTAAGCTTGATTTTTCATGGCATCCTTTTTTTTTTTTTCCTTCTCATTTTCATGGATACCGCCAGCCTTCCATTTGAATTCTTGGCCGTTGCTAAAGAACGCGGATTCACTACGAAAGCCTTTCTCAGGAACTTCCTGCGAGGGGAAGTTAGGTGGCCCACCGTGATGCTTGTGAGAAGTCCACCCGTCCATCCGTTTTGCCAGATCATGTTAGGACTTCCTGCGAGGGGAATTTAGGTGGGACCCACCATGGTGCTTGTGAGAAGTCCACCCCGTCCATCCGTTTTGTCGGGCCGCGTGACAGGAAACAGTGAATTACTCAAACACACTACACTGTCTCTACCGACTCATCTAAGCACGAACAGCCCACCAGCTTACCGTCACAGAAAGTTTTGCAGATAATCAGTGCTGTGGGCCCCACAATGATGTATGTATTTTATCCATGCCATCCATCCATTTTGACAGTTCATTTTAGGGGATTAGTCCAAAAATGAGGCAGATCCAAATCTCAGGTTACCACACCACAGGTAACAATGTTGATTGAACGCCTAGCATTAAAAACTTCCTGGGGCCACAAAAGTTTTGGATCAAGCTGATATTTGTGTTTTCCCTTCGTCAAGATCCATTTGACATAATCATCAAGTTGGATGGCAAATAAATATTGCAGTAGGCCCTAGGAAGTTTTTAATAGTGGTTGTTCAATCACCACTGTTTTGCGAGATCATGTTAGGACATGGACCCAAAAATGAGGCAGATCCAAAATTCAAGTGGGCCGCACAACAAAAAACAGTGAGATTGAACGTCCATCCATGAAACATTTGCGAGGACACAAAAGTTTTGAATAAAGCTAATGTTTTTGTGTTTTTGGTTCATCCTAGTAAGAATGAGCTCATGAACGGTATGGATGCCATACAAACATCATGGTGGACCTAAGGAGGTTTCAACTGTTGGCATTTCCTTGCCCACTGTTTTTCCTATCTTGCGGTCCACTAGTTTCCCTATGAAAGGCTTTTGCAGGCTATCATTTGTTGCTAAAAAGGTTAGGTCAACCCGACCAGGACCCGACTCATTACCAAAGGAGTAAGTGGGACTCGGATTTAGTAGTGATCCCTCTAGTATCAAGGTTGGTGCCTATCATTGTTATGGGCCCCTCAATGATGTATGTATTTTATTCATGCCGCCCATCCATTTTTCTGGCTCATTTTAGGGGATTAGCCTAAAAATGAGGCAGATCCAAATCTCATGTGGGCTACACCACAAGTAACATTGTTGATTGAATGCCCACCATTAAAAACTTCTTGGGGCCACAAAAGTTTTGGATCAAGCTGATATTTGTGTTTTCCCTTCGTCAAGGTCTTTGTGACCTAACCAGGTCTTTGTGACCTAACCAACAAGTTGGATGGCAATAAACATTGCATTAGGCCCTAGTAAGTTTTTAACAATGGTCATTCAATCACCACTGTTTCGTGTGGTGGGGTCCACCTGAGATATGGAACTGCCTCATTTTTGTGCTTATGCCCTACAACGAGTTGGGAAAAATGGATGCACGGACGAAACACATACATCATAGTGGGGCTCACAACACTGACTAGTATTGAAGGCACTATGGAATCTGAGTCAGAGTAAGGCATATAGGTTGATCCCATTAGATAAGTGTTAGACGCGCCACGTGGGGCCCACTTTGTACAACCAGTAGTGGGCATACTTCCACGTGACTTGCTTGGTAAGCAGCGGGGGACCCGAGCCCGGACTGATCTATAGAAGAGTCCAAAAAATTTGGACCTTCTAAATGCTCTTAGAAAAGGTAGATATTCTTGCATGGGTGTTCTGTTTGTTTTATCTTCTTTTGCCTACTCTTTCTTCTCCCTCTCATTTCCTAAATCATTTTAGGAAGCCTTTATCTTATGTAGGTTGGAAGAAAGCTATGGAGGAGATAACTATTCTTCATTATAATAATACTACTATTCTTTGTAATAACAATACATGTGAGTTGATTGATTTGCCATTTGAAAAACGCTGATACATGATTTTCAAAATCATGGTTGGGTGTCGATGGGCCTATACTGTATCACATGGATGGCATGATTGATGCAACTACATAATGTGGGCCCATAACCCATAGGTCTTGGGACCTTAACTTGGTCCAATACCATATACAATATGATTTTAGGGTTTATTTGTTTCGCAAATTACCTCGGTGATGTAAAGGAAATGTGTCATAATTATAATTTTATCATCACTAAATCAACATATAGGAATTGTCGGTCAAATGCAAATATATTCAAGAGATAGGTAAATGAATTTGCAATGATTGAGCTTTTTTATGGCATTACCGTGAAAATCTCGAATCCAAACAGTGACACCAATGTATTTTGGTGATGATTTGGCACTAAAGTAATGAGAAAATGCGATCATTACGATTTTACCACTGGTAAACCAAACATCAATAGTCAAATGAAGATGTTATCGGAGATAAATAAACTTGTAATCATTGCATATTTCCTCTACATTACCTAAGTCTGTTTGTTTCACCAATTACCATGGTAATGTAAAGGAAATGTGTCATCATTATGAGTTTCCATTGCCAAATCTAGTACGAAAATCGTTAGTCAAGTGTAGATATATTAAGGAGAGAGAAAGGAATTTGTAATCATTGCATTTTTCATGCCATTACCATGGAAATCCTGAATCCAAATAGCAACAACAGTGTATGTTGGTGATGATTTGACATTGAAGTAATGTAAAAAGTATCATCATTACAATTTTACTGATGATAAATCAAACATGGGAATATACAGTCAAATGCAGATGTTGTCAGGAGAAAGTAATTTATAATCATTGCACATTTCCTTTACATTACCATGGTAATTCCTGAAACAACTGTAGGATGTTGGCGTAAAGGAGGAAAGAGGGAAGAAATGAGAGAATGTAAAAAGGAGAGAAAGGGTAAAAACTGAATCCCTCATGCCCTTATTTATGTTTATTTACTAAGATGTCTTAATTACATGAAAAATGACTAAAATATGCCTTCCTTGATCTTACACATAAAATATGGCTGCCTCATTGATCAAGATTACCAAACCATGGGCCCTACATATCAAAATTGGGGAACTCACGCCATGCAAAGTTGTGGGCCATGTATTGCGTAATCATGCTTAAAATATTTTTAACTTGTTCATTACGTCTTCCACAGTGGAAAGGTTAGAGTTTTCAACACAAGGTGACATGACGCCGAGGGTGCTCGAAGAAGAGATTGTAAAGAAGAGAGAAGAATATCAACATGCTCTTCAGCCGTTCTACCGACAATGCCAGAGGAGCGAGGTAGTCGGCATCCTTCTCTCGTTTCAATAGTGCAAATGCTCACCACTTGTGCATTTGTAATTCTATATTGAACGTTTCTTTCAGGTGAAGTTGGAAGTGAAGCTCGCTGCAGGATTTTCTCCAAGGATGATCACTGTTGAAGAAGCACAAAATGCGAATACTCGTTGGATTGTATTAGACAGGTGATCTTTGTTAACTCTTAATATTCTAATCTTGGAGTGGTCCAGCCTAGCTTGATATATGGCTCTCCCACTAGCTAAAGATCTGGGCCATGCCCAGTAGCAAGTTGGAGGAGTTGAAAATTCAAGTAACGACCTTATTAGACCTTTCACGTGGATAAAGGCCGGGATGGCCCTGTCTATCTGGAAGTGGACCGCAATTCGGCTTGCCCATCCCAGTTGCAACTTACAGTAACCCTTTTTTGGGCTTAATATGCCATTTTGGCCTTTGGTTGTTTACTTGTAATCTACATAAGAAAATGAAATGTTTAGGTCGTGTTTGGATGCGAAATTGAACTGAATGGCAATTCATTTGTTCACTACAGTTGAAATGACCAAGTTGCAATTTGCTTCCTTCTCAATTGTATCGAGGATGTGCTTCTAAATTGCAATCTGTCTCACTTTTCATGTAGAAATTGAGAGGATTGTGAACTGCGGTTCGACCACTGTTCCTCTAAATTGCAATCTGTCTCGCTTTTCATGTAGAAATTGAGTACTAAATAATGTCACTAGACTCACTACAATATATCCATGTCCTGTTGTTTAAGTTAACTGATTGCGATTGAATTTGTTCATGCATCCAAACGCAGCCCGCTTCGCTGATGGGGTACGTGGATTTTTTTATTCTGAGTGGTTGGAGACATGCTTCAGTAGTCCAAATCATTGGTCTGTTGTGTTGAAACATTGATAGACTCCTTGATTCGATTTGTGGCCTAAAAATAAACAGTTAATAAGAGAAAATACCAATGGTCCACATTCAACTGAAAATGATCTGGTCTCTATGACTTGACAGATCAATGGTGTGGATTGCCAGCCATGGCCTCATTGATCATAACTGAAATTCACAATACCGTTTGAGATTTTTTTTTTTTCCATATGATTAAAAGCCATTGCTTTGATTTTCAGTCCCTTGAAGAAAGACAGAGTCTTTATATTCAGTCAGGTAGGCTGCAACGTTGCCGTGATCAAAGGCTGCAATGTAGCAACCATAATGCCATCGCTAGCTGCTGAGTGCAACAATCGAAGGCCCATGAACATTGACAAAACTACTTCATTCACTCAGCCCGAGAAATCACACCCCGAAGAGCTTAATCCTCTCCAAGAAGAAAACGAACCCGGATCGCCCCTATCTACTCCTTGTTGGCTCCCGCTCTCGTGGCAGCCTGGTTTCCCCCGATGTTTCACTCTTGCTGATCTTGAAACCATAACAAACAGCTTTGCTGATGAGAATGTTACTTATGAAGATGAGAAGTTGCAAATCTATGAAGGTGTCCTTCTTGAGACTCCTGTTCTTGTCAAGCGCTTTGCTGAAGGCAATGATCGGTTCTGGTCCGAGTTCAAAGTACTAAGTGCGGTCCGTCATCGCAACATTCTCAACCTTGTGGGGTACTGCTGCACGGCTTCTACGATGTATCTGCTGCTTGACTATCCATGCAATGGTTCTCTGGATGGACACCTTCATGGTAAGTATGAACTTGCTGAATAAGAGTTCTGTTCATCTATAAATGATCTGCTGCTATTGCCCTATAATGTGGGGCCTACCTTCAGTGGTCTGGATTGTTCACTCAAAGGCTTGTCGCAGGTTGGCCATGCTCCAAAAGACTCCTTCACTGGAGAATCTTGGGGTCATTTGGATGCCTGTAAATGGTTTTGTAGTAAACGATTTATTAGTGTAAATCATTTACAGCTTGTCCTGTTTGGCTGTAAACTGCAAATGATTTACAGTTACATGATTAGTTAAACAATTGTCCGTGTTTGGATAGCCTGCAAATTGTTTAAGTCCTATAAATGGAGAACCAATCTTGAAAAATACATAGTCATTAGGCTGTAAATGAAATCACAGCTTTTTTCCTGCAAATCAAATGGGGCCGAAAGCTGTAAAAATCATTTATAGCCTATAAATGATTTACGGGCATTTTTCAGCATCCAAACACAGACTGTAAACCATTTACAGTTAGCCTCATTTACAGGCATCCAAACAACCACCTAGTCTCCTTTGGAGGAGGCTTTTGGGGGCATGGCCAATCCACTTACTCAACATGCTACACCATCAAAATCAAAGGATGGCTAATGATCTGACTCAGCACAGTTCTCCCCCCCCCCCCCCCCCCCTAATGAACAGATCGATTGGCCTGATTTTCGAGACAGGTGATCTATATGGTGGGGATGGTCATTATATGGATTACATGTCCTACACAAGCAGCATTTTGGCAGGAAAGATGAGAGTTCCAAAGTAATAGGGGCACAACACTTGTTTCATGGTGAAATTGTTGCAGGCATCGATTCAATGGCTAAGAAACTATCATGGAAAGTGAGGTGGGAAATTGCGCTAGCGATCGGTGGTTGCCTACGCTATCTTCACGAGGAGTGTGCTGAAGGGCCTTTCGTGCATCTTGGCGTCCGCTCATCTAACATTGTTTTATCGCATAACCGGTCTGCACTGGTACGTCGATGACTGTTCTTCCATTTTGGAGCTACACATGAGGCCAGAAACTGAATTATGAGTCAATGACCATGATCATGTCTTCAAATGTTTCAGCTTTCGTGCTTTAGCTCCGCTAGGCAGATTGGCGACAGTACCACATCTTTTGGAAGTTTGCCTGTGGATGGACACTTCGAGTAAGGAAATCTCTTCTATCTTTAATTCGCTAGGTAATCTATGTTTGGATGCACTATTGAACTGAATTGCAATAGATAGTTCGATCTGGTCAGTATAATAGAAATTGTGAATACCGTTCTTTTGCAATTCGCAATCAACTTTCGATGACGAAGTTGTCAAATACTATTTTAACAAAATTGTGCATCCAAACGCTACCATAGCATTCGTATTTCCCATTTAGGGAGGGATGGGGATTGCCTGTGCCTGGGGCACATGAAGTTGCTGCAGTCGGAAGTTGTGTGGGGCCCACAGAGATGCCCGTCACAAATCCACTCCATCCATCAATTTTGCAAGACAACATTAGGACATGAATCTAAAAATTAGGCAGATCTAAAACTTATGTGGGCCGCTCCACGTGAAACAGCAGGGTTGAACGGTCACCATTGGAAACTTTGTGGGGCCGACAAAAGTTTTGCATCAGGATGATATTTGTGTCTACAATTTATCTGAGTGGTAGTAACCTTATGAACGGTTTGGATAGCATATAAACATCATGGTTGGCTCCAGGAAGGTTTCAACGGTCGACGTTTCCATTCCCACTGTTTCGCGTGGTGTGGCCCACATGAGTTTTGGATCTGCCTGAATTTTTGATTATGATCCTATTGTGATCCTGCAAAACTGATGGACGGAGTGGATTTGTGACGGCATCTGTGGGCCCCACACAGGTTCCGACTACAGGACACACACCTGTGATGCAGCATGATTTATGCTTGACCAGTAGTTATGGTTTAAATTCCCATGCGGGGCCCGGTGGGCAACCCATGATTCAGGAGGAAGCCCTTATTTCAATGGTTTTGTTAGTAGCATCATGGTGATGTTGAGGCCAATGTTGCATCCACCATGGTAACTCCTAGGAAGTGTTCTCAAAATTTGGTTTATTTCATTTTAAGTAGGGTCCTTAGATCTAAATTTTGAGTTGTTTTCTAGAAAAATAAGAGCATTTATATAGTTGGGCCCACTCGATGGATGTATTAGATTGTACACACGTGTCACTTTGACATATGCATGGTGCGTAAAATGGCTTGCTCGCATGTGTGTGATAGGAAACCTAATTTCTTTAGTAGAATAATCAAAACACACACACACAAACATACGATTTTACTATTAAAAACTTACAAGACCTAACCCAGGTGTGACCAAATCCGGCTAAACCAAAAGGTGAGACCCAAACCTAACCCAATTTATTCACTGGTCTTGTAAATGGGACCTGGACCCATTAAATCTGGATGGGTTTGGACACCCAGGTCTAAGAGCCAGTCAGCCTGGCCCAGTGCATTTAGGGTTTCAAAGGCATTTTTGTCAATGATCATGCACAGCCCAGATCTTACACAGAAGGCTTGGGCTGGACTGGCTCGGGTTGGGCTTGGAACTGGATGTTTACGATCCAATGCAATTGTGCATCCAAACACACCCTTAGTCTTAAAACATGATTGATCTTGTTTGCATTTTGTTTTGTGTTTATCGATGGTTGAAGAGATGGTAATCTGGAGGGAGATGAGCTCCTTTCAATCGATGTACATGCATACGGATTGTTACTTTTGGAACTTATAACTGGACAGCAACTCACCGGTCGTGAATCTCGTGGAGTTGGTCAGGTATTGGTAGATAGGGTAGGTGATCGTGTATGCAAGATCATGGCCGTTCATCTGTGATGTATTATGGGTTTTATCCACACCATCAATCCATTTTTCCATATCATTCCAGGGTACAAGCCAAAAAATGAGGTAGATCCAAGGATCAAGTGGATCACACCACATGAAGCATCCGTGAGAATGACCCCCACCGTTGAAACCTTCCTAGGCCTATAGTGATGGTTAATTGCCATCCAACCTGTTTATAAGGTCACATAGACCTGGATGAAGGGCAATTTCATGGTGGGGTACACGTCGCGAAAGGCCCGAATCCTGCATACGAGTATACTATCCATGGTTTCATATTTTTATTTTTATTTTTATTTTTGAAATTGAGTGGCATTTGATTTGCTAAAACAGGCATTGAGCCTCTTAGAGAATGGATCTCATGACCAGCTGAGGGATCCGAGGTTGGTTGATTCAGCTGATGAGGTTCTATGCATGGCATCAGCTGCATTGCTATGTCTAAGGAAGTGTTCCTCTCCTCGGCCTTCTATAAGTGAGGTAATTATGTTATGAGAATTGCATAAGAATTATTATTTTTAGTACTTTTTTAGATATTCATCTATAGTCATAATATTTTTATTTTTATTTTTAGTTAGTTTTCCTGCAAAATTCTTGGGAAATCTATATTTTTCCAAATAATGCCCCAATGGTTAAATATTACGTGGGTGCCTTTTGAGGTGTGAAATTACAAGAATGCCCTTGTTTATTTTTGTTCTTTAAAAATAGTGAAACTCAAGACTTATGAGGCCCATGTGACATGTGCCTCACTTTCAATAATAATAATGTTGGTGTGCTTTGTTGGTGTTGGATGTTATACACATGCCATGTGGGCCCTACAACTTTCGATTTTCACTTTGTTGTAAAAAGAAAAAACAAAGAAGGGCAGTAATGTGATTTCCCCTCTTAAAAAAGCACTGCTTGGGAATATTGTTCAAGGAGGCACTATTTGGTAAAGTCCAATTCCTTAAGGATTTTTTCTGTAAAAATCCATTATTTTTAAGACTCTTAATAGAAAAATATTATTTTTTATTTTAAAGAATTTTTGCTAATTCTATTAAGTGCTTAACTTTTTTTAGTTTTTAAATAAAATATTAATATGATATCCAATTATCCAGCTATGTAAGTCAAATACCATGTAGCTTAAAGGGGAGCGGCATATGCAAAAATTATGGAGAGAGGTAGTAGAGAAATTATATAGAGGGAGGAAATGATGTGGCTACATTCACTAGTATAGAGAGAGAGAAAGGGTCGTCAATTGTGGTGACCCATCCCAACGTTTGGGCTGATATGAGGTGGTGCAACAAAACGGCTGGATATTACACAGTCGTTATGGTTTGCCTCATGCTGCCTTTGTTGGAGGGCATTCCTAAAAGGATCGTTGCATGGGCTACATGCAACTGGAAAGGGGATGGGCTACTCATGCACAAAAAGAAGGATGGGAACTAAGAGTGGGTTGTTGAGAGAAATATCCTTTCTCGACCACGCACAACAATATCGGAATAAAAAGAGAGTGAGAAAAAGATGTAATCCACAACATAAATTTACTTGGCTCCTTCTTGGTACGTTTATAGATTTACACCAATCCACTATGTTTAGAAGGGAAAAGATTAAAAAAAAAAATCAAAGAAGCAACTCTCAATACAATGACAGCTCTCTCTCTCACAACAAAATATACATTACCTTATAAGAAATTGTCCTCTGAACCCACAAAAGTGCTAGCTGGATGAACAATACACCTATGTTGATTGGGCTCTGTAGATCCTAACGTGGGTGAAATCCAAGTTGTTCCTTGACACGGCTAAAATCCAAGCTGTTAATTTATAATAATGCAGATTTTCGAATTTCATGATACCTCTTGTATATATTGAAAGTCTCATTTAATGCCTCATAAAATCTCTTTGCTCCTTATATACAGTATAGATTCAAATGTATTCTTTTTGGTAATATCCAGATGTTTATCTGTAATTTAATATCCAACCTGTGTTAGATCTGTTTACAACCACCTTAACTGTACTCGGTGGCCCTTGCAATGCCTGAAGGCCTTCTTTATTAAACGGCCAAGAAAATGTCTCAGACCTCAGCTTGATGTGTGGGGTCTAGACCAAATCATCTCTTAGTAAAAATCCTGCTATCCTGAATATAGTGTAAAAAGCTCACAAGATGTTTTGTAGGTGTTGGCTGTGGTTCGAGGGGATCGATTTGCGGCAGGTCTAAATGGTGAATTCATTTGATGGCATTAGTTAGATGGTTCAGATCTGAATTCCCATAAAACTAGAAAGACACTTCGACAGAGCTCAGTTGTGAGATTTTATATATCTGTTTTCTTCTTCTTCTTCCTACTTTTTTTTTTTTTGGGATTTTTATAAAATAATACCCACTTACTCAGAATTCTCATTCCACTGCCTTTTTTACTGGTGCACGTTCAATCACCGCTATTTCCTGTCATGTGGTTCACCTGAGATTTGGATCTGTCTCATTTTTGGGCTAATGCCCTAAACTGAGCTGGCAAAATGGATGAACAGCGTGGATAAAGCACATATATTATGATGGGGCCCACAGCCGAGGGGTCACTACCGAATCCGAGTCCCATGAGGAGGATCTGATAGTATAAATACCCTGCACTACGGAATAGGATGGCCCACCGTCCATACAATCATGCACTGTGTTTGTTGAATGTGACTGCTGTAAATTCCTTTTAGCCTATCATTTCTTTTCTAGAAGATGCATGATGAGCAGATCACCTGAGTATTGGGCTAGGGAATTAACACAATGGCCATAAATAATGAGTGGTATTCTAGATCTCTTCACGTGTAATTAACCATAATCTTAAAAAAAATGGGTACTTCTCTCTGTTTAGTGATAAAATGATGTGGTGAGCGTGTCATAAAATGATATAGGAGCATTAACGGGCCAGGTTAGGGCCGGGCCAAGAAAGCCCAGTCCACATTGTTTATGTTGGTTCAAATCCAGCCCAGGCCTGTGATGGGCCAAAAGAGTCTAGCCCGAGCTTTGACTTTATATGTTTGTGCTGGGCCCCAGCTGGAGCCCGAAGTAGAGAGATGGAGGAGCTCCTATTTCATGGCATGGAAGAAAGAGACAGAGGAGGAAAAGAGCAGAAGAAAGGTAGAAAAGGAACCTTTTCCAGTTGGGGGTTGCTGGCAGGCAGGGCTGTCAACGGGCCGTGCCTGGGGTAGGTCTTGGCTTGGATTTTGAACCATTTCGGGCTGGACCGTTGGGCAGAGCTTATTCAAAATTGTAAATTTTCAGGCCCGATGCTAGCCCATTGACACCTCTACTGGTAGGGCACATTATAAGTTCTATATTACAAAATTTCCCTTGAAATTTAATAGGCTGGACCGACGGGCACGGTCCATATCTGGCCTGACTGCAAAATGGGCTTGAGTTTTAAGACCGGGCCTGCTCATCGGGCCATACCCCAGCCCAAGTCCAGCCCTAGACTGGTCATGTCCAAAAGCCTGATGGCCGACCAGGCCTATTTAGGGCTGAAAGTTGGGCGGGTTCAACCCGACCGACCCGTGACCGACCCGACATTGGGTTGGGCTCGAGCAGGATATATTGGGTCCGATCTCGAGCTTGGGCTATACAAACACCAACCCGATAAAACTTGGGTTGGTCTCGGGTTGAGGTCTCGGGTTGCCCGACCCAACCCGAACCCGATCAATATATTAGTTACTTATAAATTATAATTGAATGTGGATCGTTTGTGTCATAGTCACACTAGTGATGTCGGGTCTCATTTGTCCACGTCATTTTTAAGTACTCAAGCTAACAAGATATGCTGAATTTCTCTCTCCCAAATAGATTGCATGCTATGCTACATGACTTTTAAAGGAGTAGTTGTCCTATATTTTAGCTTATTTTTTTAAAGAAAAAAAGGAAGTTTTTTATGATGAATAATTACATATATAATTAATAAAATTATAAATACGAAAAATTAGTCCTATATTAAAATATAATAAACTAATGTAATAATGAAAATATTAGCACTTATATCAACCCGATCGAGCCCGCTTGGGTTGGGCTTGGGTTGAGAATTCCCAACCCGAGATTGGGTTAAGTTGGGTTAAGGTTGAGGTATAGGAACCTTGGGTTGAGTTAAGGTTGAGCACCAACCCGACCCAACCGGCCAGACTTTCAGCCCTAGGCCAATTGACAGCTCTAGGTAAGCGTAAGAAACCTTCGCTGACGTAATTGCATTGCATCGTCCTACTCTTATCCTGCTAAAGTATAAAAATCAGCGCAACAAGAAGCTGAACTGTACTCTTAAGGAGATCAAAGTTATATGAGCCCCACAATGATGTATTTATTATATCCACACTGTTCATCAATTTTTCGAGATCATTTTAGAGCATTAGCCAAAAAATGAATCATATCCAAAGCTCAAGTGGACCACACCAAAAATAGCAGAGGGGATAATGATTTTCACCGTTAAAAATTTCGTAGGGCCATCTTAACGTTTATTTTCCATTCAATCTGTTCATAAGGTCACAAATACCTATATGAAGAGGAAAAACAAATTTCATGTTGATCCAAGTCTTAGGACGAGCTCGCCAAATGGATGGACCGTTTGGATATAACAAATACCTGAGGATGGGACCCACGGAACTTGCTGACGTCAATACACCATTTATATAGCTGGTGTGTGGTACACTAGCCAATCCGCTTCCCCTATTAAGGGTTCGTTTCCTTGACACAACTTTCTGGAAAACAATGCAAGGCGAATTTTCTGCACAATTATTGTTGGCCTGGCGTTGTTTGCCGACCACACCGTACCTACGCTGAGTGGCGTAAATGGTCATTTCCATTCTCATTTCTCACTCTTCTAAACTGAAATTTAGCCAATTTTTGGGGGTTTGGTCTCCAAAATAAGATTTTGAACTGAAATTTAGTTAATTCTTGGGCTGCCATCAAGGGTTCAAATGAGGGCCCCACCTGATATCACATTCCAGATTATACTTAGTCCTGAAAGTTGGACAACAAGGTATCCCTAAAAATATCTTAAAGTGGAACCCAAAACCATGTAAAGATTGGGCTATAAGGAACATTGTTAGAGACCAATGTTGGGGGCATGACTAAACACTATGGTGAACCCTTCTTTGATCAGCAAGGTGGGCCCCACACATGGAATCTGAGCCCCAATAATGGGCTCTAAATTCAGTAAAAAGAAAAAGAAGAGTGAAATGAAATGAAAATGGAGGGGAAAGTACACCCACCTTAAGGTTGACCAGTTGCGACAATTCAAAGCTTCATTTTCTTCCACGGAGGTCGATAATGGGAAATACTCTTTCATGTGTGAAGATTTGGGGACTAAGGTGTCGTTTTCTAGAGCATTAGTTGGCAGGCAAGTCCAACCATTGACATACTCCCCACCGACCCCTTTTCCTCCATGTTTATCTCTCGTGCAAGATGAGAAAAATCCTACCCTTTATTTTGTAATGTAAGTATGGTACTTTTGGGTATAGAAATATACAATGTACGCTCTTATGGGAAGATCCGATCCCTTTATAATTCCGAGGGTCGACGTCATCGAACAGGAAACTACTCAATACGACGCCCACGACTGAAAGATTTACCGATGAGTCGCCAAGGCGCCTCGGCCCTGAGACTAATGACCAGGAGGAAACTCAACCAATAAAGTAGGCCCGATGCTTTGCCTCGGACCTCGTGAAAGAATGAAATGCATGACTAGCGAGAGGTTGTTCGCCAGCTCGGCTCGGACCGTAAACATGGCCACTGTTCGATGAAGACATGTAATCACTCTGACTGTGGCCTCATCTGCCGACAGGGCCGAGCCGAATCCGGATCCCAAAGTGAGCGCTCCATGAGCTAAGCTTAGAAACTACCATAAGTAGACGTGGCCGGTTACGTCGCTCGCATATATGCATGATACGCATAATATCTTACACGATCCTTGAATTGCACACAGTATCCCCACGATCCGAAAATCCCACTGATTGAGTAAATCGTGCTGAGATTGACGGATCTCGACCGTCCGACATACAGGTATAAATGCCAAAAGACCATATTGCTACATGTACGCAATATCTCGCACTCTCCCTCTACTCTTCAACTTAGACCCCAATTTCCTTGACCTGACTTAGGCATCGGAGGGTCCCCCGGTTTAGCTAGGGTCTCCTTTGCTCACCTTATGTGCAGGACCAGGGTCCATCCGAGGAGCATCACAAGGAGTGGAGGGTGATCCAGATTTCAACCTCAACATACGCCACACATCTTCAAGCCTCACCTAATACTACCGATATGGGACTATGGTAGTTCTCATCACATTTATCGAAGTGAGACTAAGCATGATCACAAATATCAGTACTTCGAACCACATATATCTTGATAATTAGGTGTGTGGTATGAAAATTGTCATTCCAAATGTGGCCATGTATACAGATTTTTAAATAGTTCTACTTTCTCTTTTAAGAGATGCCCTGTACCTCAAAAGAACATTGAAATATTTTATTTATTTACTTTAATCATGCCCATGAAACAATACCAGAGGAATGAAAACCATATTGTTATAAATTGAATTGTCAATTGTATTGGATAGATTGAAATGTGTATATAACAAGAGTAATTGTATTCTTCCACTAATGAAATGCATCTTTAATGCTAACCAATCCTGCACTATTCACCAATTCCTTGAATGACTTGTGAGGTAAGCTTTTAGCTTGTGGGTCTACAACCATCAGCTTTGTGTTGACGAGTTCCATAAATACTAAATGATCCTTAATCCTCCTCTTTACAAGTAGAAACTTTATGTCTATGTGCTTGACTTAGACAAAATTTTGTTCTTGTTAACAAACACCACTTAGTATTACATAGTAGATTCTCAGTGGCTTTGGAATTGAGTCCATAATTTGAAGCCCTAAGATAAAGTTTTGTAGCCATATTAGTCTACCACACAGCTTTGTAACAGACAATAAATTTCACATTCATGGTGGATGAAGTTGTAGGTATTAGCTTTGCACTCTTCCACGAAATAGCTTCACTGGCTATCATGAAAATAATCATGAAGTGGATTTCCTGCTATCAAGTCACCTAAGGTAGCTTGGTTTTGTATATCTAGTAAGCTCTAATTGATCCATCCATCTGTATGCGAGTATGAACTCCTTCATCCTTCGCAAATACCACATTACATTCTTTGTTGCTTTCCAATCATTTATTCCTAAATTCGACATGTATTTCCCAACCATTCCAACTGCAAATGCTATATTAGGTCGAGTGGAGACCTATGTATACATAACGCATCCCATTGTAGATGCATATGGGATATCTTACATTTCTTTCTTTTTAATATCATTCTTAGATATTGTAGGAAGCTAAACTTGTCACCCCTGATGGCATATCCCTCACCTAGTGCACAATTATACATGTTATATTTGGTAAGTATCTTTTTAATGTAGGTTTCTTGGGACAATCCCAAAATATCTCTTGAACTGTCATGATATCTTAATGAAAAAAATGATTAGGATTTAACTGGTTTCGGGAGATGTAAGAATAATTATTACAAGAAGGATTTTATGCTCACATTAGCAATTATCCCATTGCTCAAAGTATAAACACATGCTTAACTTTATCCAATTGATGGGGTGGTCAACTAAATTCTCCAGGATGATAGGCCTAAATATTAAACTTGAGTGTGGAACTCAGTTCATCATTGCAATTACTGATTTGGATCAAGAGCATAATATACACGGGCTTCTCACAACATGAGGTTAGTTGAGTGTTGATAATGCAGACTCAAACGGTCAAACACCTTTGTGGCAAGTTGGTCCCTTTTTTCTCATGTTATTAACACGATCCATCTCATCTTGTTTGGCTCTAACTAGATTGTGAGCTCCTTTAGGTTAAAATGATATTTTTTGAGACAAAAATTATCTTAATAATCCTTAATGTATGACATGTCTGTCATGCCATTTGACAAACACATGGACAAAAGGCTATAATGGAGAGTTCAAACTAGATTGGAATAACAACTGGCAAGCATGATGTGGAATAGAACAGGGATTGATTATGGCCGTTGAATTGGAAATGATTTTGGGCTTACTATTTAATAATTTCTGTTGATGACTTAAACAACATTCCAAATATGGTGACAATTCTTAATTGTAATCGTTGATCGATCAAAATGGGTGACTACATCATTGTCATATTCCTTAATCGGCAATTGCATTTGTAGGATAGTCACATCAAACAACCTAGATCAATTAAAATGGAATCTCAAATTGCAGTCCTCAACTAATCCCTCCATATGCACAATGGCGTAAAAGGAGATATGATCATAACCATTGATCAACGTGTCTATGCTAACATCATAAGATTAGGGAGGAACAAAAGGAAATGGAAGATTTACATGATTAGAAATCCATCATGATATTCTACTTCATGACCCAGATGTGGATGACTCTGGTACCAAATGTAAGTTCGATTTGATTCATTGTATCCTCAATTGTGGAGATAAAGATGGATATCAAGATTCATACAAGTGCTGATAGCCATTAGCATTACTGCTCGGGGCTTAATGGAGAAAACGATCGGTTATAACAATTCGGACCTTCCTTTTTTTGGGGGACCGTAGAAGCACACAAAGATGAATCAAGTGAAGTAATCCAATCGCACCAATCAAGCATAAAGAGAGCATAGCGATTTTAACGTCGAAAAACCATTGCGGGAAAAAATCACTTTACAAAGTGACATATATTTACTATAAAAGCAGAAATTACAAGAGTTTAGAGAATACTCGATCCGAACAACCTCGAATCAACCTCAAGCTACACCCTTGAAACCCTAAAATGAATTGGAAAAGCTCTAGAATACCCCAATCCCGATTACACCCCTATATGTGGCCTTAGGAAGAATCACAATCGGAATCGAAAATAAATTTACACCCCTATATGTGGCCTTAGGAAGAATCACAATCGGAATCGAAAATAAATCCCGCAGATTCACAACTCTGCGATACACTCGATGACACCTTTGATGGGACTTCGTTGTTATCAACAGTCACTGTCAATGGCATCGAACCCACTTTAATGTCATTAAAATAAAACTAAAACAGTCCAGAGACAAATCCTGGAAATCTTGGTTCCTTCGATTGCACTTTGATGAGTTTTCGATGACATTGAAGCTTGGTTCAATAGCATCGAAAAGCCACCCAATAAGTCCAGCAAATGATAGGATCGAGCAACCGTTCAATGGCATCGATAGACTCTCTCTCTCTCTCTCTCTCTATATATATATATATATATATATATATATATATATATATATATATCACATACACACATGCTAGTGGAATTTCACCACTTATGGGTACTCGAACCCTTGACCGGGTCTTGAAACTCCTGAGAGTCTACCACCCGAGCAAGAGTAAGGACCCAAATATATTTAAGATATTAAAAACAACATCCACCTCTCCCACATAGGTTTATGATATGAAATGCTCATTCACATATGAAGATTTGAGGACCAATGTGCCTTTTCACGGAGCATTAGTCAGTAGACAAGTCTTACCTGTCCATGGACTTGTGGCATCTATTTTGTCCACGCCTCTCTGATGCAAATGATGCAAGAGGGAGAAAAATCCTAGTTTCTCTTTTGCAATGTAAGTATAGTGCTTTGGGATATAGAAATATACTGTGCATGTCACACATCTTCAGGCCTCACCTGATTCCCATTCTAGTAATCCAAACCATTCAATCCATTGCTCAGTAAGCCAATGCCATGTGTAGCACACAATTCCAATAAATAGTACATCCTCTTAAAAAGATATGGGTGGCTATGTTGATTGCCTTTTTGATACGAATTATATATTCTCATAAGAAATGGCTAACAACTAGGAATATATCAACATTTCTGATATGCCTTCTTGGTGCTAGTTAGAAGAAATTTCCGTAATGTTCTGAGTAAATGATTGCTAATTCTCACACTGGTAAACATGTGCCTCTTCTCCGAATTCTATGGTATTTATAATGCTAGTTAGGAGGGGAACCTTCCATAACCACTAGGAAAGTAAGCTTTCAAAGTATATAGCCGTTTTTCTGTTGTGCTTGGCCAAGCTGCACATCACAGGGAAAAAAAGATATTTTAGTGGAATGGTACCAAAAGTCTACAGATGGATCACTAAAGTCAGGTCACATGGCGTCAGCTAGGTCGAGTTAAAGTTACTTGAGCACAAGTCCAATTCAAATTGATTGGGCTCATGCATGTGAGGCCCACGCCCTGACCAGGGTCCAAGCTCAGCCCAAAGCTGGGTTAGGCTCATTGGGTCGGGTAGGCTACTGGGGCCATTGCTACCCTTAGCCAAATTTGGCCCAGGACAGAAATAGAGGGCCCGGCTACTGAACGGCTGGATTTCATGCTCAAGTTCCACGAGACTGCAACTACACCCACGAATGGGATGATTGGAATCCTATCTGAACTTCAAAATATTCCTGTGCCTGGCCCACATGATCTCCAGCTGGGCCCAAACAATATGAAACAAATGACCAATTAAGAGAAATCGGACGGTGCTGATTACCTCAGGCCATCTCATCTCACACATGTGACTTCTCTCTACGTGTGGGATAAGTGCAATGAACAAATGCATTTAGTATTTCTGAGACACAAGACCTGGCCCAGAAATCAGTCTGGCCTACCTTTTGGAGGGCTACATATGTTTGTTTGAGGTCTCAGGTCCAACCAGTTGGACCATAAGTTATGGTCCACCCAGCGGTTAATTCCCAACATTTTGGGTGAATATAAAATCCAACCCTCAATTGGTTGGTCGGTGTTATACCCGGGTAACATCTTAGTGGGAGTTACCCTTACCGTGGGGCCCACCTTAATGATGTGTTGTATATCCACGCCGTCCATCTGTTTTTCCAGCCCTTATTAGTGCGTTTTCCAAAAAAAAAAAACAACTAAGCTTATCCAAATGTCAGGTGGACCACACCACAGGAAACATTTGTGATTTAAAAACCACCATTAAAAACTTCCTAGGGTCCACATTAATGCGTGCTTATTTGTCACGCCCTAGACTCGGTGATGTAGAGCGGGTCGCTGACAGTTTCATCGCCAAGATGGATCAGAAAAGGCCCGGTCGACGACAAAAGTGATCCAGACCGTCGGATCTTAGATCGAGCATATCTCGCAATCCCGAATGAGTTAGCTGATGTAAAATATATGATTTTGGGGTAGAGCGAGCTACTTTAGCCAACCAACCCCACTACGCCAGGTTACGCAACCCAGAATTGCGAAAAACCCTTAGATCGACGGTCGTTTCCCAGTTTTAATTTCGTTTTTACTATAAATAGTAAGTTTTAGTTTGATTATAACTCTTCATCCGTCGGGCTTTAGGAGTTGCGTCCAACGTGAAAAGAGCTTAGAATAATTAGGGGAACGGTTTGGTGAAGCCACATAGGACACTTACTATTTTTGGCCAAAAACCTTGCGCACTAGTAGACATCACGACTGTCTATAAATAGTAAGTTTACTATTTATAGTAAGTCGCGGATTCTAGGAGTTTTAGTTGTAGTTTAATTCTAATTTCTTTCCCATTGCTTGGTACCCCTATTTAAAGGGTTGTGAACTCGTCTTTAGTGATCAATTAATCAATTTCAAATTTCTTAGAATTTCTTTCTATTTTCTGATTTCTTTCCTCGTGGATTCGAGAAGTCTCTGTGAGGAGTCCAGAGAAGCTCCGTAGATTAGGAGTAGTTATCCTCATCACGTTCATCCCTGCGTCACTCGGTAATCAAACTCACAAGGAATCCGATAGCCGGTTCCGGCCGCGACAGCCTCAATAGTACCCCATTCTCGGCTCCTGAGGCAAGTTTCGATCCTGGAATCCCATAAGGAGGATTTCCATAACCGTAAAACCATTTCCAATACGAGCATACCCAAGATCACAACAAGTAAATATAAAAAATAACAAAGGGACACATTACAAAATTCACTATAAATTTGAATTTTACAGTTACATAAGGTTCAAAAGGACATACATAAGATAATAGAATAAAGAGGGAAAGGTCTGCAATACTGGGGTCCTCAGTTCAACTCTAATCCAAGCTCAGTTACTACGACGCCGGCCTAAAATCTCCTACACGCATCAATCATACATAAGCTTATAGAAAGCTTAGAGGGTGGTGAAAGTGTGTGACAATGGTGCGCAGAAGAATAACAGGAGATACAGAAAGAGAACATGATCAATGACATATCACTAGTCTTACCGAGGCTTTTCATGAATACAATGCAATGAGTACTGAGCGCCATACCAAGGCGATGCATAAAGGGGCTTATACAGCTAATGGGAATGCAATGTGAAGTGATGTCAGTGCTCATATCTAAACCACATATCAAGTACATTTCCATCATAAGGAAATCACCGGGGTCTAGTAAACTGCTAGATGATTGCCGCTCTTCAGACCCGCACAGTCAAACGAGCGTAAGAGACCTCACTACTCGCCTGTGGATAGCCAATAACCAACAAGACTCGATGACAGCGGACCCATTTATGACCTATTCAGACTCAGCCTAGCAATGCCTTTTTACGCCAGGAGGGTAAGGCCACACCCCTATCCAACCGACTATACGACAGTGAGAGTCACGACCTAACGGTGTAAGGCCCTCTTGCGCTCATAGTTTTCACTCGGTCACGGCATTGGGGCAGATCCTTGGTACCATGGAAGTTTTGAGAATTTCACTTAGGGCCTGTTTGGATTCGTGTATAGTATTGTATTGTATTGTATTTGGGTACTGCTCATGTATGCATTGGACGGTTTTCAGAATACATCCAAATTAAGTAAATATTAATCAATGTTTGGATTGGAGGTATTGGTTGGTATGGTATACAATACCTTATACAGATCAATGTTTGGATATGAGGTATTAAAACTTGGTACTGTACAATCATACAAATTTCAACTCTACTGGTACGGACGGTCAACCCACGTTTGGGTAGCAATGGAAATAGATTGGCGTCCCCTGACACCAGCCAATGGCTGGTGGTCGTTGCTCTGTGGGGCCCAAAACTTTGTATTGATTTCATCCATTCCGTCCATCTGTTTTGGATCAAGCAGATTTTTGTTTTGTCCCTTCATCTGGGCCAGTATGACCTAATCAACAGAGTGGATGTAAAATAAACAGCACAATGGGCCTTAGGAGGATTTTAATGGTAGATAACCAATCACTATTTTTTCATGTGGTGTGGTCCACTTGAGATTTATATACCTCAGTATTTTTGGGATCAAGCCCTAAAATGAACTTAAAAAATGGATGAATCCAATGGATGAAACATATACATCATGGTGGGGCCCACAGAGCACCGACCACCAGCCCCATCTTAAAAGAAACACCCATCTCAAAAGAATGCTAAAAAAACCTCAATCTCCACATCGCCACTCCAACAAATCAAACAAAAACAAGGAAAAAAAATCCTTCAAATAGGAAAAAAATCAATAAACCCAACTCTCAAAAAAAAAAAAATTAATAAAAAAAAAATCATCAAAATCAAATCCACCCAAACCAATAATAAAAAAGAAAAATAAAACTTTCCAGAAAAATAAAACTTACATGAATTCAATTCAAATCAGATGAAACCCACGACCGAAATCACAACAACTCTCAAAACAAGAGCTTATCAAATGGAAAGAAGAAGAAGAAGAAGAAGAAGAAGAAGAAGAAAGAAAGAGAAGATCTTCTGTACCTGGAATTGAAGTATTGAATCAATTACTTTACACGATTTCTGGTGAGAAAATCATGATATCAGATCATTTCATGGATTTCAGACAAGACCCATATGAGGAGAATCATGAGAAGTGCGGATTTTAACAGTTCTCAGGTCCAAATCTTCCTGGCTTTCATGCAAAAAAAAAAAGCTAAAAAAAAGAAAAGAGCATCCCAACTGAAAAAGCAGAGAGGAGAGAGAGTGGGCCAAAGTCTTTTGTTTTTTTAGTTTTTGGAATAAGAATAAACAGCCTCTGGAGTTTTGGAAAACTTGTCCGCTGCATACAGCGCAATGAAGACTGCAGTATTGATAGACTATTTACATCCTGACAATACTCTACCGCCTTTTGAAATTTTTGGCTCGCGGCTGAATTCGCGCGCATGGGATTCAATTCCTATTCACTCTAATTCAAACATAGTAAATGTCACATCATACCATCTAATACCATACAATACAACCGAAAACGCGTATCCAAACAGGCCCTTATGGGCATCCTATGCACTCAATATACTCAAGTAACATTCTTGGTGTCCACACATACGGCCATCCACGAAAGTCCTTGTGGAGGCAAGGCTTTGATGAAGCAAGAGCAGTATTATAATGAAATGCGATGACAATGCATGAGACACACATACAGATCATGCACTAGTTTCAAGCACTCGATGAGCACAAGGGGAGAAACTCCATCCCTCTATCATATCAACCCAATGACCATACACAAATGCAATCCATTCATGTAAATGATGCATATGAGTCATAAGGGAGTAAGTGTGCTACTAGGCGATGATGACGTGAAAACATATCCCTCCTTCCCAAGGAGGGATTAGGTCTAGATATATAGACAGGTACTCTAAGGAGAAATCCTCCAGTGGGGGCCCAATACTTTGGAGTAGCCCACATGCTAAAAGTGTCATAAAGGCCCAAGGAAGAAGATGTCCTAATAAGGGTCCTAGGTGGGCTTTCAACCACCTATAACAACCTATGGGCCTACCTTAGGGCCACCAAGGAGGACATCCAACCTCAACTGGGTCCCAAAAGGTAGCCCGCTACTACTCAACCGAATCAAGGCCCAAGGCCCAAACAACCCGTGGGCCTAGTGGGCAATATACATGACCCAATACACAGGCAATATAGTGGGTCCTCAAGCAAGGTTTGGGCCTAACCATAAAAGTCACAAATCCACGTATTGTGGTGAGCCTAATGGGCAGCCCGGTAACCCAACCATATGGGCAAATTCTTATGTTTGAGACAAGTGAATTGAGCCTTACCTCTTAGCCTAAGTATGTAGTTAATTTATTGGGCAATCAAGGGCCCAACTACTTGTGTATTTTAGCCCATCTACCCATTACAATGGTATGGTGAAAACATAGGCCCAAAGGAGGCTAACTTCGAAGATCCAAGACGAGTAGGCCTACTAAGGCCAATCAATACTATACATATAGGTCCAAATAAAGTTTAATAGAGGTGGGCCTTCAAGCATACATAAATGAGGCCCAAGGACATATTAGAAGAAGGCAATCTCAAGTGCATAATCCACCCTTAATCTGGTAGGCCATGCTGCCCCAAAACAAACCATTAGGGGTGGCCAATTTGGGCCTTTTGTTAAAATTTTAGCCTACCCAATAATCTGGGCCTGTTGGGGCCCAATAAAAATCATAAAGGGGTAAGTATAAATCCCCTGGTGGCCCACATATGCTTCTATGGGTCCCACCTGATGAAAGGACTGAATTAAACACATAAATAGGTGGACCATGCTGCTGGGCTGAAAGTCTAGCAGTGGTCCAATGGGCCTGGACGTCCTAAGGGTAGACGGTCCTATGAGCCTTGGTAATTGGCCCATAACTCATCCAATTGGGACCCTAAATGGATGCCACTGGGGGGGGGGGGGATGATCATGCCCCACTTTGATGAATGGTGGGACACAAAATACATCGAGGTGGGACCACAAGGTAGCCTGGACGGCCAGCCAAGGCTGGACGCCCCAGCCTGGGCGTCCCAGCTTGGTGGGCCACTCCAGGCCGCACCACGGATGGTACATGGGCCCATTGGCCCTGAAAATTTGCAGAATGGTCCTTCCATGGGTGGGCAACACGTCTACAAAATTTCATGATTTTTGGATAATCAGAAGTATTTTAATTAAATTTAGGAATACAATCTGTCCAGAAATTCTACTAAGTATAGAATTCTAGATAGACCATGATTGAGCACCCAATGGGGTGGCCCCTGGATGTCCAAAAATTGAGAAAATTGAATTTAAACTTTTCCACATATATGTAGTACAAGGTGGGGTCCACCAAAGTGGCCCAACTGATCAAAAGCTATTTTATAATTTTAATTTTCTAAATTGCAACCTTGCTGGAATTGCGGCAGAAAACTCAGCAAATACTTATATTGGCCCACCCTTTTGGGGACCCAAATGAGGTCATTTGGGGCTGGAATTTGGTATGCTCATAGATGAGATATACATCTTCAAAACTCATATTTCACTTGGTATAAAATTCCCCACCAAGAGCCCCAAATCTTAACCTTAAGTTGGCCCAAAATCAGTTCAGACAGATTTGGACAGTAACATGTAATTAAAAGAAATTAAATATAGACATCATCTAAGATGAGATTTAACCCTAAAAAATTATGTTGTGGACCACCCCAGTGGGCCCCACAAATATCTAGACCTTTTCCATCATCAAAAACCTCTTGCCCCATTTAGGTGGATTTTGGGGCCACATGTCTAAGGATGGACCGCCATGGACTTCCAACCTCCATAGATGGTCTGGATTTTTGTTGGTCCACGAGGTGGGCCATACATGCATGATCAGAATGCTAGCATCAAAAAAAATAAAGGATCGGCCATAAGAGGAGGGGCTCCGCCACATTGAGGCCCTCCCCTTCATCAATCATACCACACATTTCATTAATTTATATGATACAACATAGATCAAACACATGCATGGCCTATAATCATAATGGATGGTTGGGATGCCATCCCAACATGATGTTAAGTTCTAGATGACCTTAGAATGGTGTAGATCAAGAGACGCATCGTGATGGGGTCCATGGAGAATGACCCCATCATGGAACAATGCATGCATGTAGGATGGGCCAAGGGCCACATCCAAGGGATCAAATGGGATCCTCACCATGGATTGGTGGGTCCCACATATTTCATTCATGAAGAAATATGAAGATCAATGGATAAAAAAGAAATCAGCAAGTTATAGTCACCCACATTCAAGCCAAGCTCTCAACCTTTCACACCATGTAGATCTTGGTCCAAGGAAGAGGGTTTGATGGTTAAGATGAGTTTTTAAGGGTCGGATTGGAGGGATTTTAGAGCTTTGAGGGCTAGAGAAATGGAGAAATATGGGACGTTGGGAGAGGGATTTGCTAGAATGGAGAGAAAATGAGAAGGTGGAAGAGATAAAGAGAGAGAGAGAGAGTAATGATTTTTTTGTAAGAGAAAGTAATAAGTACCCTATGGGAGGAGAAACCAAAGTGATAGGTTAGGTTAGGCTTTGGTGGTGTGTGTGGTTGGGTAGTGTTAGCTATAAAATTTTAAGTGGTGTGTGTAGTGTTGCATTGGAACTTGTGCCAAGAGTAGGGTCACATGCACTACCCTAGGTGGGCCACATGATTAAGGGTCATAAAATAAAATGTTTATAACTTATGATCTATATATCGGATGTACGTACAAGACGCGTCGTCGGAACCGCAACGACGATGCGAACAAGATGGCATAGGTCTTGGGCCGATCCGAGTTGAGTCAATGTGACTGGACTTAAGGATGACCGTAAATACTATCCAAGGGTCGCGGGTCGCCGGGATTTGACCGATAGGACCTCGGGACCAAGAGAAATAAAATGCATACCTACACATACACATGCACACATAGGAACTTGGGTCGGGTCTTACATTATTTTCCATCTAACCCTTTGATAAGGTTAATCAGACCTGGATGTTGGGAAAAATATAAAGATCAACTCGATCCAAAACTTTTGTGGGCCACAAAAGCTTTTAATGGTCATTCGCCACTATTGATGTAAAAATCTGGATCGCCTTCCTCCGAGCTTCGAGCACCTGCACAGGAAGAAGACAAACGAGACCTTGGATAGAGTAGGGGACCCTCCAATGCCAAAGTTGGGCCAGGAATCTGAGTCTAGTCGTGTAGAGGGAGTTTTGGGCGAGAGATTTTGTGTACATGTTCATGTAGGCGGGTCACTTATTTATAATGTCCACAAGACGTGATGGTTCGTCATCTTAGGCACGATCTTAGCCATAAGGCGAGACGTGCATGAGCGGTGACATTGTCTGTTATCCTAAGATCGTGCATTGGGTGGTTATTGTTATCGTGTGTTACTGGAATGGATTCAGTACCAAGCTTAGTTTGGGCTGAACTCCATTGGTCGACTAAGGACAGCCCGAGCTGAGCTTATCTGGTCCGAGTTTCACTGGTCGACCGAGGATGATTCGAACCAAGCTTGTTTGAACCGAGCTCCATTGGTTGGTTGAGGACGGCTCGGACCACGCCTGTCCGGATCGTCCAGTATGGATTATGGCTCGGGCTCGGTTCTTCGTTAGGTCTGCTCATCCTTGATGATGTCTTAATTTTACTGAACCACTCGGTCCTAGACGGGTGACTCCAAACAGGAGCTCGGGATCATGAAAGGTCCAGTGCTATCATCGAGGGGCCCGGACACCGGCTTTGTACCATTTTCTCCAAGTACAATCTTGCCCAACTTACCTGGGAGTGGTCGGACTATATATATTTTCCATAACAACCACTATTTTCTGTGGTGTGTTCCACCTGAGATTATGATTTGCTTCATATTTGGGATCACGTTCTAAAATAATTTGAGAAAACAGATTGACAGCGTGGATATACAAAAGAATTCATTATACAAAAAATTCATCAAGGTGGCCCCACACGGTAAGGGTAACACCCACGAAGTTGTTCGCTGCGGCTTCAGTGGATCCCCGGATCCATTGAGGTGGGTGGGTGGGTGGGACCCTTGGCTGTCGGGCTCACAGTGATGTATTTGAATTAAATCCATACCGTCCAACCATTTTGACATGGCATGATCCCAAAAATGAAGCTGACCTAAATCTTAAGTGGACCACACCACAGGAAACAATCGTTATTGAATCCTTACCATTAAACACATGTAGATTCCACCAGAATATTTATCTTCCATCCAACCTGTTAATAAGATCATAGAGACCTAGATGAAGAAACCACACAAAGAAGTTTGTAGCCCATAAGAAGTTTTTAATGGTCAATTACCATGGTTTCCTGTACTATGGTCCAGCTGAGATTTGGATCTGCTTCATTTTTTGGTTTATGCCCTTAAATGAGTTTTCAATCAGAATACGGATTGACGGCAAGGATTTAGTCACTTACATCGTGGTGGGCCCCACAGTCAGGGGTCCCACCCTAGGTTGTTACCCGCATAATACCTAATCCGCTCCTCTACTTATCAGGTGGGCCACACCATAGATAATAATATCTGATAATAATATCCAGCCATTGGTAAATAGAAAAATATAAGTGCAGTCTACTCCGCGAGTGTGGATGTGGGAAGATTAGATGTCGCATTCACAGTACAGGTTGGAAGTTATCCGGTTTGGATTTGAGAGCTTTTAATCATTTTGCCTTTATTTGTTTTTCCTCGTTTTGTTCTTTCCACGTCAGAATCCATTTTCTAATGAGGCAGGATTTGTAACTACAAAGGCTTTTAGGTTAGGATTAACCTACAACAACATGTGTAGGGCCCACTGGCATGTATTCATGAAATCCAATCTGTTCATTTGCGTGCCCCCTCATTATCTCCCTTCCACATAAAAATCAGGCCGTTCCAAAAATCCATTGGTCATCACCATTAAAACCATGCTTAAAATCTTTAAAATCACATGGTGTGGTCCACTTTAGTTTTGGAATGGCTAATTTTTGGGTTGTCCATTCATCTTGAAGGAAGGCTTCTTTTGAATGAATTGGATTGCATATAAAAAACGTAATGGACCCCACACAACCTATAGAAAGTTTTTAATCGTGGGTGTCCACATCTCAACCATTCCTTACATTGTGGCTCAACTGATTTTTGGATCTACCTAATTTTTTCTTGCTTACAAGAAAAACAAGGGCTAACACATGATGGATGGATGAGATGTCATGCGAACATTAAGATGGACACCACATGCTGCTTTGGAGGCTATGCTTAGCCTACAAAGGTTTGCTGGTAGACTACCTCTTTTCTCGTACATGGGCCCACCTGAATTTTCCCTTCAAAATTCAAACCATGAGCCCCAATCCCAATACCTTTTCACACCCAAAATAAAAAAAAATAAAAGTACAGGTCTATTCGGCTCAGATTTTTGCCAAAACAATGGGCTTTAAAGCGGTTTACAAAACCACCCTTGTTTCCATCAACGTGGGCATAAAGAGGACGAGCTTTTCGCTTGCAGTGAAAGATTGAGTGGTGGTGGAATGAAAGGTTATCTGTCGGAGGCTCATGGCCTGGGCTTATTGGAAAGAAAGAAATTAAGAATTTTTTTTTTCCGATACCGCCCATGCCATGGGATTCCGACGGGACCTTTCTTTCCTTTTATCACTTGGATAGATGGAGTGAGTGGATGGTGCATATTGCAATTCTTTTCTACTAGTAAGGTATTTTCCTATTTTGATTTGTGGTAGATATAAGTCATTTAAAGCCTAAGGTGTGTGATAGGAGAAATAATCACCTAGCTTGGATCCATCAGCGTAAGAGAGGTTTCTTCTATTTTGATACCACTCATGCCATGGCATTCTGGTAAGTTCTTTCCTTCTAACGTCTATGTGGATCGAGTAAATATGAAATGGATGATATACGGCTTATGTTACAATTCTTTTTTGTCGGTCAGGTATTTTCATACTTTTTTTTATGCTTACTATGATGGATCAAGCGAATACAGAAAGATGGTACATGAGTTATGTTGTAATTCTTTTATTAGTTGGGTATTTTCATACTTTTGTTTATGCTAAATATGAGTCATTTAAAGTCTAAGAAGATGCGAGAAATGAATACATGGTTTAGATTTGTCAAGGGGAAAGATTTTTCGCTTTTTGACATTGGTCATGCCATGGCATTCTGGTGGGTCCTATCTTTCCTTCTATCGCTTGGATGGATCGAATGTATATGAAATAAATGGTGTGTGGCTCATGTTACAAATTCTTTTCTATTAGTTGGATATTTTCATACTTTGATTTATGCTAGATATGAGTCATTTACAGCCTAAGATGTATGATAGGAAAAATGATCGCATGACTTGGATTTGTTGGAGAAAGGAGAGATATTTCTCTATTTTTTGATACTGCTCAATGCCGAGGTGTTTGATTAGGTGGGTCTTTCTTTCCTTTCATCGCTTGGATGGATCAAGCAAATATGAAAAGGATGGTACATGACTAATATTGCAATTCTTTTCTATTAGTTGAGTATTTTCGTACTTTGATTAATGCTAGATATGAGTCATTTAAAGCCTAAGATGTTTGATAGGAGAAATGATCACATGACTTGGATTTGTTGGGGAGAGGGAGAGATATTTCTCTCTTTTTGATACTGTTCAATGCCATGGTGTTTTGGTGGTCCTTTCTTTCCTTTCATTGCTTGGATGGATCAAGCAAATATGAAAAGGATGGTATACATGACTAATATTGCAATTCTTTTCTATTAGTTAGGTATTTTCATGCTTTGATTTGTGCTAGATTCTAGTCATTTAAAGTTTAAGAAGATGTCTAATAGAAGACATGATCGCATGGTTTAGATCCGTCATGCCATGGCTCATGTTACAATTATCTTCTAATAGTTAGGTATTTTTATACTTCGATTTATGCGATTCTAGTCATTTAAAATCTAAGAAGAAGTATAATATGAGAAATCATCGCATGGCTTGGATCCATCATGCCATGGCATTCCGGTGGGTCTTGTCTTTCCTTCCATCGCTTGGATGGGTTAAGCGAATACAAGAAGGATAGCACATGGATCATATTGCAATTATCTTCTATTAGTCTGATATTTTCATACTTGGAATATTCATGCTAGATGTGAGTCATTTAAAACCTATGAAGATGTATGGTATGTGTTGATGTCAAAATCTGGACCACCCTCCACTCAATGCGGTGAACCTTCGACGGACCTTGGCCCTGAACAAAAGGGTGAGCAAAGGAGACCCTGGCTAAGCTGGGGGACCCTCTGATGCCTAAGTCAAGCGATGGAATCTGGGTCTAAGTTGAATGTAGAGAGAGGGTGCGAGATATTACGTACTTGTAGCAATGGGGTCCCCCGGTATTTATACTTGCGGGTTGGATGATTTGCATCCGTTAATCTCGGCATGATTCGCTCAACTGGTGGGATATTGTGATCGTAGAGATTTCGTCCGCAATCCATGGATTGTGTAGCGTATCATGTCTTAAGAGAGCGTATCCGCGGGCGAGATATTCTGTCACGTCCGCGTATGGCAATTTCCTAGTTCGGCACTTGGAGTATTCACATCTGGCCTCAACCTCGGCCTCACCCAGCCTGAGGCCGAGTGCTAGTAATCGGGACTGGTCGAATCCCCTTTGCTTCAGCTCTAGACTTCGGACTAAGATGGCCTCGGCTCCAAGCCTCAGACCAAGACTAGTACGTAGATTGACCTTTGTCGAGTTATTAAACGAGGATAGCAGCTCGGAGCCAAGATGTGTCGAGAGGGGACTCGGCTCTGCTAATCCTTCGTACATTCCTGAGGTCTCCCCTCCGAGTTCTGAGGTTCGTGGCTGGCTTGACATGTCGAGTTGGATTTCCCTACAACAGTAGGTTCTCTTATACTCATGCCATGGCATTCTGGTGGGTCCTATCTTTCCTTGTATTGCTTGAATGAATCAAGCAAATATGAAAAGGATGGCACATGGCTCGTGTTGCAAATTCTTTTCTATTAGTTGGATAGTACTTTGATTTATGCTACATGCCACTCATTAGGGGCCGTTTGGAATGTGAGTTTCTTAAAATAAGCTACTTATTCCACAAGTAGCTTATCTTAATTTTTTTACTTAATAAGAAGATAAGTATGTTCGACAAACAACATGCGTATCAACTTCTAGCAACTTATGAAAGTAGAAAAGCTAAAAAAAAATTAACTGAAGTATGTACTTTTAAGTAAAAAAGTTACTTATAACTAATCATAAACCAAACTTACTTATATGAAATAAGTCACTTATCTACTATTGTAAGTAGAAAAGGTAACTTATTTGGTGGTATAGAAACGGGCCCATGCGTTCAGGTGGTTCCTACCTTTCCTTACTTGGCTTGGATGGATCATGCCAAGACCAAAAGGATAGCACATGGCTCATGTTGCAATTCTATTAGTTGGGTATTTTTTTACACAAGCACTCACACCATAGTGGGATTTCACCACAATGGGTACTTGAACCCATGACCTCGTGTTGAAACTCTTGCGAGTCTACCACTGAGGCATGAGTAACGACCCATGATTAGTTATAAATAATTATTATATTTCAAATTACGTAATCACTTCAATTTAATAAGCATAAATCAAGATAATCTACTTAAGGAATAAGTAAGTTATCTTAAGTAGACTCACAATAGTTATCTCAAGACATAAGTACTTAATCAAGATAAGCTTATCTTATCTTAAGGGGGGTCTTTACTCATACCTCGTGTTGGACTCACAAGAGTTTCAACACGAGGTCATGGGTTCAAGTACCCATTGTGGTGAAATCCCAGTGTGATGTGAGTGTGCGTGAAAAAAAAGAAAAAAAAAAAAAAAAGAGCTTTAAGTAACTTACATTCCAAACCCCCCTTTAAAGTCTAGAAATATATATGAGAGGAGAAAAGATGGCCACCTAATGTAATGTGAACTTTCACATGTAGTCCTTTATTCATGGCAGATGAATCTCGGCCGTGTAATAATATGGGCATGGTGGGAAATAAGGATGGTCCACTCACAGGATGGGACACATGTTCAATGTCTACATTTGGCCCACCCAATGAGTGGGTATGACTCAATCTTCATACTAGGTGATCTACGTTGTAAGTCCCACCTTTTCAATGGACCGGATTTCCTAGAAACAGGACACGTTGGCAGGAAAGAAGAGAATTATAGATACAAGAGTAGTTTGTGATAATTTCTCATTTAACCGTGGAAACGCCCATTTAAGTAGCCATGACTATCTAGGCTTAAGATGGGTTGTTATTGGTCCTTTAGTTCAGGCCCAGGCGGTCCGAAAATGGTAACAAGTGGGCTAGGCCTCGACAGCCCAGTTGCAACTTCTTTCTCACACACGTGTAGGGCTTGGGCTTGAGCATTTGGTCCACAAGCTGGCTCCCAAGTTTTATCTTTGGGTTTTGTATACATGGACTCGAGGCCACTCCTACCTATTATGGCACACGTACTCGAGATCCCCACCATTGGTCTAGTCTACCTTACCGTGGATACGCCATCCAACAGAAGACTGATCCTAGCCATTGGTTGGGGGATTTTTGCCAATTAAATGTTCAACCACCATTGGATTTGTCATTTTCCTAGAGATCTATTTGCTAGATTAAAGTGTCCCTTGATCAATGGCTATGATCTCCTAACATTTGGTAATATTTTTAAATACTTCCCTGCCAAGCAAGTCTCCTTGTTCCCTTTACAAAAGGGTGGAACACATGTTAGAGATGCGTGTGGCCATCACACACAATCCAGAGATCCTGACCATTCATCAGGGAGAACTCCAACCTGATTTGAAATCAGGTTGAGTTTGAGTTGAGCAAATTCCAGAGTCTGATTAGGCAGGGTTGGGAATGATCATGTATTTGGGTCAGGTAGAGTCTGGTCAGGTCAGTTTAAGGTTTGGGTATAAAGGAATTCGGGCAGGTTGGGGTCAGGAGCCATTGATTGGAATTCAGGTCAGGTTGGGTTGCTGAAATTTAGGTTTTGCTCAACCTAAAACCAAGTTGACCGAATCGAGGTGCGAGTTGGGTTGACCGGGTTGTCAGGGCCTTTGGGTTGGGTTAGGGTTAGAAAACTCCAACCTAATTTGAAATTGGGTTGAGTTGACCAAATTCAAGACAGGTTAGGCTAGGTTGCGAATAATCCTATGTATTTGGGTTATGTTGACTTGGGTTAGTTTAGGGTTGAGTATAGAAAAAATCAAGCTCGGTTATGGTCAGGAACCATTGGTTGGAATTCAGGTCAGGTTGGGTTGTGCTGAGGTTTACCCTCAACCTGACCAAGTTGCACTTATTTTTATAAGGATTTTTCCTTATATAATCCTGTCCTTTGGTCCAATTCCATTTCCACCATTTTGGGAATCTCCAAATAATGTCTTTTTGATTGGGCATACAGTTAAAAAGAATCCCTTTTCGACTGACAGTGAAGTAAGGGTATGGACTATTTAGCAAAGAAGATGAATGTTGGGCATTGAAATGTCTAGGCTTACTTTGAGGTTTGTATAACATCAACTTCGTCCATTCATCTCGCAGGCATAAGTTGGGACTTGACCCCAAAATGTAAGAAGATTCAAAACTCAAGTGGGTCATATAAGAAGAAATAGTGAGGATTGAACACCCACCATTAAAATCTTCTTGGGACCTATAGAAGTTTTGGATCTGAGTGATCTTTGTGTTTTCTCTTCATCCTAGTGGGAATAACCTCATGACTGGCTTGAATTTCATAGTTACGTGACGGTGGGCCCCATGAAGGTTTCAATGGTGGGTGTTTACATTTCACTATTTCCTCTGTGTAGCCTACTAGAGCATTAGATCTACCTTATTTTTGAGTTCACGTCCTAACATGAGTTGGCAAAAATGATGGAATGAGAGGATGTCTAAAAGAGTAATATAGCGGACACCACATTGTATTTGATCCTTACCACTAAAGTTAATATGGGTATTTTTATGGTACAAAAGTAAGGCATTATTTCATATGCCCTTTATATGGCGGACTAATGGTAGGGGCATTTTTTCATTATTGGCTTAAAGAGTTGTTAAGTGCTACCTCACTTTCGTTAGTCATCCTCCTCCCATCCTTCGTTTGTTCACTACAAGCTCTCGTTAGTCCCTCACACCATCCGCTTCCAATAGGCCCTTATTTGGGAGTTCTAAAAAGGGTGGCATTTATATGGAATTGGACCAAGGATGGAGTTTATAAAGGAAATTTTCTAATTTTATATGACCATAATGCTTAATTTTACTACAATGATAGGCGTCAAATATAGTTGTGTGGTTCAACATATTACTTTTTCTTAGACATTCACTCCAACTATCAGTTTTGCAAGCTCATGTTAGGATGTGAGCTCAAAAAGAAGGAAGATCTAATGCTCGATCAGGCTACACAAAAGGAAATAGTGGGATGTAAACACCCACCATTGAAACCTTCTTGGAGCTCATCCTTGTATAACTATGTGATCTAATACCCTCGTGAGGTTATTCCTACTAGGATGAAGGGATGAAACAAAGATCAACCTGATCCAAAACTTCTTTGGGTTCCAAAAAAGGTTTCAATGGTAAGGGTTCAATCCTCACTAGGATGAAACCTTCTTGTATGACCCACTTGAGTTTTAAATCTACTTGACTTTTGGGCTCGAGTCCCAACATATGTCGGCAAAATGAATGGACGAAGTGGATGTCATATAGACATCAAAGTGGGTGACAACATTTCAATGTAAAACAACCAAATGGTTATTTCGAGTAAAACAATGATTTTCTTTGCTAATATCCTGTACCTATCAATCAAAGTAAAAGAGGGCCAACTTAGATTCATGGAAAGAAATTTGAGAAAAATGGTGATTTTTTGAGAAATACCATTTCTAGAAAACAGTGAGCAATGAAAAGTTGTTTCTCTTTATTTTTTTTCAACAACATCACAGAAAAAAATAATTCTTTACATCCAAATATGCGGTTTGGCATAAAGTAACTTTTCTTGAAAATTTCACTTGAAGATGGAAGATGATGTATGTGTGTGATGAATTGGCACATGTCACATTGTTATAATTGACACATTAGCACATGTGGGATACTTTAAGATGGATAGTGGCACATTTTGTTAGGTTTTTCAAAATGCAAAAGTAAAAAAGTGCTTAAAAACCTTTATTATAAGACTAAATCTTATAAATCCCTGTTTAGATATATCTCAGTTTCAAGAAAAAAAAAATCTAACAAATCTGGTTAAGATTTACTTAATCACTATTGATGTGTTCGATGCCAATCTTCTAACCTGGAAAGTCTCTACCAGATATATCTCATATGGAGGAGAGGTGAAAGCCTATAATAAGTCACCCCTTGGGTAGGGCCAAGGGAGACGCACGCCACCTATATGGGTGGACTCCAAATGTGTCACACCTATGATGGAGGTGGGAAGAAGAGAGGTTGATCTTTGAGTGTGTGTGTGTGTGTAATACCCCACCGTTTTTGTTGTGGGACCCACTGTGGACTCTAAGGAAGTTTCAACGATGGGCATAAACCATTCCCACCGCTACGTCTGGTGTGGCCCACTTAAGTTTTGGATTTGCCTCATTTCATGCCTTAACATGATTGAGCAAAGCAGTTGGACAGGGTGGATTTCTCTAATACACACATACACATACAACATGTGTTGCTATGCAACGCACGTCGCTTTGAAACTAGGGGAGCCCGACCCTCTCTCATTCTTCCTCGTTCATCTTGTGGACGTTAGATTTTTTTTTAAAAAATAACTAAAAATATAATTTTTTAAATAACTAAAATAATAATAATATCAACGATATGCGTTGCTATCACATATCACCACCAGCACGAGGAGCCATATCTTCCTCCTCCACCGTTTCTTTCTTCATCCTTTGAAAAAAAAAAATACAAAGAGGGAGATGGATAGATATAGAGAATATTTCCGTTGCGATCGGGCTAAGTTCAGTTCGTATTTAGGTGGTGTCGAATCGAATTCGGACCCCTATAGCAACACGTAGAAGGTGGGTGATCCTTCACAAAATTGAGATTTCTAGTTTTATAAATGCTAATTTTTTGTTGCTTAGATCTTAAAATTTTAAATTAGAATGTTTTATATCCATTCCTTTAATTTTAACTTTGATTTGATTAAGTTCTGAAATTTTAGAAATAATTCAGTTAAGTTAGATTATTATCTGGGATGCATTTCAAATTATCAAAATTAATTTAGAAATATTAAAATTTGTTCATTTAATATGTTAAAATGTGTGTGGTGGTGTGTGTGCGTGTGTACCCATAGGTGGGGAAATCCCACCCTGGCGTGAGTGTGTGGTGGTGTGTGTGCGTGTGTAAAAATAAAAAATAAAAAAATAAATTCTCTCATGAAATTTATTAGATATGTTTCCAAATCAATAGAAAAATACTATTTCTCAAGTATGGCATCATCTTCTTCATTTAATATAACTTTTCATTATCATGTCATAGCCCAAAACTTGCCCAATCTGTAGCTCAGGTAGACCACATATGTGCAACAACATAAGTAGATGAACGGGGCGGATGGAACATGGACACCATGGTTGATCTCACACAAACCTATGAAAGTCATTCTCTTCTCAATGTTGCCTATGGGGTGGCCCACTTAACTTGTGGAGTGTGTTGATTTTCAGTCCCACTACCCAACATTGAGAGGCCCACCTGATTAGACTGAGTGGATCTAAAACAAACTAGATTGATTGGGCAAATCTATCCTTTGATTATATATACTTGGATTTGAAAGAAGACCATTGGATATACTTCATATCCTAATTGTTATTATGTAAAGCTCCGTCAATTTATTTAATAGTTAGTTAATCAAATAATCAAAATTTTTTGTTCATCATACATCTTATAAGCAATACACAATTTAAATAGATCAATTTGAAATTTTAATATATAGAATGTATGTAGTTTTAAGTGCCTATATATTTCATTCATCATGTTCAGCCAAGTATGAAAATACTTCTTTCTAATAAATATTTTCAAAACTTCACGTCAGCTAGTAAACGCAATTTAATTTAATTATTAAACTTTATTTAAATTTTAAGATGATAAATTTTTTTATTTATAATAATTGTTAAATTTAGATTAAATTCTAGAATGTATAAAATTAAATTATCAATTTAAATGGTAATTCATTTAAAATTTTAAAATTTAAGAATTGATTGATCAAATTTATTAAGTCAAAGTATGAAAATTTAATGATTAAATTTAATTCCAACAGATAAAAGTATAATTTTTATATAATTAGAATTAGGTAATTAATTGTATTAAATTATTTTTGAAAGTTATTGGAAAACATATAAATATTAATTTCATCTTAACTATAGGATTATTCTAATGACAAAATTCCAAATCAATTGATAAATTTTTTTTAAAGATTTTTTTTAAAAAATAATGAAAAGTGCGTTATTTCAATCTCGTGATGTCTGAATTTCTTTTAATTGATATCAAAACCCATTTAGATACTACTTTTTTTTTATTATTGTTAGCTTGTTAGTAGTACACCGACTATCAGATCACACTTCCCTGTTAGCCACCCCCACTAGGGAATCGATGCCAAGACCTCATTTAGATACTCACTTGAACACTATAAAACTCGACTCGTAGCCAAGATGTATCATTAGCAATCTGGTATTCATTTCACAAAAAATTTCAACCCCATTGTTAAACCTACCACTTACTACCATCAAGGTTGTTTGCGCACTCACAATCAAGTTTGAGTGGTTCATCTGACAATTGGATGTGTAAAATGTGTTCTTACATGACACTCTCCAAGAAGAGGTTTACATACAACAACTTTCCAAATTTATGAATTCTCAATTCCCTGACCATGCGTGTCACCTTTACAATCCATCATGGCTTAAAACAAGCTCCACGAACCTGGTTTTGAAACTTCATAAACTATTTATTAGAGTTGGGCTTCATCGGATCCGAGGTTAATTCATCTCTTTTTATTCATTGGACAAACCCACATATCATTATTTTTTTGATATATGTTAATGGCATCATCATTACAAGCAATGTCTCATCCTCTCACCCATTCTTCATTTTATCATTAGAGAAATCATTTGCTATGAAAGACTTAAGCCATTTCCATTACTTTCTTAGCCTTGAAGTCTTTCGGGATCACAACAATATTTTTTCCTCTCAAAGCAAGTATGCTCTAGAACTCCTTACTGGAACATAATGCTGTGATCAAAACCTTACTCCTCTTCAACTATAAATAAACAGAAACTTGTACGCAGGGAAATGCATCTCCTCTTTTTAATGTTATTAAACATCAGTATAGTCGATGCGCTCCAATATATCTTACATGAACGTAATCAGATCTCTCCAATGCATTCAACTAAGTTTACCAATTTATGCATAACCTACTAAGGACTACTTGAAAGTTTTCAAGTACATTCTCTAGTATATAAAAGGCACACTTACTCATGGTATTCACATCTCATCAAGTGTCATTAATTTACAGGCATACTCAAACATTGACTGGGCTAGTATCCCTAATGACTATAAATCCACAAGTGATTTCTGTGTCTATCTAGGGTCCGACATTATTTTTAATTGTTTAAGAAACAACTAAGTATTCCACGATCTAGCACCGAATATAAGTATCAGACCCTTTCCCATATGACTACTGAGATTTTTTAGATTTGAACTCTTCTCAAAGATCTTCATGTCTATCTACCCTCTCTGCCATCTATTTAGTCTGATAATATCAGTGCTATTTTATTGGCCTCCAACCATGTCTTTCATACCCAAAGTAAACATGTTAAGATTGATTGTCATTACATTTGAAAGAACATCATATAAAATAATCGAAACATTTGTTATATATAATTTCAAAATCAGATTAATTGTTGACATCTTCACTAGAGGACTATCTTCGATAGGCCTCCAAACTTTATGAGCCAAACTGAAGGTATGTGATCTTTCCATCAGTTTGCGAGATGATGGACTATCTTCGATAGGCCTCCAAACTTTATGAGCCAAACTGAAGGTATGTGATCTTTCCATCAGTTTGCGAGATGATATTAAAACATCATCAATATCAGATTTTGCAACATTTCATACAACTTACAAATCCTCACAAACAAGAAAATTTTGTAATGTACAACAAATAGATTTTCAAAAATATGAAAAAAATCCTATCGTTATTATGAAAATTCTCTTTGTAAATTTAGATATGTCCAGCGCTCCTTCATTAGCATGTGTCCAGCGCTCCCTCATATAACCCATTATCCAACACTCTATTTTCATATTGTTCATGTTGGTTAGTATATATAATTTAAAAGCTTTTATTAATATGGTCATATATACATTTAAAAAAAATAAAAATAAAAATTTTGTATGCTTTTTATAATATTTATGAATGCCCATAGAAAATCAATATCAATAAAAATACATATAAAAATACTAATTTATGTTCTCTTAAAAAAGTGACGAAGTTGAGAATTGTAAGGTTTGCATGACATTTGTATGACATCTAACTTGTCCAACATATTAGTCCACTGTTATGATCACATGAATAAAAAATCACATTGATAAAATCATTAAATAAGTTACGGGTAAATTTAGATGCTTTTGGGTGATGTATATTGATTTTTACAATGTGGCCTCCCTTATGATTAGATGCACCAGATTTTTTGTTTGTCTGATCATTATGGTGGATTGCATCTATTAGATGGGTGGGGTGTCATATGCATAGCATGTGGGACATAATTCTCGAAAATTAACTAATTTTTTAAGAAAAAAATGAATTTTTATTAATTACCCATGAAAAAGCACTACTCCAAGAATTTCACCAAGATTTTTTAGTAAAATTCAAATTTATACAATTTTTAATAGGAATTTTTCTATAAATTTCCTTTAAAGTTCATAGTTTACTAAATAATAACTCCACAAACTAAATTTACTAAGCAGTGACTCATAGGAATGAAATGACTAAATTACCCTTATATATTTTTCTTTTGAAAGTAATGAAGTTCAGAATTGTGAGGCCCCATATGATGTGTATGACATCCAACCTATCCAACATATGCCTCTACCATGATGATCACTTGGACAAAATATCTGGTCCATCGAATCATCAAATGGACTATACATGAATTTGAATGTTTTTGAGTAGTATATATTATTTTCTATGATCTGGCCCACCTTCTAGTTGGATCTACTTGAATTTTATTCACCTAATCTTTACAATCAGATTTATTTATTGCACAGATTATATGTTATAACATAAAACACAAGCCTCATAATTTTTTACTTTATCACTTTTTTATTAAAAAAATAAAAGGGAACATTTTGTAATTTTATTCCTTGAAAAGTATTACACATTTTTTTTTCCTTAAAAGCATTATTTTATAAAATTTAAATTCTTGAGAAATTTTGTGTAAAAATAATTTTTTTATAAAATTTCCTTGTGAATGAATTACGGTATCCTGCCTAGGCCCAGTGGAGGCATGCCTACAAGGTTACAATTAATCAAGAAACACCTTGGGAAGAAAGTGCATGAGATCCGAGCTATTTTGTGTTGTCAAACAACCAATTGATATACAAGCTTAAGCTGCCAGGGGATGGTGTATTAAGGTATATCAAGGGAATTTAACATGCCCCTACACATGTGGAGTGGGTGGAGCTCCGTATGGAAACATATTGGGCAAGGGTGGAAGGACACTCACAATTCACACAATAAACAGCCCCCCGTGAGAGAATATATTAAGAAGGCATATGTGATATTCTCAGAATTCAAACACAATACTTTCCACTTTGATACAATGTAAGTGTATAATTATGTTTTAATTAGGGGGATTTGTTTTTATACCATTTTCTTATTTATAATAATAATATATCTGAAAAATAAATTATAGTTTGCAGGACCACCTAATATATAAACTCTCTCATTACTATAATAGTTGCTCAGCTACAGAATTATACACATATTCGATGGTAAGAGCACAAAACTATAAAAGAAAGATAAACACAAAAGGCCAAACTAAAAATAAAAGGCAAGACATAGAGATATATGTGATTAAACAATATGCCTATGTTTAATTATGGAGTATTAACATGAAACTTTCTTTACTAAAAATAAGAAAAATTAGAATTATAAGGCTTATCTCTCATATATTTATTAACAACAAAAGAAATCTCTCACCTAAAAATCTTCCATTTAGAACTCCTTGAAAATGTTGCTCATCTTTCTACATATAGTCCATTTTTATAGATTATACTCGTAGAGAGTAAGTGCAAAGTAAATAGGAAATTGAACTTCACCTGTATACTTCTAAGAGGAGAGTGCCACACACGCACGTACATACGTACGTAAGAGGAGGAAAGGTAATTGACATCTCCTAAGAGGAGACGCCTCCTCTCCCCCATGCCACCAGCTTAACATCATCTCACTTGAAGATTAGTTTTTTCTTTAGTACGAAAAAACACTCGCAATAATAGTTGTCCAAACATTGCCAATCGCTAGATAACATAAACCTCAAAAGAGGTCATGTACTAAACAAAATTCTCTCTTGTATAGGCTTCGTTAGCATGTATGTCTTGTTGTAGTTTGTGTGGATCTTCATCATTGATATTGCACCTTCAGAGATAGCTTTTTGAATATAATGATACCACACATCTATATGTTTAAATGACACATGGTAAACTTAGTTGTTAGTAAAATACAAAATACTTAAAATTATCATAATAGATATAAATCTTCTCATGTCCTAAACTAAGTTTACTAACTAAGACTTTTAATTATAAAGCTTTTTTAATACTTTTGTATTAACCATATATTTTGCCTCAATAGTAGATAGAACAACCATTGATTATAACATCGATTTTCAACTAATCGATTTATAAGAGTGAATATATAGTTCGTAATAGAGATTCTCTTGTCCAAATCACTTGCAAAATCAACAACCACATATTAATGACATTGTCTTTTTTATCATTGTTCTTATTAAATACTAATGCAATACCTTCAATGTCCTTAAACGGTGTAGAACTCATGTTAATTATAGCCTGCTTATAACACTAATTACCTATGAAATATCTAGCCTTATGCATACCCTGGCATGTATTATTCTACTAACTGCACTAAAGTAAAGAACTCGTGACGTGTGGTCCATCTCACCATTTGTAATTAGAGATTGAACTATCAAAAACTTAAAATAAGCGGTAAATGGAAAAGTCATTGACTTATAATTCTCTATGCCCAACCTAACCAAAATCCTCTCAATATACTTCCTTTATTACAAACATAACTTTTCCACATTTCTATCTCTTTGTATTTCCATGTCAATGATTTTTATTACAGTGTTTAAATCCTTCATCTCAAACTTTCTACTGAGTAGGGCCTTCAATATATTGATTTCAGATATATCTTTAATTGCATAAACATGTCTTTAAAATATATCACTAATTATAAAAAAGAATTATTAAGAAGCTCCTTAAAGTAAAAATACTAATCATACCTATTATTAGTGTATTCGTGTCTGCCCATAATTAATATGTCAAAATATTATACCATTATTTAAGAATTTTTTTAACCTATACAAAGTCTTCGCCAATTTATACATATGATCTTCCCTAAGTCTCATTTGAAATCCTTCTAACTGATGCATATAAAGTTGCTCTTCTAACTTTTTATTTAAGAATGTTATTTTAAAATAAAGCTACTCTAACTTATGATTAAATAATACAACAATGGTAAGTAAAATCTGAATAGAATAATGCTTTACAATTGATAAGAATATTTCATTAAAGTTATCACATTAATTTTGTACATAGTCATTTGCCATCAATCTTGCCTTATATAACACATTTTTAAAATAAGGAAAACCTTTCATTTTTTCAAAGACTCACTTACAACTAATAACTTTTTATCCTTTAGACAATTTGACTATATTTCATGTTTGATTTTTATGAAGAGATTCCATCTCTTCCTTCATAGTAAATGTCCACTTAGTAAAATCTTTGTCATCGAAAGCATTATGAAATGTATATGAAACTCAATGCTTTGTCAATAAAACATAAGCAATCATATCTAACATTACCTTAGGCTTCTGATTCTTTTTAAATTTTGAATTATTGTATGACTACAGTTATTCTTTATTCTCAAGTTTATCTTGTGCCTCTTACTCATTTATGTATTTTTCTATATTATCTAATAGGTTATTGTTTTTTTTTTTATTAATCATTAATGTCAAACTTCATGTGAATGTTGTTTTGCACATTTGGTTTAGTTGCTTTCAACATAGTAGACTTGTCAAATTGAACATTCTTACTGATAATGAACTTAGGCTTTTCAAGACATGTAATCCCTGACACCTGTTGTATAATTAAGAAAAATATTTTTTAAACCTCGGTTCTAACTTATAAACACTGGCATAAATATATGTAGGACAACCGAATATATGTAAATCAAAGTAATTGAGAGGCTGACTAAACCATACCTCTTTAGGAGGTTTCAACTTTATTGTTGTATCATATGATATGTTGACAAAGAAACATGTAGTATGTATTGCTTGTACTCAGAAGCCATTTGGTAGACAAGTGTTACTCAATATACTGCGTGACTTCTTTAAAAGTGTTATGTTCATCCATTTTACAACACAGTTTTATTATGGTATATTTGGTGCAATTAAGTGATAAATAATACCTTCATCTTTACAATATTTTATTAACTAAGTTGACTTGAATTCTCCGCTATTTTTATCCTTAACCACTTTACCCTCTCGCCTGTTTGTTTTTTAACTTTGGCTTTTCACTACTTAAAAGTGATGAATAACTTGAACTGATGCTTCAACATATAAATCTGTACTTTTCTAAAATTATCATTGATGAATAAAACAAAATAATTTAATCCTCCTTTGAAGAGACTTTAAAAAGCTATACACACATACACACGCATAATCCAAAATACTTCATATGATAAACCACAGCGTTGAAACTCATTCTATAATGCTTTTCAAAAACATAGTGCTCACAAAAAGTCTAACTTAAAATTTTTTATATCCTGGAGTAAATTTCTCTCATACAATTCTAAGAAATCACGTTCGTTTATGTGGCCCAAATGCATATGGCCCAAAAGTGTCTGACCTGCATCACTTATAATAGTTACTAATGTACCACCTCAAAATTGTACTTTCCAAAAGTTAATACAAGTTACACACTTTTTTTTCTTTTATCACAATTAGGACCCCTTTTGCAACTTTTATAACACCACATTTTGTTGTGATCTTATAACCATTGGAATCGAACGCGCTTAAACATATCAAAGTTTTCTTCCAATCTTGAATGTGTTACACTTCTGTCAGAATTTTAACAATACTATTATATATCATAATTTTGACAGTTCCAATTACAATGGTTTTGTAAGTAGCATTATTTTCCATCAAGATTATTCCACTATTAAATAACTTATAAGTTGCAAACTAATTCTTATTAGAATACATATGATAGGACAAGTAAAATCAAGAATCCATATATTTCAAAAAAATTATCATCACTCGGGACTACCAATAAAACAACACCATCCCTCTCATAAAAAGAACTTTTTACTATACTTATTGTATTTGAATATTTTCTTTATTTTCTCTCTTTTTGAGTTTACTATACTTCTTCATGTGTCTCATCTTCTTGCAAATGTAATACTTCATGTTTTTCTTTTCATATTTGGACTTGCTACCTTGAGTTTTTGTAGATATGCCTCTAGCTATCAAACATTTAACATGTTATTCCTCATCTCCTAACTATTTTACAAATTTTTTAATAGAAGATGAGATGCAACATCATTTACCGTTGTGGTCTTTCCTATAAATAAAAATTATAAAAATGTGACGATATGATAGAGAAATCAAATACAATAAAACTAGGGTATTATTCACTTCATCAACTTTACATCGATTTTTAATAGTCGACAAATAATCTTATTTAACTGGTTCACGTGTTCATGGGCTAATCTATCTTCTTTCATATCAAAGGTATATAATTGTTACTTTAAATACAACTTGTTGGTTAGTGACTTAACATATAGAGAACTTTTAGCTTTTTTAAATGCTTTCCGCAAAATTTTCATTTATGAGATAATAAAAAACGTCATTGGCAAGACATAAGTTATTGTGCTAACAACTGTAAGTTTAAATTTTCCTACTCGCCATTATTTAATATTGTATCATTCGATCTTCCCTTCAATATTTTGTGCAAATCTCTTTGAATAAGTAGATCACGTACATTAACTTGCTATATGTTAAATTTATTCTTGCTATCGAATTTCTCCACCTCAAACTTTGCATATGACAACTTAATAGCCATTGTACACTTTTAATTGCCAATGAATTGCTAATCAAAAGTGCATAAGAAAAAAGTACAAACCAACCAAAATCCAAGCTAAAACTCTCATACTAGTTATTGCTCAACTATACATTCACACGTTTGATGCCAGCAACACAAAATCCAAAAAAGAAATATCCAAAATAAAAACTAAAAATGTCAAAAAAATTAATATATAAGTGATATAAAGATTTATATAGTTTGGCAATCCTTTCTTCTTACTATAAATAAGAAAAATCAGAATTACAAAGCTTACATCTCACTATGACTATTGCATTGCAAAAGAAATCTTTCACCCAAAAATCCGCCAGGAAGATTGCTTCTCTATATACATGTATTTCCTTTTTTAAAAAAAAAATACACTCATCAATGTCAACGACACATCCATCCACATGCATCGCCTCATGTTTACGTTGAATAAAAAATAAAAAATAAAAATCAACCCAAAAATCAGGTAGGTTACACCATAAGGAAGAGTTGGGATAAAGACGCCACCCTTAGTTCCGTATACAATCCACATCCAATCGATTCACGTGACTCTTCTAACCAAAATGAAGGTTCTCTCATAAATCACGAAACTCACAGGTACCACACCTCGTTAATTTAGAGGTTTTAGGCAAAATTTACTCTGCCGTGTGGCTGCACGTGGCAAAACTCATCAGGCAGGGACGTCTACATTCAACAGGTGGGGCCCACATATATACGTTGAATATGAACCGTGAGCCCACTGTTTTTCGTATAAGAGTGGAGCACCTGATCAATGAACCAATCTAAATTCTATTTTACGGTTGGTCGAGGCTATCTTACACGCATGATGCAGTACATGTCCCAAGTACTTTCCACGTGTGCTGAGTGTACAGATGTGTGTGGGGATGGAAAACTAAGCTAGACTTGGGAGGTTTGCTGCAAACACACCCCACCTACCGTTTTAATTTCCAGACTGTAGCTGTTGAATCTGGAGTCAGGTTGCATCAATCCAAACCGTTAAAATGATGGGCCTCACAATGTATGAAGGATAATCAAAATAAAAGCTTCGATATCAGACCATCTCAACCCTTTTAATATTAGCTTCTTTTTTTTTTTTTTCATTTGAATACGTCTGTCTCGTTTAACCGTGGTTTTGTGGGCCATTCGATCTTGCAATCTTGAAGATTAGAGCGTCATCCATCCATTTTGTGGCGCTTAGTATTTAATGGTTTGGATCATTGTAATACAATTCGGATCTATGGCCACAGTTCCCCACGTGAAAAATGGAAATATGTTGAGATGTATTGTAGCAAACCTGTATATACAGAGGAGGAATAGCAGACGCCTTCAATGTGGTAACGAGTGACGTGCATGCTCATCGGAACCGTTCATCAAGCAGTTTCCAGTTAGAGATATTATGTACAAGATCAGGTTGACCTAATCGGCTCGATTTCTATGATCATCCCAACTTCTGAGATATTACAAAGTGGGAGTGGAACAATGAGCAGCTTTTATCGTGCACACAAGCATACTTCTTTTCTGAATGAGGAAAGTTATGTTTATAAAAGTTTCAAAATAAATAAGTGTATTTTGACAAGTTTTTGTTTTGTCCCATGTTCATCTGATCAGAAGAGAAGTATAACCCTTTTTTGCATAAGAATCTTCTCACGAAAGAGGTTTGAGCCGATTCTTGAGGTTATGCGATCTAAAAATGAAGAAATGGGTCTCAATTCAATTCTAGGAAGTGATATGGTTTTGAAGGATGAATTGGATACGAGCAATTTCATAAATTTTCAATTTTGAATTTATTTCATCTATTCCATAACTGAAATCCTGGTTTTTTTTTTTTTCAATGTGAGGGAAAGATCCCAATGAATAGAATTTGGTCATGAATCCAAGTAGTGAGAATTTTTTATCCCTTTTGTTAAGGGTCAAATATTGCATATCAGACCCTAGTTACTCCCAGATTTTACGTACACAATAATGTTTAACGGAGTATTTTAATTGTGTTTTGTTGCAGGATGCAATCAGGATCGATGACTGAAAACTGACACTAAAAGTGAGGATTTGACACTCAGAATTCACCAGAGCAAGGTACGGACTCCATGAGACTAAGATCGACAAATTTACACACCGGAGATCCGCGAAAATCGAGAAACTGAAGCTCAAGTGGCCTGAAAGTCAGACAAAATGTAAGATCACAGGGTTCCCACCATCCGTTCTGCTCGAAACTTTATACATGAGCTGAAGAGCATAAATGAACCGTACACGTCGAAATTCATCCGTCGGATCATCGCGGAAGCAGCCCAACGGATAGATCAGCCCATGAATCTCAATCTGGGGCCCACTTGATATTTGGATATGCTTCAATTCTGGTATCAACCCTTACAATGATATGAAAGAGTAGATGGTCGGGATAGATTGCACTAAAACATCACAATGGACTCTAATCTGCAGTGCATGTACACCAGCTGCATGAAGACATGCAGCGCACCAGTTTCCAGGAACTCGGTCAGCAACAGCTGACTGAGGATTTCTTTAAAATTCCGAAAACGGACAGCGGCCGCACGGTGATTTCAAATTTTTCTTAGTGGGGCCCACTCATCATCAGGTTCGATGATCCTAACCGTCCAGTCACCTCGGAGGATATCCACGACTACAACCATGCTGGATTTTTGGTTTCATGTAAGCGAACGCGCGAGATCTTATCCAAACGGAGAATGGACGGTACAATGCAAAGTTTCGTGGGCCGCACCGAAATCAATTAAAACTTGTCATTCCTCAACGGTTTTTCACGAGGAGTCCAATGGACGGAGCAGATTTTCCACTCGGCTCCCATACGTGGGTTAGTGTACAAAGCAGGAGCGACCTGCGGCGTCTCTGTTCCGCAACAGGGACCTACGGTTGATCTAAGTGGGCCACCCTTTTGATTCGCAGGAGAAATCCAATCCATCCATTCGAATCATACAAGGATTTTGATCAATTTCTGGTCGATTTTGATTTGAAAAATCCCAGAAAAAGATTTCAAATATGTTGGATGGTAGAATCACTGCCACAAGATCAAAGTACTGGGCCACGTCAAAATAGAGGAAAAACCGACCAGGTCTGACCGGATTTTTAAGAAGGAACTGATGGACGGAGTGGATTTCACTGATGCTGAAGGATGTGGACCCCACTGATGCCACCGCAAGCCTGTGTGCGGTCTCTGTTTACGCAAATCGGAGAACTCCGACTTTTGCGGGCTGATCAGCGATCTTGGCTGGGATCGGATCAACGATCCCAGCCGTTCAAAATTCTCTTATGGGATGACCAACCAGTCCTAAGGAGTCTGAATGGTTTGGATGATGAAGGGTTCGGAAGAAATCCACCATAAACTGATGCCACCGCAAGCTCTTTTGCGTTTAGCCATACGCAAACTGTTGGCTAAGAAAAGGAGTCTCGACTGTTCTACTCACGTGGTGCTTATATAAGAGAGGAGATACGGCTGGAGGTTGGATCATCTGAGCTGAGAGCAGAGGTTGGCTTGGGCTGGATCGGAGGCTGGAGCACAAAGAGAGAGTTTGGATTTCTGTTAATTTTCTTTTATGTTATTTCTCTTTCTATAATTTTTGATGGATTTTAGCCTGATCACCATGTCTATGTGTGGCTAAACCTCTTAGCTAGGGCTAAGAGGTGAAGCTTGTAGAGTGATGGGAACTCTGTGCTTGCCTTTTGTTTAGACTGATCTGATATTGATGTGGGTTTAATTAAGGGAATGTTTTCATCTTTAATGGTCTGTTGTGACTGAAATTACAATGGGTCTGCAATGGCTTTGAGCATGTTTCTTTTCCTTTTATGTTTATGACGTCAGGAAGCTCTGTTGTTCACCATCGTCTCCTGGGCATGGTTGGATGTCGGTACCCTTCCTAACCTTCATACATTGATTGGTTGGTAATTAGTTTAATTCCGTTGTTTGCTTTGTCTCCTGGGCATGGTTTGGTGATGGAATCCATTCTAATTCATATACCTTTCATCTTTTCAAAACTACATCAAAGGAAGTTCAGTTGATTTTCATGAATCAAGTGTAGATCTCCCTGATCTCTACAAGTGGATCCTCTGAATCCCTAGTTTCCCACTTCTGAATTCTTTTAAATTTTAGTTTAATTATTTCACCATTATTCCTCAAATCATAATCGGTTTAGATTTCATCTCATTCTAGTTCTATTTCTACTTAGTTTCAGATAACGTACAGGTTTCAGTCCCTGTGGATTCGACCTCGGTCTTACCGAGTTTATTACTACATCACAACCCTATACTTGGGGAGTGAACACCTTTCAACTCAAAGGTCGATAATTTGAATTGATGTAATTTATTGATTCCTTCTAAAGATTTCATTTCAATTAAAACTTGCCATATGCTATCTTTTCCACAAGTGTGTGCGCAAAGACGAGCCCAGCAAAGGCAAGGCTCATCCGAGTTTGTAGACATGGCATGGTGCAGTGTGTGCCAACCACGTAATATGTTGTCTTTTTAAATTCTTCCATTTAAATGAGTTTTTTAAACATTAAAATGCTTTAAATCAATAATGAATCTCTTATAATTCTCTTTATATATATATATATATATATATATATATATATATATATATATAGAGAGAGAGAGAGAGAGAGAGAGAGAGAGAGAGAGAGAGAGAGAGAGAGAGAGAGAGAGAGCAACAGGTTACGGTCCCACCCAATAGACAACTTCCAACCTATTAAGCGCATGCGAAATCTAACCCATCCAGTTGCTTGACTCCGCCTAGAGGATAACCTTACGCAAGAATCAGCCCTGTCCGTTCATAAAGGATAACCTTCTGCAAAAATCAACCCTGTCCGTTCATCAAGCAGAGCACACCATAGAAAACTATGCTAGACAATCGATAGCATAATAAACTTTAGGCCCACCCGAGCAGTCAATATAGCTGATCTTTGCACAAGATGATCATCCTCATGGTGGAGCCAAGCTACTGCATGGGCAAATATCATATGCATTGGACAGGATGGAAGTCATCAGTTGGGTGGACTGGAACTTTTGGTCCAACTAGCTGTTCGTGTGTGTCCACGCGCGCATGTACAAAACCAATCTTTTTTTTTTTTTTTTTTCTAAATTCCTGGTGCAACTAGTGCTCAGTATAGATTTTTTAGACCGATCAGATTGTGAAGCCAGAGTTAGGAGTTACGCTTGTGTTGTAGGTCGATTGATCCCTGGGAACTTTTCCGCTACTACTGCACTTTGTGTGGGAGAACTAACCTAAAGACAGGGACCCGGTCATGCTCGGCTCTACGACGTTAACAAGCCCACACCCTCTCTGGTTAATTACATTAATCTCTGAAAAGTGGAAGCCTGCTTTGACTTCATTTTCTGTTCTTTAGTTATTTTTCAAATTAATTAATTTTAGGACAAGCACCTACGTCTTTTAATGCATTTGTGAAGAAAATGAAATAAAAATATAGTTAGGCTTTGACAAGTTTAATGGGGACAAACTTCAAAAGGTGGCAACAGAAGGTGTTATTTATGTTGACGTCCTCAAGGATAGCCAATGTAAAATCATACATTGGAACCTGATGGCTGATAACCTATATGGCATTATTCCGATTCGTCATTGGTGCTGAGCACGTTGATGGTAGATGAAAAACCGTTGCTTGCTCAAATCTCAAATCTACGGAATTCGCGTACACAATCAATTTCAGGTGGTGCCAATAACTGAAAAAATAACTCCCCCTTGGAAGGATTATTAAAATATGTTTAGACAAAAGTGGAAGGAATACATGGAATGTCTGAAATTACATTTGAGGATTAAGGAGAAATCTCGAATCAGAGATGAGAAAGACCTTGGTCTTATCTCCAAGGTACATGTTACCTAAGGGCCCGTTTGGACGGGTGGATTGAATGGGAGTCAGACGTCTTAAGTGGGATTCGTCCGTCATATCCCACTTAATCCGTATGCCAGCATGTTTGGGCGGCACATGGATAAGAATGAGAGGCGGATTTCGTTGGATTCGCGAATCCGATGGGATCATGCTCCCTGCACTATTACCCTGTACCACGGATAGTGTTTGTGCCGAGGAAGCGGATTGCGTCCTACCCCCGCCTGGACGATTGATCTGTGGAGCCCACTGTGATGTAAATACATTATCCACTCCGTTTATCCATTGTTTCATATCATTTTCCAGCATCATCCTAAAAATGAAGAATTTACACTATTCCAGTGGACCGCACCAAAGTAAGCAGCATTGATAATGAATCCACTGTTGAAACTTTTCTAAGGGCCATCGTGATGTTTTTTTACCATCCAACCTATTCATAAGGTCATGTATACCTGTATTAAGTGAAAAAAAAATATATCAGATTAATCTGAAACTTCTGCAGCTCCCAAGAAGTTTTTAATGGTAAGCGTTTAACCCTCACTTTGTGGTCCAATTAAGCATTAGTTCTACCTAAATTTTTCTTTCGTATCTTAAAATGATATGTAAATATGGATGGACGGCGTGGATAACCCTTACATCAAGGTAGGGTTGAGCGGAAAAAAAATCAAAGAAAACGAGGGCGGCAACAGCAAGAGCAGGGTAGTAGAAGAGAACAGAAAAGGGGTTTTACTTTCGCTTCAAATTCGGCTGTTTGGCAGAGATTTTGACTTGAATCCGTGCATCTTCTGTCGATTCTATACAAGTCGAAGATCAATAATCGATTCGAGTTGCAGAGAATCGCGGTGGCCGAAATCTCGTCTTAAATCGAGAATTTTCTTCTCTTATGCCATGCATCTTCCATTCTTACTGAGAATCTCGTTTTCGTTTCCAGAGCCCTAGAAAAAAATCCCCGCAAATATTCCTGAAAAGACGAAGATCTGTCGCAGGGATGAATGAGGCTGGGACGAGTAAAGAGCTATCGATCTTGAGAAATCTTTGCATCGTGCAATACAATCGGATCCATTGACTCCCATTCAATCCGCCCGTCCAAACGGGCCCTAAGAGAAAAGACAAATAATCACCTAATCATTTGGCTCCCTAAAAAAGAGTATGAAACCAAATAAAAAACCTAACATCAGAAGAAATCCAAAGGCTAGAATAGGAAAGGTGATGGCTATTACATGTGGCAAATCCGACCACTATACCAAACAATGCAGACGTGAAGAGTCCAAACCAAAACCAGCGCTGTTGTATCATGAGTAGCAGTTGTATCATAAATTAACAAGTGCTGAAAAATGTGCAGGGTGATGGGTTGATGCAGGAGCTACAATTCTCGTGTCATATGACCGGAGCATATTCAAGACTTGTGAATCTGATGAACAATTCAAAACTCGTTCTAGGAATGAATTTAACTACGATTCTCGTGCTATATGACAGGAACATCTTGCGTGAAATATCTGCATACCTAAGGTCAAGCATAGAAACTTTTTATTTGCTGGCTGATGCAAGCAAAATTCAACTCAAAGAAATGAAACTGGTCTATCCCAAGTATGCACAATCGATCATCTTTTTCTCCGATAGACGATAATCTGAAGCATTTGTCGGTCTCAACGTGAACACCAAGACGAGGACCACTTCAAAAGCTGGGGACTTGGGCCTTTTTTTTAAAACCGCAATGTGATATATTGTGGAGAGCTCCCTCATGTTATGAATCAGATGGAATGCTAGAAACGAGAATTTTTTATGACAAGCTGTCATGGAGCTTAGAAATTTAAAATCTCTCATGAAATGTGATTGGAAGGAGTTAAAGTGTGTTTCTGTCACTGATTTTATTCGAAGTTGGGAAATGTAATTAATGACGGCAGCACCCATGAGTTGGTGAAAGCTTAGAATTATTTTCGGCATTGGAGATTCAAATTAAGCTGAATTATGTGATAAGGACTGGTATGAAGCTTATCAACAGTGTTATGATATTTTCGTTTGTGGATGTATTTCAGCTCCAATCAATGACCTGAGGTTACTGTGATTCAGGCCGAGACACTTGCCTGGTCAGGCTGCCTTTTTTAAATAGAAAAGAAACCACACCGTCGAGTTTTGAACCCATACCCTACCAAGGGAAGGGCTTTAAACAGTAAATATGCAGCTCTTATGTCTATGTAAGCCATATTTTGAGTTCTATACGTCAAATAGTTATTGCCACACTAAATATTTTATTTAACTATAAATAACATAGAGTTGATTCCAGTAAATACTCAGTTGAGTCTTTGAGTCAACCCGATCAATCATCTAGTCGTGTTCAGTTTTTAGATTTTTGAACTACACATCAAACCTTAAGCCAAATTCCTGGCCCCCCAATTTAACCTAACATAACCCAAACTTCACTAAAGAGTAAAGCCGATATTTCATGTCACGGAAGCATTCTAACCTCATTCATTATGATAAATCCATATATACATGTAGATTAACCACTCCTGATTTCAAATGCTATCCATGCCCTTTATAAAGGGATACAATGTCCCTTTTTTTCTCCCTTGGATGGATATATAGATGAGATACATATCGAACAAAACTATAGCATATAAATTGCAAAAACCTACATTTCTCCTACAAAAAATTCCAAAATCGAGCGGGGTTATAGCTCAAATAAATACCCTAGCCGCAGCCTGGTTATATTCTACCCAGATGCCCCTGCAGCAGCAGCTCCCTTATCGTATTCCCCCTGCTCCTCTTTTGCAAATTCTTCAATTAGCGTGCGTTGCCTCTGTGTCAAATTCCTGCAAAACAAAAACCTCCGATCAGATGAAGACTAGAATACAAGATATCTTCAAGAAAACACCATCCCTGGAAACAGAATTCTCTTCTCACATTGGAGAGCATATAATGCCTTAACAAGGACAGTAGGTGAGAATGACATTTCTGAGAACAAGAAACTTACGTTGGGATGCTGACATTGAAATGGACATACTGATTACCGTAGAAGGCAGAATTTCTGGTTTTTATCCCTGGAGAATGTAAATGGAAAATCACAAACTTCATCCACTCCAGAAATGACTTATCAGAGAAACATCCAAGATATACTCTTATAATAAATATGTATCCTGTGGTAAATGATATATCCTAAAATTGATCCATCCTTGCAACATTACAAGCACAAAATAATATTAGTAATAATAATAATAATAAATATGACATAAAATCCAAGCAAACTCTCAAAATGAATTTGAAGCCAGTGATAATCATATATCCTAAAATCAGTCGAATGCAGCAACAATAAAAAAAAAAAAAACTGATTTCATGCTTTGCCTTTAGTATAGAACTTCAAGCATTAGAAAACGGTAAGAACAAAGTATGGCTTTGTATGAAGAATGTCCTTGTATTGAGATAAGAAGAAAGAAAAATGAAAATAGTTAGCCATATCCATGTACTCCTCACCTTTTCCCTTCAAAACAACCTTTTGACCAGGCTGAGTACCTTGCCGAACCTGAGAATCAGGAAAAAGTTATTCATACCAACTGACAGTGAATCAAATGATCGACCCTCTATTCTCCTTTTCTTTGTTTCTTTTCTTTTCTTTTTTCAAGGAAACCCCTAATAGGAATTATATAGCAAAGATGGACGCCATGGATATTATTGGATGGGCATATCTGCTATTAAAGAAGGGGGAAAAACTGGAGAAATCAGATATAGAGATCAAGCTAACCTTAAGAACGACATGGATATTATTGGATGGGCATATCTGCTATTAAAGAAGGGGGAAAAACTGGAGAAATCAGATATAGAGATCAAGCTAACCTTAAGAACGACATCTCCAGTAAGAGTTGGCACTTGAATGGTTCCTCCCAGGATTGCCTGCATGCAAGCGACCCAATAGCCTCTATCAGTAAAAGAGATTAAAGTTGCCTGAAATGTTTTAGAAAGAAAACACGGGGATTTTGGTAAAACTGCAAATCTCTACCATATATAACACAAGCAGCCATGGAGAATTTTACCATGCAATTAGTCTTTAGAGAGTTGTGTGAGGGTATTTAGGTAATTGGTATAATTCCACACAGCTCAGATTTTACCCGCTCCCAGTCAGTGTCATGGGCCAGATTTTATCCTCAACATGCGGTTCACATGCCACACCCATGAGGATACATATAATTTTTAAAAAGTAATTAAAAAAATCCTTGCAATGCACCCATTGGATGATGATTGCGAAAGAATAATGCTGCAGATCCAGACCATTCGATTTGCAGACCACCTGCGGGATAACCCATAGCCCAAAAGACCATGCTGACCAGAAGCTCATAAAAACTCTATCTGGAGTTTGAAGAAAATTAGAGAGTGGTTCAGGTAAAAAACACCTAAAGATAGAATGGTTAAGAAACCCAATCTCTGAACTTCTTTAGCATGCCCAGTTTGTGTTGTCGCCTAACAATTGCTTGGTTTGGATTGATAGAAAGAGTTGACAATTTTATGAATAACATATCCCTGACAACATTTACTAAATGGTACCTATTGCAAATTGGAACCAGCCTCTTCCTTTCCATATCCAACACACATGACAACCAGTATAAGGATGCTTCTGTCTGGTCTATCCATTCAAAACAAGCTAAACTCTTCCGGTGTCTGTACTGTCTTGTTTTCTTTTGTTTTTGGTTCTGCATTGGGTGGCTAGGTGGCTGTATTTGTACCGTGAGTTTCCTCTTGAGGGTGTTCGTGTTCTCTTCCTTTTGAATAAATTAATTACTTATTCATCACAAGCAAAAAAGAAGAAGAAAAAGAAGAAGAAGAAGAAGAAGGAAGAGGGGAAGCAACTAGTATGTTGTGTTTTGATCATAATAAGTACAACTTGCGGGGTAATTGAAGGTTCTAGGTTCACACTAGGTGCAAGTGCCGTTGGAAGGCCTGAAACGCATAGGCACGCGGCTGGAGAATCCATGAACAATTTTCTATCTAAATTTATTTTCTATCATGCACATTACATATAGACATATACATACACTATTTTTTTTCATAATAGTTTTACCTCTGACACTAATTTAAACCCAACGGAATAAGACAAATTTTATGTGATTTAGACAAATAGATAAGAGTGAAAGACACCACTTCCAAAAATTTACATCCACTTGAACATTAGAACGGAACGACAAACTGTTCCATTTACACCGAGGGGTCATTTGGGTGTGCGCAGTCAGTGGTAATTAGTGTCAATTGGAATCCAATTCACATCGAATACACCAAAAGCCCCCTTTAAAAAAAAAAAAAAATCACAACAAAACCACGTGATTCCATTTCACATGGATTCCGATTACTATCGATTCACTAGTCGCAATCCTCTCTCACTTTCTCTCAACCAATGCATCAGGCTGCCAAACACATTCAAATGAATTCCAGTGGATTCTGATTACGACTACTAAACACAATTGGTGATTCCAATTCACTTGGATTCCATGGTAATTGCCAATGCATATCAAATACATGCTCCCAAACGACGCCTAAATCCAATAGAACACTGTTTCAAGGAAATTGTAAAATAAAGCCTACGAAACTAAGAAGCAAGTTATGCACCAAACCATCTAATGATCAATCTAGTAATCAACTAATCATTTTAACCAAACCATCCATCAAATTACTAAACTAGCTACCATAATAAAAAAGCTAAAGCCACTACCATCTTTAAAAAAAAAAGTTTGAGTTTAAAAACCTATAGTCCCAACAACCTTACAAAAGCAAATTCATGTCAAAGGCACAAATAAAAGCTCAAATTACTTCCTAAAAGTCCTATGAAATGATCTTAAACCACTGAAGATCTCATAATTGTATGAAAAATCTATGAAATTTGGGAGGAGGTATTTTACATGAATCAAATCCTTGATCCAAAAGTAATGGGAAAAAGTGTTCCAAGAGGGGTTTACAAGCCCCCTTGAGACTCTCCACCCTTAGTGGGTGTCAAAATACCCAAATACCCTTTCTGAGGTACCCATAAGGGTACTTCATGTCATTTCAGATATGCACACAGGTTACCTAGAAGCTAGGTGAACATGTAGGCATTAGAACCTCCCCTAAGGCCCAGGTAAATTGCAGGTTGCCCAATGCCTCGGGCATGCATCAAGGCTTAACTACGCTGGAAATTATGGAATCTTAGCTCAAATATGATCCGCAAAAGTATGATAAAACACTAACATATTCTCCGCTTCAAACCAGACTTAAAAGAAATTAGAGCAGCAAGCACCTGAGTGATGCTTATAACAGCATCTACATGGATGTCTGGACCTTCTCTTCGGAAAACTGGGTCTTCCCGGACCTACAAAAAAAGTTTAAGGTAATTAATTCCAGTGTCAGCTTCCAAGCAAAAGAAACTAGTTTCAGCTAAAACAATGAAGCAGACGAGTTACCTTGATTGTAACAAAAAGATCACCAGGTTGATTGCCATCAGGATCGGCTCCGCCACTTCTATATACCTTTATTGTTTCATTATCATCCACCCCTGCATAAACACAATGACCAAAGACAAGTTAGTAAGTATACTATCAGGCAATGAGATTGCACAGAAAGCACTAAAAGCTTATTGCAGGAGTCACTTCATTTCTCTACATTGCATTTCATCCCTCGGAGAATATAGATGAAAACAAACAAGGGCATCTAGGCAATCAACTCTGACATTATATAGTGAGCAACAGTTCATGCCACGAGGACTACAGAGGCCATCTGGATGCATGGAAGCTGGGGAATGGAAAGGATCTTTCATGGAATCAGGAGCTTCCATGATCTAGTACACCTTATTTTGATGGAAGTCATCTTACAGAGGAAGCTCATTTCCATAAAAACCCAGATAACCCCTCCCTTGTGTTGTGAAAACACGACCTTATAAGATGAAGACAAACATATTTAGTGCAAAAGTTTGTGGTTTACACCTTTAAATGCTTAAAAATCAAGGTCCATCAGAGCAATCAGCTAATCATCTTTGACTTGTTACTAAACTATGCTTAGTTGCCTAAAACAAATGGTTGGGAAGAAAACACAACAGTCTGAAATAACATCGCTAGATGGAATGGATGAGATTATCCAATCTTGAGAGTTTTGTGGCATTAGACATGGATGGTTGCTCCCATTGTATCAACAGTTTGAATCACTTAAATGAGCTTCCCACTTCCACAAAATGGATGCATTAACAAACCATTCATGAGGCAGGGTGGCTTTCAATATTGAGGTATCACGTTCAGGCCCAGCTTATCTATCACTATCATCAAAACCTTATCCAACTAAATGGGATCAGCTACACGAATCCTGTTATGCCATTCTGCTCTCAATCGTGGACCATATCCTCAGTTAAGCCATAGGTCCAAAACTAAGTCTTTTTCTTACAACATCCATCCACATCCTTTTGGGACTTCCCCTTGCTCTTTTAGAGCCTTCCACTTGAACCAATTCACTCCTAAGTCCTAACCAGTGCAGCTATTGGTCTCCATTGCACTTGGCCTAATGATCAAAGGCTACTTTTCCATTACCCATTGGTGATACTCCTAAGTTCCCTCAAATGCATTCACTCCTAATTCTATCCTTCATTGCCTTGCCACTCATCCATCTCAACATCTTCATTTCCGCGATGCTCATCCAATGAACATGTTGTTCCTTGACTGCCCAACATTCTATCGAAAATAGAAAATAAAAAATAAAAAACAGATGCTGATGAGTGGTTAGCCCTTTTCGGACACTGAATTCCAAGAATAAAGCATCTGGAACACTGAATTTCATGAAAAAGCAGGAAAAAAGATGCTGATAAAATGGTTAGCTTTACTGTGGTAATGAATCTATTGATTACCAGAAGAAAATATCATGCTCACGTACATGACTGATCTCAGAGTATTATAAGATTGGCTAGAGTCTCTTAACCCTACCCTTGCTATTTGAACATAACCAATTTCAGTAACTACATAACCAATTTCAGTAACTACATGGAACTTCAGTAACTACATCAAACAGAAACAGACTGAAGCTACAAAGACAATGCTTGCTCAGGAAACAAGAAATGACTCGACTGATATAAACTTCTGAGAAGGATTTTGCAGCATGAGCAGTAGTAGCCTACATGAAGACAGTAATGCTCACCTGCCCAATCTATCAGGAGCAGGCATCAGCAGCATTATCAGTATAAACTACATACAGGAAGTTTAGAAACTAAAGATGCGATATGGCTCACAGTTTCAATTTGCTGATCAACAATCAAAAGAAACAAAATTGAATGACAGACGCATAATGCTAGCTTCTCAGTGCTGACCACTGACGATAAAATCATTACAGTGTGCATGCCCACAGATGTACAACTTCTAAAAGAAATGTTGTTGGCAGGTCAGATGCTTCTGGCCAACCAACATGAGTCCACGGTGAAAGAGGACCAGTTCTTCAGAAAGCACAAAAGACAGATGACACAAATTGCATGAAATGCATCCAGGGATGATGCAAGGGGCGGGTCCTATCTGTTTGTCAATCCATAATCTTTGGCCATCGGGCTGCCTGATTGGACTGTGAGCCCAAAGATCCAATCAGATGACATATATAGTGGTCTGACTGACCCTTGGGGGCCAAAGGACAATTGCACAATTTTATCATTAACTGCATGGTCCACTAGTTCCATTGGTCAAGCAGTTAAGCTTATTTCCTCTTAAATTTGGTTAGTCTCCTATTTTATGATTAGGCTCCTTTAGCAAGTAATAGTTGGAACCTTATTTAAAGCGAACGTCTCAAGTCCAACTGGTTGGACAACATTTTACCATCCACCAAATGAATAAATTCCATTCTATCGTGTTCATGTCACACCAACCCTTCTAATCGGCTGGGCCAACCACAAGGATCACCTTGTGTAAAACTCAGCCTCATCCACTCATCAGGTAGGGCACACCATAGAAAACGAATTTTAACCATTTGATAAATAACAAATACAGTGTGGTCCACTCAATGAGTGGACGTGGCAGATTTTTTACAAAGTTGATCCTCATGATGTGGACAACCTATTGCATGGGTTTGGATTTAGTGCACACATGAAAGGTCGGAAGTTATTCGCTGGGTGGATGATTGCTTGTCATCCAAAAGTTGGACTTGAAACCTCTTATTTAAATTAGGAAGGTTAGTATGTGCATGCCATATATAGGCATACATATCCGTGAAGAGGCTTGGTTATTTTGATGATTAAAAGAATTCTTCTTTAAAAAACAAAAAACTGGGATGGGTTAGTCTTGTGAGGTGTGATGCTCCTTTAATATAGAGGTGTGACACCCTATACCTATTCATTCGCCTATTCTTCACTAATTTCCTACCTTCTTCACTTCCTACAAGCAAACACTTGCATCGAGATCAACATTTAGTTACAAATCTGGCATCTGAATTTGTCCTCGTTCAATTTTGGATCAATTTCTCTTCATCCTGCGTAATTTTAGGCATTGGAATCATACCAGATTGGGTGAGTAAATGGAACATTAATTCCGGTATATAATCGCCGGTTAATTACATACTTGATGGGACTGCATTACACCATGTCTGTTTGTTTTGACATCATTCCCATGAAAGTTAGTCACATACTGTTGGTACAAAGCTGCATGATTGTAAGGTGCAGCACTGTGGTTTTCTTAAGACCTATGCATTCATGCACAATGGTAATAGGATTGTTCTGAGGCCTGATGGGAGTTGATCCATTACAGGAAAAAGGTTGAAGGTTCTCACCATGATTCAGAAAAGAAAAGAACGAAGCATAAACTTATGATTCAGAAAAGAAAAGAAAAAACGAAGTATAAACTTATGTTCCAGTTGCACAACAGAATTTGACAAAAGGCATGTGCATGCCAACAACTATGGAAAATGAAAATTTTCAAAGAAAGTGCAAAGAACGACAAGCGATAGGACGTTCAGCAAAGGTAATGGAGACACTGCAGGAAAAGTGAATGCATGATGAAGCAAGAGAAAACAATGCAAACTGCTATAAAACCATAGAGGATTGCATGATGAAGAAAGAGAAAACAATGCAAACTTCTATAAGGCAACATATTAAACAATAATAAAACTAAAAAGTTGTCAACAGTGCAAGCCAACATAGCCACCACAAATGTCCAAAAGAAAAACTTCAAACATACCAGGCACCACATCTAACTTGACTGATTTTGTCCCTCTCACAACTCGGTCTCCCTTGCATGCCTTGCAGAAGTTCTATACATGAATTATATCAAGTTAGAAACTTAAAGAACCAGCTTTCACAACGGCAATAGCCATCATGAAAATCAGCAACCCATATATGAAATTAAGAGAGTCCAGACAAAGAACAAAGAAAATAAACTAGTAGCATTTGAATCACGATAACTCATCAAATACAACCGGTGTTCCAAATATTGGCGATATTGTCAATAATATTGCTAGGTCAGCGATATTGAAATCGTTGGCAGTTAAAAAAATTTCCAAATATCACCGATACTTTCAACCATATTATTAATACCGGCAATATCTTGAGAAGAATCCCTTATAAAAATTACCTAGTATCGGCGATACCACAATAATATCCTCAATACCAAGGAAACATCCATAAATATGTGAAAAATTGACAGAAAATTGGAAATTTGATCAAAACCCCAAAAAATCTCCATTTTTTGGTTTTTTAATTTTTATTTTTTTAATTTTGTTTCTTAGGTGATTTCAATCACTCTTGGTATTTATTGAATCAAAGTTTGGATTTGGAAAGAAATCTTAACTCGAAATGAAGAAGGGTAGGACTCAAAGGTGACGAAAAATCCATAAAAACTTTTTTTTCAAATGTAATAATATGGATTGAAATGGAAATCCATGTCTATGCATAATTCTCATGGATTTGTGAGGAAAAAAAAATAACAATTAAGTGAAATGGGGGAAATTGGTGAAATCCTTTTTTTTTTTTTTTTCATTTTCTATCGGAAAATGTATTTTTCTTTGTTAATGATCATGGAAACTTTATATATTAATGAGTGTTGGCTGGTCTATTGATTGGCAACAATTCTTATATATTTATATTATGCTAGATTGCTCAAAAACACATGGTCAGGCCCCCATAAAATGGAAACTTTGTCTTTTTTTTTTTTTTTTTTGCAATGTTTTGATTCCAAGATGTGTAAACAAGTCTTTTAGGCTGTGTTTGGTTTTCCAATTTCTTGTGTAATACAAAGTGAATTAGCCATTGTTATCATTTTATAGTAGGTGTTTAAACAAGAATTACGACTCATAAATTGAGAGTTAAACACACCTGCAAAGGAAACAGATAACGAATTTTGTAATCATTACATTTTTACAATATAAAACTACCATTTTTATAGTGATGTCTGAGGAAAACAAACAATGGTAGCAAACTCATCATTGCAGTCAAATGCAGGTGATGTCACCACACAATTATATGAGTAAGTAATCATCACCCATTTTCAGCCATTTACCATTGTAATTGGAAAAACAAACACGCCCTTAACATCCCTTGAAGTTTTATTGAAAAATTCCACCTTTTTTTCAACATATCTCCAATGTTATCCTCAGACAACGATATTTTTCCAAGTATCGGTGATAATATTGACGATAACAATACATGTTTTATGTTTTTGTATCTCCAGCCATTGATACATGTAACATTTCCCCAATGTTTCCCTCAGACAACGATATTTTTCCGAGTATTGGCGATAATATCGACGATACCAATACATGTTTTTGTATCCCCAATCATTGATACATGTAACCATTGTTTTAAATATCGACGGTATCGGCCGATATATCCCACGATATATCTTGTATCCCACCAGTGCGATACGAAACGCACAAGTACTGCAATATATCCCACATGTTCGATCTAGTGAGCATTTTCGAACTTCGATGCTCTTATTTTCTGTAATTCACGTTAAATTAGTGTCAAATTATTACAAATTCATGAATTGAGACATTTAATTTCGATATTTGGAGGAGTCGGTGTTCGGTATCGGTATCGGTGGGCGTAACGGTGCCCACCATTACCGATACGAAATGCCTCGTATCAGCCAATACAGGGGCGTAACGGCCAATATGGGGTGTGTAACGGTGCAATTTTTTTTTTTTTGGTCAAAAAATTATGGAAAAATATCCATTAAATCCGGAATATTTTAAATATTCCAAATATGCATTCATTTATAATTTGGAACATGTTTATGGTGGTGTAACGGTCCACTCTTTGGTGAGAATGCTATATCGAGTTGTCTGATGGATTTATGAACCTAACAACCTGAAATTTATTGCAAACCTTTTATATTTAGTTTTCTAACTATATAATATCTATATAAATTTACTATAATGAATATAATACCAAAACGTCTTATATTTTCAACTTTTCCTTTTATTTATAGTGCTAGCGCATTGCATACTTCGTGACTCACATGCATTTTATTTCAATATATAGAGTTTAGGGACTTTCGCATCCTATTATGTAATTTTATTTTTTTTTAGTGTAATTCATATACCTAATAATTTGATATCATTTTCCCCCATAAATCTTTTTTAAAAATTAAATTAAATTGAGGTAAATAGTATTGTCAATTCGGGGCTGGTTTGGGGACCATTTGATGCCCCAAACTAGCCTCAAATTAATGCAATCTATTGGCACTTATTCCACTAATGGATTGGTGGACATTTATTGGACAGTGAAAAATGAAAAATATCAAATGGTCCTATTTCAAAAATCAAGTGTATGCAAACTAATGGTGAAAATTGTAGGAGTTATTTAATTTTGGGATTGTGACTTAACAACAATGGTCCCAAAATTTAATTGGCTAATTTTGAGTTGATATATACGTCATGTATAAATTTTTAGGGCCATATACTGGGGTCCACTCGATTATGTATTATATATCCATGTCATCCATCCGTTTTGGCAACTCGTTTAAGGGCGTTGGAAAAAAATAAGGTAAATCTAGATCTCAGGTGGACCACTAGTGGGCCAGGCAGGCCACCTCGATGTATTTGTATATCAATGCCATCAATATGTTTTGCCAACTCATTTTAAGGCATGGTCCAAAAATTCAGGTAGATATAAATCTTCGGTGGACCACTAGTGAGTATCCCTTTAAAAGTGGGGCCCACCTCAATGCATTTGTTGTATATCCATGTGGTCCATCCTTTTTGCCAACTTATTTTAGGGCATGGTCCCAAAAATGAGGCTGATCCAAATCTTAGGTGAACCACAAAATAAGGATTTAATTCCCACCATTAAAAATTTGTTAAGACTTTTTTTTTTTTTTGGATCAAGCTATTATTTGTATTCTCTCTTCATCAAGGTCAAAGTCTATATAACCTTATGAACAGGTTCGATGGAAAATAAACATTATAGTGGATGGAATGGATATACTACACATAAATCAAGGTGGGGCCCCGTGACAGAATAAAAACAAAGGTAAGTGCATCAGGTAACAGGTCACCGCAGTCCGCGGAACATTTTAAAAATGAAATTTGAAGTGTGTGGTCATGGAAACAAATACCACGATCCATTCATTTTTCAAGAACAAAATGAAAAGAAAAGAGAGAGAGAGAGAGAGAGAGAGAGAGAGAGAGAGAGAGAGAAGAAGAAGAAGAAGAAGAAGAAGAAGAAGGGCCGTAGGTCTCAAAGAATCAAGCTATCACAGAAATTTAGCAACAAGAATCACAGCCTCGAGAAGAAGGAAAAGAAAAGAAAGAAAGAAAAAGGTAAGTCTTTTCTTTTCTTTTTTCCCTTTTTTTTTTTTTTTTCAAAATTTCCTATTTTCTTTAGGCCCGTAATAGTTGTTACGATACTGTAATGGCCGTTGTGGACTGCCCTGTAACAGCCATTACGGGCACAAAAAAGAGGGGGTGGCCATTACGACCCCATAACGCGTAACAGTCACGACCGTTACAGCCGATACATAGCCGTTTTTGAACACCCTGGGAGGAGATGGGCTGAGTTGTGAAAATTTGAAAAAGAATAAATTTTTTTCAATTTCTCACAAATCGTTTGCAATCTGTGTTCAAACATCACATTAAAAATGTTTGTAACCTAATCAAGTTATTCTTCTTTTGCTTTTGAATGTATTGCTTGTATTTCCACACGTCTTCTTACATTTATAAATTATATAAATAGACATCGAATAAATTACACGTCTTCTTACAATTATAAATTACGCGTTACGACCCCGTAACGCGTAATGGTCATGGCTATTACCGTTACGTATCGGCTGTAACTATTTTGAACACCCTGAGAGGAGATGGGCCAAGTTGTGAAATTTTGAAAAAGAATAAAAAATTTTCAATTTCTCACAAATCGTTTGCAATTTGTGTTCAAACATCACATTAAAAATGTTTGTAACCTAATCAAGTGATTCTTCTTTTGCTTTTAAATGTATTGCTTGTGTTTCCACACGTCTTCTTACATTTATAAATTATATGAATAGACATCGAATATACTTGCATCAATTCAGTTAGACAACACATAGATTAAGACCCCATACAAAGAAAACCTATTATGTGTACTTGTTTTTTGTAATGTTTTGATTTACAAGTGTAAATTGATGTATTTTTTAACAATCACTGAAGTTTCATCGAAAAATTCAACCAATTTCCCAATGTTTCCAACGACAGCGATACATTACATGATACAACCGATATATCCCATGCAATAACCGATACGTATCCATATTACAAGAATGTGATATGTAACGCGATACCGATATTTCGAACACTGCATGTAACAATATTGATACTCTGAAAACTGAATATAAAAGCCCTATGATAATATATATTCAAGCACTCATTGAGCAATGGAAAAGGACGTGTAGGAGATCAGCATGTTAGCTAGAGATTGTTAAGGGTAATGCAGGCCCTAAGTGACAAATATCTCCTTCAACCTGATTATTTTCCACCCTATGGGTAGATCAAGATACTTGGAAGGGAGCCTCCATCTTTCAAGTAGCAAGATAACATCAAAAATTTTACAGGTAAATTTTGGTTGAGGTAAAATAACATAAAAGGACCCTGACAGCCACCAATTTTTCCAGCAAAAATGATGAAGTTCTTATTTCAGCTAGAATCAACTAGAGGCAAATCTGGAATGTAAAAAACAGTTTGTTATTCAGGATGGAATGTTTTTGGTCACGTCATCATTCCAGTTTGATGACCAGTCCAAAATGTTTTGTCCAGAGCAAAGAGGAATTGACTACCGTGGTATTTTTACATAAAAAGATTATGTATGTGTTAGAAAACCTAACCGTAGGACTTTTTTGGTTCTAACAATTGAGCGAGCATAGCGCCTGCATGACTGAAACCTACCCTTTCAAACAAATCGAAGAACTTTGTGGCTGCAAGAAATTTAATTCTGAAGTTATGACTCATGGGAAGCCTTCCTAATAATCTGTGGGGTTTTTAATTTGAGATTCAGATGAGAAGGAATTTCAAGTTGAGAGACTTCACAAGTGATGCGGCAAATGACAATGTCATGTAGGTCCATGCAAAAATACATAAGAACAAGGTACTGCTAGAAATTCCATGCATAATTATATAGTTTTGATTGAGGGACACAAAATTTATTAAAAACACAGCACAAAAAACATACAACAGCAGAAGGTAACAAACTCCAGGAACAACAGCTATAATGGCAAAAGACGAGATGAAAATAAAATATAATAAAAAACAAAATGGCCCAGCCACCACACAATAGTGCACATCCACAGTACCGAGCTCTGGAATTACAGATCCCATCTTAGCAAGGAAGTCGGCCTTCCCATTGGATTCTCTTGGAATACGCTTGAAGGAGATAAACTGATCCCTACAGATATCATGATGCTCCTCCATGGAGTCCACAATGCATCAAGTTCTCCCACTCACCCAACCTATTTGCATTGCTGGAGCCACATACTTCCTCCCGAAAGAACATTTGCTCATTGTTTTTTTTTTTTTTTTGAAAGATAAGAATTTATTTTAAAAAGGCAGCAAGAGCCACCCAACCAACCATACAGACTCTGGAAAACAAAAAAAAAAATACAAAGCCCCCTCAAACTTAAAACACATCAAGGAGCCTAATCGCGAAAGAGTATCAGCACTTTAGACAAAACTACTGCCGAAGAGATCATCACTGTTGTTGATTTGTGATATACAGTTAGCCCCTCTTGCACCGGCAATCTTATGAAAACAAGCTAAATTGGAGTCACCTTTAATCCATCGATCTTGTGATCGATACCTCTAGAATATCACCATCTCCGCCCATGACCATGGGCAATCCCAACAAGCTTTTACCCTTCCTGGTTCCTCCTAGAAAGCAAGCTGCAACGTTGGATCATTCAGCCCATAAACAGAAGATCGAACCCACGTGCTACCCTCAGAAATTGGACAACATAAAATCGAAGGCAACCATTTTCACTGCCATGAACAAGGTTTAATATCGCTGTATTGGGTATCATATCCTTCATCACTGATACGGGCTCGTATCACCCTATATCAAGTTATTTCATGCAATGTGAGGCGAAATAGCTGTATTGTTCATGGATGATACTTGTACATATTGGGCAATACTAACCTATGTAGGACCATACTTTAAACTTTTGATAGGAATCCAGCTTATTTAGAACTGTTTGATGCCAAATGACATCCGGCCCCTAGAGGGCCCCCTCTTGTCGAAGTTCCATTGTAAACCCTGACTAATTCCAAACGAGTCAACAGCCACATTAGCCCTACACGTGAGCTCAAGATAAATCGTCATGGCTGCCACATCACCACCATTCCTACTCTTGAGATCTGAACAATAACCTGACAAAAGGACCAACCATTAACCCATTTTCAACAACAGCTTGCCCTCGATCTTGAGAACCAATGGCTTTGATCATCAACATGGCCGCATATTTCTAGGTCCACACCATCCCTACCCCTGCCTCTGAAACTCAAGAGCACCCTGACCCTAGCAAACATAAAAAGGATTCCTTCATCATCCTCTAACCCAGCTCAATGACTATCCAAATCTAGAGACCTGGAGCCTAGGTTAATGATCACCGATTCCAACCATGCATGTGCAGGCGATTCCAAACCAATTTCCCCTACTTGTGCATGCTTCTGAGGTGTTCCACGCCTCCACTTTCTCTAGAGCCATAGCTTGGTGCAAAGTTGAATATTTGGAAAAAACCACCATCTCTTCCCTCAAATTAAACATCAAAAGGAAGCCCTTCAGATTGGGTAATCCCCCATGAGCGGCCCTCCCTACCAAATCAAAAGCTAGCTCTTCCAAACTTCAATCAGAAATCTCCATCCGCATTAACTCGCTTGTTCCTTATGTTTAGAATATTGAACTCACACAACTAAACAGATTGCAGTAGGTCATAGCTAGGACATCGCCTTTATCGTTGTTCCACCAAAGCCTTCCTACTAAACCCAGTTGTAGCCAAGTCCATTGGTTGCTACCTAGCACCTTTACCAAAATCACTAGCCTCACGGCTTGTACACTACAGTAATCCTCCCTCCAAGTTTTTTGCCACTCATTACTTCTGTTGCTTTGTGTGCATGATCAACATGCCAAAACCTAACGAATGCAGAACTCTGGAGATTTTGAGCCTAGGATTAAAACGACTGCAAATCCCTGTATTTGTAGAGAGCCTCCCTTGGGTCATTTCTAGAGATTTCAAAGAGGACATTAGCAACGAACAGGATGAAAGGACCATTCTAGAGATTTCAAAGAGGATATTAGCAACAACCAGGATGAAAGGCCCCTTTCTGGATTTACATCCTTTCACAATCTTCCGCCTGTCTTTGCAATCTTAATTCTGTGCAAAAAATAATAATAATATACCGAATGTGGCTGTCAATGGGGACGAGATAATATTTCACCACATGCGTGCAAGCATGCATGTGCAAGTATGCAATCATAAATTGCTGAGTGCAATGGGAACCTTCAGAAATACTCAAAGAGTTCCACAGTAGTATATGAAAATGAAATGCATTACCAATCTTTCCCTTAAAATCTATGTTAAGTTGTTAACCCCTTGACAAAGCTTCAAAGACAGAAACCAACGTATTCATAATAAGCTTAAACAAAAAACAAAAAACAAAACAAAAGGAAATTAATGGCAGTTATCTATAGTTCCATGATGTCAGATGTACTCCAGAAGAATAATTGTTAAATTATGACATAGAAATCAAATAAGATTCTCATACCGTTACAGTTTTCCCGGTACCACCACACTGTGAACAGGTGGACTGCAACCTAAATGGACCCTTTTGCATGAAGATCTGTAGACATAACAAAACATGTCTATAAATGCCAAAAATCACCTGTAAATTTCAGTACAATCAAATGTGTATTAACATTACAGTGCTTAGGATATCTGACCATTCCTGAGCCTCTACAAGGTCGGCATGTCTCAGGTCTGGTTCCAGGAGGAACGCCAGTTCCATCTGTGAAAAGCATAATCCACACAGAGTTGGGAGCTCTTCACTAGGTACTAAACTAAGCTTGCAGGGCAAAGGAAAGAAACACGCAAAAGGATAAAAATGGCTAAAGAAAGTAGCTACAAGCTATAATCATCTAAATGATGGTAAACCCTTTTTTTTTTTTTTTTTTCCTGGAGGAAAGGATTCCAAACCACAAGCATCACAGGGTAATGCAGTTTGGAACATTATAAGCTATAATCATCTAAACGATGGTAAAAACATTTTTTTCAGGAGGAAAGGATTCCATACCACAAGCATCACAGGGTAATGCAGTTTGGAACGTCACAGTTTTCGTGCACCCTTGGACAGCTTCCATGAATGATAGTTCAAGAGTGACCTGTACATGAACAATAAAAGGAAGCAAAAGGTCCATAAAATAACTAGAAGCAAAAATCCAAACTAACATATACAAGGTAGGAGCACATCATAGATAGAGAGAAAACCTTGACATCTTGGCCTCCAAGCCCTCTTTGATTGAAAATGCCTTTGAAGAACTGGTTGCCAGTACAATATGCCACACCAAAGAAGTAACAAAATCAGAACTACATAACAAGACTAGAAATATACATCCCATAGAAGATAAATGCAGGCATTACAACCCCATCTATTGCAATTTAAAAATGTATTCCTCGCCACATGTAAAAATACACTAATCTACCAGGAAAATCAACATTCTATCAGTCATTAAAGTTGGGAAACAGTGTGCATAAAACAGTTCATAGGAGAAACGATCTAATGTGCTCAGAGCACAATAAGTTACAGTGCTCCTCATAGCATTGGGACACATGGAAAGGCCAATCAATCTATCTAAGTCATCCATTAAATCCAGCACACAATTATGGATCACCATGCAAAAATGACACTAACTGGACTGTCCTGGCCAAACCAGTCAACAGACTATCAAATGGGTGGTCAATAGCATTTATGGAAAAATGTCCGATAAAAAAATTGAGTGATTATGTGTTGGCACCCATCATGTTCTAAAGAATCACTCCTATCAGGCAAATCCCATACATCAAAGCTTGGCAAATGGATGGTGGCAGAAAGGACGACATGTGGATGGATTGGATAACTAAATCAGTGTAATTTTCACATGGTAGTGAAATGTATGCTGGAGCTAATCACAGTCCAGATTGATTGATGAGACTGGCAAGTATCCCAATGCAACTAGGAGCACTATAACTCATAGCAATCCGAGAGCACTGGCTCAACTGTCACTACAAGGAAACTCTAAATTTTGCGGCATAGAATTCTTCTGATCAGTAATCTGAGAACTGCATCATTGAGCTGCGAGCCTGTTATTATAAAGTGGAAACTCTTAAGGGCCCATCTGGATGTCAGCCAAAAAACGAGGTCAACCCTTTCTCCACATTTCAATGTATAGGAAAAGACCTTGTAAAAGTAGCAATTTGATGGGAACCACAAAAATGTCCTAAAAGAGGATTCTCCCTTTTTCCATGCTCTATTTCTTGGTTCTAAGAGGTAACTTTGTGGGTGTTGCACTTGCGAACATCCCAACCATTCATCAGGTGGACAGAACCATCACGAAACCCTCAAAATTCTGGCTCATGTGATCTTCAGGTGGGCCACAACAGTGCGTCAACTCCAGATCATTCATCTCCTATCCTGCACAACAGTACCTACATGAATTCTGCCACCAATCTCGCCATGCATTGAAATGTGGAAAATGAGTTCAATTCGTATTTTTCTAACATCTGAAGGGGCCCTAAATTTGCAGCGTAGCATTTTTATGATCAGTAATCTGTAGTGTAACGTCAAGCATCAGAAATGACAACATTAAAGGTAAAGAGGGACACAACAGAACTGAATTCTGAAAATTCAGTTCAATCAAGAGCAAATAACAAAATTATGTTGATTCTTAGAATCTTCAAAGAAGTGGCCTCATATTGCTTTTACATTGCTTTAACATAACGGCAATTTCCAGCCTAGCCACTGAATGCTGTGGATGCTAATTGAGTTTTAGTGATTCCACTTTATTGAACTATTTATCACAATCCAATTCAATAGTGCATCCAAATTGCAAACAGTCTAAATGTCAGAAACCAGAACCAAAGATGTGGGAGGACAGGAGCCAGACGAAGAAGATTAGTCATGGAAAATGAAGTATAAAACACAATAATGCTATCCCCACACATGAATAGAGCAATAACAATAGGCAATTAGGTGACCATGGCCCAGGGCAGAAGCATGAAAGAAGTCAAGAGGGCGCTTGCATGCCCCTCGTATCAAGTTTGAAAGATGCATGAATAGGTGTGCACATGGCTTGGCTGTTGTATCAAAAGGTATGGGGAAAGCTATTAGGGATATGCATAGACAAGCTAGAAGAGAGAATGCAATTACCGTTCCTCAAATTCAATGGGGCAAGGCTTACTTTTTAAATAAAATCTTAGTGAGAGAGCAGGTAGTGATAACGGATGCAATGCTGTGCCCATAACTGCTATAATAATGTCAATAGATATCACATGGCTTACCTTACAATTCACATGGTACATGTATTTTAAAGATACTACAAAGTGAGAAAGTATGAAAAACATGAGCAAGCAGCAAATTGATGGATCAAAAAACCTGAGAATGTCTCAGCAGAGAAATCTTCTCACAAGTCACAGCCTTTCTAAACTCACATCACAGGAGAAGCCAAAAGTGTAAATCGTCACCACAGGAAGAACACGGATTTTCACAATTGTCTAGGAGAATAAAGCATATAACTTCTCTCCTTCATATATTTTCACTTTTGATATCAAACATGGGCCAAACTAAGAGCAGATTGAGAGAGGTCGAAGAAACTATACTACAAATGAAGAAAAACATTAAAGGGAAAAAAGAAGAAAATGATTTTGAGTACACAGGTAGGAGTAGTTACATCATTCATTCCACCGCCACCAAAAATGTCTTCAAATGGGTTGCCAAATCCTTCACCTCCAAACGGACCACCAGGACCACCTCCAGTAGCAGCTTGTTCAAATGCCTCAGGACCAACCTGAAATTTGCATTTTGCAGTGAGAGGAACTTTAACAGGATACAACAGAATTACAGAGATAAGTACGAGCTCAACAGGTCAGTCTATGTGATTATGCAATACAAAGAAAGTACAACACGATAGATAGCATGCGCAATAAATAATTTGAACAGTAAAGAATGACAATGGAGTTTAGCCATGTGTTATTATTAATTTTTCTTTTTGAAAGATGACAATTTTATTAAAGAAGAAACAGAGAATGAAGCCCTAGAAGGGTAAACCTCCCGTCACTTCTTTGGCTGGCCAACAATACAAAAAACAAGAAGAAAAACCAAAAGGGGTGACTAGGGCCTAGACTATTAGCAATTGTGACAATCATGTTTCAAAGTTTGTCAATGGAATAGAATCGAGGAAAATTGAGAAGAATATGGAAATGCCAAAAAGAACACTAAGAAAGTAGTGAGGCTAAACTTGAGGTGTATGATGATGTGTACAATAGATTGAGGACAAGAAAAGGTGAGAAAGATGTATCCAAATTTGCAAATATGAGAAAAAGAATGGTAAGGATCTAAATCATGTAAGATGCATTAAGAGCAATTACCATAATCTATCGGTAAGGACGACGACACCAATGAAAGTACAGAAGCTATTTCCAGAACTTGTTAAATGATAAACATCCGAGAACTTAGGGATATAAAGAATCATAAACTCAAATGTCCCATGGATACTTTCTTAGGATAAGGATACCTACTGTAAAGGGAGCTTTGGGAAAGACGAAGACAGGGAAGGCTCTCAGACTAAACGATATACCAGTAGAGGTTTGGAAGTGCACGGCAGATATTGGTTTATTTTGGTTGACAAAGTTGCTCAACATGTTTGTAAGATCGAAGTAAATGCCAAGAAGTACCAAGGTTCCTGCTTACAAGAACGAAGGGTGGCATACAAAACTGCACTAACTATATGTTTATATTATGAAACTTTGTGAGAGAGTAATTGAGCAAAGATTAAGGCAACAAGTGTATCAGAAAACCAGTTCAGGTTGAAGGTCAACCATTGAGGCTATTTTCCTAAGAAATTTGATGGAGA